>OV702286.1:421998999-422645610 GCA_916181665.1 Avena sativa | reverse complement strand
AAACGATAGGACAATAACTCATGAAAATGGCCATAAATGTAAAAATGACATGTTTTTGGTCATAACTCTCAAACATGTAAAACTCCCTAGAACGCAAAAACATTGTCCTATAGCTCATGAAAACGGTCATAAAACACGAAAACGGCGAGTTTTTGGTGATGTCCTCAAACATGTATCGGGTCTTAAGGCCATGGTAAATTGCCCTAGAACGCCAAAACTGTGGGCAATAATTCATGAAAACGTCCACAAAACGCAAACACGACGAGTTTTTGGTCATAACTCCCAAAAAATGAAATCGCCCTGGAAGCCCAAAACAATGGGCTATAGCTCATGAAAACAGCCACAAAACGCAAAAATGACGAGTTTTTGGTCATGCCACTCAAAAATGTAAATCACCCTGGAACACCACAACTGTGGGCAATAGCTCATGAAAAAGCCATAAAACACGAAAACGACGAGTTTTTGGTCATGTCCTCAAACATCTATCAGGTCCTAACGGTCGTTGTAAATCACCCTAGAACCGCAAAAGGTAGGACAATAACTCATGAAAATGGCCATAAATGTGAAAATGACATGTTTTTGGTCATAACTCTCAAACATGTAAAACTCCCTAGAACGCAAAAACATTGGCCTATAGCTCATGAAAACGGTCATAAAACACGAAAACGGCGAGTTTTGGTGATGTCCTCAACCATGTATCGGGTCTTAAGGTCATTGTAAATTGCCCTAGAACGCCAAACCTATGGGCAATAATTCGTGAAAACGACAACAAGACACGAAAACGATGGGTTTTTTCTCATAACTCTCAAACATGTATCGGTCTTCCGGGCCATGCTAATCCCCCTTTAACACCAAAAAATGTGTGCAATATCTCAAGAAAACGGGCATAAAGCACAAAAACGACGAATTCTTGGTCATGCGATCAAACATTTCTGGGTATTACGGTCATTGTAAATCACCCCGGAACCCAAAAACAGTGGGCAATAACTCATGAAAACGTCCACAAAACGCAAAAAAACAACGAGTTTTTGGTCATAACTCCCAAACACTGAAATCGCCCTGGAAGCCCAAAACAATGGCTATAGCTCATGAAAACAGCCACGAAACACCAAAACAACGAGTTTTTGGTCATACCACTCAAAAATGTAAATCGCCCTAGAACACCACAACTGTGGGCAATAGCTCATCAAAACGGCCACAAAACACGAAAACGACGAGTTTGTGGTCATGGCCTCAAACATCTATGAGGTCCTAACAGTCGTTGTAAATAACCCTAGAACCCCAAAACGGTGGGGCAATAACTCATGAAAATGGCCGTAAACGGAAAAATGACAAGTTTTTGGTCATAACTCTCAAACATGTAAAACTCCCTAGAACGCAAAAAAATTGGCCTATAGCTCATGAAAACGGCCATAAAACACGAAAACGACGAGTATTTTTTCATGCCCTCAAACATGTATCGGGTCTTAAGGTCATTCTAAATTGCCCTAGAACCCCAAAGCTATGGGGCAATAACTCATGAAAACGTCCACAAAAAGCAAAAACAACGAGTTTTTGGTCATGGCCTCAAACGACTATCAGGTCCTAACGGTCGTTGTAAATCACCCTGGAACCCCAAAACTATGGGGCAATAACTCATGAAAATGGCCATAAATGTAAAAATGACAAGTTTTCTGTCATAACTCTCAAACATGTAATTCTACCTAGAACGCAAAAACAGTGGGCTATAGCTCATGATATCGTCCATAAAACACGAGAATGACGAGTTTTTGGTGATGCCCTAAACATGTAATGGGTCTTAAGGTCATTATAAACTGCCCCAAAACGCTTAACCTGTGGGCAATCATTCATGAAAACGACAATAAGACGCGAAAACGATGGGTTTTTCTCATAACTCTCAAACATGTATCGGGTCTTCCGGGCCATGCAAATCCCCCTTTAACACCAAAAAATGTGTACCATAGCTCATGATACCGGGCATAAAGCATGAAAACGACGAATTCTTGGTCATGCCCTCAAACATTTTTGGGTATTACGGTCATTGTAAATCACCCCGGACCCCAAAACTATGGGCAATAATTCATGAAAACGTCCACAACACGCAAAGACGACGAGTTTTTGGTCATAACACCCAAACGATGAAATCGCCCTAGAAGCCCAAAATAATGGGCTATAGCTCATGAAAACCGCCACAAACGCAAAAACGACGAGTTTTTGGTCATACAACTCAAAAATGTAAATCACCCTGCAACACCACAACTGTGGGCAATATCTCATGAAAAAGCCATAAAACACGAAAACAATGAGTTTTTGGTCATGGCCTCAAACATCTATCAGGTCCTAACGGTCGTTGTAAATCACCCTAGAACCCCAAAACGATAGGACAATAACTCATGAAAATGGCCGTAAATGTAAAAATGACATGTTTTTGGTCATAACTCTCAAACATGTAAAACTCCCTAGAACGCAAAAACATTGTCCTATAGCTCATGAAAACGGTCATAAAACACGAAAACGGCGAGTTTTTGGTGATGTCCTCAAACATGTATCGGGTCTTAAGGCCATGGTAAATTGCCCTAGAACGCCAAAACTGTGGGCAATAATTCATGAAAACGTCCACAAAACGCAAACACGACGAGTTTTTGGTCATAACTCCCAAAAAATGAAACCGCCCTGGAAGCCCAAAACAATGGGCTATAGCTCATGAAAACAGCCACAAAACGCAAAAATGACGAGTTTTTGGTCATGCCACTCAAAAATGAAAATCACCCTGGAACACCACAACTGTGGGCAATAGCTCATGAAAAAGCCATAAAACACGAAAACGACGAGTTTTTGGTCTGTCCTCAAACATCTATCAGGTCCTAACGGTCGTTGTAAATCACCCTAGAACCGCAAAAGTTAGGACAATAACTCATGAAAATGGCCATAAATGTGAAAATGACATGTTTTTGGTCATAACTCTCAAACATGTAAAACTCCCTAGAACGGAAAAACATTGGCCTATAGCTCATGAAAACGGTCATAAAACACGAAAACGGCGAGTTTTGGTGATGTCCTCAACCATGTATCGGGTCTTAAGGTCATTGTAAATTGCCCTAGAACGCCAAACCTATGGGCAATAATTCGTGAAAACGACAATAAGACACGAAAACGATGGGTTTTTTCTCATAACTCTCAAACATGTATCGGGTCTTCCGGGCCATGCTAATCCCCCTTTAACACCAAAAAATGTGTGCAATATCTCAAGAAAACGGGCATAAAGCACAAAAACGACGAATTCTTGGTCATGCGATCAAACATTTCTGGGTATTACGGTCATTGTAAATCACCCCGGAACCCAAAAACAGTGGGCAATAACTCATGAAAACGTCCACAAAACGCAAAAAACAACGAGTTTTTGGTCATAACTCCCAAACACTGAAATCGCCCTGGAAGCCCAAAACAATGGGCTATAGCTCATGAAAACAGCCACGAAACACCAAAACAACGAGTTTTTGGTCATACCACTCAAAAATGTAAATCGCCCTAGAACACCACAACTGTGGGCAATAGCTCATCAAAACGGCCACAAAACACGAAAACGACGAGTTTGTGGTCATGGCCTCAAACATCTATGAGGTCCTAACAGTCGTTGTAAATAACCCTAGAACCCCAAAACGGTGGGGCAATAACTCATGAAAATGGCCGTAAACGGAAAAATGACAAGTTTTTGGTCATAACTCTCAAACATGTAAAACTCCCTAGAACGCAAAAAAAATTGGCCTATAGCTCATGAAAACGGCCATAAAACACGAAAACGACGAGTATTTTTTTCATGCCCTCAAACATGTATCGGGTCTTAAGGTCATTCTAAATTGCCCTAGAACCCCAAAGCTGTGGGGCAATAACTCATGAAAACGTCCACAAAAAGCAAAAACAACGAGTTTTTGGTCATGGCCTCAAACGACTATCAGGTCCTAACGGTCGTTGTAAATCACCCTGGAACCCCAAAACTATGGGGCAATAACTCATGAAAATGGCCATAAATGTAAAAATGACAAGTTTTCTGTCATAACTCTCAAACATGTAATTCTACCTAGAACGCAAAAACAGTGGGCTATAGCTCATGATATCGTCCATAAAACACGAGAATGACGAGTTTTTGGTGATGCCCTAAACATGTAATGGGTCTTAAGGTCATTATAAACTGCCCCAAAACGCTTAACCTGTGGGCAATCATTCATGAAAACGACAATAAGACGCGAAAACGATGGGTTTTTCTCATAACTCTCAAACATGTATCGGGTCTTCCGGGCCATGCAAATCCCCCTTTAACACCAAAAAATGTGTACCATAGCTCATGATACCGGGCATAAAGCATGAAAATGACGAATTCTTGGTCATGCCCTCAAACATTTTTGGGTATTACGGTCATTGTAAATCACCCCGGACCCCAAAACTATGGGCAATAATTCATGAAAACGTCCACAACACGCAAAGACGACGAGTTTTTGGTCATAACACCCAAACGATGAAATCGCCCTAGAAGCCCAAAATAATGGGCTATAGCTCATGAAAACCGCCACAAACGCAAAAACGACGAGTTTTTGGTCATACAACTCAAAAATGTAAATCACCCTGCAACACCACAACTGTGGGCAATATCTCATGAAAAAGCCATAAAACACGAAAACAATGAGTTTTTGGTCATGGCCTCAAACATCTATCAGGTCCTAACGGTCGTTGTAAATCACCCTAGAACCCCAAAACGATAGGACAATAACTCATGAAAATGGCCGTAAATGTAAAAATGACATGTTTTTGGTCATAACTCTCAAACATGTAAAACTCCCTAGAACGCAAAAACATTGTCCTATAGCTCATGAAAACGGTCATAAAACACGAAAACGGCGAGTTTTTGGTGATGTCCTCAAACATGTATCGGGTCTTAAGGCCATGGTAAATTGCCCTAGAACGCCAAAACTGTGGGCAATAATTCATGAAAACGTCCACAAAACGCAAACACGACGAGTTTTTGGTCATAACTCCCAAAAAATGAAATCGCCCTGGAAGCCCAAAACAATGGGCTATAGCTCATGAAAACAGCCACAAAACGCAAAAATGACGAGTTTTTGGTCATGCCACTCAAAAATGAAAATCACCCTGGAACACCACAACTGTGGGCAATAGCTCATGAAAAAGCCATAAAACACGAAAACGACGAGTTTTTGGTCTGTCCTCAAACATCTATCAGGTCCTAACGGTCGTTGTAAATCACCCTAGAACCGCAAAAGTTAGGACAATAACTCATGAAAATGGCCATAAATGTGAAAATGACATGTTTTTGGTCATAACTCTCAAACATGTAAAACTCCCTAGAACGCAAAAACATTGGCCTATAGCTCATGAAAACGGTCATAAAACACGAAAACGGCGAGTTTTGGTGATGTCCTCAACCATGTATCGGGTCTTAAGGTCATTGTAAATTGCCCTAGAACGCCAAACCTATGGGCAATAATTCGTGAAAACGACAATAAGACACGAAAACGATGGGTTTTTTCTCATAACTCTCAAACATGTATCGGGTCTTCCGGGCCATGCTAATCCCCCTTTAACACCAAAAAATGTGTGCAATATCTCAAGAAAACGGGCATAAAACACAAAAACGACGAATTCTTGGTCATGCGATCAAACATTTCTGGGTATTACGGTCATTGTAAATCACCCCGGAACCCAAAAACAGTGGGCAATAACTCATGAAAACGTCCACAAAACGCAAAAAACAACGAGTTTTTGGTCATAACTCCCAAACACTGAAATCGCCCTGGAAGCCCAAAACAATGGGCTATAGCTCATGAAAACAGCCACGAAACACCAAAACAACGAGTTTTTGGTCATACCACTCAAAAATGTAAATCGCCCTAGAACACCACAACTGTGGGCAATAGCTCATCAAAACGGCCACAAAACACGAAAACGACGAGTTTGTGGTCATGGCCTCAAACATCTATGAGGTCCTAACAGTCGTTGTAAATAACTCTAGAACCCCAAAACGGTGGGGCAATAACTCATGAAAATGGCCGTAAATGGAAAAATGACAAGTTTTTGGTCATAACTCTCAAACATGTAAAACTCCCTAGAACGCAAAAAAAATTGGCCTATAGCTCATGAAAACGGCCATAAAACACGAAAACGACGAGTATTTTTTCATGCCCTCAAACATGTATCGGGTCTTAAGGTCATTCTAAATTGCCCTAGAACCCCAAAGCTGTGGGGCAATAACTCATGAAAACGTCCACAAAAAGCAAAAACAACGAGTTTTTGGTCATGGCCTCAAACGACTATCAGGTCCTAACGGTCGTTGTAAATCACCCTGGAACCCCAAAACTATGGGGCAATAACTCATGAAAATGGCCATAAATGTAAAAATGACAAGTTTTCTGTCATAACTCTCAAACATGTAATTCTACCTAGAACGCAAAAACAGTGGGCTATAGCTCATGATATCGTCCATAAAACACGAGAATGACGAGTTTTTGGTGATGCCCTAAACATGTAATGGGTCTTAAGGTCATTATAAACTGCCCCAAAACGCTTAACCTGTGGGCAATCATTCATGAAAACGACAATAAGACGCGAAAACGATGGGTTTTTCTCATAACTCTCAAACATGTACCGGGTCTTCCGGGCCATGCAAATCCCCCTTTAACACCAAAAAATGTGTACCATAGCTCATGATACCGGGCATAAAGCATGAAAACGACGAATTCTTGGTCATGCCCTCAAACATTTTTGGGTATTACGGTCATTGTAAATCACCCCGGACCCCAAAACTATGGGCAATAATTCATGAAAACGTCCACAACACGCAAAGACGACGAGTTTTTGGTCATAACACCCAAACGATGAAATCGCCCTAGAAGCCCAAAATAATGGGCTATAGCTCATGAAAACCGCCACAAACGCAAAAACGACGAGTTTTTGGTCATACAACTCAAAAATGTAAATCACCCTGCAACACCACAACTGTGGGCAATATCTCATGAAAAAGCCATAAAACACGAAAACAATGAGTTTTTGGTCATGGCCTCAAACATCTGTCAGGTCCTAACGGTCGTTGTAAATCACCCTAGAACCCCAAAACGATAGGACAATAACTCATGAAAATGGCCGTAAATGTAAAAATGACATGTTTTTGGTCATAACTCTCAAACATGTAAAACTCCCTAGAACGCAAAAACATTGTCCTATAGCTCATGAAAACGGTCATAAAACACGAAAACGGCGAGTTTTTGGTGATGTCCTCAAACATGTATCGGGTCTTAAGGCCATGGTAAATTGCCCTAGAACGCCAAAACTGTGGGCAATAATTCATGAAAACGTCCACAAAACGCAAACACGACGAGTTTTTGGTCATAACTCCCAAAAAATGAAATCGCCCTGGAAGCCCAAAACAATGGGCTATAGCTCATGAAAACAGCCACAAAACGCAAAAATGACGAGTTTTTGGTCATGCCACTCAAAAATGAAAATCACCCTGGAACACCACAACTGTGGGCAATAGCTCATGAAAAAGCCATAAAACACGAAAACGACGAGTTTTTGGTCTGTCCTCAAACATCTATCAGGTCCTAACGGTCGTTGTAAATCACCCTAGAACCGCAAAAGGTAGGACAATAACTCATGAAAATGGCCATAAATGTGAAAATGACATGTTTTTGGTCATAACTCTCAAACATGTAAAACTCCCTAGAACGCAAAAACATTGGCCTATAGCTCATGAAAACGGTCATAAAACACGAAAACGGCGAGTTTTGGTGATGTCCTCAACCATGTATCGGGTCTTAAGGTCATTGTAAATTGCCCTAGAACGCCAAACTTATGGGCAATAATTCGTGAAAACGACAATAAGACACGAAAACGATGGGTTTTTTCTCATAACTCTCAAACATGTATCGGGTCTTCCGGGCCATGCTAATCCCCCTTTAACACCAAAAAATGTGTGCAATATCTCAAGAAAACGGGCATAAAGCACAAAAACGACGAATTCTTGGTCATGCGATCAAACATTTCTGGGTATTACGGTCATTGTAAATCACCCCGGAACCCAAAAACAGTGGGCAATAACTCATGAAAACGTCCACAAAACGCAAAAAACAACGAGTTTTTGGTCATAACTCCCAAACACTGAAATCGCCCTGGAAGCCCAAAACAATGGGCTATAGCTCATGAAAACAGCCACGAAACACCAAAACAATGAGTTTTTGGTCATACCACTCAAAAATGTAAATCGCCCTAGAACACCACAACTGTGGGCAATAGCTCATCAAAACGGCCACAAAACACGAAAACGACGAGTTTGTGGTCATGGCCTCAAACATCTATGAGGTCCTAACAGTCGTTGTAAATAACCCTAGAACCCCAAAACGGTGGGGCAATAACTCATGAAAATGGCCGTAAACGGAAAAATGACAAGTTTTTGGTCATAACTCTCAAACATGTAAAACTCCCTAGAACGCAAAAAAATTGGCCTATAGCTCATGAAAACGGCCATAAAACACGAAAACGACGAGTATTTTTTCATGCCCTCAAACATGTATCGGGTCTTAAGGTCATTCTAAATTGCCCTAGAACCCCAAAGCTGTGGGGCAATAACTCATGAAAACGTCCACAAAAAGCAAAAACAACGAGTTTTTGGTCATGGCCTCAAACGACTATCAGGTCCTAACGGTCGTTGTAAATCACCCTGGAACCCCAAAACTATGGGGCAATAACTCATGAAAATGGCCATAAATGTAAAAATGACAAGTTTTCTGTCATAACTCTCAAACATGTAATTCTACCTAGAACGCAAAAACAGTGGGCTATAGCTCATGATATCGTCCATAAAACACGAGAATGACGAGTTTTTGGTGATGCCCTAAACATGTAATGGGTCTTAAGGTCATTATAAACTGCCCCAAAACGCTTAACCTGTGGGCAATCATTCATGAAAACGACAATAAGACGCGAAAACGATGGGTTTTTCTCATAACTCTCAAACATGTATCGGGTCTTCCGGGCCATGCAAATCCCCCTTTAACACCAAAAAATGTGTACCATAGCTCATGATACCGGGCATAAAGCATGAAAACGACGAATTCTTGGTCATGCCCTCAAACATTTTTGGGTATTACGGTCATTGTAAATCACCCCGGACCCCAAAACTATGGGCAATAATTCATGAAAACGTCCACAACACGCAAAGACGACGAGTTTTTGGTCATAACACCCAAACGATGAAATCGCCCTAGAAGCCCAAAATAATGGGCTATAGCTCATGAAAACCGCCACAAACGCAAAAACGACGAGTTTTTGGTCATACAACTCAAAAATGTAAATCACCCTGCAACACCACAACTGTGGGCAATATCTCATGAAAAAGCCATAAAACACGAAAACAATGAGTTTTTGGTCATGGCCTCAAACATCTATCAGGTCCTAACGGTCGTTGTAAATCACCCTAGAACCCCAAAACGATAGGACAATAACTCATGAAAATGGCCGTAAATGTAAAAATGACATGTTTTTGGTCATAACTCTCAAACATGTAAAACTCCCTAGAACGCAAAAACATTGTCCTATAGCTCATGAAAACGGTCATAAAACACGAAAACGGCGAGTTTTTGGTGATGTCCTCAAACATGTATCGGGTCTTAAGGCCATGGTAAATTGCCCTAGAACGCCAAAACTGTGGGCAATAATTCATGAAAACGTCCACAAAACGCAAACACGACGAGGTTTTGGTCATAACTCCCAAAAAATGAAATCGCCCTGGAAGCCCAAAACAATGGGCTATAGCTCATGAAAACAGCCACAAAACGCAAAAATGACAAGTTTTTGGTCATGCCACTCAAAAATGAAAATCACCCTGGAACACCACAACTGTGGGCAATAGCTCATGAAAAAGCCATAAAACACGAAAACGACGAGTTTTTGGTCTGTCCTCAAACATCTATCAGGTCCTAACGGTCGTTGTAAATCACCCTAGAACCGCAAAAGGTAGGACAATAACTCATGAAAATGGCCATAAATGTGAAAATGACATGTTTTTGGTCATAACTCTCAAACATGTAAAACTCCCTAGAACGCAAAAACATTGGCCTATAGCTCATGAAAACGGTCATAAAACACGAAAACGGCGAGTTTTGGTGATGTCCTCAACCATGTATCGGGTCTTAAGGTCATTGTAAATTGCCCTAGAACGCCAAACCTATGGGCAATAATTCGTGAAAACGACAATAAGACACGAAAACGATGGGTTTTTTCTCATAACTCTCAAACATGTATCGGGTCTTCCGGGCCATGCTAATCCCCCTTTAACACCAAAAAATGTGTGCAATATCTCAAGAAAACGGGCATAAAACACAAAAACGACGAATTCTTGGTCATGCGATCAAACATTTCTGGGTATTACGGTCATTGTAAATCACCCCGGAACCCAAAAACAGTGGGCAATAACTCATGAAAACGTCCACAAAACGCAAAAAACAACGAGTTTTTGGTCATAACTCCCAAACACTGAAATCGCCCTGGAAGCCCAAAACAATGGGCTATAGCTCATGAAAACAGCCACGAAACACCAAAACAACGAGTTTTTGGTCATACCACTCAAAAATGTAAATCGCCCTAGAACACCACAACTGTGGGCAATAGCTCATCAAAACGGCCACAAAACACGAAAACGACGAGTTTGTGGTCATGGCCTCAAACATCTATGAGGTCCTAACAGTCGTTGTAAATAACCCTAGAACCCCAAAACGGTGGGGCAATAACTCATGAAAATGGCCGTAAACGGAAAAATGACAAGTTTTTGGTCATAACTCTCAAACATGTAAAACTCCCTAGAACGCAAAAACATTGGCCTATAGCTCATGAAAACGGCCATAAAACACGAAACGACGAGTATTTTGTCATGCCCTCAAACATGTATCGGGTCTTAAGGTCATTCTAAATTTCCCTAGAACCCCAAAGCTGTGGGGCAATAACTCATGAAAGCGTCCACAAAAAGCAAAAACAACGAGTTTTTGGTCATGGCCTCAAACGACTATCAGGTCCTAACGGTCGTTGTAAATCACCCTGGAACCCCAAAACTATGGGGCAATAACTCATGAAAATGGCCATAAATGTAAAAATGACAAGTTTTCTGTCATAACTCTCAAACATGTAATTCTACCTAGAACGCAAAAACAGTGGGCTATAGCTCATGATATCGTCCATAAAACACGAGAATGACGAGTTTTTGGTGATGCCCTAAAACATGTAATGGGTCTTAAGGTCATTATAAACTGCCCCAAAACGCTTAACCTGTGGGCAATCATTCATGAAAAAGACAATAAGACGCGAAAACGATGGGTTTTTCTCATAACTCTCAAACATGTATCGGGTCTTCCGGGCCATGCAAATCCCACTTTAACACCAAAAAATGTGTACCATAGCTCATGATACCGGGCATAAAGCATGAAAACGACGAATTCTTGGTCATGCCCTCAAACATTTTTGGGTATTACGGTCATTGTAAATCACCCCGGACCCCAAAACTATGGGCAATAATTCATGAAAACGTCCACAACACGCAAAGACGACGAGTTTTTGGTCATAACACCCAAACGATGAAATCGCCCTAGAAGCCCAAAATAATGGGCTATAGCTCATGAAAACCGCCACAAACGCAAAAACGACGAGTTTTTGGTCATACAACTCAAAAATGTAAATCACCCTGCAACACCACAACTGTGGGCAATATCTCATGAAAAAGCCATAAAACACGAAAACAATGAGTTTTTGGTCATGGCCTCAAACATCTATCAGGTCCTAACGGTCGTTGTAAATCACCCTAGAACCCCAAAACGATAGGACAATAACTCATGAAAATGGCCGTAAATGTAAAAATGACATGTTTTTGGTCATAACTCTCAAACATGTAAAACTCCCTAGAACGCAAAAACATTGTCCTATAGCTCATGAAAACGGTCATAAAACACGAAAACGGCGAGTTTTTGGTGATGTCCTCAAACATGTATCGGGTCTTAAGGCCATGGTAAATTGCCCTAGAACGCCAAAACTGTGGGCAATAATTCATGAAAACGTCCACAAAACGCAAACACGACGAGGTTTTGGTCATAACTCCCAAAAAATGAAATCGCCCTGGAAGCCCAAAACAATGGGCTATAGCTCATGAAAACAGCCACAAAACGCAAAAATGACAAGTTTTTGGTCATGCCACTCAAAAATGAAAATCACCCTGGAACACCACAACTGTGGGCAATAGCTCATGAAAAAGCCATAAAACACGAAAACGACGAGTTTTTGGTCTGTCCTCAAACATCTATCAGGTCCTAACGGTCGTTGTAAATCACCCTAGAACCGCAAAAGGTAGGACAATAACTCATGAAAATGGCCATAAATGTGAAAATGACATGTTTTTGGTCATAACTCTCAAACATGTAAAACTCCCTAGAACGCAAAAACATTGGCCTATAGCTCATGAAAACGGTCATAAAACACGAAAACGGCGAGTTTTGGTGATGTCCTCAACCATGTATCGGGTCTTAAGGTCATTGTAAATTGCCCTAGAACGCCAAACCTATGGGCAATAATTCGTGAAAACGACAATAAGACACGAAAACGATGGGTTTTTTCTCATAACTCTCAAACATGTATCGGGTCTTCCGGGCCATGCTAATCCCCCTTTAACACCAAAAAATGTGTGCAATATCTCAAGAAAACGGGCATAAAACACAAAAACGACGAATTCTTGGTCATGCGATCAAACATTTCTGGGTATTACGGTCATTGTAAATCACCCCGGAACCCAAAAACAGTGGGCAATAACTCATGAAAACGTCCACAAAACGCAAAAAACAACGAGTTTTTGGTCATAACTCCCAAACACTGAAATCGCCCTGGAAGCCCAAAACAATGGGCTATAGCTCATGAAAACAGCCACGAAACACCAAAACAACGAGTTTTTGGTCATACCACTCAAAAATGTAAATCGCCCTAGAACACCACAACTGTGGGCAATAGCTCATCAAAACGGCCACAAAACACGAAAACGACGAGTTTGTGGTCATGGACTCAAACATCTATGAGGTCCTAACAGTCGTTGTAAATAACCCTAGAACCCCAAAACGGTGGGGCAATAACTCATGAAAATGGCCGTAAACGGAAAAATGACAAGTTTTTGGTCATAACTCTCAAACATGTAAAACTCCCTAGAACGCAAAAACATTGGCCTATAGCTCATGAAAACGGCCATAAAACACGAAACGACGAGTATTTTGTCATGCCCTCAAACATGTATCGGGTCTTAAGGTCATTCTAAATTTCCCTAGAACCCCAAAGCTGTGGGGCAATAACTCATGAAAGCGTCCACAAAAAGCAAAAACAACGAGTTTTTGGTCATGGCCTCAAACGACTATCAGGTCCTAACGGTCGTTGTAAATCACCCTGGAACCCCAAAACTATGGGGCAATAACTCATGAAAATGGCCATAAATGTAAAAATGACAAGTTTTCTGTCATAACTCTCAAACATGTAATTCTACCTAGAACGCAAAAACAGTGGGCTATAGCTCATGATATCGTCCATAAAACACGAGAATGACGAGTTTTTGGTGATGCCCTAAAACATGTAATGGGTCTTAAGGTCATTATAAACTGCCCCAAAACGCTTAACCTGTGGGCAATCATTCATGAAAAAGACAATAAGACGCGAAAACGATGGGTTTTTCTCATAACTCTCAAACATGTATCGGGTCTTCCGGGCCATGCAAATCCCACTTTAACACCAAAAAATGTGTACCATAGCTCATGATACCGGGCATAAAGCATGAAAACGACGAATTCTTGGTCATGCCCTCAAACATTTTTGGGTATTACGGTCATTGTAAATCACCCCGGACCCCAAAACTATGGGCAATAATTCATGAAAACGTCCACAACACGCAAAGACGACGAGTTTTTGGTCATAACACCCAAACGATGAAATCGCCCTAGAAGCCCAAAATAATGGGCTATAGCTCATGAAAACCGCCACAAACGCAAAAACGACGAGTTTTTGGTCATACAACTCAAAAATGTAAATCACCCTGCAACACCACAACTGTGGGCAATATCTCATGAAAAAGCCATAAAACACGAAAACAATGAGTTTTTGGTCATGGCCTCAAACATCTATCAGGTCCTAACGGTCGTTGTAAATCACCCTAGAACCCCAAAACGATAGGACAATAACTCATGAAAATGGCCGTAAATGTAAAAATGACATGTTTTTGGTCATAACTCTCAAACATGTAAAACTCCCTAGAACGCAAAAACATTGTCCTATAGCTCATGAAAACGGTCATAAAACACGAAAACGGCGAGTTTTTGGTGATGTCCTCAAACATGTATCGGGTCTTAAGGCCATGGTAAATTGCCCTAGAACGCCAAAACTGTGGGCAATAATTCATGAAAACGTCCACAAAACGCAAACACGACGAGGTTTTGGTCATAACTCCCAAAAAATGAAATCGCCCTGGAAGCCCAAAACAATGGGCTATAGCTCATGAAAACAGCCACAAAACGCAAAAATGACAAGTTTTTGGTCATGCCACTCAAAAATGAAAATCACCCTGGAACACCACAACTGTGGGCAATAGCTCATGAAAAAGCCATAAAACACGAAAACGACGAGTTTTTGGTCTGTCCTCAAACATCTATCAGGTCCTAACGGTCGTTGTAAATCACCCTAGAACCGCAAAAGGTAGGACAATAACTCATGAAAATGGCCATAAATGTGAAAATGACATGTTTTTGGTCATAACTCTCAAACATGTAAAACTCCCTAGAACGCAAAAACATTGGCCTATAGCTCATGAAAACGGTCATAAAACACGAAAACGGCGAGTTTTGGTGATGTCCTCAACCATGTATCGGGTCTTAAGGTCATTGTAAATTGCCCTAGAACGCCAAACCTATGGGCAATAATTCGTGAAAACGACAATAAGACACGAAAACGATGGGTTTTTTCTCATAACTCTCAAACATGTATCGGGTCTTCCGGGCCATGCTAATCCCCCTTTAACACCAAAAAATGTGTGCAATATCTCAAGAAAACGGGCATAAAACACAAAAACGACGAATTCTTGGTCATGCGATCAAACATTTCTGGGTATTACGGTCATTGTAAATCACCCCGGAACCCAAAAACAGTGGGCAATAACTCATGAAAACGTCCACAAAACGCAAAAAACAACGAGTTTTTGGTCATAACTCCCAAACACTGAAATCGCCCTGGAAGCCCAAAACAATGGGCTATAGCTCATGAAAACAGCCACGAAACACCAAAACAACGAGTTTTTGGTCATACCACTCAAAAATGTAAATCGCCCTAGAACACCACAACTGTGGGCAATAGCTCATCAAAACGGCCACAAAACACGAAAACGACGAGTTTGTGGTCATGGACTCAAACATCTATGAGGTCCTAACAGTCGTTGTAAATAACCCTAGAACCCCAAAACGGTGGGGCAATAACTCATGAAAATGGCCGTAAACGGAAAAATGACAAGTTTTTGGTCATAACTCTCAAACATGTAAAACTCCCTAGAACGCAAAAACATTGGCCTATAGCTCATGAAAACGGCCATAAAACACGAAACGACGAGTATTTTGTCATGCCCTCAAACATGTATCGGGTCTTAAGGTCATTCTAAATTTCCCTAGAACCCCAAAGCTGTGGGGCAATAACTCATGAAAGCGTCCACAAAAAGCAAAAACAACGAGTTTTTGGTCATGGCCTCAAACGACTATCAGGTCCTAACGGTCGTTGTAAATCACCCTGGAACCCCAAAACTATGGGGCAATAACTCATGAAAATGGCCATAAATGTAAAAATGACAAGTTTTCTGTCATAACTCTCAAACATGTAATTCTACCTAGAACGCAAAAACAGTGGGCTATAGCTCATGATATCGTCCATAAAACACGAGAATGACGAGTTTTTGGTGATGCCCTAAAACATGTAATGGGTCTTAAGGTCATTATAAACTGCCCCAAAACGCTTAACCTGTGGGCAATCATTCATGAAAAAGACAATAAGACGCGAAAACGATGGGTTTTTCTCATAACTCTCAAACATGTATCGGGTCTTCCGGGCCATGCAAATCCCACTTTAACACCAAAAAATGTGTACCATAGCTCATGATACCGGGCATAAAGCATGAAAACGACAAATTCTTGGTCATGCCCTCAAACATTTTTGGGTATTACGGTCATTGTAAATCACCCCGGACCCCAAAACTATGGGCATTAATTCATGAAAACGTCCACAAAACGCAAACACGACGAGTTTTTGGTCATAACACCCAAACGATGAAATCGCCCTAGAAGCCCAAAACAATGGGCTATAGCTCATGAAAACCGCCACAAACGCAAAAACGACGAGTTTTTGGTCATGCCAGTCAAAAATGTAAATCACCCTGGAACACCACAACTGTGGGCAATAGCTCATGAAAAAGGCATAAAACACGAAAACGACGAGTTTTTGGTCATGGCCTCAAACATCTATCAGGTCCTAACGGTCGTTGTAAATCACCCTAGAACCCCAAAACGGTAGGACAATAACTCATGAAAATGGCCATAGATGTGAAAATGACATGTTTTTGGTCATAACTCTCAAACATGATGTTTTGTGGTAGTATCAGGTTGGATCCGAATAGGTCTTTCTTATCCCTCTCTGATAGCCGATGGTTAAACCGAGTCTTTATAGGTTGTTTAGTGCATATTGTGTTGCCGCTTCAGTCCACCATACCTATGTAGGCGAGAGCCACCAAATTCTATGTCTCGCTGTGTACTGGCCTCGGTACTGACCGCTCTTTTTTCCTTTGCCCTTTGCCAGCTCCCCTTTTCTTTAGCATGTTGAGATTGACATCGTTAGCAGGGTTAACCTTCCGGCTTGGACTGGGCAGGGTTATGGACGCCATCGAATATTCTTTAGGGCTCTTAGCCCAATTTGCATCTTGTCCATACTCATATGTTGAATCATTTTCAAGGTGATTTGAATCTTTGTACTGTATATTTGTATTCTTGACTCTCTGAGTTGTCTTTGTATATTTATGTTCTGTGGGTTCCATCATGGAATACTATGTAACGGTATTACTTAGTTTTTCACCCGCACGCACGTGCGTGGTGGGTACCTTTTAATCGTTTCAAGGCGGGTTTGGCGGGAATCGCTAAAACTTGGATACTGCTGATCCGAGGGTGTTACAGGAGGTAAAGCCCCTACTCCTGATTTATTGTACTGCTCGCTTGCTTCGCGAGGGTACAATGGTGGATGCAAGTCTAGGATTTAGATCTCTGGGGATCGACCCGTTCATAGGATAAGGACTTCTTATATAGGGCAGCGTCGGGCCTCTTTCCCCAAACATTAGGCGGGACGGGATACCATAGAGCCGTTCCTCGAGAACCCGGTCCATGAGTCTGCTTTTGGTGGACTAGGTCTAGCGCGTCGTGTTCTGCCCCATCCCCGCGTAAAGTGGCCTCCTTTGGCACCATTTGTCTCCATCCGGGCGCTCTCTGCTTTCTCTTTCTTACACCAAAACGGCATGGGGAAGAGCCTTCCACCATGAGATCGTCTGTCCTCTCCCTACACAAAAGAAGCCAGACCGGATATTCTTTTACTGAGGCGGACCGGGACTATGGGGCCATAGCACCCCTTGTCGTGACCTAGCTCGTGCCTTACCAAAAGATGTTACCGTTCTGCTCCAGGCGCGCTCTGAAATATCCGAAGCCTCGGGACACGACACACCGTGTCCGCAGGGCCTCTGTGCGAGATGCGCCCTCTGGAGGTCTCCCCCTGGCACTGGAGTCGTCAACAGCGGGGACTTGGCAGCCCGGTTGCCAGGTCCCCGACAGTAGCCCCCGGGCGCTTGGCTCGCACGTGTTCCTTAGTGATCTCAAAGGGGCAAGTGGCCGTGCATGGTTGATGGGTCCCTGTCCCTTCTCAGTCAACAAGGACCTGCCATGCTTGAATCCTGGCCGTGAAGCCCAACCGTCCTCATGTCCTCGTCCGTAGATCTTGAGCACACTACTCCCGCGTTCCCCTCCCCCGTGCACTTGCGCCGCACACCACCCATCGCTTGGACTGCCCCTCCGCTTCGCCATGCCCTTGCGCCGCCTGATGCCCTAAGATGACGACCACTTAAGGGAGAAGCTTGCCGGAAGGACCACGGGCTTGAGGAAGAAGAAGGAGGCTGGCCGATAATTTGTTTCCTAGAAAAAATAATGTCTCAATTCGTCACGTGCAAAAAGTTAAGTCAAGTCTTAATTGGTCACTAGTGGAGAATCTAATGTCTTTATTAGTGTATAAAGGGGTAATTAAAACAGAAGAAAATGGGACGACATCAACTTCCCTACACATACGCAAACTTTTTTTTGTCTTATTCGACTTGATATTGGTGGTATATTTTTAATTTTGCCGATTCATCGTAGCACAATCACAATTCCCGCGTGCCCTGAGGATACAGTCTCGTAATAAACCCTTTAATTTGTGAATGACTTTGATTTGGACCAATATTCCCTAACCTATGAGTACACTACCATGAAGCACGGTTGCAAGGGACGCGTTTCCCCAACCTTTGCCGAGAGTCTCGACAGAGAGGGAGACGCTTTGCTGACTGCCAGTGCCAAGTGTAACTTTTCAGGAAATGGTTTATAGGAACCTTTGCGACGAAACACACACACTGGGGAAACATCCAGATTAGAGTAGCGGCCTGCCAGGGAAAACAATGGGGTGACACGGCCGGTGTGGGTCTAGGACGACACCCGGAAGATGCAGCTGATGTTCAATTGATCTGAGAAGAACTTCAAACTTTCGAAATGTTCAGCAAGATTAGCGTAGTTGTAGTGTGAATGTGTGATACAAAGAGTCAGTCCCCAGCTGCTATTTGGTACGTAGGCGGGGTGGATGAACAACTCCAACTTAATAATAATAATAATAATAATAATAATAATAATAATAGTAAAGAAGATACACTATGCAGCGGCCCAACACCTTCATCTGTTTGTTGTGGTGTGGGTGCGTAGCTTCACACCGAGGCGGATGCGGATACGGATGCGGATGCGCCCGGCGTTGTGAGTTCCGTGGCAGAGGAGGCGGTGGCCACACCCCTACCCTTCATGACGTGCTTCCTCAGGCCCGGGATGTGGACGTTAATGATGTAGTCCTTCCAATCCACACTCCCCACGTCCAAGTGGAACTCCGCCTTCTCCTTGGCCGACATCTCCGCCATAAGCGCCTCTGTGTTGGCGTTATCGAACCTGCCATATATATATGCATACATCGCCGTCATCGATCATCATCACCGGCCGGCCGGCGCGGTGCAAAACGTTTTAGATGACTGCAGTACGTACCTGCCGGCGTAGAAGGTGTAGGGCTGGTAGAGGAAGCCAAGGTGGATGGTCTGCTGGACAGACTTGGCGTAGAGGTCCCTGAGGCGTGGCGAGAGGCGGTCGCCGGCCTGGGCGCTCCGCAGCAGCGCGTCGGCCTCGACGTGGCTGGCGAATTTCTCCATGGTCTGGAAGAGGCGCATGGGGAGCACGGAGATGGGCTGCCCCGCCGCATCGCTGTAGGGGCTCCGAGTGAAGTGCTGGAAGAGAAACCAGCTAAGGTCGCCGAACAGCAGTGGGTTCACCGTCGACGATGCCACGTGGTACACGTGCATCCCTCCTCCCCCACCACCCTCGCGGCGGCCATGCTTCGCCATCGTTGCCAGCATCGCGTTCACCACCATGTCTGCTGGAACCTTTTTGCCACCACATATATAGACACTATTACATTAGCAGATCCAACAAGTCATGGTTTCAATACATCGATCAGTAAATTCAATTTGGTAGTACCACGTCCAGAATGCCGTGTGGATCCGCGAGGAATCCGCTGAGCTGGCCTTTGCCGTAGTAGAGGAGAACAGGATCCATCATCCTTAATTAGTTCATATATATATATATATCAACCCAAGTGGAACATAAGATACTGTGAGTAAAAATTAGAAGACAAGATGTGTTGATGAACGACTCTGAAATACATGTACTACTAGTAATTGAGAATCTATATGTGGTACCTGTTCCCTTCCATCCAGCCTGGGAAGGGGTCTCTCCAGGTGCTCTCGATCACGCTGGGCCTGACGGTCACCACGGGTATCTCTCCTCGCATGCTGTTGATCACCATCTCCCCCATGGCCTTGGTGAACACGTACGTGTCTTGCCACCCATGAAGCTTTGCCCTAACAGTAGTACGTAATTCATCATTTAGATATATATACTGCAACTGCATCTTCCTAGCTGGACGGTTAATCACAATTACCTCTCAAGGCCCAAATCCTTCATCTCTTGAGAGGAAGAAGCCGCCGAGCGCCTTCTCGGGTCGAAAGCCAGCTTGATCTCCGCCTCGATGTCCAGCACGTCGGCCTTCTTATTATGCTTTCCTATGGTTTCCCCCAAACGAAATGGCCTCTCCAATACCACGCCTTCCCTCTGACCATTCACGTATGCTGTATGTCGTTTGTCGTTGGGTCCCAAAATATATCTCATTGTCATATCTCAGCACCAGGACGGATCGATTCACTATATATGGAAAGAGCAGGGATGATGCAAATTCCGACCTGTGGATACGTGTAGGAACAGCTTCAGTCTTTGGAACCGATGCGCGAAGCTCATTGTCCGGAACGGGCCCACGGTGTTGATGTCCATGGCCACATCGTACCTGACGATCGATGAGATAATTTAAACAGGTTTAATGGTGGCTACACATGGTTTGGAGTATGAACATTGTTGAGCATGCATGGCACCTCTCGTCGAAAGTGGTGGTGGCTGCCGAGTTGACGATGATATCCACCCGTTCTGCGATCTCGTCGGCTTGCTCCGGGGAAATGCCGAGGTTGGCTTCCCTGACATTACCGACCACGGGTACAAGCTTGGTAGCCATGAAACTGTGGTAGTCTTTTCCATGGATTTCCTTGAGGCGCTTGAAAAGTGCCGTGTCCACGACCTGCACGTGTATATACCATCCATAATTGAGAGGAGACATGTTTTCATATATATGGATCATTTGAAAGATGAAGAAGAAAATCAGAAAACTCATATTTCACTGCTGTGGAGTACCTCGTTTTGCAGTCTGTGCAATGCTGCCTCGTTGTCCCTGGCCCGTATGACCACGTATATCTTGCCCACCTCAGGGGTGGTCCTCAAGATCTTCTCCATCAGAACTGGAGCGGGCATGAACGAGCCAGCGAGCAAATATTCAACAAGCAAAGACACACAATCTGGAACTCAAAATGTATATATCTACTACATGTGTGTACCTTTTGCCAGGAAGCCAGTTCCGCCGGTGATGAGAAAGTTCTTGCCACCAAGGAACTCCTCGATGCCCAGCCCTTTATCATCCGGCATCGGCGCTGCCAAGGAACTATCCAGCTGGTACCCTTTTGACGACATGCCGCAGGACAAACCACCATGAGCGACGCGCCTCCTCCTCGACCATGGAACTGCGACCACACCTCTCGGGGTAAGGTGGCCGGAGACGACGAAGCCCGTGTTAGGAATATTAATCACGCTTGACGTTGGCATGGCGTCACTTGGTCCTACGTCTGTCCTAGTTTTGTGTGCATCAAGGTAGCAAGCTCGCTCCATTTATGTACCTCTCCCTTCTCTACCTACTCAGTAACAGACCCACCGGAAATATAGAAGAGTCACAGTGTGAGTAACTTAACAAGTACTCTCTGCCCTACTCTCCTACCGCAGACATCGTGGGTCCGCTCCATTTCCAGTGGCCTTGATGTCTTGGAGATGTAGAGGACCATGCCAGCGTTCTTTTTAGACATTTTTAGTATCTTCTCTAGAATGTTGAGATGATGGCTACACCCTCAAGTCAGAATAAGGTCCTCTTCAATCCATCCTATCATCGATCCGGTGGTGCGCCTAGTGCCGGTGAAAGTCGCGTGGAGTTGTGTATCTGACGGATCGCTTGGGATCTGTTCGTTTATGGTATTTTTCTATGTGGTTTGATGTCGGTCTTTTCAAATCCACGATTGTCATCTTTAGGGATGGTTGCAGCTCTCGTGTGCTGGTCCTTTGGGTCTTAGCACGATGACTTCTCGACCGTCTACTACAACAAGCTTTGCTCAGCTCCGGTGCTGGAGAGGCGACGACAGCGGCATGTTTTTGGCTCGTGTTAGTGTATGGAGTCGTTTGCTAGGTGGTTCAAAGGCCTATTTATAGTTTTTATTACTTTTGGACTACTGTTGATGGTTATTAATAGATCGGTACAATTTCAGTGAAAAAATTACTAACATATGCTAGTAACATAAATATGCAATTTGCGTTTTTGCTGCTTATCGAATGTTTCACATCATCTCCCAATGTCTCGAAACTCGTTTTGTTCCTCAATTATGTAATCTGCGTTTTTGCTGCTCGTCGAATGTTTCACATCATCTCCCAACGTCAAGCTTCAGATTGGCTGGGCAACCTCGGGAACTCCATTTTAGTATTTTAATGATTGTGCTTTAATTTCTTCTCTTGTCCTTGTTGGTACTCTAGATGCAATGCTAACTTGATACTTACTACTGGTCAAACAAGGCTTTGCGTGGATTATAAACAATGTTCACTTTGATGACGTAACAGATCTCATATAAGGTTTACAATATTATACTAAACAAAGCTTTGCTTACTTGATTATACTTAGTACTAGTAATTTGTTCTTGTTCATTTGAGTTTTGCTTAGCTTATACTGTGCTCGTTATTACAAAATTAAAGGCATGCATGCATACAGAAGCATTTTTTTCTTGCCCGGGTGCTCTAAGGCTGGTCCTAGTTGGAGTATCATAGCTAGTATCAATAAAAAAAAAGATGGTTAGAGTATCATTGATAGATACCGTATCATAGCACGTAAAACTAGAAAATCTTCATACAAATAAATCTTGTACACAATTTTGTATTGAGATTCTACAAATCATTACTTATAGTACTAGTATGATACTACCACTATGACCAAGTAAATGAACTCCTAAATATGCATGACTAGAAACTTGCTCGCTTATGCTGTCAGGCTAGTGTGCAATTAAGCAATCTATCCTCTTTCATCTCAGTCCGGCCTGCACGCCGCACAAATAGGGTTCAACTCTAATTTATGCCAAATCCAAAATATGCCTGAGCATTAGTTTCAAATTTTATATATACCCATTATTGATTAGAGCCTATACAGGAGAAAAATAGCTTGTGATCCCGAGCTCCATGGATCCTTTTTAAAAAAAATGAAAACTTGATTTCTCAATTTTCAAAAAATTCTAAATCATTTATTTGGATGTAAAATTTTAACATACAATATCTTATATTTTAGGCTCATAAACAAAAACATGTCGCTCACATTTTAGAAGATTCAAATGTTTCATTGTTCATGCTCCCAAATCTGGATTTTTTTTGGTGGGTGGGGAGTAGTAACTTAGAATAGCTTTAGATCCCGACACATATTGTTCATGCATAAGTTACTAGTCTATGTTATGCATGTTACTAGTCTATGTTACTGACCAGCTTTAGATAGTTATGACATCGAGTTGCCAAGTATTTTATTTTTATTTTGAGTTTTTCTTAGCTCATATTCTGGTTATTACAATTTACAATGCATGCAAGTGTAGAAGCATTATTTTATTTTAAGGATGCTCGAGTCTAGAAGCTTGTTTACCTTGTACACGAATTCCTAATCATGCTTGACCAGACACGACCCCCTTCTTTTCAGCTTCTTGGCCAGCTTTTCCCAGAAGCTACCCTCGACCAGCTTCTCCCAAAATCTCATCTTCAAAATTCGTTTAAACTTCTTAACTAGTAGTTTCAGTGTCAATTTAAAAGTATAAACAATTTTGGTAGATGAGATTCTGGGAGAAGCTGGTCGAGGGTAGCTTTTAGAAGAATCTGGCCAAGAAGCTGAAAAGAAAGGGCCCCATTATAGTATTCATGCTAGCAGCCTAGTGTCTAACTAAACAATCTATCTTCTGTCATCTCTGATCTATGCACATAGTCAGGCATGTACCCTCTCGCAAGTAGGATTCAAATCTAATTTACACACTCCTAAATATATGCATAACCCGATGTTGGTAGTTTTATAGACTATATTACTGTCTAAACCTTACTACACGTCTTCCTTCCTCGATGGGTGATATCTATATGCACCATGGGTACATCGGTTTAAGCTCAAACTTCTAATTATCTTTAACAAGCACCCTCTTGGCTTGCATTGTCTCGGGTTTATTGTTAATTAAACTTTCTCGGGCGATGATGAAGTTCCTGCCACTAAGAATGAATGGGAGGTGGTGGATTATGGTGAGACACCCATGGAAAAGTTGGAAAACAAAATAAGATATATTACACGCTTCATATAAGTGTGGCCGAATAATTTGAGTAGAATGTGTAAAATAATAAAAAGAACGTTTGTTAACTATTATTGACACTCTGGATCTGAAGGCCGAAACTATGCCACTTAGCCAAGTCGAGATCATCACTAATCTAAGAAGAGATGAAGAAACTAAATAGGCTCAAAGAAGTCAAATAATACAAAAAAATCATTTGATGGCAAATGGAAAACATAGACAGATTTTTTTCCAATTAGAACAAGATGAATGAACCATAGTGGGTGATAAGAATTTAAAGGTATATAATACTATAAGAAATTATTTGGGCACCGACCATCTAATTTTACAGTGAGAGAAGATATATATAACACATAATATAACGCAACTATCTCCTGAAGAAAATGATATCATCACAACTACCTTCACTGAGGAGCAAGTTCATGATGCTATCTTTTAGATGGAACTGAATAAAGATCCTGGAGAAGATGAATTTCTAGCTAAGTTCTATCAGATGTTTTGGGAAGGTCTTAAGGTAATTTTGATAGAAATGTTTGCACAATTGCGAAATGGAGAATTGTAGTTGTTCAAATTAAACTTTGGTTTCATTACCCTGCTACCCAAGATAGAGAATGTAGGACAAATTCAATAGTATATGCATATATGTCTTTTGAATGTTATCTTCAAATTCTTCACAAAGGTGGCCACTAGCTATATCTAAGCAATTAATTAGATCTGAAGAAAAATAATATGCAAGTTTAGTACACTAATTCAACTCACTGGGCCTAAATCGTATCAAAGGTAAGTATCTCCCACAAACTATTGAGGCCACTTCAAACAAAAGTACCATCTTGTTTGACATTGCAGCAATCCCGAGTCAAAAGAAGGATCCACCATCAATAGTGAATCACAATGGCACTGGCAAAGATCTGATGTAAGCTTGGTGCACATGATAGGTGTTAGCATGCTCACTTAGCATGAAGCATAAACTTCTGAAAATTTGTCAAGTCCACATGAACTGAAAAATTCCCTGACAGCTCACTTAGCATCAAGCATAAACTTCTGACAATTTGTCAAGTCCACATGAACTGAAAAATTCCCATGTTGTTTGACATCACAACACTCCCGAGACGAAGTAGGATGCACCATCAATGCATGGTGAATCCCAATGGCAGCAACAATGATGTTATATAAGCTCAGTGCACATGAAAGGCGTCAACATGACATTGTTCTAATCACATAAGTCTAATCATAGTGGGGATTAACTTGGACTAGTGACATGCACATGACACTATTTCTAAGTTATCACCTTAATAGTGCATAGTAACCAATAGGTACATCCATTCCAGAATATTGGGAAAATCATGATTTGATTTTGTGGAGATTCCAAAAAATTAGGCTGATGTATGCATTGATTTCCACAATTGGCTCCCCTCTAAGAGCAAGTACAATGGTGGGCTATAAGCCTGCTCACTAGGCATTTTTATCTATGTAAAGGAGAGAGAAAAAAATGCAAGTTGTTGGCTCTCATGCAAGAGCCATCTCTACACTTGCTCTTAGACAAAAACATTAAATGAGAGGAAAGAGAAAGAGAGAAGATAGAAATTACTACTAATCTAATAGCTAACCTTATAACCAACACTATTATACAAGCTAGCTCTTAATGATATGGAAGCCTCATATAGTCAACTTGTTAGCTAGTATAGTATTGTCCTTGCGCTAATTACTCCCCATCGATCCCACATGTAGTTTCATTGTGTGAAAACACTTCTGTTTGCTGCATGGCTATTTGAAAACGAAAGAGTTCTGCGTGAGGAAGGATTTGACTGGTGCATGCGCTGGAGGACAGCGGACATCACGCATGCAGAAGGAATTGTTGTATTTATTACCGAATAATCAAGGAAATAGTCGTGTTTCCCTCTCCTTTCTTGCAACCAATAAACAACCACCTGGTCATAGAGTTTTGCAAAATTAGCCATATAATCTGGAAAGTTTCATGACTATATTAATTAGTTTGTAGGCTTATTTTTTCTAGAAAAATATGATGTCATGGTAATACAGCTATTTATCACAACCATATCTCTTCATTTAATTTCTATCATATTATCGAAATGCTTACTTGACGTTGCATGTAGTTACATGTTATTACCTCAGTTACTCTGACTAATAATTAATGTGATCTGTGGGACATATAACATGAAAGAAGTCAGCTTAATAAGCAAAATTTGTACTCCTGAGACGGAAAATTACAATAATGTTTGGCACATGATGGCGATGCTTGCGTCTAGTTGATGTGTATGAGGGCAAGAGGCACCACTACAGGATGCGCACGATACGTTGAGGGCTAAAAGCCGTCGGCGTAAAAAACCATAGGCGTATGCTACGTCGACGGCTGCCCCTCGGCGTAGGCTCTTCGGTAAAGATCTCCCTCAGCAGAGTGCATGAAGGCCGTCGGCTGATATGTCGTAAACGTATCTACTACCTTCGATCCTAAATAAGTGTCGCTATTTTGAACTAGAGTTAGTTCCAAACCGTGACACTTATTTAGGATCGGAGGAAGTATAATTTTTGATGTTCCAAGCTTGTTTAGTATCTACTTTGCTTTGCTTTGTCTACACTATGAGATATTTTTATACGTTTTCCGAAACTAACCTATTAACAAGATGACACGGTGCCAGTTGCACGTTTTCTGCTATTTTTGGTTTCAGAAAGGCCAGAAAATAAATATTTTCGGAATTAGATGGGAAAAAGCCAAAGTTAATATTTCACTGAGGGGAACACGGAGCCAGAAGACGAGACGGAGGAGGGCCTCGAGGGGCCCACACCCCCTGGACGCGCGGCTAGGCCTGGCCCGCACCTGGGGGGTGCGGCCGCCTCGTGCACCCCCTCGGTCTCCCCTTCGCCTATAAGAAGACCGCAATACCAAAACACTAAGTACCTGATCAGATATCCACGAAACAGTCTTTAGCCACCGCCACCATCGTCCCTAGATCGGGGGGATCTGAAGCTCTTCCTGTTGGAGATATGCCCTAGAGGCAATAATAAAAGTAGTTATTATTATATCTTTGTGTTTATGATAAATGTTTAAATTCATGCTATAGTAGTATTAACCGGAAACATTAATAGTTGTGTGATTTGTAAACTAAATTAGAGTCCCTAGTAAAGCCTCTTTATAATACTAGCTTGTTGGTTAATAGATGATCATGGTTTTCCGATCATGAACATTGAGATGTTGTTAACAACAAGATCATATCATTAGGATAATGGTATGATGGACATACTCCAATAGATAAGCGTAGCATAAAGATCAAGTTATTTCAATAGTTCGTTTCCTATAAGCTTTCTGATGCATAGTAATCTAATTCTTCGACTATGAGATCATGCTAATCACCATCACCGGAAGGATGCTTTGATGATATCAAACACCACACCGTAACTGGGTGGCTATAAAGGTGGCATTGAGTGTTCGGAAAGTATGGGTTGAGGCACATGGATTAAGAGTGGTATTTGTCCATCCATATGATGGATAGATATACTCTGGGCCCTCTCGGTGGAATGTCATCCAATTAGCTTGCAAGCATGTGACTGGCTCACAAGGGATCACATATCACGGGAACGAGAAAAGAGTGCTTATCAGTAACGAGGTTGAACTAGGTATGCAGAGATACCGACAATCAAAACCTCGGATAAGTAAACTATCGTGAGACAAAGGGAAATTGGTATCGTATGTAAGTGGTTCATTCGATCGCAAAGTAATCGTAGAAATATGTGGGAGCCATATGAATTTCCAGATTCCTCTATTGGTTATTGATCGGAGAAGTGTCTCGGTCATGTCCGCATAATTCACGAACCGTAGGGAGACACACTTAAGGATTCGATGTTGTTAAGTAGTTATGGAATGATGAGTAAAAGACTGAATGTTGTTCGGAGTCTCGGATGAGATCCGGGATATCACGAGGAGATCCGGAATGGTCCGGAGAATAAGATTCATATAAGGAAAGTCCTGTTTCGGAATTCGGAAATGATTCCGGTGTTTTCACCAGGAATGTTCTAGAAGGGTCTGGAAGGTCTGGCACTCCGGAGGGGAAGGGTACATGGATGTGTCATGACAATGTGGAATGGTTGCATCATGTACTAGGTCACTTGGCTGGGCAATATGAAGAGAGAAATCAAATCTGTTGGGGTTCGTAGCATGGAAAACAAAAAATTTCTATCGCATACAAACAAACAAGCCAAGATCTATCTACTAGATTTTAGCAACGAGTCGATAGAATAACTCACCTTCGAATATTCCAGAGTGTTTAACGAGAGCGGATTCTCGTGGGTGATGTAGTCGTACTCTTGCCGATCTCAAGATCGTGTAGACGATCCTTCCGGCGCTGCGTTCCGGCAGTGCTTCCGCAGTCGGTCACACGTTCGGTACTCGATGAAGACCTTCCTCTCCCTTGTTCCAACAGGCAGCGGAGGTTGTAGCACTCTCCTCGCGATTCCGGCAGCACGACGGCGTGGTACCGGAAGTAGAGGGGAGATCTCGCAGGGCTTCGCCTTAAGCCGGAGCGAGTATGGTGGACTATGAGAGAGGCCTTGGCGATCTAGGGTTTAGAGGCACCAAGGAGAGAGAGCTAGGCCGGCGGCTAGGGCAAGGGGAAGCCCCAACTCGGCGGCTAGGGCAAACCCTAGGGCGGCGGCGGCTGCAGGAGGGCCGACGACTAGGGTTAGGGTTTTGGTGGGGCAAGGTGTGTGCTAGAGGGGCACCCCTGCCCCTCCTTATATAGGTGGGAGGGCGCCGGCCAAGGGGAGGAAGTCCTCCCCCAAGTCGTCCTCCTTGGCCGCGGGTGGAGGGAGAGGAACTCCTCCCCAAGTAGGTTTCCTACTCTCCCTCCACCAAGCAAACTTGCCGTTTGACTTTTCAAATTGGCGTTTGACTTTTCAAACTAGGATTTGATTTATCCCTTTATTTTCTCAGCGATGACACCTAGTACATGATGCAACCATTCCAACTTGTTATGACACATTCATGTACCCTTCCCCTCCGGAGTGCCGGAGCTTCCGGACCCTTCTAGAACATTCCCGATGAAAACACCGGAATCATTCTCCAACTCCAAAACAGGACTTGCCTTATATGAATCTTATTCTCCGGACCGTTCCGGATCTCCTCGTGATATCCCGGATCCCATCCGAGACTCCGAACAACATTTGGTCTCTTACTCATCATTCCATAACTACTCAACAACATCGAATCCTTAAGTGTGTCTCCCTACGGTTCGTGAATTATGCGGACATGATCGAGACATTTCTCCGAACAATAACCAATAGAGGAATCTGGAAATTCATATGGCTCCCACATATTTCTACGATTACTTTGCGATCGAATGAACCACTTACATACGATACCAATTTCCCTTTGTCTCACGATAGTTTACTTATCTGAGGTTTTGATCGTCGGTATCTCTGCATACCTAGTTCAACCTCGTTACTGATGAGTACTCTTTTCTCGTTTCCGTGATATGTGATCCCTTGTGAGACAGTCACATGCTTGCAAGCCAATTGGATGACATTCCACCGAGAGGGCCCAGAGTATATCTATCCGTCATATGGATGGACAAATCCCACTCTTGATCCATGTGTCTCAACCCATACTTTCTGAACACTCAATGCCACCTTTATAACCACCTAGTTACGGTGTGGTGTTTGATGTCATCAAAGCATCCTTCCGGTGATGCTGATAAGCATGATCTCATGGTCGAAGTAATTAGATTACTATGTATCAGAAAGCATGTAGCAATTGAACTATTAAAATGATTTGATCTTTATACTACGCTTATCTATAGGAGTATGTCCATCATACCATTCTCCTAACGATATGATCTTGTTGTTAATAACATCTCAATGTTCATGATAGGGAAACCACGATCATTTATTAACCAACAAGCTAGTATTATGAAGAGGCTTTACTAGGGACTCTAATTTAGTTTACAAATCACACAAGTATTAATGTTTCCTTGTTAATAATGTTATAGCATGAATGTAAACATTTATCATAAACACAAAGATATAATAATAACTACATTTATTATTGCCTCTAGGGCATATCTCCAAGAGTCGCCCACTTGCACTAGAGTCAACTAATCTAGATTACATGGTAATATACCGAACACCCATGGTCGTTTGGTGCTGGTCATGTTTTGCCCTCGGGAGAGGTTTAGTCAACGGATCTGCCACATTCCGATCTGCGTGTACTTTGCAAATCTTTATGTCACCATCTTTGACATGTTCTCGAATAGCGTGAAAACGTAGCTTTATGTGCTTCAGCTTCTTTTGTGACCTTGGTTCTTGCGCATTGGCTATGGCGCCCATGTTATCACAGTAGATAGACATTGGGTCCAGCGCACTTGGAACCACACCGAGCTCTGTAATGAACTCCTTCATCCATATCGCTTCTTGTGAAGCCTCCGAAGCAGCTATGTATTCCGATTCAGTTGAAGATCTCGCCACAACGCTTTGCTTTGCACTCCTCCAGCTAACTGCTGCACCATTCAAAGTAAATACGTATCCAGATTGAGATTTAGAATCATCCGGATCGGTGTTCCAGCTAGCATCGGTGTAACCATTAACAACGAGCTGTTCATCACCTCCATAAGAAAGAACCATATCCTTAGTTCTTCTCAAGTACTTAAGGATGTTTTTGACAGCTATCCAATGATCCACTCCTGGATCACTTTGATATCTGCTAGTCAAACTAACAACATATGCAATGTCGGGTCTAGTACATAGCATGGCATACATTAGAGATCCTATGGCTGAGGCATAGGGAGTCTTACTCATCCTTTCTCTATCTTCTGCCGTTGCTGGACTTTGAGTTTTACTCAAGGTCGTATTGGGCAACATGGGCAAGAATCCTTTCTTGCTATCTTCCATTCCAAACCTCTTTAGAACTTTGTCCAAATATGTACTTTGTGACAATGATATTAGGCGTCTCGATCTATCTCTATAAATCTTTATGCCTAATATGTAAGCTGCTTCGCCAAGATATTTCATTGAAAAACTATTATTCAAATATACCTTGACACTATTAAGAAGGTCTACATCATTCCCAATCAACAATATGTCATCTACATATAGTATTAAGAATTCTACAGTGCTCCCACTCACTTTCTTGTAAATAAAAGCTTCTCCATAAGTTTGTATAAAACCAAAACTTTTGATTACTTTATCAAAACGTTGATTCCAACTTCGGGATGCTTGCTTCAATCCATATATGGACCGTTGAAGTTTGCATACCTTGTTAGCATATTTAGGATCAACAAAACCTTTAGGTTGCATCATATACAACTCTTCATCAATGTCTCCATTGAGGAACGTTGTTTTGACATCCATCTGCCATATCTCATAATCATAATATGTAGTGATTGCTAACAAAATCCTCACAGACTTTAGCTTTGCTACTGGTGAGAAAGTCTCATCGTAGTCAACTCCTTGAATTTGTCGAAACCCTTTTGCGACAAGTCGAGCTTTATAGACAGTAACATTACCATCAACATCTGTTTTCTTATTGAAAATCCATTTGTTCTCGACAGCCTTCCGGCCATCCGGTAAGTCCAGCAAAGTCCATACTTGGTTTTCGTACATGGATCCAATCTCGGATTTCATGGCTTCTTGCCATTTATTGGAATCTGGGCTCATCATTGCTCCTCATATGTCGCAGGGTCATCGGTGTTGTCCACCAAAATGACAGTCATAATGGGATCATACCAATCAGGAGTGGTACGAGTTCTCGTTGACCTGCGAGGTTCTGTAGCAACTTCAACCGAAGTTTCATGATCATCATCATTAGCTTCCTCTCTTATTGGTGCAGGCACCACAGGAACTTCTTCCGGTGCTGCGCTACTCGCAAGTTCGAGAGAAGGTTTGACAACTTCGTCGAGTTATACTTTCCTTCCAGTCACTTCTTTCGAGAGAAATTCCTTCTCTAGAAAGGATCCATTCTTGGCAACAAAGATTTTTCCTTCGGATCTATGATAGAAGGTATACCCAATAGTTTCCTTTGGGTATCCTATGAAGACGCATTATTCAGCTTTGGGTTCAAGCTTGTCCGGCTGTAACTTCTTTACATAGGCTTCGCAACCCCAAACTTTAAGGAACGATAATTTAGGTTTCTTCCCAAACCATAATTCATATGGTGTCGTTTCAACAGATTGAGATGGTGCCCTATTTAAAGTGAATGCGGCTGTTTCTAATGCATAACCCCAAAATAATAGCGGTAAATCTGTAAGTGACATCATATAACGAACCATATCTAAGAGAGTTCGATTACGACGTTCGGACACACCATTACGCTGTGATGTTCCCGGTGGTGTCAATTGTGAAAGTATTCCGCATTTCTTCAAATGCTCGCCAAACTCGTAACTTAGATATTCACCTCCATGATCAGAACGTAGAAATTTAATCTTCTTGTTACGTTGATTCTCCACCTCACTTTGAAATTCCTTAAACTTCTCGAAAATTTCGGACTTATGTTTCATGAAATAGATATACCCATATCTACTCAAGGCATCCGTAAAGGTAAGAACATAACGATAACCACCGCGCGATGCTACACTCATCGGACCACACACATCGGTATGTATGATTTCCAATAAGTCTGTAGCTCGCTCCATCATACCAGAAAATGGAGTCTTAGTCATTTTACCCATCAGACATGCTTCGCATCTTTCAAGTGATTCAAAAAGTCCATCGGAATGGAGTTTCTTCATACGCTTCACTCCAATGTGACCAAGACGATAGTGCAACATATAGGTCGAGTTATCGCTCAATTTCAAACGTTTAGCTTCAATATTATTAATGTGTGTATTACTACAATCGAGATTCAATAAGAATAGACCATCTATGAAAGGTGCATGTGCATAAAACATATTACTCATATAAATCGAACAACCATTATTCTCGGACTTAAACAAGTAACCGTCTCACAATAAACATGATCCACATATAATGTTCATGCTCAACGCAGGCACCAAATAACAATTATTTAAGTATAAAACTAATCCCGATGGTAGATGAAGAGGTAGCGTGCCGACCGCGATTACATCAGCCTTTGATCCATTTCCAACGCGCATCGTCACCTTGTTTTTCGCTAGCTTCCGTTTATTCTGCAGCACCTGTTTCGAGTTACAAATATGAGCAACCGAACCAGTATCAAATACCCAGGCACTACTACGAGTACCAGGCAACATCAAGAAGAAAGGTATAATACCCGAACTAGTACTCGTAGTAGTGCCTGGGTATTTGATACTGGTTCGGTTGCTCATATTTGTAACTCGAAACAGGTGCTGCAGAATAAACGGAAGCTAGCGAAAAACAAGGTGACGATGCGCGTTGGAAATGGATCAAAGGCTGATGTAATCGCGGTCGGCACGCTACCTCTTCATCTACCATCGGGATTAGTTTTATACTTAAATAATTGTTATTTGGTGCCTGCGTTGAGCATGAACATTATATGTGGATCATGTTTATTGTGAGACGGTTACTTGTTTAAGTCCGAGAATAATGGTTGTTCGATTTATATGAGTAATATGTTTTATGCACATGCACCTTTCATAGATGGTCTATTCTTATTGAATCTCGATTGTAGTAATACACACATTAATAATATTGAAGCTAAACGTTTGAAATTGAGCGATAACTCGACCTATATGTTGCACTATCGTCTTGGTCACATTGGAGTGAAGCGTATGAAGAAAATCCATTCCGATGGACTTCTTGAATCACTTGAAAGATGCGAAACATGTCTGATGGGTAAAATGACTAAGACTCCATTTTCTGGTATGATGGAGCGAGCTACAGACTTATTGGAAATCATACATACCGATGTGTGTGGCCCAATGAGTGTAGCATCGTGCGGTGGTTATCGTTATGTTCTTACCTTCACGGATGACTTGAGTAGATATGGGTATATCTATTTCATGAAACATAAGTCCGAAACTTTCGAGAAGTTTAAGGAATTTCAAAGTGAGGTAGAGAATCAACGTAACAAGAAGATTAAATTTCTACGATCTGATCGTGGAGGTGAATATCTGAGTTACGAGTTTGGCGAGCATTTGAAGAAATGCGGAATACTTTCACAATTGACACCGCCGGGAACACCACAACGTAATGGTGTGTCCGAACATCGTAATCGAACTCTCTTAGATATGGTTCGTTCTATGATGTCACTTACAGATTTACCGCTCTTGTTTTGGGGTTATGCATTAGAAACAGCCGCATTCACTTTAAATAGGGCACCATCTAAATCCGTTGAAACGACACCGTATGAATTATGGTTTGGGAAGAAACCTAAATTGTCGTTCCTTAAAATTTGGGGTTGCGAAGCCTATGTAGAGAAGTTATAGCCAGACAAGCTTGAACCCAAAGCGGAAAAAAGCGTCTTCATAGGATACCCAAAGGAAACTATTGGGTATACCTTCTATCATAGATCCGAGGGCAAAATCTTCGTTGCCAAGAATGGATCCTTTCTAGAGAAGGAGTTTCTCTCGAAAGAAGTGACTGGAAGGAAAGTAGAACTCGACGAGGTTGTTGAACCTTCTCTCGAACTTGCGAGTAGCGTAGCACTGGAAGTAGTTCATGTGGCGCCTACACCAATAAGAGAGGAAGCTAATGATGTTGATAATGAAACTTCGGTGGAAGTTACTATGGAACCTCGCAGGTCAATGAGAACTCGTACCACACCTAATTAGTATGATCCCGTTATGAGTGTCATGTTGGTGGATAATACCGATGACCCTGCGACATATGAGAAAGCGACGATGAGCCCAGATTCCAATAAATGGCAAGAAGCCATGAAATCCGAGATTGGATCCATGTACGAAACCCAAGTATGGATTTTGGTGGACTTACCGGATGGCCGGAAGGCTGTCGAGAACAAATGTATTTTCAAGAAGAACACAGATGTTGATGGTAATGTTTCTGTCTATAAAGCTCGACTTGTCGCAAAAGGGTTTCGACAAATTCAAGGATTTGACTATGATGAGACTTTCTCACCAGTAGCGAAGCTAAAGTCTGTGAGGATGATGTTAGCAATCGCTGCATATTATGATTATGAGATATGGCAGATGGATGTCAAAACTGCATTCCTAAATGGAGACATTGATGAAGAGTTGTATATGATGCAACCCAAAGGTCTTGTCGATCCTAAAGATGCTAACAAGGTATGCAAACTTCAACGGTCCATATATGGATTGAAGCAAGCATCCCGAAGTTGGAATCAACATTTTGATAAAGTAATCAAAAGTTTTGGTTTATACAAACTTATGGAGAATCTTGTATTTACAAGAAAGTGAGTGGGAGCTCTGTAGCCTTCTTAATACTATATGTAGATGACATATTATTGATTGGGAATGATGTAGACCTTCTTAATAGTGTCAAGGACTATTTGAATAATAGTTTTTCAATGAAAGATCTTGGCGAAGCAGCTTACATATTAGGTATAAAGATTTATAGAGATAGATCAAGACGCCTAATATCATTTTCACAGAGTACATATTTGGACAAAGTTCGAAAGAGGTTTGGAATGGAAGATAGGAAGAAAGGATTCTTGCCCATGTTGCCCAATACGACCTTGAGTAAAACTCAAAGTACTGCAACGGCAGAAGATAGAGAAAGGATGAGTAAGACTCCCTATGCCTCAGCCATAGGATCTCTAATATATGCCATGCTATGTACTAGACCCGACATTGCATATGTTGTTAGTTTGACTAGCAGATATCAAAGTGATCCAGGAGTGGATCATTGGACAGCGGTCAAAAACATCCTTAAGTACTTGAGAAGAACTAAGGATATGGTTCTTTCTTATGGAGGTGATGAACAACTCGTTGTTAATGGTTACACCGATGCTAGCTGGAACACCGATCCGGATGATTCTAAATCTCAATCTGGATACGTATTTACTTTGAATGGTGCATCAGTTAGCTGGAGGAGTGCAAAGCAAAGCGTTGTGGCGAGATCTTCAACTGAATCGGAATACATAGCTGGTTCAGAGGCTTCACAAGAGGCGATATGGATGAAGGAGTTCATTACAGAGCTTGGTGTGGTTCCAAGTGCGCTGGACCCAATGTCTATCTATTGTGATAACATGGGCGCCATAGCCAATGCGCAAGAACCAAGGTCACACAAGAAGCTGAAGCACATCAAGCTACGTTTTCACGCTATTCGAGAGCATGTCCAAGATGGTGACATAAAGATTTGCAAAGTACACATAGATCTGAATGTGGCAGATCTGTTGACTAAACCTCTCCCGAGGGCAAAACATGACCAACACCAAACTGCCATGGGTGTTCGGTATATTACTGTAACATCCCAAAAATACTAAACTTGGATCATCAAACTGTAATCATCAAAATTAGGCTTAACAAAAACTTTTCCATTTAAAAATATGAAAGCATTCATATGTGTATGTATTAAAATTTGGATTCTTATGAATTGCCATGGTTCTATGTTTCTTTTCTTGTAAAATGATTCTTAGGTGAAATAAACATCATCTAAACAATCCCCAAACTTTTCCCAAAGACAAACAAGTCAAAACAAATAAATTAAGTGAATGGTCACTTTGGCCAATTTAACTCCCATGCCTACTTTGGCTATCCTTAACTTCCAGAACTTAACAGAAACATGTATGGATCTTTGCACCCCTTGATAGTACTCATAACAAGGTACCAAGGCCCACTTTGTGATCATCCAAAAACATTCAAATGCTTAGTTTAAATGACAGTTTAAAATTGAATCTATTTCATATGGGAAGATCCCACTATTTCAAAAACCACTAAAACAAGCTCAATTTTCAAAACCCAAGAATCCACAAACCCTCAACACATGCCTAGCACACCCACCAAAAATCTTTTCAAAATTCAAAACTTAATGCGGCCATTTCATCAAACAGGTTGCAGATTCAAATCAACAAAATCAAAAACACTATGTTGAGCAGTGTTTTGGGCCTAACTTGTTCCCTCTCTGGTTACAACTAGCCTTAGTAGATCATCTAGCAACCTTAACTAAGCTCTAGCACCACTATGAGATTGCCAATGCCATCGATGGTGAGCAGGCCGAGAGCACCATTGTCACCCCATGGTCGACAGCAAGCTATGAGCAACACTAGCCGTGCCAACCTTGTCTGGGATCTAGCCAACACTCCAGCGCCACTCCCTGTCCCAGCCTCGATCAATGCCAGCTACTGGACCACAAGCCCAAGCCATGCCAAGCCTCTCTGCGAGCATGCCGAGAGCGCGCCCGTGCGCCACCCTCGACACACGCCCACAGACCGCGCGCCGCCTTCGCCGCGTGCACGCCTGATCACCACCACCCTAGCAACCCCGCAAACATGCCCGTTCGCCGCCGCGCGGACCACGCGCGCTGTGCGCCATCAAAACCTCCGTCGGACACGCTTAGAGCGCCGAAGCGTTCCGACCGATCAGCACCTCCCCACGCCTCGCCACCACGCTATTGAGCTTCGCCAGGGAGCACAGCACCGCCTCCTACCGTCGCCCACGCCGATAACCCTCTGTGCCGTCGACCACGACGAGCTCAGCCCGTGCCAGTCGGTCCCCTCTCACCACTATAAATAGAGGCCTCCCCCGCTTGATTTATTCACACCATTCCACTCCCCTCTCGCCCAGAACCACCCCACCTCACTCCTGGAGCAAGGCGAGCAGCGCATCACCGGAATTTCACTGGAGCCCGCCGCTGCTGGAGAAGAAGGAATCCATCGATTGGAGCCGCCCCATGAGGAGCTGCCGGTGCCAGGAGAATCGCCGTCGTCGACTTCGTCGTTTGCCCCCATCGCCGACCCTCGCCTGAGCCCCGGTGAGCCTCCCACGACCCCCACCTGCCGCGTTAGGGTTTTGTCTCGCCGGCGCTGCCCGACGTGGAAGATGAGTCGTAGCCGTTCGATTAGACTTAGATCGTGCGGCCGAGATCGCCCCGTACCGCTTCGCGTGTTATGATCCACTGACTGGTGGTACCCCCTGTCTGCTGAGCCCCGCGCTGCGGAGTGACACCGGGCCAGCCCAATAATCTTTCCCGCGCAGCCCACTCGTTTGAATTTAGCTTTTTGTATTTATATTCCAACTCAGTTCTGTACCTAGTTTCAATAATCAACCCAGCTCGATTCAGTGAACCAAATTGAATGAAACCAATTTTGTTAGAAAGGTATTGAAATGCTTAATCCAAGCCCGTTGGATTTAATTCATTTGGATCTATATATCAACCTTGGTAAAAATAACAAGTCATAAGATTTTCAGCATTCAAACATTTTTCAGAATTCAACCATAATAGCTTTTGAGTTGATTCCAACTCATAAAAATCACATTTGATCATACCTTTCAGAATCTGGAAAAACATATGGGCTTACTTACAGAAAAAATGTTCAAGTAATAAAAGAATGCCACATAGGCATTTCTAGCCACTTTAATTATTTAAAATAAAAAGGTTAAACCTTATTAAATTGTGACACCACTTTAAATCACATTCCCATGTGGTGATGACATGTGTCAACATGATCCCATGTTTGGTTTGGAGATATTAAATCTTAAGTAGTTTTTCAATGAGTAGAAATTACTTTTCTAAAAATAAATAAATAATTCAAGTGCTTTAATCTTGAATGTTTATGATGATGCTAGATCATCTATAGAACCCTTTTGTGTGATGATTGAAAGTAGTTAAGTATTTTTTGGTGATTGTGTACCTCGTATTTATTCATAGACGCTAGTACCGACCAAGGATACGAGGAGGAAGGAGGATACTACGAAGAAGAAGCCGAGGAAAACTTCAACCACTGCTCTACACAAGGAAAGCCTAATACTACTAGTTGATTGAGAAAGCTAACACTTGCAAGATACTCTACTTTAGCAAGCCTTACTAATCAAGTTGACCTATGCAAGCTAATACTTGCTTGTTACCATGCCAACTATATGCCTTAAGCATATGTGATCATCCCCACTTGATAACCCCATTCCTAGTTTTACTTGCAAGCTTTCTACTTTATTTCTTTATCAAAACTATTACCTAGAGTTTACTTGAGTAAATTGTAGATGCTAGAAAGATAATTGAAGGTTGCATAAAGAGCATAAAATTTGGCCTAAGCTAGATAATCTTGACGTCATCCTAAGGCATGAGATTGTACCTAATTAAACTCCACTTGTTTACCACCCCATCATTAGTACCTAACCCCACTTGTAGATGCTAGTGCTAAGCATAAAACTTGATCAACATTAGATGGGAATACTTGGTGGAAAATGGTTATGAAAACCTTAGAATGATGAGTCATTCTACTGAGATGTTTTGACATGTGTTTCCGAACAGTAGATGATTTTGATGATGAAAATGTTAAGGCATGAGCCTTATCCCTTTATAAAACTAATGGTTGTCTGGATGCGATACCATTCCAATTTTACAGTACATCCACAATACCCGAAATTTGGGTAGGGCTTGACTGGAAACTTATATACCTTAGTATGGGTTCCCTCAAGGCCAAGGTCTGAGCTGAGGCTACCTTGTGAAGATTGTCCACTTGTGCAGTACCCAAGATGACAGTTGGTCATGGTTGGGAGGCCAAACTCATAGGATAGGTGCCTATAGTAGGGCGTGTAATTGAAAGGTTAGGATTGATTATCCGCATACTAAATATGGTGAATTCAGGATTTGTTCCTGACGGATGTATCGAATGTTGTGGTGAAAGTCTACAATCTCTGCAGAGTGTCAAACTATTCGTATAGCCGCGTCCACGGTTATGGACAGTTGGAGTGGCCATACTGTTCTCCCGTCAGATATTTTCAAAATGACTTGTGAAATGAGTTGAAATTTTGACTTGACCAGAACAGAGTTGTGATATAAAATACAAGTTCCCACTTAGGTGTTATAAAATTTCAAATCGCTTTTCTTGCTTCTGAACTTAGTAGAGGTAAATCTGGCTTTTTGCAAAATAACCCTAGAGCTTAGTGTCCTACTACAAAAACCCCTTCACTTGTTAGTATTAGTTTGCGAGTACTTAAAGAGTACTCATGGCTTTGTCCCTAGCTATTCCCGTGGTCAGACTATGAAGAGGAGTACTAGGACGAAGGACCCCAGGAAGGTTACGACAACTAGGATCATCTCCCATCGTCAGCATTGCCTGTGACCCCGAAGATGGAGCTTCACCTACGCTACCGTTATTATTACGTATTTCCGCTGCTTTAGTTGTACTAAGAACTGGATCATGAGATCCATATTTGTGTAATACCTTATGTACGGTTTGTAATGGATGATGTACTGTGGTATCCAAATCTATTATGTCTCGCAAAAATGGTAATCCTGGGATTGCGATGTATGGCATAACAGGCATCTGGGATTAAAAATCCGGGTGTTGACAAGTTGGTATCAGAGCCATCCTGACCATAGGAGACCCTAGTTAGACTGGACGTTTGAATCAAAAACTTAGTTTCAAAACCAAAGGAAACAAATATTTACAAAAATTTATTCCCATTCTTATCACTTTGATTCTTTAGTAAAAACTCATGTTCCTCAAAAACTCTTGCAAAATACATAAAAATTGACACACTTGATCACTCTACTAACTTACTCATCCTATATTCTTTTAGATGGACGTGAAGTACAACAAGTTTTATCAATTGGGGAATGGAGGAGACCTTATCTTTGAGCGGGATTTGGACCAGCTTTTGGAATTTCTAGAGCGTCCTCACCCCGAGTTCTTCGGAGCTCAGCTCAATGATCAAGGAGGAGAAGATCTGCAGTGGCTAATTGTTGCAAGTCTCCGAGGAAAGATTGAACCTCCCACTGCCAAGGGAATTCAATTCACCTTAAGAGAAAACAACTGGCTAGATGGACTTGCCAGGGCCATGCAGGAAGCTCTTGCCCGTCTGTGTGGGTAGAGTATCAACCAGATCAAGGGTACCCGCTTTGAGTTTTGTCCAAGGCGTGATGCAATGGGACAGCCACTGGAATCCCCATACCACCACGAGCTGAAGACTCAGTTGGACCACCTTAGCTTCATGATGTATGATCGTCAGCAGGAATTGGACAATTGCCGTTACTACTCCAACCACAAGTCTGCCATCATCAAGACGAAGGATCAGACCATCGCCATGCTAGCGAAGGATCGAAAGTCTTGCCGCCATCCGATCGACAAGAAGGAGCGCATCATTGCCCGTCTTCGCCACCGTATCTCGGTTTTGGAGGAGACCATCCACGAGAGAGACATGCAGTTAGAGGAAAGGGAGAATGCCGGAGAAGATCTTCGTGGATACCCCTACTCCCATCTCAGCGATGATGATGATTTTCTGGAGGATCAGGCTATGGACTTCTTCACCGATGAGGATGATTTCGCCTTCATCGATGAGGATGAGGATGATGAGGATGACGACTATACCGACTCCGAGGAGTAGTAGCACTTGAGCACTATCGCAGTGAGTTGTATTCGGTCCCACTGTATCGTAGTTTTCAGAATGGTTCTTAAAACCATTTGTTTTTCTTGTTTTGTGGTGTGTGTTTGTATCGTGTGCTATGAATGAATGAATGAAAAGCAAGTTGCTAGAAAATTTGAGTCAAACTTTAAAAACTTTCCAAAGTCCCTGAACCTTAGAAATTTCCCTCTTTTCTCATGATCTATCTCAATCTTCAGATGCCACGCGGAGGAAGTGGTTCATCCCCGGACCCGATGTTGCAGATCCTACAAATGTTGGTTTCTGACCGCGAAGCTGAAAGAGCTGAATGTCAAGCCAACCTAGCCACCCTTCAGCAGATAGCTCAGCTAGCCCACAACAATCAAGGCCAAGGAAATCAGGACAACCATGGATCCAAGCTCAAGAATTTCCAGAATACCAACCCACCTGTTTTCACTAAGTCAGAAGAGCCCTTAGACGCCGATGATTGGCTGCAAACCATGGGAAACAACCTGGAATTCGCCGGAGTGGAAGCCAATGAGAAAGTTCTGTTTGCCACCCACTATCTAGCCGGAGATGCAAGAGCATGGTGGAACAACGTTCGTGCAATGACCGGAGGACAGATGATGACCTGGGAGGAAAGTTCAGCAGAACCCATGTGCCACCGGGTTTGATCAATAGAATGAGAGATGAGTTTAGATAACTGAAGCAAGGACGGATAACCGTAGTGGAATACCGTGACAAATTCTTGTCATTAGCTAGGTATGCCCCGGATGAGATCGACACCGAAGCCAAGAAGAAAGAGAGATTCTTGAACGGTCTGCATGATGAGATGTAGACTGTATTGGTCAATATCCCCTTTGCTGATATTGAAGCCCTTGTCGACTCTACCATCCCGATGGAAGGAAAGATCAACCAAGGCAATGAGAACCGCAAGCGTCGCATGATGCATCAGCTAGGAACCCATCAGACCCCAAAGTATCGCCCTAACCCATCTCCAGGATTTGCCCCGAGAACCAACAGACCCCCGATGAACCGTCCGACCTATCCCAACCGTGGAAACCCGAGGTCCGGAGGAAATCACAACAACCCCGGCAACTCTAACAATTTCAACCGTGCACCACCCAAGTTCAACAACAACAATGCTGCCGCCAACACCAACACTGCCCCGAGCACTGGAAGCAATGTTGTGCCTGTTGCATCAAAGGACAAGTCGCAAGTGACTTGTTATGACTGTGGAAATAAGGGTCACTACTCCAAGGAGTGCCCCAAGAAGAATGCCGCAGCCTCCAATGCAAATGCCCCAGCTCAGCAGCAGCGTCGTGTTCAGCCAGGAAGAAGGTTTGCCCCAGGGAATTCACTCAACCGCAATGGCCGTCTTTTTCTCATGCATGCTGAAGAAGCCCAGGAAGCGCCAGACGTCGTGCTGGGTATGTTTTCTGTTAATTCAGTACTTGCAAGAGTGTTTTTTGATTCTGGTGCATCGTACTCATTTTTCACCAAAGAATTTTCATGCACTAGTAAGATTCAACCAACCAAACTGAAGCATGTTATGATTATTCAAATCCGCGGTTCAACCACCAAAGCTAGGCAAATTTGCAAAAACGTCCCTATCCGAATCCATGGCATAGATTTTTATGCTAATCTGATAGTACTCAGAACTAAAGGTTTGGAAGTAGTACTAGGAATGGATTGGATGTCCAAACATAAAGGATAAATTGATTGTGCCAAGAAAGCCATAACCAAGACCAGTACAGCCAGAATATCAGTTGAGCATGTATCTGAAACCTTACCTCATCAATTCAAGTGCAACAAGAGTATAGCCCAACCTACCATTGACCAAGTCCGGATAGTCTGTGAATACCCCGATATATTTCTAGATGTTTTGCCCGGTATGCCCCCAGATCGGGATATCGAGTTTATCATTGAACTAATCCCCGGAACCGGACCCATAGCCCAGAGACCATATAGTATGAACCCGTCTGAACTAGCAGAACTGAAGAAGCAACTGGATGCCATGCTGGAAATTGGATTGATTCAACCAAGTGCGTCACCATGGAGATCACCTGTCTTTTTTGTGGACAAGAAGGATGGAGGTAACCGTTTGTGTACGGATTATTGGAAGTTGAATGATGTCACTATCAAAAACAAGTACCCCTTGCCCAATATAGAAGATTTGTTTGATCAGTTGACCGGTGCCAAAGTGTTTTCTAAGATTGATCTTAGAACAGGCTATCATCAACTCAAGATTCATGCAGAGGATATTCCAAAGACTGCCTTTACCACCAGATATGGATTATACGAGTATACTGTCATGTCTTTTGGATTAACCAATGCCCCCGCTTATTTCATGAATCTCATGAATAAGATTTTTATGGACTTCCTGGATAAGTTTATCGTTGTTTTCATCGATGACATTCTAATTTATTCCAAATCAGAAGAAGAACATGAGCTTCACCTAAGGACCATCCTTGGAACCCTTAGAGAGCATCAGTTGTATGCCAAGTTTAGCAAATGTGAATTCTGGTTACAGGAGGTAGGATTCCTCGGCCACATTGTATCAGCCGGAGGAATTGCCGTTGACCCTGCAAAAGTGAAAGATGTCGAAGATTGGCAAGACCCAACCACTCAGACCCAAGTTCGTGCATTTCTCGGATTGGCGGGATATTATCGGAAGTTCGTAGAAGGATTCTCGAGTATCGCCAGACCCATGACCCAATTGCTGAAGAAGGACAAGAAGTTTGAATGGACAAACAAATGTGAAGCGAGTTTTCAAGAACTCAAGAGGAGATTGATTTCAGCCCCAATCTTAATCATGCCAGATATCACGAAGCCCTTTGACGTGTATTGTGACGCATCCAAGATCGGTCTCAGATGTGTGCTAATGCAAGAAGGCAAAGTTATATCTTATCTATCTCGACAACTGAAACAACATGAGCAAAATTACCCAACCCATGACCTCGAACTCGCAGTTGTAGTTGTAGCCCTGAACACATGGAGGCATTACCTGATGGGAAACCGTTGTGAGATTTATTTGATCACAAGAGCCTGAATTATATATTCACTCAGAAGGAGCTGAATATGAGACAGGTAAGATGGATTGAGCTAATCAAGGATTACGACCTAGACATTCACTATCACCCCGGTAAAGCCAACGTGGTAGCGGATGCCCTTAGCAGATTGCCATGCCGCTTGAACTCCATGATTTTGAAGGAGAAACCAAGCTTGCACAAAGAGATGGAAGATTTCCGAATGGAATTAGTAAGTGAAGGATTTTTGGATAGCATAGAACTTTAACCCACTTTGATCAGCCAGATCAAAGAGGCGCAGAAAGGAAATGCTAGTATCGACAGAATCAAGCGTCGTATCGGTATAGGCAAAGTACCCGGATTCACCGAAGATGAAGAAGTTCTGTGGTACAAAGTACGCCTTTGTGTACCAGCAGATTCTGAGTTGAAAGAAGTTGTTCTGAAGGAAGCTCATGATACCCTTTATTCTATCGACCCCGGAGGAACGAAAATGTATCAAGATTTGAAGGAGCAATTTTGGTGGAATAAGATGAAGAGAGTAATCGGAAGCTATATCGCCAAGTCTGATATATGTTAGAGAGTCAAGGCGGGACATCAAAGACCCGCAGGATTGTTGCAACCATTGCAGATACCGGAATGGAAATGGGATTCCGTTGGAAAGGACTTTATCACCGGATTGCCTACTTCTAGTAGGGGAAATGACTCTATCTGGGTCATAGTGGACAGATTATCCAAAGTCGCCCATTTCTTACCAGTCAAGACCACATATCAGGAGTTCGAAGCTAGCGGAGTTATACATCGCTAGAATCGTCAGTTTGCATGGAGTCCCTAAGAACATCGTATCGGATCGAGGAACTCAGTTTACCTCGAGATTCTGGAAGAAAGTCCAAGAAGGTTTAGGAACCCGACTAGATTTCAGCACCGCGTATCACCCTCAGACCGACGGACAAACGGAGCGAGTAAATCAAATACTCGAAGATATGCTAAGAGCATGTGTGTTAGAATATGGATCTAAGTGGGAAGACTGTCTGTCGTTTGCAGAATTTTCGTACAACAACAGTTATCAAGCGAGTTTGCAAGTGTCCCCATTTGAATTCATGTATGGAAGGAAGTGTCGCACCCCTTTGAATTGGTCGGAAGTAGGAGAGAGTCAGATTTTCGGACCCGATATCCTACGAGAAGCAGAAGAGAAGGTTCATAAGATCCGTGAGTACCCCAAGACCGCCCAGTCCAGACAGAAGAGTTACGCCGACAAGAGATGTCGAGACCTCGCCTTCAACATAGGAGATTTTGTGTATCTGAAAGTGTCTCCATTGAAGGGAATGCAGTATTTCCAACTCAAGGGAAAGTTAGCCCCCAGGTATATCGGCCCCTTCAAGATTCTGAACCGTCGAGGAGAAGTGTCGTATCAATTGTAACTACCCGAAGAGATGTCAGCCATGCACAATGTGTTCCATATCTCATTACTTCGCAAGTTCCTCGAAGTTCCAGAGAAGACTGAAGTGTTCAAGAATATCGATCACGGGACCATAGAAATCAATGATGACCTGACCTATCCCGAAGTACCCATCCGTATTTTGGAAGAATCTTTCAGAACTACCAGAACCCGGAGCATCAAGTTTCTCAAGATTCAGTGGAGCAACCACACAGAAGAGGAAGCTACCTGGGAGCGCGAAGATCACATCAGGACGGAGTTTCCCAATCTCTTCAAATCCTAGGTAATCTTTTTCATCCTTTTTCAAATCTCGGGACGAGATTTTGTTTAAGGGGGGAAGGTTTGTAACATCCTAAAAATAATAAACTTGGATCATCAAAATTAGGGTTAACAAAAACTTTTCCATTTAAAAATATGAAAGCATTCATATGTGTATGTATTAAAATTTGGATTCTTTTGAATTGCCATGGTTGCTTGTAAAATTATTTTTAGGTGAAATAAACATCATCTAAACAATCCCCAAAATTTTCCCAAAGACAAACAAGTCAAAACAAACAAATTAAGTGAATGGTCACTTTGGCCAATTTAACTCCCATGTCTACTTTGGCTATCCTTAACTTCCAGAACTTAATAGGAACATGTATGGATCTTTGCACCCCTTGTTAGTAATCATAACAAGGTACCAATGCCCACTTTGTGATCATCCAAAAACATTCAAATTCTTAGTTTAAATGACAGTTTAAAATTGAATCTATTTCATATGGGAAGATCCCACTATTTCAAAAACCACTCAAACAAGCTCAATTTTCAAAACCCAAGCATCCACAGAACCCTCAACACATGCCTAGCACACCCACCAAAAATATTTTCAAAATTCAAAACTTAAGTTCATGCGGCCATTTCATCAAACAGGTTGCAGATTCAAATCAACAAAATCAAAAACACTATGTTGAGCAGTGTTTTGGGCCTAACTTGTTCCCTCTCTGGTTACAACTAGCCTTAGTAGATCATCTAGCAACCTTAACTAAGCTCTAGCACCACTGTGAGCTTGCCAATGCCATCGATGGTGAGCAGGCCGAGAGCACCATTGTCACCCCATGGTCGACATCAAGAGACGAGCAACACTAGCCGTGCCAACCTTGTCTGGGAGCTAGCCAACACTCCACCGCCACTCCCTGTCCTAGCCTCGAGCAATGCCAGCTACTGGACCACACGCCTAAGCCATGCCAAGCCTCTCCGCGAGCATGTCGAGAGCGCGCCCGTGCGCCACCCTCGACGCACGCCCACAGAGCGCGCGCTGCCTTCGCCGTGTGCACGCGTGATCACCACCACCCCAGCAACCCCGCAGACACGCCCGTTCGCCGCCGCGCGGACCACGCGCGTTGTGCGCCATCAAAACCTCCGTCGGACACGCTCAGAGCGCCAAAGCATTCCGACCGATCAGCACCGCCCCACACCTCGCCACCACACCGTTGAGCTTCGCCAGGGAGCACAGCACCACCCCCTACCGTCGCCCACGCCGATAGCCCATTGTGCCGTCGACCACGACGAGCTCAGCCGCGCCCGTCGGTCCCCTCTCGCCACTATAAATAGAGGCCTCCCCCGCTCGATTTCTTCAAACGATTCCATTCCCCTCTCACCCAAAACCTCACTCCCGGAGCAAGGCGAGCAGCGCATCGCCGGAATTTCACCAGAGCCCGCCGCTGCTGGAGAAGAAGGAATCAATCGATTGGAGCCGCCCCAGGAGGAGCTGCCGGTGCCAGGGGAATCGTCGTTGTCATCTTCGTCGTTTGCCCCCATCGCCGACCCTCGCCTAAGCCCCGATGAGCCTCCCACGACACCCACCTGCCACGTTAGGGTTCTGTCTCGCCGGCGCTGCCCGACGTGGACGATGAGCCGTAGCCTTTCGATTAGACTTAGACGTGCGGCCGAGATTGCCCCGTACCGCTTCGCGTGATATGAGCCACTAACTGGTGGTACCCCTGTCAGCTGAGCCCCGCGCTGCGGAGAGACACCGGGTCGGCCCAATAACCTTTCCCGCGCAGCCCACTCGTTTGAGTTTAGCTTTTTCTATTTATATTCAAATGCAGTTCTGTACCTAGTTTCCAAAATCAACCCAGCTCGATTCAGTGAATCAAATTGAATGAAACCAATTTTGTTAGAAAGTTATTGAAATGCTTAATCCAAGCACGTTTGATTTAAATCATTTGGATCTATAGATCAACCTTGGTAAAACTAACAAGTTAGAAGCTTTTCAGCATTCAAACATTTTTCAAAATTCAACCACAATAGCTTTTGAGTTGATTCCAACTCTCAAAAATCACATTTGATCATACCTCTCAGAATCTATAAAAACATATGGGCTTACTTACAGAAATAATGTTCAAGTAATAAAAGAATGCCACATAGGCATTTCTAGCCACTTTAATTATTTAAAATAAAAAGGTTAAACCTTATTAAATTGTGACACCACTTTAAATCACATTCCCATGTACTGAAATATGTGGTGATGACATGTGTCAACATGATCCCATGTTTGGTTTGGAGAATATTAAATCTTAAGTAGTTTTTCAATGAATAAAGCAAGTGCTTTAATCTTGAATGTTAGTGATGATGCTAGATCATCTATAGAACCCTTTTGTGTGATGATTGAAAGTAGTTAAGTATTGTTTGGTGATTGTGTACCTCGTATTTATTCATAGACGCTAGTACCAACCAAGGATATGAGGAGGAAGGAGGATACTACGAAGAAGAAGCCGAGGAAAACTTCAACCACTGCTCTGCACAAGGCAAGCCTAATACTACTAGTTGATTGAGCAAGCTAACACTTGCAAGATACTCTACTTTAGCAAGCCTTAGTAATCAAGTTGACTTATGCAAGCTAATACTTGCTTGTTACCATGCCAACTATATGCCTTAAGAATATGTGATCATCCCCACTTGATAACCCCATTCCTAGTTTTACTTGCAAGCTTTCTACTTTATTTCTTTATCAAAGCTATTACTTAGAGTTTACTTGAGTAAATTGTAGATACTAGAAAGATAATTGAATGTTGCATAAAGAGCATGAAATTTGGCCTAAGCTAGATAATCTTGATGTCATCCTAAGGCATGAGATTGTACCTAGTTAAACTCCACTTGTTTACCACCCCATCATTAGTACTTAACCCCACTTGTAGATGCTAATGCTAAGCATAAAACTTGATCAACTTTAGATTGGAATACTTGGTGGAAAATGGTTATGAAAACCTTACAATGATGTGTCATTCTACTGAGATATTTTGACATGTGTTTCCGAACACCAGATGATTTTGATGATGAAAATGTTAAGGCATGAGCCTTAGCCCTTTATAAAACTGATGGTTGTCTGGATACGATACCATTCCAATTTTACCGTACATCCACAATACCCGAAATTTGGGTAGGGCTTGACTGGAAACTTATATACGTTAGTATGGTTTCCCTAACGTCCAAGGTCTGAGCAGAGGCTACCTTGTGAAGATTGTCCACCTGTACAGTACCCAAGATGACAGTTGGTCATGGTTGGGAGGCCAAACTCACAGGAGAGGTGCCTATACTAGGGCGTGTAATTGAAAGGTTAGGATTGATTATCCGCATACTGAGTATGGTGAATTCAGGATTTGTTCCTGACGGATGTATCGAATGTTGTGGTGAAAGTGTAAAATCTCTGCAGAGTGTCAAACTATTCGAATAGCCGCGTCCGCGGTTATGGGAAGTTGGAATGGCCAGTCTGTTCCCCCGTCAGATATTTTCAAAATGACTTGTGAAATGAGTTGAGATTTTGACTTGACCACAACAGAGTTGTGATATGAAATACAAGTTCCCACTTAGGTGTTATAAAATTTCAACTAGCTTTTCTTGCTTCTGAACTTAGTAGAGGTAAATCTGGCTTTTTGCAAAACAACCCTAGAGCTTAGTGTCCTACTACAAAAACCCCTTCACTTGTTAGTATTAGTTTGCGAGTACTTAAAGAGTACTCATGGCTTTGTCCCTGGCTATTCCCGTGGCCAGACTATGAAGAGGAGTACCAGGACGAAGGACCCCAGGAAGGTTACGACAACTAGGATCATCTCGCATCGTCAGCATTGCCTGTGACCCCGAAGATGGAGCTTCGCCTACGCTACCGTTATTATTACGTATTTCCGTTGCTTGAGTTGTACTAAGAACTGGATCATGAGATCCTTATTTTTGTAAGACGTTATGTATGGTTTATAATGGATGATGTACTGTGGTATCCAAATCTATTACGTCTCGCAAAAATGGTAATCCTGGGATTGCGATGTATGGCATAACAGGCATCTGGGATTAAAAATCAGGGTGTTGACAATTACCATGTAATCTAGATTAGTTGACTCTAGTGCAAGTGGGAGACTGTTGGAGATATGCCCTAGAGGCAATAATAAAAGTAGTTATTATTATATCTTTGTGTTTATGATAAATGTTTACATTCATTCTATAATAGTATTAACCGGAAACATTAATAGTTGTGTGATTTGTAAACTAAATTAGAGTCCCTAGAAAAGCCTCGTTGTAATACTAGCTTGTTGGTTAATAGATGATCGTGGTTTCCCAATCATGAACATTGAGATGTTGTTAACAACAAGATCATATCATTAGGAGAATGGTATGATGGACATACTCCTATAGATAAGCGTAGCATAAAGATTAAGTCATTTCAATAGTTCGTTTGTTATAAGCTTTCTGATACATAGTAACCTAATTCCTTCGACCATGAGATCATGCTAATCACCATCACCGGAAGGATGCTTTGATGACATCAAACACCACACTGTAACTGGGTGGCTATAAAGGTTGCATTAAGTGTTCGGAAAGTATGGGTTGAGGAACATGGATCAAGAGTGGGATTTGTCCATCCATATGACGGATAGATATACTCTGGGCCCTCTTGGTGGAATGTCATCCAATTAGCTTGCAAGCATGTGACTGGCACACAAGGGATCACATATCACTGGAACGAGAAAAGAGTACTTATCAGTAACGAGGTTGAACTAGGTATGCAGAGATACCGACGATCAAAACCTCGGATAAGTAAACTATTGTGAGACAAAGGGAAATTGGTATCGTATGTAAGTGGTTCATTCAATCACGAAGTAATCGTAGAAATATGTGGGATCCATATGAATTTCCAGATTCCTCTATTGGTTATTGATCAGAGAAGTGTCTCGGTCATGTCCGCATAATTCACGAACCGTAGGGAGACACACTATCTTGTCCATGTAGATGGTAGTGACTCCAAGAGGGATTATTTATGCTTGATAGTGGGTTCATGCCTCTATTGAATCTGGGGAAGTGACAGATATCTCTAAGGTTGTAGATGTGATGTTCCTACTAGGGAGAAAACAACGATCTTTTGTTCATGGTTATTTACTTTACACACAACTTAATACTGGAGAGGGTTCGGATGATAACCTGAAGGTGGATTACTAGTCATAGATGCAGTTGAATGGCAGTCTATGTGTATTGTTGTAATGCCCAATCAAATCTCATAGGATCATAAATGTCTAATATTGCATTGTTATGCCTTGATCTGTCCTGTCAATTGCTCCGCTTAAATTTGTTTACCCAGCATGTTATGTATCTATCTTAAGGAGAAAACCTCTAGTGAACTGTGGACCCCGGTCCAATCTTTACCATTGATACATCTTCCATTGTTACTGTTTGTTTTCTACAAGCAACCATTACCTTCCACACCATACGTTTAATTCTTTGTTTTCAGCAAACCAGTAAGATTGAAAACCTCACTGTTCGTTGGGGAAATGTCTTGAGTTTGTGTTGTGTAGGATTCCAAGTTGCTAGCAACATCTTTGAGTCGTTTCCTTCCTCCTACTGATTCTATAACCTTGGTTTCTTACTGAGGAAAAACTTATTGCTGTACTCATCATACCTTCCTCTTAGGGTTTCCCAACGAAGCTCTATGGTGATCTGAGTCGCATCATCGGTGTATCGAAAATCCGTCGGTGTATGCTACGCTGACGGCTTCCCTCGGCGTAGAGGCCGTCGGCATAGCCTACCGGCCGGTTGCAAAAATAGTTTTTATATATATTTTTTCAACTTTTTCATCAATACATTGTTTGACTCGTTAATCTCTCACTTTGAACATTTTAAACACTAATTACACTTAATCTTTGATCAAAGTACAGTCTTAGTCAAACTTTCCGGTCGTTCACCCATCCTCACTACTCGACCTCCAGCACACTTAACTTTCCCGTTCCTTCAGAATCTGTTTCCGTAAAGTAATTTATACATTGCTATCAATACTATGATACAAATCCTATTAACTCTTATATCATCATGTCACATGTTTGCATTTTTTGAAATTACAAACAATTATTTAAGTAAACAAAAATGAATAATTAAAAATATTATAGAATTCAAATAAAAATAAAAATATTTTATTTTTTTGTACGGCTTCCCTCGGCGTAGCGACTGTCGACATAGCCTACCGGCCGGTTGCAAAAGTAGTTTTTTAAATATATTTTTTAACTTTTCAATCTTTACATTGTTTGACTCGTTAATCTCTCACTTTGAACATTTTTTAACACTAATTACACTTAATCTTTGATCAAAGTACATTCTTTGTCAAACTTTCTGGTCGATCACCCATCCTCACTACTCTACATCCAGTACGCTTAACTTTTCCGTTCCTTCAGAATCTGTTTTCGCAAAGCAATTTATACATTGTTGTCATTACTATGATACAAATCCTATTAACTCTTATATCATCATGTCGAATGTTTGTATTTTTTGAAATTACAAACAATTATTTAAGTAAAAAAATGAATAAGTAAAAATATTATAGAATTCAAATAAAAATAAAAATATTTTATTTTATTTGTATTTTCTATTTAATATGAAACAATTAATATCTTTAAATCTGTAAATCGGAATTAGAAAAATAATATGTCTTAATTGATCAGAAAAATAAGAGGAATCCAAATATGATATCAATATCAACTTACCACAAACTATGTCGTGATTCTAACCATAATTTCATTTGCACGTTTAAAAATGGAAAATGGCTTTTTGTTAACCTCGAATGAGATATGTCATTTTGAAAAAGTTTTCTTGAGACATAATCAATATACCAGGTTTGAGATTTTTACTTTCAACTATGTCACATAATATGACATAAAGCGAAGGTTTCCCATTGTTTGGATCATTTTTGAAATTCTTATGCCCATTTTAACGGCGAGCATGAATATTCTTAGCTCGTGGATGAGCCTCGATAAACATGAAGTGGATCTATGATAAAATAGCATATTTTGAACCTAAAAGTGATTTTTGTCAGAAATCATGAGCATCAGATCATGTACCTATAGTTCATATCTGACTCACTTTCTACCGATTCAGCAGGAATTTGACTTTTTCACCAGGGATAGATGGAAATGGTTGAGATCCCCCTATTAGGACATTGTCCATGTAAATGGTCTAGTATTTTTTTTTAAATGTGGTGGTAGAATTTCGAATTAGCCATTTGGTGGTTACTTCACAAAACCACCTATTTTTGCACTCGGAAAATGGAAAATGGTTTTTTGGCACGACGAAAAGGAAAACTTACTGCTGCAATATTGTTTGTCATCCCATGATGCACATGTATGCACAATATGGACACATTATCACAAACTATGTCATTTGACCCGAAAGACAGGAAATCTCGAATGAGATATGTCATTTTGTGAAGTTTTTTCAGACATAATCAATATAACAAGTTTGATCCTTCTAACTATGTCACATAATATGACAGCACACGAAAGTTTCACATTGTTTTGATCATTTTTTTAATTTCTTATGCCCGTTTTGAACTATCGTCAAACTTTGTCGAACGACGGGCATAAAGATTTTTAGCTCGGGGCTAAGCCTCGATAACTTGAAGTGGATATGTGATGAAATATAATATTGTGAACCTAAAAATGATTTTTTGTAAAAAATCATGAGTATCAGATCATGTATCTCTATTTCAAATCTAATACACTTCCTATCGATTCGGCAGGAATTTGCCTTTTTACCTAGGGATAGACAGAAAGGTTTGAGATCCCCCTGTTAGAACATTGTCCATATAAGGTGGTCTAGTATTTTTGAAAAATGTGGTGGTAGCATTTTGGATTAGCCATTTGGTGATTGCTTCACAAAACCGCCAATTTTTTGCACTCGGAAAATGGAAAATGGCTTTTTGGCGTGACGAAAAGGAAAACTTTATCCAGCAACATTGTTCGCCATCCCATGATGCACATGTATGCACAATATGGACACATTATCATAAACTATGCCTTGATTCTAGCCATAACATTGGTCATTCGACCCGAAAGCCAGGAAACCTCGAATGAGATAGGTCATTTTGTGAAAGTTTTTTGAAATATAATCAATATACCAAGTTTGATATTTTTTCTTCTAACTATGTCACATAATATAACACCACGCGAAGGTTTCACATTGTTTGGATCATTTTTTAATTTGTTATGTCCGTTCTAAACTATCGTCAAACTTTGTCGAACAGCGGGCATGAATATTTTTAGCTCGGAGTTGAGCCTCGATAAACTTGAAGTGCATCTCTAATGAAATAACATATTATGAACCTAAAATTAATTTTATAAAACATCATGAGCATCAAATCATGTACCTATAGTTCATATCTAACGCACATCATGCCGATTCAGCAGGAATTTGTCTTTTTCACCAGGGATAGATGGAAAGGTTTGACATCCCCCTATTAGGACATTGTCTATTTTAGGTGGTCTAGTATTTTTTTTAAACATGGTGGTAGCATTTTGAATTACCCATTTGGTGGTTGCTTCACAAAACCGCCCATTTTTTGCACTCGAAAAATGAAAAATGTTTTTTTGGCGCGACGAAAAGGAAAACTTCCTCCTGCAATATTGTTCGTCATCCCATGATGCATATGTATACACAATATGGACACATTATCACAAACTAGCTTTGATTCCAGCCATAACATTGGTCATTTGACCCGAAAGCCAGGAAAACTCGAAGGAGATAGGTCATTTTGTGAAGGTTTTTTTGAGACATAATCAATATACCAAGTTTTATATTTTCCCTCTAACTATGTCACATAATATGACACCACGTGAAGGTTTGGTATTTTTTGGATTGTTTTTGAATTTTGTTTCCCGTTTTAACGGCGGGCATGAATATTGTTAGCTCGGGGCTGAGCCTCGATAAACTTGAAGTGGATCTATGATCAAATAGCAAATTTTGAACCTAATAATAATTTTTGTAAGAAATCATGAGCATCAGATCATGTACATATAGTTCATATCTGACCCACTTCCTACCAATTCAGAAGAAATTTGTCTTTTACACCAGGAATAGACGGAAAGGTTTGAGATCCCCCTGTTAGGAGATTGTCCATGTAAGGTGGTCTAGTATTTTTGAAAAAAGTGGTGGTAGCATTTTGAATTAGCCATTTGGTGGTTGCTTCACAAAACCACCCTTTTTTGCACTCAGAAAATGGAAAATGGCTTTTTGGCAGGACGAAAAGGAAAACTTCCTCCTGCAATATTGTTTGCCATCCCATGATGCACATGTATGCACAATATGGACACATTATTACAAACTATACCTTCATTCTAGCCATAACATTGGTCATTTGACATGAAAGACAGGAAACCTCGAATGAGATAGGTCATTTTGTGAAGGTTTTTGAGACATAATCAATATACCAAGATCGTTCCTTCTAACTATCTCATATAATATGACACCACATGAAGGTTTCGGATTGTTTCGATCGTTTTTGAATTTCTTATGCCCATTTTAAACTATCGACAAACTTTGTCGAGCGGCGGGCATAAATATTTTTAGCTCGGGGCTAAGCCTTGATAAACTTGATGTGGATATCTGATGAAATAGCATATTGTGAACCTAAAAATTATTTTTGTAAAAAATCATGAGTACCAGATCATGTACCTATAGTTCATAATTGACACACTTCCTATCGATTCGGCAGGAATTTGTCTTCTTCGCTAGGGATAGACGAAAATATTTGAGATCCCCTGTTAGGACATTGTCCATGTAAGGTGGTCTAGAATTTTTTAAAATGTGGTGGTAACATTTTCGATTAGCCATTTGGTGGTTCCTTCACAAAATCGTCCCTTTTTTGCACTCGAAAAATGGAAAATGTTTTGGCGCGAAGAAAAGGAAATGTTTCTCATCCAACATTGTTCACCATCCCATGATGCACATGTATGCAAAATATGGACATATTTTCACAAACTATGGCTTTATTCTAGCCATAACATTGGTCATTTGACCCGAAAGTCAGGAAACCTCGAATGAGATAGGTTATTTAGTGAAGGTTTTTTGAGATATAATCAATATACCAAGTTTGATATTTTTCCTTCTAACTATGTCATATAATATGAAACCAGGCGAAAGTTTCGCACTATTTGGATCGTTTTAGAATTTCTTATGCCCGTTTTAAACTATCGTTAAACTTTGTCGAACGACGGGCATGAAGATTTTTAGCTCGGAGTTGATCCTCGATAAACTTGAAGTGGATCTCTGATGAAATAGAATATTAAGAACCTAAAAATGATATTTATAAAACATCATGAGCATCGGATCATGTGCCTATAGTTCATATCTGACCCACTTCCTATTGATTTGGCAGGAATTTGTCTTTTTCACCAGGGATACAGGGAAAGGTTTGAGATCCCCTGTTAGGACATTGTCTATTTAAGGTTGTCTAGTATTTTAGAAAAATGTGGTGGTGGCATTTTGAATTACGCATTTGGTGGTTGCTTCATAAAACCGCCCATTTTTTGCACTCAGAAAATGGAAAATGTCTTTTCGGCTCGACAAAAAGGAAAACTTCCTGCGGCAACATTGTTCGTCATGCCATGATGCATATGTATACACAATGTGGACACATTATCACAAACTATGCTTTGATTCCAGCCATAACATTGGTCATTTGACCCGAAAGCCAGGAAAACTCGAATGAGATAGTTCATTTTATGCAGGTTTTTTGAGACATAATCAATATACAAAGTTTTATATTTTTACTTCTAACTATCTCACATAATATGACACCACGTGAAGGTTTTATTTGGATCATTTTTGAATTTCTTGTGCCTGTTTTAACGGCAGGCATGAATATTCTTAGCTCGGGGCTGAGCCTCGATAAACTTGAAGTGGATCTATGATAAAATAGAATATTTTGAACCTAAAAATTATTTTGTAAGAAATCATGAGCATCAGATCATGTACCTATAGTTCATATTGACGAGGTTTAATCTCGTCAATGCCCATTGTTATGAGCTTGGGTTTTGGAGAAGATGGGGTGCGGGAGATCGCGGAACGATTAACAGACAAGCAACCAGGGGACACGAGATTTACCCAGGTTCAGGCCCCCGGAGGGAAAACCCTACTCCTGCTTGTCTACTCTTGATTATGGCGGAACCAAAAGTTACAGGGGTGCGCAGATGCAATCTGGCGTGGAGGTGTCTATGCGGTGAGGTGAGAGAGATCCTCCTCATCGTGCCCTCCTGCATTTATATAGAGATAGGCAGGTCCCGGGTGCAGATTGAGTCAGTTACAAGTTTACGGTTTGCACCGATGAATATTCTATCTGTTCTAGTCTTGCTCTCCAAGGATCCGAAGATGTCATGGGCTTAGGCCACCCAAAAATCTTCATGGGCCGCGTATATTCTGATGGGACTTCCTTGGGCTGGACCAGGTATGCTAATGTCGTGTACTCGTAGGGTATAACCATGTCAGTAGCCCCCGAGTGTTCAGTCGAATCGCAGATTCGGCTGAGGATTATTCAATCTTTCGGGTGCAGTTGTTTCTGTTTATTAGAGAAAAGAATAATTTCAGTGTGTAGGGATTGTTGATGCGTGAGCCTGACTCTCCTGTTGGATCAGGGTCAGTTAACTGTCCTAGGAAAAAACAATATGATCTTCTTCAGATTGACTCGAACCCGGAACAAATGCTGGCGTAATTCAACTCAGGCCGCTGAGGTCTTACAGGAGTCGAATCCCAGTAGTTTTCGAATGATGTACCCACCGCGTCCGTCGGGATTTTCATCGCGCCTGCTAGCACGGATTTACACTACTAGAGCGCAGTCAGGTGCGTTACCAGGCCATCAGATGAAATTCGTAGGTCTTATCTTTGTGTCGCAGACACAACATCCGAAATTTTATCACCGCGGAGGTGTTTCGGGTGGCCAAGGAGGATGTTGCTCACTTAGCGTTGGTTGGGGCAAAGTTGCCAAAAAGTTTTTTGCATTTTGGTCTGAAGGATTGTAATCGAAGAAATTCATAGGGTGCGCGACCAGCGCTCCCTATGGGAGTAGCCCCCGAGTCTGTTCGAGTCAAAGACTCGAGCAGAGACTTTATTTCAGCCGTTGTTAGCTTCAGGTCCGTAGGACACAATTTTTTCGGATACTTGAATCAACCCTCCCTATGGGAGTAGCCCCCGAGTCCGTAGTGGAGTCGTAGACTCGACGTAGGACTCGAAGAATCAATGTTGGTTTAGTACCTTTAATCATGCCTCAGGTGCGCGACCAGCGCTCCTGATAGGAGTAGCCCCCGAGTAGTTGCTCGAATCATATATTTGAGTGAGTACTTTTAGCTGATAGCCGAGGATTTATAACTGTTTCCAGTGGTGTATGATGACGTCAGTGCTGACGATTGGTGACCTCAAACATCTGCGGCGCCAGAGGTGATATGAATGGACAAACGTGGGTCCCACTTTATGACTTTGAGTTGACTGGTCACGCCCGACGTGGCAAGAATTGCGGCTTCTCCTCGGTTTCCGTGCGTAGTGGACGGAGTGTGAGAGACAGTTCGCTACTGTGTTGACACGTGGATGGTAGGATCTGATCCTGGCGTTAGGGCTTCCAGATGAACGGTCTCCATTCATCGTCTTCATCCTTATAACCATGGGGAAAACTGTAGTTTGTTATCACCTTAGTCATTTGCTTTCCACTACGTCCATTTTCCAGAGCTTTTCCGTTGCACGCTGGACGTTCTCCGATCGTTCCCATCCTCTTTCTTACGCGCACACCGCTGCCATCGACGCACCGCGATGGTGAAATCGAAGAAGGCCTCCACCGTAGCGGGCATGAGTGCGGCTGTCGGTGGCAAGAAGGGCACCGCCGCCACTCGCGTCACCGATGGGGGGTGGCGGCGCACGGAGAAGTGCGAGGGCGATCTACGCAAGCTCCGTGAGTGGGGTTTAATCCCGCAGGATAAGGAGGCCGTCAAGATCCCCGGGGATGAGGTAACTCCCTGTCCACTCGTAGGGTTTCGGGTGATGTTTGTCGCGTTTGTTATTCGCGGCCTCTCTTTCCCAGTCCACGATTTTCTTCGTGGATTGTTGTTTTTCTATGGCATCCAACTCCACCATCTCTCGCCAAATTCTCTTTTCCACATAGCCTGGTTTGTTGCTTTTTGCGAGTGCTGGCTCGGTATCGAGCCGCACTTTGGCCTCTTTCGGAAGCTCTATTCCGTGAAGAGGCAATCCGGCTCCGACGGAGTTTATCCGATTGGCGGCTGCGTCATTTCTCTTCGATCTACTATTCTTTTCTTCTCTTTCTCTATGTCCGAGTCCGTCCAATACTGGCGGAGGAAGTGGTTTTATATCCGCGACTCCACAATGGACGGGCAAAGCTTCGGCCTTGCGCCTATCGACTCCACCCAGGAGATCTTGAAGGAGAGATCCTGGAAGAATCATATCCTGGAGGGCGAGGTGGAGGATGTAGAGGAGCTCTATCGTCGGGTGGAGGCTCTCCAGGTGGTTGCGGGGAAGGAGGTGAACGGTGTAGATATCATCCGCACCTTCCTCAAACTTTGGGTGCAGCTGCTCCAGGCAAGGGTGCATCCGATGTATCTTTACTGTGGCCGCCACGACCCGGCGAGAGTTTCGGTTGAGGAGCTTTCGAAGGGGGACCTAGACAGAGTTCTTCGGCCACTGCTGAAGTTAAAGTCCGATGAGGACCTTCCGGGGTAATCACTAACGCCCCCGTTCAGTGCCGCGAGACCGGTTCCGCAGGTGTAGATCTGCGACGTGCGTGTAGCGCTTTATTTTCGAGTGCTCGTCCTTGTGATTGCTTGTACTGACCGTTATGTCTTCATTGTGCAGGGGCTCAAGGTGACCGGCATGGTGCCTCCGCTACCCGAGAGGTTTCCGATTGCGCCAGAGAACGAAGTTGTGGACTCCGAGTCCGAGCTTCCGCCGGCGTAGTCGCCAACTGAGGAAGCCCCCGAGGCGAGCAAGGGGCAGACCCAAAAACAAGAACGGATCTCGAGCGAATATTCGGATGCCTCGACTCCATCAACGCCTAGGGACCCGTCGTCCTTGTTCGCCATAGTGGAGGTGACGGTGCTTCTTCCTCTCCTATCACGGCCATTCCTGTGCGAGCTGTAGCACCGCAGCTGCCGGCGAAGAGGAAGAAGGAAGATAAGAAAGGCAAGAGGGCCCTGCCTGTTTTTGACTTGAGCCACATGGACTCGTAAGTGCCTTCGGATGCATTTTGCTATTTTTCTTGTCTTCTTGCTTCTGGCTGGTGTTTTCCTTTGCAACCACTCCTCTGAGGTCTCTTTTAGCGATGCCACTCAGGGGGCAGTAGGGGAGTCGAAGATGACGCCTCCTCCCTCTCAGACGGTGGCCACCTCTAGGGGCGCTGCTCCTAACCCCTCTCCGCAGGAGGTTCGAGAGATCGTCTCCCAGAAGACTGCACCGAGACCTTCGGAGACTTCGTCTGAACATGTAAGTGTTTTCTCTCTTGCTATGGGGGGAGACCCCGAGCCATATTTTCGTATGATCTGCTGATCGTTGCTTACTTTCTGCGTGTCTCGAGGGGAGCCCCCGAGAATTGTCATGTGTTTGATGTCTTCTCGTTTCTTGGGCGCAGCCCCCGAGCCCTTTTTCTGATACTTTGTTTCTTCTTGCAGCCCTTTGTGCGAGGTGCAAACCTGCTTGTGCAGCAGCACCTGGCACTGGAGGCCAGCATGCGGCAGCTTCAAGGTACATATTAAATTGATCCTGTTTTCTTTCGTCTGCTTGCTAGCTTGTGAAGCTCATGTATGTTCTTGTTGCCTTGTGCAGATGAGAATAACACTGCCCTCCCTGAGCTTGATGCTCTCAGAAAGAGCCTTGGGCGAGCGAAGAAAAAAGCCTAGGATGCCGTTGGGGCGAAGGAGCGGCTCGAGCGGGAGCTAGCTGACGAACCTGCAGCCAAGGAGTTCCTGCAGCAGGAAGCTACGGACCGCGAGGAGCAGCTCACCACTGCCACGGCTTCGCGAGAAGGAAGTGGCCGAGAAGCTGATGGCTGGTGCCAAGGCCATTTCGGGTGAGGGCTTTTGCTTGTCTTTTCTATTTCGGCTGCTGTTCTCTCCTTCCCTTATTCGATTCCTTTGCTTCCTTTTGCTCCAGATGCCTCGGGCATTGAGTTTAATTGCAGCGTCCTGGAGCACGGTAGTGCTCTGGATGATGTCGCCGCGGCTTCTGGCTCCCTTGCCAAGGCCAAGGAGATCGTCGGGCGCTTCTACAAGGAGCTCGTTCCCAAGGGCGTCTCCCTTGACGATGTGGATTCTTTGGCGAAGGTGCTGTCAGCGGATGTGCCTGCGGTCTACAAGCGCAAGCAGAAGGGCATTGGCTCTTCCATGGCATTGGCCATGTCCATGGCATCCGGGGCGGAGCTGGATCTTCATCAGGTCACCTCCCAGATGCCACGGCTTCCGACGGTTCCGAGGTAGCCTTCGCTCTCTATGCCTCTCACTGTAAGCGCTATGGGACGAAGCTAATTGACCTGCTGGCGGAGTATGCGGCGAAGCAGTAGGAGGAGGTCAAGAGCAGGCAATCTGGCTCCGAGGCCACTCAGGATGTGGCTGCTTAGGCTTCGCTGCTGTAGTTGTAGGATAGTTGTTGTCTTCTTTTGTTGTAATTTTTGACGAACAACCTTCGTGTGCCACGTAGTTGCCTTTTATTGTATATAAATGGTCCTTCGAGCTGTTGCTCAATCGTGTGTTGTTCATACTCTTGTCTGTTTTCCTTTAGGTACCTTCGAGTGAGGACCCCATCGATGCTTCGGCTGCTCCGCAGCCACGGTCGTCCTTGGATGGTGCCTCACAGCTTGTTTTCCTTTGTGACCGCGTCCGCAGTCTTGAGAAGGAGATAATTGGCATCCGAGGTCATGTGGATGTATGCAAATCGAAAGCGGAGCGAGCTACCACCAGGGAGGAGTATCTGGTGGGGGAGCTGCGGCAGTTGGCCGAGCAGCTGGAGTGTATGTTTCTTCGAGCTGCTGCTCGTTTTCTGATGCACCTGGTTTGCGAGTCATCTTACTATGTAGTTGTTGCAGGTGCCAACCTTGTTCCGAGGGAGGAGAAAGAGCGCGTTGCAGTTCGGATCAACTGCTTGACTCAATAGGATATGGAAGCCGGAGGTTTTTTCTGGATGGATCGCGACCGTGCGACGGTCCTTGCGACTATGCAGAATCGTGCTCATCAGGTGTTCCGAGTGCTGAGGCAGGTGAAGAATTCGCTGGCGTCGATTCTGCATGTCATGTTTCCCCTTGATGAAGCGCCATCGACTCTCTTGGAGTTGCTGGTGAAGTTTTGAGATGTGCGTCACGTCAGGGAGTTGGTGCGGCACCAGTTGGTTGCGGGGGGGTGAAGGTCGCCCTTTCCCTCGTGCGGCTGCATCGCCCTGATGTGAATCTTGCGGTTGTGGCGGCTGGGCCGCCTCCTCGGCCTGATGGTGGCTTATGGGACATGCGCCAGCACTACGCAGCTATTAGGCAGTATGCCGAAGAGATTGTAGATCTTTTTGAGCATCGTCCGCAAGTGATCCTTCAGCATAGGTAGGTCCTGCAAAAAGATAGATGTAAAACTTGTATGTATTTTGACTGAGCGTATTGTGCCCTTTGTTGTAAAGGTTAATTGTATTTGTCACGTGGTGCTTTGTTGTATGCATGCCCTTTTTGTTAGCATGACGTGATCAGCTACTCAGGTGCACATGCTTTATCCTCAGTCGATGAAGTCACGAGGTGAGGGGGAGCTCCCGAGTGTGTTGCAACAGAAAGAAATGTGAGGAAAAGATTAAAAAAATTCGGGCGAGACACTTAGCTTTATTCATATCATCATGATGAGGTACATTGTTTGGCTGAGTAGGCTTATTGAAAGTAAACAGGGGGATAGCTAGGGGTATAAGGTCGCAATTGTGCGACGTTCCATGGGTTGGAGTATACGACTCTAGACTCCACGTGCTTGAGGCGGTAGGCGCCACCTGGGATGACTTCGGTGACGACGTAGGGTCCTTCTCAGGGTGACTCGAGCTTTTTCCGCCGCTCTTGTTTGATTCGTAGGACTAGGTCTCCTTCGACGAAGGACCTCGGGCGCAGCCGGCGGCTGTGATAGTTGTGGAGGCTCTGCTGGTAGACCGCCGAGCGAGCCACGGTGATGTCGCGTGCCTCGTCGAGTGTGTCGACGGCATCTTCGAGTGCGGCTGTCGATTCGGCTTCGCTGTAGGCGACGACCCTAGGGGACTCATGGCACACTTATGCAGGTAGCACGGCTTCGGCTCCGTGCACCATGAAGAAAGGCATGTAGCCCGTTGAGCTGTGTGGCGTTGTGCGCAAGCTCCAAAGAACGGAGGGTAGTTCTTCTGCCCAGGCTCCCGCGAGCCGTTCGAGTAGGCTGAGGAGGCGTTTTTTGATGCCGCCTCCCACGAGACCGTTGGCCTTTTCGACCTGCCCGTTGGTTTGCGGGTGCGCCACGGAGGCATATGCTATGTTGATCCCTAGGCCTTCGCAGAAGTCCTGAAACTCTTTGGATAAGAAGTTTGACCCGTTGTCCGTGATGATGCTGTGGGGCACACCAAACCTTTAGACTATGGATTCGAAGAACTTCACGGCTGTTTTACCCTTTTGGTTGGTAACGGGCATGGCTTCGATCCACTTGGTGAACTTGTCGACTACGACCAGGAGGTAGACATGGCCTCCTTTCGAGGATTTGGGTAGTTTTCCGATCATGTTGAGGCCCCACTGGGCGAAGTGCCAGGCCAGAGGTATGGGCCTGAGCTCCGATCCTAGTGCATGCTGTTTATCTGTGAACCTCTGGCAGCCGTTGCACCTTTGGACGATGTCCTCGGCATCGTTCATGGCCGTTGGCCAGTATAACCCAACTCGTAGAGCTTTGGCGACGAGGGCGCGGCTGCCCGTGTGATGTCCGCAGATGCTCTCATGGATGTCTTGGAGGATGGTTTTGCCGTTACCGATGGTGACACACCTTTGGAGTTCACCCGAAATACTGCGCTTGTACAGCTCGCCGTTGATGATAGTGAAGGCCTTGGACCGGCGAGATTTGCGTCGGGCATCTGTCGGGTCATCAGGCAGTTCCCTGTTTATTAGGTACCGAAGGTACAACTGTGTCCATGTTTCCTCGATTGCCATGACCTGCATCAGGTTGACCAACGCGACCTCCATGTCAAGTTTTTGGGTCCTTCCTGTCCTTCGGGTAGCGCAGTCCCCGAGCACTCTGCTTCTTCGGGTGATCCCTTGGGGAATTTCCTTTTGATGGACGACACGCAGATTTGTTCGAGGAACACTCCTGGTGGTACCCGCGCGCAAGTGGAGCCGATGTTGGTGAGTCTATCGGCCTCGTCGTTGCTTTCTCTACCAACGTGTCGAAGCTCACAACTGTCGAAGTCTCCTTCGAGTGAGTTGTAGAGCGCGCGGTACGCGATCATGTTGGCGGCATGTGCGTCGCACTCGTTCATCGTCTGCTGGACGACGAGGTTCGAGTCACCGTAGATGACGAGGCGTGTTGCGCCGCAGATCTTGGCCTTCTTCATGCCGTGGATGAGGGCCTCGTATTCGGCTTCGTTGTTGGAGGCCCGAAATTTCAACTGTAGGACGTACTTCATCTTATCGCCCTGCGGGGATGTCAGTATGACCCCGGCACCTGCTCCAGCCTCGCGCTTGGAGCCGTCGAAGTGCATTGTCCATGATTGTGTCATATCCGGGGTGTCCGGCAGCTGCAGCTCCATCCAGTGGACGAGGAAGTCCGGCAGGACCTGAGACTTGATCGCATGGCGCTTCTCATGGACTATGTCTAGAGGGGACAGCTCGATGCCCCACACGGCCACGCGTCCTATGGCTTCCGGGTTGTTCAGGATGCTGTTCAGAGGTTCCTCGTTGACGACCATCACCTGATGCTCCTGGAAGTAGTGGCTCAGCCGACGAGACGTCATGAACACGCCGTAGGCGAGTTTCTGGTAGTGAGGGTACCTCTGTTTTGTTGGCGTCAATACCTCGCTGAGGTAGTAGATAGGGCGTTGGACCCCATGGGTCTTGCCATCTTCGGGTCGTTCGACCACGAGCACGGTGCTAACCACCTGATGCGTGGCTGCTATGTATAACAGTAGAGGCTCGCGCTCCTGTGGCGTGACGAGGACGGGCGAGGTGGAGAGTAGCCACTTCAGATCTTCGAATGCGTTATCTGCTTCGGGTGTCCACTCGAATTTTTCAGCTTTGCGTAGCAGCTGGTAGAAAGGCAGGGCCTTTTCGCCCATGCGGCTGATGAATCTGCTCAGCGCCGCGATGCGCCCAGCTAACTTCTGAACACCTTTGAGGTTCTTCGGCTTCTCCATGGCCAGTATGGCCTGGATTTTCTTCTGGTTCGCCTCAATCCCTCGCTGAGAGATGAAGTAGCCAAGCAGTTGGCCAGATGGGATGTCGAAAGCGCACTTTTCTGGGTTTAGTTTGATCTTGTAGTGATCAAGGTTATCGAACGTCTAGCGGAGATCGTCGATCAGTGTCTTGGCCTCCCTTGTCTTGATGACTATGTCGTTGATATAGACCTGTATGTTGCGACCTATCTGGCTCTTCAACTTTAGTGAAGGGGGCAACGAAAAAAAATACAAGACAGGAGTCCCATTCATTCATAAGAGAAGAAGAGGAGAAGAAGCTTTTTTTAATCTGATCTAAGATCTTCACCCTCTAAACTATCCACTCCAGCATCATTCCCCTTGCGAGAGAGAGAGAGAGAGAGAGAGAGAGAGAGAGAGAGAGAGAGAGAGAGAGAGAGAGAGAGAGAGAGAGATCTTCACACTTGTTAGATTAGGGTTTGCAATTTTATTCAAACTTGCAAGTAGATTGTTATATAGGGATTTAAAGATTCCTACATATATGATTTAGAGTTTTAGGTTAGAATTCCAAAGGTTCACAAGAGAGACAAAAGCAATTCTAAAAAATATTACGAAATATTTGAGGAAAGGTATCCAAATGGAAAAGTGAGGCTCTAAAGAAGCTAATACTTTTTCAGATAAAATACAAAAATAATAATTCAGGGTCTTACAATGAGATTATTAGGAAAGTTTGAATTCCGCTAAAATAAAAATAATAATTTGGGGTGTTATAGTGAGATGATTAGGAAAATTTCAAATCCGCTTAGGATGAGTTTATGATGATGGGATGATTGAATGTAAGGTGGAAGAATTACTCGAAAGGACACTGCCCTGCGATATGTGGGAGTACAAAGTTCCATGACCTTGACACCCTTTATAGGTGATATAATTAAATTGTTATACAACACTAACAAAATCTACGTATCACTTGGTCGAGGGGAGAAGGGCTTAATTCCCACTGTCGTTTTTCGGTATTTATTCTGCTTTCTCTTAGTAATGTCTAAAGAAAAAAAGAATTAATAATTTTTTTCATTGAATAGGTAGCGTTCCTGACATTTCAACTAATAATTACTATGAATGGATATACTCAATCATAGTTGGTATTTATGACGATGGGATGATTGAATGTGAGTTGGAGGAATTACTCGAAAGGACACGGCCTTGCGGTATGTGGGAGTACCAAAGTTTCGTGACCTTGACACCCTTTATAGGTGATATAATTAGATTGTTATACAACACTAGTTGAATGCCTGTGCGTTGCTATGGTTCCGTAAGTTATTTCTTTGTTGCACACGTTGTGCATACATAAATGTAATGCATCTAAGAATTCGAGTGTGTAACCTTCGAAAAAAGAATTCGAGTGTGTAAAAAGGAAAAATTAGTGTGCTATGGACCACATTTCTCTTGGTTAAACTTTATTTCCATGATTATAAATGAATTTTGAACCACAAAATCAGCATGGCAATGTACACCATGCAACCGTAGTAGTTTCTTTTCAATGCAACGCTGTCAACATCGGTACATGGTAAACTATATTTTTCTCATCAAGTCACACTCTTCACCTTCTTACCTCCTTCCATCTTCCAATTTAGAATTCTCGAAAAAAAAATCTTCCACTTTAGAGCATGTCCAATAGCTCTCCTAAAATGCATCCCATGTATCTCTATGGAGCACCACTAAAAAGATTCTTCTCATAAATCCAACTTTAGAATGTTCTCTAAATGACACACTATATATTTCATTGGCCTTTACATTGTGATATAATATACTATACTAACATTGTTTGCCCTATTCGAGCTTGTTTTCACATGTGGGGTAGTAACAATATCTTTTTGCTTCTTGTTTTCACGGGAGGGTACGCTGCTTATCTCCTCCAAGATCAAAATGTAATGTTTATCCCCAACATAAACCTGAATCGACCATCTATACAATACATCAACACAAATAGGATTTAGACAACACAAATAACCACACTATAGGCGCGAGAAGCAACAACAAAAATAACATTTCTCTACAATAATATGCAAGGAGTCAAAACTGTCTTGACCATAAGCTAGCATAAGAAGCAGACATAGGGGCCTCTCTCTGTTTTCCAGTCTCCCATTTCTCTCCCCATCATGGCCAGTCACCAAGGAAGCGCAGCAGATCCATGTTCTCCACCCCTCCTGGTGCATGCCCCTGCAGCACACATTGGGAGAGAATAGAGCCAACAAGATGATTTGCCAAGAAGTTAACTTGTCTTCTCAAAATCAATCTAATGATGTAGATGCATTTCACACTTTTATCGAATTTTAGTTGATCTATTGGAACATGTAAGAAAAGAGAGCACAAGTGAAAATCACAACTAAACATCTATTGTAGTCAAATTTGGGTCTCAGAGCTAGGAATTAGTCAACATGCGTTCATTGTTTCTTATAGAGCAATTAGCCTTATTTGGTGAAATTGGAGATTAAGGCTATGTTTTGTAGCAATGAATTTGAAAATCCAAAGTAATAGGAAACTATAGTATTTTTGCATTTACGATCATGGCCGTGTCTTCTGCTTCTCCCGCGGCACGACCACTCACCATAATCCTCTAACTTTCTCCATTTCAGAAAAGAGCTCCCAGGATTTTTTTTATTACTTCGAGAACATCATAATTTGAGAAATGCTGCAGTATCTTTACTATTAATAGTTAATTGCCTGTGCGCTGCAACGGGTGTCCATATTCTAGTGTTGAACACTAATCACATCTAGGATCCTCATGCAAATCACATAGTACGGTATTACCAGCCTCTTTCGTGGTAGTCTTTGTTCTTCCTCTTGTGGTCATTTGCCCTTCTCATCCTCCTTGAGTAGCGTCTTTCTTCTTTCCATTGTGACCGCCATTCTCATTAAGTAATGAGTAGCCGCTCGATCTATAGTTGGCATGCTTATTAGGGTTATGGGATGAGTATCTTGATATGTGGTGAACATTCTGTTAATCTTGAGAAGACTGAGGCACGCCAACAGCTACGAAGGTGGTGAAGGCGGTGATGTCGAGCGAGATCAATGTGCTATTGATGGTCTTTATCTCCCTCCCTCCCTCTCCCTCACTCTCTTCCAAACAATGTTACCGTCCTTTGTAGTCACTCAATCCCAACAATGTTCCCTTTGTACTTCATAGACACTCTAATCCAACAATCACTTGCTCTTGCAAGACGGTGTTTTCTAACACTGGCAAATCATGTTATTGTCCTTTGTAGTCACTCCATCCCAACAATGTTGTCTTTGTACTTCATACACTATAATCCAACAATCACTTGCTCTTGCAAGACCGTGCTTTCTAATATTGGAAAATCATTGTAGTGGATTAATAGGAGATTACATCAATCATCATAACACTTTCGAAAACACCATTGGCGTGGTTTTCAATACCAAGTCCCGACTTATGTTGGTAGTTTTCCAATATAATTTCTCAAGCCAAACATTATCTTTCACTGCTCAGATAAGTGAACAAAGTAATCCATTGCTATAATGAACGAGTACATCTTTTATTATTTTTATTGGACCAAAAACAGATGTTGCAAAAAAAGTGAACAAAGGCACAATACTCAGATATAAGAATTGACTGCAGTTGAGTGGGCGGTCGTTGACTGCAGTTGAGGAATGCTTCCGAAATCGGAGGCGCACCTGCAACCAAGGCCCCTTGCCGACGAAGTCGAGTACGAAGGTGCAGACCTTAGTCTTGTAGTGCTTGACCCTGATATCCTCGAAGATGGGGGAGAGATCATCCGGATTGCGGCCAACGAGCACGCGGCTGAGTTTGGAGTGCAGCTTATGGCGAGGCCCGGCCGATCCCGTCAGTGGTGGTGGTGATGACGGCCATGCGCCCGTAGAGAAGGGGGTGCCGCCGTAAAGGTAGGCAGCGTAGACCTAGAGCCGGGAGGCTCATGGCGTGAGCAGCGACAGGGAGGCCAACAGCAGGCGGGATCCCACAGCAGGCAGGGCCAGCGCCCATATCGGTTGTGCCCGTTGCGGCCCGGGACTAGAGCCCCTTTTTCCACCAGTGAAATAAATTAACTCCACACACCGATTCTATGCTAACTGCAAGGTAAAATGAATCACTATGAGGCAGGAGATAGGGAGAGAAGAATGATAAGCTTTGGCATTACAGTTTTCCGAAAAATAGCATGGAAGCAGAAAATGGGGTTCTACAGAAGAAAAATAGAGGAATAAGAAAGCTCACTTACATATGCATATCATCCAGTTGTTGATTTCGCATCAGGTTGCATCTTGAAACGTCTTGTTTCACACTGGGTTGCGGTATTATCATAAATTCGTACCTAGGAAAAGAAATACTCCACTGGAACCTCATATGAAGGAAAAACGTATGATGCCTTCCAATACCCCTTGGACGCTCCAGGCTTACGGTTAAAGATGATCATGAGCAAAGCAAATTTAAGTATTGCTTGATGGGGACACATTATATGATTATATCATCATAAATAGCGCTATCACCTGAGAGGTGTGGATCTCCTTGAGACATTGAAAAGAAAAAATGATGGGTTAAGGAAAATGCAGCGGACTAAAACTTGAGGCACTGTAAATATGTACAGAGAAATGCATTGTGGCAAGTTTCATCACCGAACTTTCTCTATATCAAACCAAGAATAGTCATAGTCCTTCTGAAAAATATCAATTCAAGAAAATAAAGAATGCTAAATTTCTAGAGAACATGATAAAATCTAATACGGAGTACAGAAGAACAGAAAATCCTCGTGTGCATATGAATATCTTAAGCAATCAACAACACATTTATGAGCAGGAAATCCTCAACTGAAACGGAAACAATCCCTAAATTTGAGGAACTGGGGACTTTGGAGGGATCTTACTGTCCGCGAGTAGAGGGGAAAGTCATGGTCCCCGCTGTAATCGCACCAGAATGCCTCGCATATCCCCACCATGAGGCGGACAGGACGCTGGCATGCGCCATCCCGTGAAGGTTGAACTGGCTGAGATGTCGATGTGGCCTGGAATGTCGATGCGGCACCATAGCCCGGGCTCGTCGCGCCGAGCCATATGAGCGCAACACCTAGTCGGGCCCCATGAGGATGTCGATGCGGTCGATCGGGCGGAGGGCCTGGTGGGAATCGCAAACGCCGCAGATCTTGTCGAGTTCAAACTCATCGTTGGTGAACTGCTCCTGTGGCAGGGCGTAGGGGAAAAGACCACACGAGGACTGGAGATGGCGGACTGGTCGCGATGTAGGGAAAGTAGGAGGCGAGAGCGCTCGCCTGGCGATGGACTGCAAAGTGGATTGCACGTGGACGATGAGCCATTATGGGTTCAGAGGTGGTGTGACCCTGAGGCAGTGGCAATTGATCCGTCGAGCACCAGCCATGACCGGACTTTTGAAGGGAATCACCATCCAGCTGCCTCGGCGGCGGTGTAGGTGGGAATGCCAAGGCTCATGGGAGGCAAAGTATAGCGCAGCTGGGCTGCATACGATGCTGCCGGGAGGCTCATCTCCACCACGCTCTGGCGCACTCTCGTCTTAAATTTTTTGTTGGTGATAACAATTTTGGGAGGCGAGTATGTGAGGAGGAACCCATGGAGATCGGAAGAATTGTTGTAAACAAAATAGGAAGGCGATAGGATGGAGCCATAAAGTGCAGCAAAAATCAAGGAGAAAATATCACGATAGGTAAACAACCGGTGGTTTTTGACGCGTTTTTGACGCTCATGGCGCGGCGGAGGCCAGCGGGCTATCAGACTACATCGATTCTTTGTGGGCATGTTTAAGACAGATTCTATGGTTGTGATCTTCCCGATGTTTGATGATTGAGGTCGACCTACGATCACCAACTCCCTTTTAATAGTAAAGACTAACAAAATCTACGTATCACTTGGTCGAGGGGAGAAGGGGTTAATTCCCATTATTGCCGTTTTCCGGTGTTTATTCTTCTTTCTCTTAGTAATTTCTAAAGAAAAAGGAATATTTTTTTCATTGAATAGGTAGTGTTCCCGACATTTCAACTAATAATTATTATGAATGGATATAATCAATCTATTATATACTAAAAGCAATATAAGGGTGTTTTTCGAAGCACCAGGTTGATCCACATCATCTGAATTATATTAACCCTTAGATCTTTAATCCATGGCTAAGATTGAACAGACTCTTGAAATCTACGTAACACATAAGCGAACGTGCAATCCTTCAACACCTATGTATGGTGCAAGGAAACCCAAACGAAAAAACCTATCTACCTACTAACCGCCGTGCAAGTGCAAGCAAACTAAAAAAAAAGAACTATCGAATAGATCTAGAATTTGGGCATGGCATCAGTTTCCATGGCCATGGCCTTATTCCTATGCTTCCGGATTCTTCCGCTATGCCGTAGCTTTGTCCTCATGCAGGTTTCAAGTGCTGGCCTCGATGCCTTTGGCTAGCAGTCCGGCCGGCCGGCAGGCCCTCTTCCTGTGCTTCCTGCACATACACATCGGTGGGGAAGTTTTGATCTGGCCTCACGCACATAGCCATACCAGATTTGTCTAAGGTTTGCCGTAGACAACCTCCAAAAGCCAGGCGTAGGTAGTATGTTTCATTTTATTTTGACTACTTAATCTCCTAATTTCTTATGAGACACCATGCAAACTACATGAAGATGGCTTGACGTATGATTTGTTTCGGTAAATAAAACATGGGAACAAAGAAACAAGGTTGACAATACAAGTCAGATGCTTTCAGTGTCCATCAGAGATTGAACTGTAAAAAGGTATGTAGTGTATACATGATGTTTAATTCGTTGGTCTTCAGCATGATTATCTATGAAAGTGGCAACGCCACACATTAAACAGATTTTGCTCTCTACCGGTGCATGCCGATTGGTAATTAAGGTCATTGACTAGATTTGATTGCAGCAGAGTAGAGGAGATTCACCATGTCCGGTGTCATCACCATTCAGGCCGATGGCACTACAAAGTGATCAAGTATATAATTTCTCTGCATAGAAAAAGAACTCTGATCACTCTGTTAAGGCTTCAACAAATAAATTGGAATATGATCATAGTTGATGGTATAATTTCATCTATATTTGAGATACAAGGTATCTGTAATTCCTTTGGAAATTAAACATTAATGTTTCTATGTACAGTACAGTTATCCAGTGGAGTATCTAATTCATCTCGACGTTAAATTCTTGGCAGGATTGTATGAGTAAAATCTGAGCCGACATGTACAAGGTGGTGCAGCAAAAACACAAAATCATGCTGCTAAATGGTGAGTGGAACTAAATGATCTCTTAGATATTTTTGTCATTTCTGATTTTGAGTGTTCATTAGCAATCAAACTTACAAAATAAAAATAATACACGAGTTATAGAAGTTGCTTAATGTTTTACTCAGAATTAGCTTCTTCGGACATTATTGTTGTGTTATCCCATGACATTGTGTTATTAATCATCTGATACTCTTTACTATGGAACTACTACTAAGTGAATAGTTTTGTTTATCTCTTTCATTTGTAAATTTTTCCTTTGAAAGAGAGCTATTGTTGTATTGCCCCACATAGAATGAAATTATTTTATATAACACAAAAAAAACCCGGCCTACTATTTGAGTGTAAGAAATAAAAGTGACAAAAATGTATCCCGAGATGAAAGAGATATGCTAGATAATTAGATATAAAGCAATATCTAGCCATTAATATGGTGCACCCACTTTTAAGAAATGAAGCAGAACCGTTAGTTTTTTTTTTATAATTCTACATATTTCATTTGGTGGACCCTCTTTCACATGTATGTAAACAAGGGAGGACCTAGTATGGTTGATATAAGGAGTAAACCTAACACGTTATATAAGAACACAATCAATTCTCTTACACATATGCATTTACAATATAATGCATGTCTCACTAGGTACAGATCGAGAGTTAATTAACATGTAAACACAAATCTATGTCCGCGGTAAGAGGATCATGTAACTAGAAAACATGCCCATAAGAAAATTTGCACACATATTATCGAATTGCATGATTCAGTTTGTTATAAAAAAATCAAGTAGGATGTAGGCAATTTGAAAACCTTCACCAAAGAATCGGGTCAAACAACAAATGTCCTAGATTGTTGGTTCTTATTTGGAATACTTGCAAGTTAATTTAGCATCATTATTAATTAGAGACCTAATTTTGTGACAAGGTTATTGTGACTTTAGGAGCCAAAGGAGATAAGATCACTTGGAATTGATGAAGATATGTCATGTTTGACGGATTTGAGGAAGAACATATGCCTTAGGAAAGAGGACGAGAGAGGAGAGCCGGGGTTCATTCCAGAGATTTGAGTTTTCATGGTCACTGGATAAGGCTAGGGCGTAGGACTTTCCTGATTTTCCTATTGTTTCTGATGATGAAGCCCACATAGCATAGTTCTCCTAAATGGGGCTTTATGAAATTAAAACATGCTTGTGAAGATGAAGCTTCCATTTTTATTAAGGGTCTACCTACAATATGCTTCATTGATGTTAAACATACATAATCCCAGTATACATTTCAGTCGATGAACTTTGCTAATCATGCATAAGTGAAGGACATAAATATTATTTTGACATGTGACAAAATAGAAATACAAAGATAGTAGAGAACAGAAAATCTTTTATTGCAAATAACTTATATATAGGGTACAACAAGATGGACCAATCAATTTCTTTACTAGAATTTTTGTTGTAAAAGACCGTCAGATTACAAACACGGGAAATAATATTAGCGCAAGGCTCTGCTATTTTTGCAGAATATATTAATATACATATTAGATTGTTCTCTATAATCATGCACAAAATAACATGCATATGAAAGTTTCAAATCGCTAGCTAACACACAACATTTGATCTAAGGGAGCACAAATTGGTGTTTAGTTTTGTTGGTGCCCATGCAATGTCTCATCTTACTGCATAAACAGACACCGAAAAAACAACATCCAATATCATGAGATGTTTCATAAGTTCCTAGCAATTCAATCCCTTACAAAACTATATGCCAAAGTTCTACTATAAACAAGGTGTTCACATCAAATCGCTATGTATTTTTGACCAAGAGTTTGTTAAATGGGAGAACAAATAAGTATTCGTAATACAAAAATAAATATGTGACATTAAATAGGATGCCCTCGCATTTGCGAGGGCCACTATGCTAGTAAACACAAAAAAATACACATAACAGAAGCAATTATTATTATGAAGCATTACATAACATGCCGACCAACGAAATGTTTGAAGAAAAGGTCCATGAAGTGAAGTAAATAATACATAAAAAGGCGACGCCTTATTGTAAATAAGCCCATGGATAACTACCAAACATGTCTTCTACACGCACACAAAGATACATCCGTGCAAATAGGTGCTAGTAGACATATAAAATGCCAGATTTAGTTTTCAGGCATACGACATCTCTTGTAACTTACCATTACTTTGCCTTTAGGCTCTATTATAAACTTGCTCCAATCTTGCTTGGGAAATGGAGAAGTCAGTTTAAGATCAAAATTTCTCAGCAAATGGCTCCAGATAATCTTTATTTGCATGAAAGCAAAGGACTCGCCAGCGCAAGCATGCCTTCCAGCACCAAAAATTGTGTAAGAGAGTTTACCCCCAATTTTATCCTCCTCTCTTCCAACACGAAACCGATCTGGATCATAGACCTCGGGGTCCTTGTAAGTGTGTGGCACCTTACCTGTTAGCATTACAAGATGTGCTAACGTGGTACCTTTAGGGATACCATATTCACCTCCCTCTCTTGTCTGCACACTGATCTCCTTCAGTGTCTTGCGCAGCAACACCGGCGCTGCGGGATACATCCGACCTGCCTCTTTGATGCAACTATGCAAAATCTCCATTTCTGACAGGATATTGTAGTCTATATTATCCTTGTATTTACTCATCATTTGCTTTTGCTCCTCGACAGCAGCACCTAGGAATTTTGGATGGGTCAAAAGGCAAGCTCCGGTCCAGGAGGCAGTGATTGTACTTGTGTGCTTTCCAGCAAATATAAGTCCAATGATCATCCCGGAAACCTCCCCTTCAGTTGTTGGACGACCATCTTTATATCTGGAATCTATCAGTCTCTGCAGCATATCATCCTCGACGCGGTTGCATCTCTTTCTTGACCTCACAATCTCAGACACTATACTTGTAAGCTTCATTTGTGCTCTGTCTCGTCGGTTGTTTACTGGAACCGGCATATATGGGAACATGTAACTGAACAAGTTGACCCCCTCCTCAATATCAGCGAACAATGTGTAGAACTCACCAAATATCGTATCTCGGACCTCACTTCCAAGTAGGCAGCGACCAGCAATCAACATGAGTAACTTGGTGAACTCTTGTTTCAGATCGACTTCACCCTCGTCTCCCCATTTTGCAAAGTACTCCTGTAGAATATAGTGTATTAGATCGATGGATAAGTGTGTGGTCGTAAATCTAGAAGCGGGGAACAACATAAGTTTATAGAAAATGTTCACATATTATTTTTATTCTTTCGATCGTAGCGAAATAACTACATGTAACCCTGTTTTCAAGTGAATCAATTAATAAGTATTATTATAAGAAATAACAGTATTTTTTAGGCTAATTCATATGTTTCATGTGGGAAAGGGTTCGACATAGACCCTGATCAAATATCTGGTAATCCAACTTTATAACGAGGAATAAGATATAATTACCATAATCCATCGCACTTGTTCTCATAGATGTTGGGTAATTTATTGGTTTATTCTAACTCTGGCTGTTTAATTTTCATAAATTAGTTTCAAACTATATATGTATACTTACTAATTAATAACGACAGAGCGAGCATAAAAAATACACCTGCCATTTACATATTTATTCAGCCATTCCAATTTACCACGGGGGAATATGAGAATGGAAAGTAGACTATTTTTTCTATGGCAAGTACACAATACTATAAAAAGTACAAGACCCGGGATTTCAAGCATTTCATTTGAGAATTAAAGAAACATCCAATCCATAATAAATTAGACTATAAAGGATGGATGCATACTCTACTTGTTCTTTTGCACACTAACATTTTCTATATCGTTTCATTTTAGGATTGAGCCATAAGATTTTTTTGTTTTATTTTTAAAATTAGATTTGTTACAACACACAATTCCACTATATAAAACAAGTTTTCAAACATTACTTATATTCACATAGTAAGATTAAGTGCTGAAGATGCTATGTTGAGTCTACGAACAGTGCAACGTTTTCTATTTTTGAAATGGAAATAGAAATATGAACTACCAAGCTCAGTTCTTCATAATCCTAAATGGATTAATTGCGACTTCTTCTAAAAAATAGCATTTCTCACAAGCTAGAATGGTACAGGCATGATGGCATCAATGTATATTTTTGTAATTACCTCCACTTCCTGTCGAATGAGATCAACATGGCTCCTCAGCTGCGATGCCTTTAGAGAATCATAGAAGAAGCGAGACTGCTCAATTCGAGTAGCATATTCCACAGCATACCCATTCTCTTTGCCGAACATTGGCACGGTGAACTCATTGAAATTTCCTTGTGAAACATCTGACTCCAAACCATGAAAGAAAGGAATGGAGGCCTCGTGCCCAATCAAGATGGTTACTCTTTTCCACAAAAAACTTAATGTGAAAATACTGCCTAACTTGTTGTACAGATACATCATTGCAGCTTCAGGGTCCTTTCTACAAAGAGCATGTAAGAACTTGAGGAGATCAATTCCTGTCACCACCGGTGGAGGTGGTCGTGTCACCACTGAATCAGAGGCATTGCTTCGCTTTGAACTCTTGGATACTACTGCAGCGATGGATATAATTGCTAAGACCAACCAAACGACGCAAATTGTCATGTCCATGTCGTTATTGACTAGAGGATTCACACTGGCAGAATATGAAGCTAATTAGTATGAAGATCTCTGAAAGGGTGAACCTAGCTAACAGTCTAAACAGGAAGCCACATTCGACTCCACAAGGACAAAGTGAAGCAAAAACACTTCATTAAGAAACAAAATATGACCAAGACTAGATTGGTAATTGAACTCTGATTGTCGGTTTTAAAAGGCTATAGAAAATTCAGAAGAACAAATAATAGCTCTGATGCGTGATTGTTATCGAAATGTTGCACCCGGCCCATATGAAGAACAAACCTAGCCCTAGTCTTATTTCTCTCGTATGAAAAAATGATCTAAAAATGAACTCATATGACTTAAAAACTAAAATCAAGCATACCTGAATACGAACTTGAAATCCTCCTGACTGGTTCACTGTGAACGAGTGTCCAGCACACAGCTGGTAGCAGTCAATGCACACAAGTGAGTAAGGAACCCCGCAATGCCTCATTAATATAGGGCAGCTACTACTTGACCTAAGCCCTTTTATTTTGGAGAAATGGAAAAAAGCCACGGCCTCTACTTGACCTAAACCCTAACTCTTGGACAATATTATCAAGTAAACAACTAATTTCATGGCCTGATCTTGGAGATTCTAGTCAATACTGCCCGATTGTGTTCACAGAGGCATTAATGGCTTTCGCAGTACGTGTTGTTTCTAATGAAACTAGTATTCACAACTCTAGGGGACAAGCTCGCTTTTGCATGCGGGTCGTCTCTGGAGCAAGGCAACAGTACGTGAGAATACATTGCAACCTGAGTAAGCCTGCTTCTTGTTCAGATAAATTTGCATATGCTTAGTCCATCGAGATCTAGTACTCCATTGGTATTCTCGTCTTGTATGACCACCTTACATCGATATCAGAAACTTCAACACGTGAGAATGCATTGCAACCCGAGTTGGCCATTTTGATCGGATAAATTTACAGAAGACTACTAAATAGTGTATTGTCATGCGTACATTACTATTCTTTGTTATCATCTTCAGAGTGGGTAGTAACTTATATCTAGTTTCATGAAATATCTCATTTATTATATCATAGACTCATCTTACTTCGACATGTGTGGTGTTATGGTAACATAGCTAGTTACCACAAGGCTGTTTTTATTATTTAATGACATGTCATGTCATCAAAATGCGTAGTTCGCAATGCATACAGTTGCATGTTACTACCTCTGTTCAGGATTATTAGTCCTAAGAGCTTTTTTATATTGTTTGAGATTATAAGGGTTATCTCATTTATTACTCTCTCTCTGGTTCAATGCATGTTCTCCTTTTTCTCTCACTTCTCTCATTCATGTAGTACTATTGGTGCATGCATATATTAATGAGAAAGAGTTATGAAGTGTCTTGGTATTAGCAACTTGGCCCTTAGGACTAATAATCCCAAACAGAGGTGGTACTACTTATGTTACTCTAAATATGACTAGTTTAAGACTAATAATAGTGGATAGTAACTTAGAGTAGTAACATGCATGTATATCATTAGTCTAAGTAATAAAATTCATACTCAATAGTGTGATAAGTGTATTAACATAGAAATGTTCATTTATTATTTTGTCTACTTATCTTGCCTTGTGAAGTGTGACGTGATGGTAATTTGCTTATGTGGCACCATAGTTAATGATAAAAGAGAGTGATGTTGTATCTTATCTAAGCTACACCTCCTGCATGCAATCATAGACAGTAAAATTGGCTAGCTCAATCCTATGCTTGCATGTCACCAAATTCAATAATGTAGAAACAGTTGTAAGAAACACTCCATTGTAGAGGTTGTCTCTTAATTATTTATTGCGCCTATGATAATGTGCTAAGATACGGTGCATTGTCAATGGCCTTACTCCCTCCATCCCAGTTAAATGGGAACATATAAAAAATCATCCAATCTCAGACCCCCCTCACCTCGTAGGTGCATAAGAATTCAATTTAGTACTGATGGAGAGCCTAATCAGTCCCAATTAGATAAATCCAAGGGCCTACAGATTTTCAGTATGTGCTTTTTAAATCGGGATGGAGGGAGTAAGTTAGTACTCCATTTGCCTCTTTCTTTATTAATTGTTTTTCGCATCATCTTTTTTGTTTAAGTGACATATATGTTACCACTTATGTTACTCCCGCTATGAGTAGTATAAGAATCTTTTATCGAGATCTACAACTCAATCCATTGAAAACTCCATCAGTACCACCTTGCATCCAGATCTTAAACTCCATCAAAGAGATTGTCAGCTATGGTCTAGTTTGACTCTTAGATAAATGCAACATATGCTTGGCTTCGCAGAAAATTAACTTACCTCCGTTTCAATAAATAAGGCACACACGATATTTCAAGAAAACCTTTGACCAGAGAAATTGAGCAACAATATTTTAATTATATTATACATAATTGGTATCATTACATTCATATTAAAGAACGCCTTCTAACGATGCTAATTTTATACTAACAATCTTTACATATTTATAATAAATTTTGGTAAAATAAAAAACACGCAAAACAAGGATGTCTTATTCTTTGAAATCGAGGCTAGACATGTTTAGAAAATATTGCATGATCTTAATATAATGGCTTGTGCATTCATTCGAGGTGTTCTCTGCCCTTGGATGTACTAAATGTTAAGAAAAACATCTTAACCAATGCAAAGGAACCTACCAGCATGATTATTCAGCGCTATTGCAAGATTTCGATATATATCACAATATGTTGTAAGAAGCTTAGATCGAGATCTGAATGTCCATTAAGCCGTTCATCAGTTCTTGTCTTGTTTGACCACCTTACATGGAGATCTTAAACCCCATTAAAGTGTTCATTAGATCTGGTCTTGTTTGACCAGCGACATGTGCTTTAGATTCTGTACCGACGAGGATCGCGGGAAATAAAGCGCAGTAAATGTGTGTTACCTCACAAATAATATATCCATGTAAGACCCTCATATTCATCTAGAAGACACCATATAAAAATTATGCAAAACCTCACTAATATAGACCACCTATATCTGACGGAAGATCTCTTTTTCTCGGTGCATTGGATCAAGCACCAATCTGGGAGATTAGATAAGTCGTGAACCCTGATTGGGTTTCAATGCAAGAAAGTGAATTTGTAATGCTTGGCTCAGCATGGTATCTACGGCACATTGCTGAGATAATATTATAGTATATTAACAACTAAAATAATGTAGGCAAAACAAATGCTTCCCCATTCCTGTATATTTATGATGTCTAAATTAGCAAATGCAAGCTCACCTAGATATAATTCTATCAATTGACGCAGTCATCACTTAAAATACTGGTCCTCATAAACACAATATTCACTAATATGGTACTATACATGATTTTTTTTTCAATTGTCGAAAGGTGTCTTGGTTATTTCCGCTCAAGATTCTTTTAGCAGGGAGATAATGAAAAAAATATATCGACTAGCCAGATGGAACTTGGTTTGCTGGAAAGAATACGATGGATTTGGCATACACGATTTGCAAGTTAAAAATACTACACTTCTGGGTAAATGTTTTTTCAAGCTACATATAGAAGATGGTGTTTAGCTAACCATTATGTGGAGAAAATATTATTGACTCGAAAGCTGTGTCTCGGGTGATTTGGCAATCAGGTGACTCACACTTTTGGGCTGGACTAATGAGGTCCAAAAAGTATTTCTTCTGATTTGTTGCTTTGAATATCAAGGATGGATCACAAATTAGATTCTCGTAAGATGGGTGGCTTGGCGACACTAGTCTTCGCGAACAATATACAGTTTTATATTTGATTGTTGGGCATAAAACGGGATATACCTTCCACGGTAATGGAATCTAGTCCTCTGGATGTGGCTTTCAGAAGAGATCTCATCGGCCCTTCTTTGGTACCTTGGAATAATCTATTAATATAATTATCCACAATACATTTGTTAGATGGTGTAGATGACTTTAAATGGAAACTACTAGAGAGTGATAAATTTTCTGTCGACTCAATGTATAGAGATTTGATACAACCTGACATTCCAGTCGATGATAATAATAAAATTCGGAAGGTGAAGATACCACTAAAAATGAAGATATTCACGTGGTATCTTCGTAAAGGGTTACTCCTACAGAAGATAATCGTGTAAAGAAGAATTGACATATAAGTACACAATGTGTTTTTGTCATCATGAGGATACAATCCAGCATTTATACTTCCATTGTAAATTTGCTCGCTTTATATGGTCAATCATCCAAGTAGCCTCTGTTTTATCTCCTCCACCATCGGTTGCCAATGTATTTGGTAACTAGTTGCATGAGATCTAGGGATAAATGCAGGACTTTATTTAGGGTAGGAGCGTTTGCCATTATTTTGTCGCTATGACTATGTAGAAATGACAAGATTTTTAATAACAAATTGTCTTCTAACTTGCAGGTTATTTATCGTGGCACGGCTACTCATCGCTTATGGACTACTCTATAATGAGTGGAGTTTCGAGACTTGTTTGTAAAGGGGTGTACGTGATTGGCAGATACAGCGAGAGAATTTTCTAAAGACATGGATGGGCTTGTGATCTACGGATCGATCCTCCGTAGCTCTATGCCTCTTACTAAAACAGTGCTTGTTGTAATGGTGGCCTAGTTTTTCTGTTGCTTTATTTTGTGATTGATCGGGTGTGTGCATCCTAGTTATACAGAAATCGGGTGTAATTATTACTTTAATAAGTAATCAATTACCCATTTCAAAAAAAAATCACTTAACATACACAATTATGTACTGGAATGAATTGGGGGTATTAATGCTTGTGTATAAAAATATAAATTATAGTAGCTATGAACAATGAATTCCGATTTTACGAAAATCTGTAAAGTATGTACTAGTTCGCCTATATCTCTCTATGGTAAAAGTATCAAAACTATGGGTTAATTTTTTCATTGATAAATATGGTTGTTAAACTACAAACTGCCATCACATGGCACCGAAGAGTGACTAGGAGGAATTCTAATTTTGATTTTGGAGTAGTTTGAGTACCTCATGATAGAAGTGCTTAGTTCGTTCTAGCCTAATTCTCTATCTATCTATCACAGCCTCTCTCACCGTAGTAGTTGATTTAAACTAGTTTGTAAGATTTTTCTGAAAGGAGCATATATTAATATCATGAGGTACAAATTACGCCCAGCTTCTGCAACAACACAATACTGGTATTGCGGATGCACACATCCAACAAAATAAAGAAGAATTACAAAAAAAAAGTCTCACCAAGATCCTTAAAACAGCGGACAAAACATCACCAAAACAGCACCAGAAATCCAACAACTCTATGCTCAACCGCCGTCATCGCCCTGATCATAGACCATGGGTTTTCGCCCTCAAGAAAGTCCGCACACACAAAACAATGCCTTTAACAAGGTCATTGCCAGGCAAAACCAGTTAAGGCCAGACCTTGGGTTTTCACCCTGCAGGTTTAGACATTGAATTCCTCCTGTTTTGTTGCCCCTGGTTGCCAATTCCGCCGCTTCAAATCACAAAACAACAAGCTAGAAACCCTACCTCCCAGGAATCAAACTTGCATTGTTAGTCTTCAATTCCTGGCTTCCATACCATTCTCTGCGTGTGACTTCACCGTGGAACCAAGTATGTCCCATAATGGCAACAGACCGCAGAGCTTCACAACGCCACCTTTGAAACCAAAGGGGCAGCAAAAAACATGGTTGCGCATGATCGAAACACCATCCGCATCAGCGAACTCCAGGCATGTCATCCATTTGGAATGAACCGACGAAGTCTTCCGCAACTTGGTAGTCCACCCAAAATCAATGATGACTGACGACAGGTAGTTCTTCATCAAGGCGAGAGGGAAATCCAAGGACGACCACCTTTATTCAAGCCAAACAAGCACAACACTCCCCACACCGCCGACTGTCTCCCGGCGATCTGAACGAGCAGGTCATCCTCTAGCCCAGACGAGCCCGAGGTATCCCCAGATCCAGCCCACAGATCAAGCCAGTACCACCGCCGCCACACCGGCAGCCTCCGCCCCTGACCATCTCTGCAGCCTCCTCCGCGCCTTATATGTATCATGGTTTCGATTTCATGGTTGTAAACTTATATGTAGGTCGGGTACTTTTGACCACAGTCCGATTGGTAACAACCTTAAGCACATGTAATTTTATACAGGTTTAGGCCCCGACAGTGGATCACCAGCAAAACCCTACTTCTAGTTTGGTTATATTTGGTATGCGAGGTGCTGTGGAGATTTGAGTGGGTGCTTCTTCGTGTGGGAAATCTGATAGACCTCGCCTATTTTTGCAAGGGACAAATTTTATGTATGTACGAGGGTCTAATACACAACGAGTGACCGGCCGACTCCTTTGTGGGAGCGGTGATCTATTTATACTACGAGGAGGGCCTTCTCCATCGAGGTGCAAGTGGCCACATCGTCTCTTAAGTAGGAGATATCCCGTGTAACGCTCCACCTGGTATGGGGGTCTTACGAGGCATGGATTTCCCGATCACACATGCTGCATATGTCGGAGTTTATGCGCGTAGTTCATTTCCTAGGACGCGACAAGTGAGAGAAGTATGTCCCTCACCCGTCTCACTATGACAGTCGGGTGACCTCACCCTATCGTCTTGTCCATAGACATCTCCTCCCCCATGTGGGGCCTGATGTCGATGAGAGGTGGTGGAAATTTCTATGTACTACAGTGGGAAACCCGCTAAGGTTGACGTGGAGGAGCTCCTGGGCACCTGTGGAGCGTTTTCTCTCCTCCAAGTACACGATAGATTAGGAACATGTCACTATCCCCGAGTCTAGGGTGACTGGAGAGGCACGCAGAGGAGATGATACGAGTATGACCTATCATGTCCCTATGATATGATTAGTTAACCTAGACACATAAAAGCTTACGACTCATAAAGGCTCAGAGGAATTCAAGAATTACCTGCTGAACAAAAGGTTTACCTTACCGATCGAGGAATAGTCATGAACTAACATAGAGTTTGCATTATACTTGTAAATATGTAACCTCTCCGGATACAGCTCTAGGATCTAGCCTCTCATAAAAAGGCTGGAAGGACCTGACGGAGGGGACACCTTAAATTTTTCTACAATCCGTCGTGAGCTAGATCGTAGCTAGCGAACCGTTGACTTTGTAATCGAGTTTTCTCTATAATCAGACTATATCGAATTCTTTGTTTGTCTGATCATCCGACGAAATCCTCAACGCTCCCTTTCCACAAAACCCTAAGTCCATAATCATGTGCATTGGAGAGGTCACCTCTCGTCAATTGTCAATTGGCGCTGTCTGTGGGAACTCTGAGCGTTGGAGTCATGGATTCGACGGCTTTCCCTTCACCAAGCAGCTATCCGACGATCAAAGTTGAAGAGGTCCATTATGATCTCGTTGATCTCTTTGGGGAATCAAACTATCCCCTCGAGATATCACATATGAGAAGATAAAAGCAATAAAATCTCAAGTATTGTCTGACTTTATCACGGAGTGGACAGAACTCCAATGCGCGGGTAACCCGGATCTGTCTAGTGCATGGACAATGTATTTAGATAGATCCAAGCGAACAAAAGGGGCAGGAGCCAGAGTAATCATGATATCACCTGCAATATATGTTATGGATGAGCTTCCCCAATGCTTCGAACAATGAAGCCAAATATGAGGCCCTGTTGCACGGTATACTCATGGCTAGGGCATGTGGCGCAACTCGCCTCAAAATCTTTGGCGATTCAAACCTCGTGGCGCAACAAGTGCGATAATGTTAATGACAATATGGTCGTATATCGGGAGCCGTACAACATCATGGAATCCCACTTCGATGGATGTGAAGTATCCCATATAAGCCGAGCAAGCAACAAAGAAGCCGACAATTTGGCGAACATCGGGTCTTTATGTCTCCCCGTGCCACCTAGAGTATTTTGGGAGGAAATAATGGAACGTTCTATCAAACCCAAGAAAGTTTCGGAAGCCACATCAAAAAGTATAGGCAAGAAGACCAAGCCAACAAAGGACTCGGGGGGCTGCGCCAGTGGAAGAACCTGAAGAGGAGAACCCTGAAGAAGAGGAGGAACCCGCGGAAGCCATAATGAATAGCACATCTACAACCGAAGAGATTTCTGTCACTTCCCTTGAAAACTAGAGGCATGAACCCACTATCGAGCATAAATACACCCTCTTGGAGTCACTAGCAACTACTCGTCCAAGATATCTACTAACAACAGAGAGCATGCAAGATCACAAACAACATAAACATGATAGAATCAATAATACAAAATCATTAATCAATCTGACATAGTAATCTCAATATCCATTGGATCCCCGCAAACACAACATGCATGATTACAAATATATTAGATCTTGATCATGAATGGAGCTCACAAGATCTATACATGAAAGCACAAGGAGGAGATATAACCATCTAGCTACTACATGGACCCAGAGTCCAAGGCCGAACTACTCATGCTTCATAACGGAGAACAAGGCCTCCGGGATGATCTCCCCTCTGACAGGGTGCCGACAAGAACTTCAGATCCCTCCCCACGATCTAGGGACAATGGTGGCGGTGGCTACAGACGGTTTCGTGGAGTTTTGATCGGGTGCCTAGGGTTTCTGCATCGGGGACTTCTTATAGGAGAAGAGGGAGGCCGAGGGGTGCCCGAGGAGGCTGCACCCTCCCCAGGCGCAGGGTGGGCCCACCCGCGTGGCCAGGGGGTGTGGCCCCCTCGAGGCCCTCCTCCGTCTCGTCTTATGGCTTCGCGTTGCCCACGGTAAAATATTGAATTCGTCTTTTTTCCCGTCCAATTCCGAGAATATTGATTTTCTGCCTTTCTGGAACCAAAAACAGAAGAAAACAGACAACTGACACTGTGTCAACTTGTTAATAGGTTAGTTCTAGACAACATATAAAAAAACCTCAAAGTTTAGACAAAGCAAATAAAAGTAGATACTAAACAAGCATGGAGCATAAAAAATTATAGATACGTTTCCGATGTATCAAACATCCCCAAGCTTAACTCCTACTGGTCCTCGAGTAGGTAAGTGATAAAAGAATAATTTTTTAGGTGACATGCACCATCAAAACTAAGATCAAACCATTTGCAAGCATTGAAAGCTGGGATCAAAGAACTCTAAATAAGTGCATGAAAGATGGAGTTTTAACAGTAAGACAAAGTAACTATGCTTGCAACATGAAAGGCTACAAACAAAGATCATGAAAAACATGCATTGAAAAACGTTTGTTTGTTTCACATAAAGAAAACATGGCATAGTGGCATTCAGATTATCCCTCATAGAGTAGTGATGACCCACAAGTGTAGAGGATCGCAACAGTCTTCGCGGGTAGTATTACCCAATTTATTAATTCGACACAAGGGGAGCCAAAGAATACTTGCACGCCTTACCAACTGAGTTGTCAATTCAGCTGCACCTGGAAATAGTTCTTGCTCATAGAAGTTTATCAGTAACAACAGTTTGGTAGTAGTAACAACAAAGCAACAGCAGCAGTAACAGCAACAATGGAACAGGAGCAACAGTAACATTAATAGTAACAGTAGGATTCGACACTACTAGGAAAACGGCTATAGGTAATCCACAATTCTGTGGTGCACTTGCTAGTGGTGCCCCACGGGTGAAATAGGCATGGCGCACTGCCCACAGGTGCCCTACGGCTAACTTTCATAAGCGTGGCGCACATGGGGGTGGTGCGCCATGATTATGTGTGGGCCAGGGCACATGTGGCCACAACACACATACCCGTAGCGCACTAGGTCAAGGTGCGCTACGGATGTGTCACTTAGCCGTAGCACACCTTGACCTAGTGAGCTACGGGCATGTGTGCTGCAACAGCTGGGTCAACTTAGCCGTAGGGCACTCTGCCCTAGTGCCTTACGGCTAAGTGGCCTGCACCAACTCCACCCCCCTTGTGGATCGCCTTTTTAGGTTTTGCAAAAAATAAAAGAAAATAATAAACACTTCAAAAAATAAAATCCTTTCATATTTAGGTAGGTAATGTGGTATAGTTTCTAGGAAAAATAACTAACATGAGTTTCCACTTTTTCTGCAAAAAAAAGTCATGCCACGGTAAAATGGCCGTAACTTTTGCATACGATGACGAAAAAAATCCTATAATATACCAAAATGACGAGAACGAGATTTCCCATCCGCTTGCAACCACCTTTGGTCGTTTAGCTATTTTTTAGATTTTCAAAATTCGAAAAGAGTAAAAAGTTACGGTCAAAAGACAGTTTTTTCCTGCAGAAAAAAAGAGGGCAACTTACCCATAGCGCACCACCACCTAGTGCGCTACGAGTAAGTTGGGAGGGATTCAAAATTTGAATCCCCACCCCGCCCTCCTCCCTTTTTCTTCCCCCTTTTCCCTTCCCCTTTTCCCTCTCCCTTTCCCTTCTCCTTCTTCCTTCTCCCTTCTCCTTCTCCTTTTCCTTCTCCTCCTTCTCCTTTTCCTTCTCCTCCTTCCCCTTATCCTCTCCTTGCAGTGACGGCGCGACGGTGGCCTACTCCTCTCCTTGCAGTGAAGGTGGCGCGGCGGCGGCGCAACGGCGGCCTCCTCATCTCCTTCTCCTCCTCCTCGCAGTGACAACGGGCGACGGCGGCATCCTTCTCCTCACCGACCTCCCTTCCTCCCTCTCTTCCTCCATCTCTTCCTCCATCTCTTCCTACCTTCCTTTCTCCAACCACACCCTTCCTACCACCTCGACGCCGGCGAGGACTAGAGCGGCCACGGCCTCCCGCACCTCCCTGCCGTGGTAGGTCGTGACCACGGCCATGCTCCGGCAAGGTGACACGACGGCGGCGATGCACGGACCCGATTTCTTTTGCAATTCAAAATGAGGGTGTTTTTTGCATTTTTTTTTGTTTTTTGAAAAACACATCTGTGGCGCACCCTGTACCCCTACCCGTGGCGCACCTGGTAGTGCGCCACGCCTATCTCGAGATAACCATAGCGCACCAGGCAGTGCGCTATGGGTAAGAGATAGCCGCAACACGAGGCCCGTGGCGCACAGCTAGTGCGCCACGGATGCTCTTTTCAGGTGCGTCACGAATGGCCATTTTCCTAGTAGTGCGAGTGCGGTAGGCATAGGGATGGATGGACGGGCGTTGCATGGACGAGTCTAAACATGTAACTTCAAGATCTAGGGCATTGAAGATAAATAATAACAAGCATCCAAGTACTAAACAATCCTAGGCATGTGCTCCATATATAGTCATACATGCTCGCAATGAGAACTTGCACAACATCTTTTGTCCAGCCAGCCCGTGGCAGCAGGGCCTCTAGGGAACTACTGGCAATTAAGGTGCTCCTTTTACTAGAGCACCGGAGAAAAGCATTAACACTCCATGAACACATGTGATCCTCACACCACAGCCATCCCCTCTGGTTGTCCCAATTATTGTCACTTTGGGGCCTTTGGATCCGGACAATGATATGTGTACACAACTTCCAGATAAGATCACAAACAATACTATCATTAATGATTCAATAATAAGTTCAGATATGAGATCATGGAACTTGGGCCCTAGTGACAAGCATTAAGCACAACAAGTTGCAACAGAGTCAAATAGCACAAGAGATACTAGGCACTATGCCCTAACAATCATATTCGATTGCATGATAGAACTCATCCAATCCCTACCATCCCCAAGCCTACAGCAGGGGATTACTCACTCATGGATGAGGGAAACATCGGTGGTCGATGGAGATGCGTTGGTAATGACGATGGCGATGATCCTCTCCAAATGCCATGTCCCGGCAGGGTGCCAGAACTGAGTTTCTGGATCCAAATCTTGGTTTCTAGTGGCGGCGGCCTAGCGGAACTCTTTATGGAAAACTATCGAACCCCCCTCGAGTTTTAGGTCGAAGGGCAACTTATAGACGCAGAGGGAGGCCAAGGAGCTGCTTGGGGTGGCCTCACCCCCTCCAGGCGCGGGGTCAGGTGGGCCCGCGCCTGGGGTGGGTCTGGGCCCCCCAGGCCCCCTCTCTGTCTCCCCTTCTGGCTCCGTGGATCTTCTAGTGAAATATTATTTTTGGCATATTTTCCGGGATTTTTCCTGATTGGTGATTTTCTGCACAAAAAGAAGACACCAAAGTAATTCTGCTGAAAACAGCGTCAGTCCGTGTTAGTTGCATCCAAATCACACAAGTTTAGAGGAGAAACAATAGCAAAGTGTTCGAGTAAGTAGATACGTTTTGGACGTATCAACTCCCCCAAGCTTAGCTTATTGCTTGTCCTCAAGCAATTCAGTTGAAAACTGAGTGCGATAAAAGAACTTTCACGAACACATTGCTTCATATGATGTAAATATTCTCAGCACAGGAGTAGATGCTTAGACAATTCATAATAAGGAGTATGCAACTAAGTCTACTCAATAGTCATTGCAAGCTATGAAGAGAAACCAACTCAAGAATAATAAGTAGCATGAAACATAAACATAAGCAACATTGCAATGCTCATAATAAGGTATGATAGAGTGGTATCTGGCATACCTTTGTTTGAAGAGCACAATATAAATGCCAAGGCACCTCTGAAGTTCACATGAATACTAGACATAAAGATATCAGAGGTACAAGCATCAAAGTCATGACATAATTAACCAAGTTTTGAGACAAACACAAGAATGAAAACTATGCTCTCAAGAAGGTGCTCATAGAATAAGCGGTGACTCAACAAGGTTATGAAAACAGTTTTGTAAGGTTTGAAAGGCTTCCAAATGCTGAAAGGAAGGTACTCATTAGCTTTGATCTCTCATTGCCCCTATCATAAGCATCTTTATGTGGTTGAGGTGAAAGTGAGGTCCACTCTGAATTATATGCTTGACAGACTATAGAATGGAAATCCCAAGTCCCTTGAGTGCGAGGTCCACTCCGCATACTACTCAACTTTGGGTCCAGGCAAGTTCTTGTCATTGTAAGTATTTGCATATCATCGAGAACCGCCAACGGGGTACGCCTTGCACATGGTACAGGAGCTTTCCCATAACCAAAATGACAAGGCAAGCAGACAATAAGCATCTCAGCAATCTTTTTATTTACTATATACATAGTTTTTTATTGAGGATGCTTCATAGATTACTCACTATGGTGATGCTGCAAGTTTCCACCATGATTAGGCATGGCTTAGGCTAAAGGCCCAGGCATTTCTCTAACACAGAATACAAACTCCATGGACTCACAAGTCCCCCTTTCATTTCGCATCGTTGACATCCGCAAACAAAAGAGCAAGGTATCAACTAGATATAAATGTATCTAAAAGGTGTTGAAAGCGTTCCCTGTGATAGCACAGTTCTGCTGTCTCCCAGCATATAATTTGCAAGCATATAACTTTCATGGACTAGCCACAATAGTTCAGGATTATTAAGTGCAAGGAATAAAGTGTGCCATCAAGTTCGTGAGAGCTTTGCTAACTAACTTTCTCAACACGGACAAACATTTTATTTTTGGAAGAAAACACGGCATATAGAATATGCACTGAAATAGCAAATGATGCTAATAGGTAGGTATGGTGGACACACCTAGCAATATTGGTTTTGGGGATTTGGAAGCACAAGTAGAGACCATACTCAGTGCAAGTGAAGGATAGCAGTAGAGAGGGAGCGATAAACGAGAGTGCAATAACTGTCATAATCATGCTTGCAACAAAACAGGACTAATTATGGCATGAAAGTGATACAAGAACTCTGAGGCAAAATAAATCATCGAGACTTACTGACTATTGATTAGTCATGTGCATGTGTGAGCATGTGCCAAGTCGATTCACATGAACAGTCAGAGGAGGATATCACAATATCATACCAAAGTATGAATAAAACAATGCAAGCAGACATTCATATGACATGCTACAAACTATTAGCAAGCTTGAGCTAATCATAGACAAGCAAGAACTACTAAGCATCCATAATGACATACATCTTACACAAACAGGCTAAGCATGCTCACAATGATGAGTATGTGTACAAAAATGAAACAAATAGAGTTCGTCACCATCCTCTTACCACTCCTCGAGTTGTCTTAATATTCATTATTACTCTTCACTTGTGTGACTTGAATGATAACATGAAACCAAAATCCACTGAGAACGGCTGATCCCTGCAAAGAACTCACTAAACCAAAGAAAAACAAAAAATATTTTTGGTGTTTTCTATTTTTTAGAAACAAGCAAACAAAGAAAAACAAACCAAACAAGAAGCAAACAAAGAAAAATCTTTTGGATTTTTCTTTTAAGGCAAACCAAAGAAAAAAGCAAAGAAACAAAAACCAAGAGAAACAACAAAAATATTTTTGGTATTTTTGTGTTTTTGAGAAAGAAGCAACAAGAACCAAAAAGAAAGAGAAAACAATGGATATACAAAGAACCGACCGAACCTGATATCTATATGAATGCGATGTCAGTATACCTCCCCACAAGCTTAGGATTTTGGCCTAAGTGGGGATCAATCCCATGGTGTCCAAGTAGATGTGTCTCCGTAGTATGTCGAGGAAGCTCACTCGTCCTGGTACGAGCTCGAGGCCTCCTCCGTGTAATACACAGAGGGGTCGTATGATGGTGCTTCCCCCTGATAGTGCTCGTGGAAGTTAAGAGAGTGCAGCATGTCATCCATCTCCGCCTTCGAGCGTGACAAAGGTCCCTGAGAAATACTGAGCAAAGTAGTTTGGGGTAGAGGGATCTCTCTATCTTCCCTGTCAGTAAACAACATTCTATAAACCAAGTTCTCAAGGGTAGATCTAGTGGTGACATAGTGGTGTGCCTTCATGGTATCAAGGTCAAGCCTCTGATGAGTCAAAACTATATCATGCGGATCAACAACAATATTCAAGGCAGCAGCAATACGAGTAGCAATAATTCCTCCATAAATAGGTCCCTTAGCGGCTAGACGACGAGCAATGAGAGAACCAAGATTATACTTATCCTCATTGTTAAGCGCATGAGCTAAGAAGGCCAAATGATAGTTGGAGATATTACTAGTGTTCTCCCTACCAAGAACACTGGTGGCAAGATAGTAGGCAAAATACATGATGGCTGGAAGTTGAATGTTCTTTATCTTCCCTCACTGAGCTGTACGGTCATCATCATTGGTTATTCCTTGGTAAAATTTTAACAGATCAGCAGGTAGAGCTGTAATCTTCTTTGATGAGCCAGTTGTACCAAGTCCCAGGGCCTTGCAAAATTTCTTCAATGTCATAGAAATGAGCCCTACCATAAATCTTGAAGGACACAGAAGGCGTGAACATACTATTAGTAACGGAGAAACTCTCCACAAATGTTTTAGTAAGCAAAGCATATTGTGCGCTCTCATCCTGCATGTAACTTGTTAGTCCAGCCCTCTGTACCAAGGTCATGAAATCATTAATAATCCCAGAGCTCGCAAGAAAGTTTGACAAGGAAAGGCGGAGGGGTGCGCATCCCCTTCATCTCCCTCGTCACCAAATCGCGGAGTGATGAGATCCTCATTGCATGAGGGTCTAGAGCTAGTAGATGACCTTGGAAGCCTTGCCCTTCTAGGTGCATCACTCTCAAATATGTCACCAAAGGTGTGGTGGTCCATGACTTCCCTATTCTGAAATTTTAAACAACCATCAAACCAAGTGATTTCTAAGTTGATAAATGAAGAGCAACTACTATAGGAACTTGCTAGAGGACTACACATGCATCAAAATAAAGTTTCTAAGCCAAGAACAAGCATGCAAGCTCAAACAACCTGTCACCTATAGCAACAAAATACTCAAGATACAATCTACCAATCACAAATCTAATTGGACAAGTGTAGGAGGCACATACCAAGGAGCAATCACTCCAAAAATCAGCACTTGAGATGGGCTGAACAAGGAGATCGAAAATCGCGAGCAAGAACAGCAAGAACTCGAGCTTGAGAAAGTTTTCCGGTGTTTTTCGGGAGAGAGAAAGAAGGTGTCTTTGAGGAGGCAGCCTAAAGGGGCCCAGGTGGGCCAGACCCCACCCAGGCGCCACTCCTGGTAGGCCACGCCTACCAAGGGTGTGGGGCCCTGGGGTGGCCCCCTAGGTCATCTCAGGTGCCACTCTGCCCCTTTTTTCGAGGAAAATTTTATTTTCAATTTTTTGGGATTTTTTGGGAAACTTTATTTTTGGCCAATTTTCACGGTACGAAAATTGGTTTTCTCGCAGAAACAGTTTTTCAGAAGAAGCAAAAGCAAACCAAAAGCCAAACTACAGGAGATCTAAGAAACTCAAACAAACAAACAACTAGCAAAACTAAAGCTAAAGCAAAGGCTAGGAAGGAGAAAAGTAAAAGAAGGAAAGAATAACCACAATGAAAACATTATTTTGTTCATTAAAATCCTTTTGTTAACAAGGTTTTTCAAGTCTTGTTACCAAAACAATCTGATATGAAGCAAAACTTTGTATTCCACCAAATGATTATGTTACCTCAACCTTGAATGCAATGGTCCAAATCATAATAGTTTCTAAATTTTCTTGTGGAATGGGACAATATATTTCTCCAACCTTGATGCTCTCAATATTTTCAATGGAGTTTAGGCAATAGCTTTTGACAACCTTCTTGGGGAAATAAACAGTGTGCTCTTTGTCATTAATATTTAATGTTACTTTTCCTTGATTACAATTGATGACAGCACTTGCAGTATTAAGAAAAGGTCTCCCAAGAATAATAGACATATTATCATCTTCAGGTATTTCAAGCACAACAAAATCAGTTAAAACCATGCAATTATGAGCTACTTGAATAGGAACATCCTCACATATACCAATAGGAATAGTAGTTGACTTATCAGCCATTTGCAAAGATATATCAGTTGGTATTAACTTTTCTAGCTGGAGTCTCTTGTAGGTAGAAAAAGTCATAACACTAACTCCAGCTCCCAGATCACATAAAGTAGTTCTAACATAATTATTCTTAATAGAGCAAGGAATAGTTGGTATACCTAGATCACCAAGTTTCTTTGGAACCTTACCATTGAAGGAGTAATTAGCAAGCACAGTAGAAATATCCTCATTAGGAATCTTCCTTTTATTAGAGACAATATCCTTCATATACTTTGAATAAGGAGGCAACTTAATAGCATCAGTCAAAGGAATTTGCAAGAATAAAGGTTTCATCCACTCATAAAACTTGTGGTAGTGTTCTTCCTCCTTTGACTTGTGTGTCTTACCTGGAAAAGGCATTGGTTTCTGCACCCAAGGTTCTCTTTTTTACCATGTTTATTAGCAATAAAATCTTCCTTAGTGTATCTAGTGTTCTTAATGTGCTTCTCAGGTTCTTCCTCAATTTTATCATTATCAGGAGCATCATTTTTATCATTACCATTCTCAGTTTCAGCATCAGAGACAGATATACTATTAGGATCTACAGCAGGTTCAAGTGGTTACTAAACTATCTTAAGTTTTGTTTTCTTTCTCTTACGAGGACTACCACTATCTACTTGTTGGGAATCCTGCTCAATTCTTTTAGGGTGCCCTTCAGGATATAAAGGATCTTGATGAGCCATACCACTCCTAGTTTTAATTCCATAAGCATGTTTTCTCCTGAAGCATTAACTAACATATCCTTTTGTACCTTAGCAAGTTGATCAAGTTGGGTTTGAACAATTTGAAAGTGTTTACAAAGCATTTTAATATCATTAGAAGTTCTTTCCACAATATCTTTCAACTCATTGATAGCTCTAGAGTTTTCCAATAAATTATTCTGAACTTGTTTATTAAAATTACCTTGTTTAACAATAAAAATGTCAAGTTCCTGTAAGCATTGATCAGGAGGCCTACCATAGGGAATATCACCTTCATCAAACTGTTGGAGAGAGTGTACCTCAATAGTAGATGAATGGGAAGTTGGCTTACATAATTCTTCTATAGGAGGTATATTCTTCACATCTTCAGCTCTAATACCTTTCTCCTTTAGACATTTCTTATATTCCTTCATCACTTCATCATTTAATGCAATATTTCCTCTCTTATTTGGTGTTGGTGTTGGAATTGGTTCTAGAACATATGGCTCAGGAGTAATAGGCTCAGGTGTATTTAGCTCAGTTGAAGTCCAATCATCATAATTCTTGCTTATCTTAGCCATTAATTCTTCAACATCTGTAGGAGTCCTTTTCCTAGAAACACAATCAGCAAAGCTATCTAGGTAGGTCCTAGAATCATCAGTTAGTCCATTATAATAAATATCAAGCAACTCATTCTTAGGTAATGGACATCCAGGATAAGCATGATTCAAGGCACAGAACCTTTTCCATGACTCAGGTAATTTCTCTTCTTCTCCCTGTTTAAAATCAAAAAGTCTCTGCAAAGCAGCATGTCTAGCACTAGGAGGAAAATATTTCTGGAAGAAAGAAGCAATCAAACAATCAGGACTATCAATGGAACCAAGAGGTAATCTATTAAACCAAGCCCTAGCTTATCCTTTTAGTGAAAAAGGGAAGATCTTAGCAACAAAGTACTTGCACATCTTAAAATCATCAAAGAATAAAGCACTCTTAGTAGAAAGCTCATTCATATGAGCCACAACACTCTCATTTTTAGTCCCACAGAAAGGTTCTTTCTCAACAATATCTAAATAAGATAAATCAAGAGAGAAATCATAATCTTTATCTTTAATATCTATGGGAGAAGTGGCAAACTTAGGATCAGAGGACAACTTAGTCATAATAGTACGTCTAGCAAGGAGACTCTTAATGGAACTAGACCATGTGTGTTTCGGCACTCTTCAACAAAATAAATAGTGAGCTCAATGTAACCATCATTAATATCATAACTCTCACTAGACTCAGGTGAGCTAACAGGTGTAACAATGTCTTCACTAGGAGTTTCGGTATTTCCTAGACTAGCCATAGTAGCAACTAGAAAAGGACCTAATGAACCAATCGCATCAAGCACAGTAGAAGTAACATCATGAGTATCAAAAGCAGTTTCAGATTCAGCAGTAGTAGCAGTCTGTGTAGCATGAGCATGTGGTGGTGGTGTGACAAGCTTACTTAAAATATACGGTGAATCAAGAGCAGCAGAGGTGTTTAGGATTGTACCTCTTCTTGTAGTGGATGGTAAAATAGGGAACTTCCCATCACGAGACTTCCCCATGATGAAAGGAGTAGCAGTGAACAATAATAGATCCAAGTGGACTTACAAATAAAGCTATGCTCCCCGGCAATGGCGCCAGAAAATAGTCTTGATGACCCACAAGTGTAGGGGATCGCAACAGTCTTCGCATGCAGTATTACCCTATTTATTTATTCGACACAAGGGGAGCCAAAGAATACTTGCCAGCCTTAACAACTGAGTTGTCAATTCAGCTGCACCTAGAAATAGTTCTTGCTCACAGAAGTTTATCAATAGCAACAGTTTGGTAGTAGCAACAACAAAGCAACAGCAGCAGTAACAGCAATAGTGGAACAGGAGCAACAGTAACACTAACAGTAACAATAGGATTCGAGTGCGATAGGCATAGGGATGGATGGACTGGCGTTGCATGGACGAGTCTAAACATGTAACTTCAAGATCTAGGGCATTACAGGTAAATAATAACAAGCACCCAAGTACTAAACCATCATAGGCATGTGCTCCATATATAGTCATACGTGCTCGCAATGAGAACTTGCACAACATCTTTTGTCCAGCTAGCCCGTGGCAGCGGGGCCTCTAGGGAACTACTGGCAATTAAGGTGCTTCTTTTATTAGAGCACCGGAGCAAAGCATTAACACTCCGTGAACACATGTGATCCTCACACCACAACCATCCCCTCCGATTGTCCCAATTATTGTCACTTTGGGGCCTTTGGATCCGGAAAATGATATGTGTAGACAACTTGCAGATAAGATCACAAACAATACTATCATAATGATTCAATAATAAGTTCAGATCTGAGATCATGGCACTCGGGCCCTAGTGACAAGTATTAAGCACAACAAGTTGCAACAAAGTCAAATAGCACAAGAGATACTAGGCACTACGCCCTAACAATCATATTCGATTACGTGATAGAACTCATCCAATCCCTACCATCCCCAAGCCTACAACTGGGGATTAATCACTCATGGATGAGGGAAACATAGGTGGTCGATGGAGATGCGTTGGTGATGACGATGGCGATGATCCTCTTCAAATTTCCCGTCCCGGCAGCGAAGGGAATATGCCCTTAGAGGCAATAATAAAGTGTTTATTATGTGTATTCCAAGTATATGATAGATGTTTATTTTGCATGCTATAATTGTATTAATACGGAAACGTTAATACATGTGTGTTTAATAAACAAACAGAAAGTTCCTAGTTATGCCTCTCTCATAAACTAGCTCGTTGATTAACAAGTTGATCAAGGTTTCCTGATCATGGACATTGGATGTTGTTAATAACGTGATCACAACATTAGTGTAATGGTGTGATGAACATTCATCCGAAGTATAGCATTACGATCAAAGTCATTGAGTTTATATTGCTATAACAACTTACGAAGTGATCCTAATCCTTAGACCATGAGATCATGTCAATCACTAACACCGGAAGAGTTTCTTGATAACATCAAACGTCACACCGTAACAGGGTGATTATAAAGATGGATTCAGAACTAATAAAGTGTTATGTTGAGGCTCATGGATCGAGAGTGGAATTTGTTCATCCCGATGACGGATAGATATACTCTGGGCCCTCTCGGTGATATCACATTGATTAGCTTGCAAGCAAGTGATTTGATCACTAGAATGTTATATCACAGGAACGAGAAAAGAGTGCATGTCGGTAACGAGATCAAACTAGGTATGGAGATACCGATGATCGAATCTCGGACATGTAATATATCGTGAAACAAAGGGATTAAGATAGTAGCGTAAAAGGTTCCGACGATCACAAGAAAGTCATCGTTGAATGTGTGGGAGTCAGTATGGGTCTCCAGATCCCGCTTCTGATTATTGATCCGAGAGGGGTCTCGATCATGTCCGCATTATTCATGAACCGTAGGGTGACACACTTAAGAGACACCGACATCCAATTGGAGCAAATGTTTCATGCCGAAAGAATGAACAAGCGCAGGAATTTATTTCACTAGATACCGAAACAGGTTTTTGGGTGAAATTGCATAAAGTGGTTATGCATGTGAAATAGAATTCTAGCAAGGGGTTATTTGTTGTTTGTCATTGAAGTAATTGACAAAATTCTGAATAAAATAAAATAGTTTTATTTAATGAGAGTTTGCATTAAATTTGGTGGAAATTTAATGGGAATTTGAGTGGACTTTTGAGTGGAGGGATTTTAAAGGGCATTTTGTGAGTGGAGTGTCCACCCACATGAATGAAGGAGCGGAGGGGGCAGCCCCCATGGCCGGCGGCCACCCCCTTGGGTGCCCCCCTCCTCCTATAAAAGGATCCCCCCTCCTCACTTGTCTCTCACACCTCCTCGTGAAGGATCTCTCTCCCCCTCTAGAATTTATCCCCCATGGTCTCGGACTAGCGAGATACATGTTCCCGGTGGCTATTCGGCAAGAAAGAGTTGTGCTTCCGCTGCATCGCTGGAGCGAGGAGGCGGAGGTTGCTCGGTGCCTCGAACGTGTGTGCGAGCACGGATGCGCTGCTGGTTTGCGGCGCTAGGACTTCCTCTCGATCTTGAGATCGGCAAGAGATCGTCTACATCAACCACGAGTTGAACTCGTTAAGCTTTGTCGGTCTTCAAGGGTATGTTCTCTACGGATATACATCCGCCCGTTGTTTGTATCTAGTAGATAGATCTTGGTATATAGTTCACATCGTAGGAAATTTTTTTGTTTTCTATGCTGCGAACCCAACAATGGTATCAGAGCCGGATCTATGCGTAGATACTTTACACGGGTAGTACACATATGAGTATGTGGGCGATGATGATCATGTTGTTGCTCCTTTGTTGTAATTTTGGATATTGGTGGCATAGTGGGATGAAGCGGCCCGGACAAACTTTCCATGTCCTCGCACATGAGACCTGTTCCACGCTTGACATGCAACTAGTTTGCATAAGTGGCTAGCGGGTGTCTGTCTCTCCTACTATAGTCAATATCTATTTTGCAAGCGAGTTGTCAACAATTTGATTATCCTCGTTGTGGTTCATGTTCGTAGGTAAGAACGTTTCTATCTCGAAAGCCCTAAGCCACGTAAAACTTGCAATGGATAAATTAGAGGCGTCTAGTTTAGATTGTTGCTGGGCTAGTGTTATGATATGGTAGTGTTGTAAGTAGAAGTATGAGATGATACTCTTACAACACACATAGCGTGTAAAATCCATAGACCTTGGATTTACACATATAGGTATGATAGTGATCATACCACGATGCACATGATAGAGATCATCCGCGGGAACCATATAATTTCACTAATAAACATATGATGTTTGATAGCATCTTATATTGCTTGTTTAGCGCTTTGTTAGCATAATAAGATGATCCCTCATTTAAATATCAAGATAAGAATGTGTTCTTCCTTTAGTATGCACCGATTATGTTTTCGTCGCTCCAAGACATCACGTGATGATCGGGTGTTCTTGGATCCACGACCATATTTCGGGTGTAAAACAGTTACACACGCGAATACTAAGGTTCTAACTTGGCGAGCCTAGCATGTACAGACATGGCCTCGGAACACGGACCGAAAGGTTAAGAATGAGTCATATAGTTGATATGATGCCCATTTGATGCTCGCCTTTGAAGCTATACCGACTCACGTGATGATCGGACTTGGTGTAATGGATTTGGTTCATGTAATCACCAAAAAGGCACGAGGGATGTCGTTTTTGAGTGGGAGTTCATTCGTAATATAGATTAGTTGAACTCAATCTATCATACACTTAGTCTAAACTTTACAAATTCTGTTGTAGATGGCACCACCTGCTTTTAATTTCAATGTGTTCATGGAGAAAGAGAAACTAGCAACGAACGGTAGCAACTTTACCGAATGGGCCATGAATTTGAGGATTCTCCTCTCTACTGCACAAAAGCAATATGTGCTAGAAGCGCCGTTAGGCCCCCCACCTTTAGATGATGCCCCTGACGAGGAGAAGAATGTCTATCAGACTCGTCAGGAGGACCACAACTTAGTTCATTGCGGCATATTGTATGGGCTAGAGCCGGAACTTCGAAAGCGTTTCGAAAACGGCAATGCATTTGATACAATGGGTGAGTTGAAAATGATTTTCGACACACATGCTGCTGTAGAGAGCTACAACGCTTCAGAAAAGTTCTTTAGCTGCATGATGGAAGAGCACAGCTCCGTTAGTGAGCATGTACTAAAGATGTCGGGTTACGCCGATAAGCTTGTGTCCTTGGGAATATCGATTCCCATTGACTTAGGCATCCATCGTGTTCTGCAGTCTCTGCCACCTAGCTATAAGAGCTTCGTGATGAACTATAATATGCAAGGCATGAAGAAGTCTCTCCCCGAGCTTCTGTCAATGCTTAAAACTGCAGAAGTGGAGATCAAAAAGGAACATCAAGTGTTGATGATCAATAGGAACACTGGTTTTAAGAAAGACAAGAAGGGAAAACGGAAGGGAAGTAAGGGCGGCAAGCCTGTTGCCGCGCCTGAAAAGAAACCCCGAGTTGGACCTAAGTCTGATTCCGAGTGCTACTATTGTAAGGGGACTGGCCACTGGAAGCGCAACTGCCCCAAGTATCTGGCAGACAAGAAGGCCGGCAAGGCAAACAAAGGTATATATGATATACATGTTATTGATGTGTACTTGACTAGTGCTCGCAGTAGCACCTGGGTATTTGATACCGGTTCAGTTGCTAATATTTGTAACTCGAATCAGGGGCTGCGGAACAAGCGACCGCTAGCAAGGGGTGAGGTCAAGATGCGTGTCGGCAATGGATCAAGCATTGATGTGATCGCCGTCGGAACGCTGTCTCTCCACTTACCGTCGGGATTAGTTATAAACTTGAATAAATGTTATCTGGTGCCTGCACTGAGCATGAACATTGTATCTGGATCGTGTTTGATGCGAAGTGGTTATTCATTTAAATCCGAGAACAATGGTTGTTCCATTTATATGAATGAAATCTTTTATGGTCATGCACCGATGATGAATGGTTTATTTCTATTAGATCTCGATGATAATGTTACACATATTCATAATGTTGATGCTAAAAGGATTAAACTTAATGATGATATATCCGCATATATGTGGCACTGCCGTCTAGGTCATATTGGCGTTAAACGCATGAAGAAGCTTCATTCGGATGGACTTTTGGAATCACTTGATTATGAATCATTTGATACATGTGAGCCATGCCTTATGGGCAAGATGACTAGAACGCCGTTTTCCGGTTCAATGGAACGGGCGACAGATTTATTGGAAATCATACATTCTGATGTATGTGGTCCAATGAGTGTGTCGGCGCGAGGTGGATATCGTTATTTTTTTACTTTCACGGATGATTTGAGTAGATACGGTTATATCTACTTGATGAAACACAAGTCTGAAACCTTTGAAAAGTTCAAGGAATTTCAGAATGAAGTGGAAAATCATCGTAATAGAAAGATCAAATTTCTACGGTCCGACCGTGGAGGTGAGTATCTAAGTTACGAGTTTAGCACTCACATGAAAGAGTGTGGAATTGTTTCACAACTCACACCTGCCGGAACACCACAGCGAAATGGTGTGTCGGAATGTCGTAATCGTACTTTATTAGATATGGTTCGATCTATGATGTCTCTGACGGACTTGCCGTTGTCATTTTGGGGTTATGCACTAGAAACTGCTGCATTCACTTTAAATCGGGCACCATCTAAATCCGTTGAAAAGACACCGTATGAATTATGGTTTGGAAACAAACCTAAGCTGTCATTTCTTAAAGTTTGGGGATGCATGTTTATGTGAAGAAACTTCAACCGGATAAACTCGAACCCAAAGCGGAAAAATGCGTCTTCATAGGATACCCTAAAGAAAATATTGGGTATTCCTTCTATCACAGATCCGAGGGCAAGGTTTTTGTTGCCAAGAATGGATCCTTTCTAGAGAAAGAGTTTCTCGCGAAAGGTGTGAGTAGTCGGAAGGTAGAACTCGAAGAGGTTGTGGAACCTTCTCTTCAAAGTATGGCGAGTAGCGCAGCGCCGGAAGTTGTTCCGGAGTTGGCTCCACCTGTTGAAGAGGGAACTAATGATAATGATCATGAAACTCCGAAAGAGAGTACTACCGAACCTCGCAGGTCAAACAGGACGCGTGCAGCTCCCGAGCTGTACGGAAATCCTGTCATGAATTTCATGGTTGATGAAAATGATGACCCTGCGACGTATGAAGAAGTGATGATGAGCCCGGATTCCAACAAATGGTTAGAAGCCATGAAATCCGAGATGGAATCCATGTATGAAAATCAAGTTTGGAACTTGGTGGAATTACCTCACGACCGAAAGGCCGTGGAGAACAAATGGATTTTCAAAAGGAAAATTGATGCTGATGGTAATGTGACCGTCTATAAAGCTCGACTTGTCGCAAAGGGGTTTCGACAAATTCAAGGAGTTGACTACGATGAGACTTTCTCTCCCGTAGCGATGCTAAAGTCAGTTAGGATTATGTTAGCAATTGCTGCATATTTCGATTATGAGATATGGCAGATGGATGTTAAAACCGTGTTTCTCAATGGTAATATTGAAGAAGAGTTGTATATGATACAACCAAAGGGTTTTGTCGATCCTAAGGATGCTAACAAGGTGTGCAAGCTTCAGCGATCCATCTATGGATTGAAGCAAGCATCACGAAGTTGGAATCTCCACTTTGATGAGGTGATCAAAGAATTTGGATTTGTCCAAACTTATGGAGAAGCTTGTATTTACAAGAAAGTGAGTGGGAGCAATGTGGCATTTCTGATATTATATGTGGATGACATATTATTAATCGGAAATGATATAGATCTTTTAAACAGTGTTAAAAGTTATCTAAACAGCAAATTTTCAATGAAGGACCTAGGTGAAGCGTCATACATATTAGGCATAAAGATCTATAGAGATAGATCTAGGCGCCTAATAGGGCTATCGCAAAGTACATACCTTGATAAGATTTTAAAGAAGTTTAAAATGGACGGAAGTAAGAAGGGGTTCTTACCTATGTTGCAAGGCAAGACATTGAGTAAGAATCAAAGTCCGGCTTCGGCGGAAGAAAGAGAGATAATGGACAAAGTCCCCTATGCTTCAGCCATAGGCTCTATAATGTACGCCATGCTATGTACAAGACCGGATGTGGCACATGCTATTAGTTTGACTAGTAGGTACCAATCGGATCCAGGTTCGGAACACTGGATAGCGGTCAAGAATATCCTTAAGTACTTACGAAGAACTAAGGATATGTTTCTTGTATACGGAGGTGAAGAAGAGCTCGTCGCTAAGTGTTATGTCGACGCTAGCTTTGACACCGATCCGGATGACTCTAAGTCTCAATCCGGATACGTATTTCTCATGAATGGCGGAGCGGTTAGTTGGAGGAGCTCCAAACAACCTGTGGTAGCGGGATCAACAACGGAGGCCGAATATGTTGCTGCTTCAGAAGCGGCTCAGGAAGCAGTTTGGATGAAGGAGTTCATATCCGAACTAGGAGTGGTGGCAAACGCGTTGGACCCAATGGTGATCTATTGTGACAACAATGATGCCATTGCCAACGCCAAAGAGCCAAGGTCTCACAAGCATTCCAAGCATATTAAGCGCCGGTTTCACTCCATCCGCGAGCATGTCAAGGATGGAGATATAAAGATTTGTAAAGTACATACGGATCTGAATGTAGCAGATCCGTTGACTAAAACTCTCCCTAGAGCAAAACATGATCAACACCAGAACTCAATGGGTGTTAGATTTATCACTATGTAACTAGATTATTGTCTCTAGTGCAAGTGGGAGACTGAAGGGAATATGCCCTGAGAGGCAATAATAAAGTGTTTATTATGTGTATTCCAAGTATATGATAGATGTTTATTTTGCATGCTATAATTGTATTAATACGGAAACGTTAATACATGTGTGTTTAATAAACAAACAGAAAGTTCCTAGTTATGCCTCTCTCATAAACTAGCTCGTTGATTAACAAGATGATCAAGGTTTCCTGATCATGGACATTGGATGTTGTTAATAACGGGATCACAACATTAGTGTAATGGTGTGATGAACATTCATTCGAAGTATAGCATTACGATCAAAGTCATTGAGTTTATATTTCTATAACAACTTACGAAGTGATCCTAATCCTTAGACCATGAGATCATGTCAATCACTAACACCGGAAGAGTTTCTTGATAACATCAAACGTCACACCGTAACAGGGTGATTATAAAGATGGATTCAGAACTAATAAAGTGTTATGTTGAGGCTCATGGATCGAGAGTGGAATTTGTTCATCCCGATGACGGATAGATATACTCTGGGCCCTCTCGGTGATATCACATTGATTAGCTTGGAAGCAAGTGATTTGATCACTAGAATGTTATATCACAGGAACGAGAAAAGAGTGCACGTCGGTAACAAGATCAAACTAGGTATGGAGATACCGATGATCGAATCTCGGACATGTAATATATCGTGAAACAAAGGGATTAAGATACTAGCGTAAAAGGTTCCGACGATCACAAGAAAGTCATCGTTGAATTTCTGGGAGTCAGTATGGGTCTCCAGATCCCGCTTCTGATTATTGATCCGAGAGGGGTCTCGATCATGTCCGCATTATTCACGAACCGTAGGGTGACACACGTAAGAGACACCGACATCCAATTGGAGCAAATGTTTCATGCCGAAAGAATGAACAAGCGCAGGAATTTATTTCACTAGATACCGAAACAGGTTTTCGGGTGAAATTGCATAAAGTGGTTATGCATGTGAAATAGAATTCTAGCAAGGGGTTATTTGTGAATGTTTGTCATTAAAGTAATTGACAAAATTCTCAATAAAATAAAAGAGTTTTATTTAATGAGAGTTTGCATTAAATTTGGTGGAAATTTAATGGGAATTTGAGTGGACTTTTGAGTGGAGGGATTTTAAAGGGCATTTTGTGAGTGGAGTGTCCACCCACATGAATGAAGGAGGGGAGGGGGCAGCCCCGATGGACGGAGGCTACCCCCTTGGGTGCCCCCCCTCCTCCTATAAAAGGAGCCCCCCTCCTCACTTGTCTCTCACACCTCCTCGTGAAGGATCTCTCTCCCCCTCTAGAATTTATCCCCCATGGTCTCGGACTAGCGAGATACATGTTCCCGGTGGCTATTCGGCAAGAAATAATTGTGCTTCCGCTGCATCGCTGGAGCGAGGAGGCGGAGGTTTCTCGGTGCCTCGAACGTGTGTGCGAGCACGGATGCGCTGCTGATTTGCGGCGCTAGGACTTCCTCTCGATCTTGAGATCGGCAAGAGATCGTTTACATCAACCACGAGTTGAACTCGTTAAGCTTTGTCGGTCTTCAAGGGTATGTTCTCTACGGATATACATCCGCCCGTTGTTTGTATCTAGTAGATAGATCTTGGTATATAGTTCACATCGTAGGAAATTTTTTTGTTTTCTATGCTGCGAACCCAACAGGCAGGGTGCCAGAATAGAGTTTGTGGATCCGAATCTTAGTTTCTGGTGGCGGCGGCGTAGCGGAAATCTTTCCGGAAGACTATCGAATCCCCCTCAGTTTTTAGGTCGAAGGGCAACTAATAGGCACAAAGGGAGGCCGAGGAGCTTCCTGGGGTGGCCTCACCCCCTCCAGGCTCGGGGTTAGGTGGGCCCGCGCCTGGGGTGGGTCTAGGCCCCCAGGCCCCCTCGTTGTCTCCCCTTCTGGCTCCGTGTATCTTCTGGTGAAATATTATTTTTGGCATATTTTTCTAGGATTTTTCCTGATAGTTGATTTTCTGAGCAAAAACAAGACACCAAAGTAATTATGCTGAAAGCAGCGTCATTCCGTGTTATTTGCATCCAAATCACACAAGTTTAGAGGAGAAACAATAGCAAAGTGTTCGAGAAAGTAGATACATTTTGGACGTATCAAGTAGCAAACAGATGCATAGGACACCTTCAAAGTTCATAACAGTGACTAGATAGAAATAGCACAAGAACAAGCAATATCAACAATATGCATCAATCAATAAGTTTTGGGACTCTACACATAGAACTACGAATGGCAACTATGCTCTCTTAATGGTGCCTAAAGGTAGAAGGTGGAGACTCAACATTATAGTGGAAGAAAGGCCCTTCATAAAGGGAAGCAGGGATTTCAAGTTTCAAAAAGAGCTTCCAAAAATTATGGTACTTATTAGCTTTTAGCCCTCATTGCCCTATCATAAGCATCTTGAAGTGATTAAGGTTAAAGTGAACAAACTATGGAGTATATGCTTGGCAAAGTATAAATTGGCAATCTCATGTCCCTTGAATACAAGGGACACACCTCATGCTACTCAACTTCAGTCACCTTTAAGTTCTTGTCATAGTAAGTACATCTGTATCATAGAGAACCGCCAACGGGGTACCCCTTGCACATGGTACAGGAGCTATCCCATAACCAAAATGACAAGGCAAGCAGACAATGATCATCTCCGCGATCTTTTTATTTACTATGTGCATAGCTTTTTATTGAGGATGCTTCATAGAATGCTCATGATGGTGATGCTGCAAGTTTCCATCATGGTTAGGCATGGCTTAGGCTAGCGGCCCAGGCGTTTCTCTCACACAAAATACATAACTCCATGGACTTACTAGCTCCCTCTTTATTTCACACCGGTGACATCCATAGACAAAAGAGCATGATATAACTGTGTACAAAGTACAAGTGCAATGTTGAAAACATTCTCAATGACAACATGGTTCTGCTAATTCCAACGTATAAGTGCAAGCATATAAAACATAGATGACACAATGGTTCAAGTTTATTAGGGGCAAAGAATATAAAGTGTGCCATCAATTTTGTGAGGGATTTAATCACTAAGTTTTCACATAACAAAATACATTTTAATTGGAAGGTAGCTGAAAACAAGAATGTACTTGGAATGGTGTAACACACCATGCATAGGAATTTATAGTGGACACTTTGGAATAACTTGGTTTCTTGGGAGTTGGAAGCATGAGTAGAATTTACTCATACAAGTAGAGGCTAGCAAAAGACTGGGAGCAACCAACTAAGAGAGCAATAATTGCCATAATCATGCAGAGCGACAAAACATTACTAATCAAAGCATAGAGTGGTACTACAAGTCAAGTACTAAATGATCATAGAGGCTATGGTGACTTTTTCATAGTCATAACATGGTGTGAGCATGTGCCAAGTCAACCCAAACAAAACATCAAAGGAGAATACCAAAACATTATGCTTTTGCATGCTAAAACAACGCATGATTCTTTCAAGGCACACTAAGAAATCCCAATTGTTTGGAATAAGTCATGCTACAACAATATTTACTAAGCATAAGGTCAAAACAACACCTATCATGACATGCTAAAGTCTAAGTCACAGTCAATGCAAGCTCCTCTTGCACTTCCAAGCAAGAATTTTCTACTCTTTTCCAACACCAATCGATTTATTTGAAACAACACGAAGAGAACGGGGGTCCAAAATACTTTATTCAAGCAAAATAAACAAACTAATCAAAGCCAACGAAAACTAAGACGCTCCAAGAACGACACAACAGTGCATGAAACAATAATAACGAAGTGCCTAGACAGACCTGAGCTTTTTATTGATGAAGAAGGCAATGCCTTGGGCATCCCCAAGCTTTGACGCTTGTACCTCTTGGATATTTCCTAGGGTGACACCGGGGTGGCATCCCCAAGCTTGAGATTTTGTCCATTCTTCATCTCATTACATCATTCTCTCTCTACACCTGAAAATTTTCCTTCATACAAAACTTCACACAATCTTCATTAGCAACATTAGTGTATTCAAAAGATAATAGACCTTCAGGCTTAGCTTTGGAACAGAAAAACTTTTCATTAAAAATACAAGATACTGTAGCAACTCCTTCAAAAATCTCAATTCCTCAAAATAGAAATCAAAAAAGAATCGATAAGAAGCAAATGCAAATAATGGCAGAAATCTGTCAAAACAGACCAGCAGGTAGAAACCGATTTTTTCGAGAATCTTCTGTTGCTCAAATAAAAAAGTGTTGAACGACCGAAAGTTATCTAACATACCGAGGGATTTATTTTTAAATTTTCAGCTTAATCCGACTTACAGAGACTTCTCACGAATTTTTATGGTGGAGGATAGAAATCTTTTTCGGGATGGCAACTCCCCAAATCTTACTTCCCTCTCATTAGAGGTCATTCTTGGCACAAAAAGCAAACAAAAAGGATAAGGAGAGGTCATTACTGAAGTAATAACTTCCAAGACTCAAGGAAACTCTTGGGTTATCTCCCAACAAGTATTTTTCTTTAACGCCTTTAAGTTAGACACAAGAAGGAAGAAATCAAGTATTTTCAAATGAGGAAGCATTAACATCAAACCTTGCTTTCAAAGGAGGAGAAAAAAGCAACTTCTCTCTCCTCATAGGGAGGTTTGAAATATCTTTCTTGAATGGAAATTGATATTTAATGGTGCCTTCTTTCATATCAATGATGGCACCAATAGTTCTAAGAAAAGGTCTTCCCAAAGTAATAGGGAAAGAAGCATTGTATTCAACATCCAAAACATAGAAATCAACAGGTACATAAGCATTGTTAACCATAATGAGAACATCATTAATACTCCCCATGAGTTTTTCTTAGCATTATCATCAAGTGGGACATCCAAATAACAATCTTCCAAAGGTGGCAAATCAAGCATTTCATAAATATTCCTAGGCATAATAGAGACACTAGAACCAAGATCACATGAAGCTTTGAGATCAAAGTCATTCACGTGCACATTAATAATGGGTTCCCAACTATCTTCTACTTTCCTAGGAATAGAAGCTTTATTCTTTAACTTCACTTCCTTAATCTTAACAAGAGCATCTGTAATGTTTTTGGTGAAAGCAACATGCATATCACTAGCATTAGGACTTCTAACAAGCTTTTGCAAGAACATAATTACTTCAGAAATATTGCAACCATCTATATCAAAATCAAACTTAGCATCACTAGCAGTAGACTCATTAGGCTTAAGCATTGTAGGAGGAGGAATATGGAATTCTTGTGGTTTAGTGGTGACGGTGCACACACTATTGTTTCTATCAATTTCACCTTCCCTTTCCCACTTAGCATGAAGTTGGGCTAACAGTCTAACATTTTCATCAATAGTAACTTGTATGGCATGAGTAGCAGCAAAGGTACTTCCCATGGTTTCAGGTTTAGCAGCCATTTTATTAATCAAAGAGGACTGTGCTTCAGACAAAGAGGAAATATTTTTCTCTACATTTAAAAGCTTTTCCTCTATAGTCTTGTTGAAAGTTGTTTGTTTACTAATAAATTCCTTGAGCATGAATTCAAGTTCAGAGGGGGCACTTCTAGCATTGTTGTATGAGTTTTCATAGGTATTGCCATTATTAGGAGGATAAGGCCTATAGTTGTTACCACCAAAATTATTCCTGTAGGCATTGTTGTTGAAATTGTTGTTTCTAATGAAGTTCACATCAACTTGCTCTTCTTGAGCAACCAAATAGGCTAAGGGAACATTATTAGGATCTAAAGGAGCTTTCCCATTAACAAGTATAGCCATAATAACATCTATCTTATCCCTCAAAGAGGAGGTTTCTTCAACAGAATTTACCTTCTTACCATGTGGAGCTCTTTCAGTGTGCCATTCAGAGTAGTTAACCATCATATTATTGAGGAGTTTTGTTGCAGCACCCAAGTTGATGGTCATAAAGGTACCTCCAGCAGCTGAATCCAACAGGTTTCTTGAACAGAAGTTTAAACCTGCATAAAAATTCTGGATAATCATCCAAGTAGTAAGTCCATGAGTGGGACAATTCTAAACCAACGATTTCATTCTTTCCCAAGCTTGAGCAACATGTTCATTATCAAGTTGTTTAAATTTCATAATGTCACTTCTCATAGATATAATCTTAGTAGGAGGGTACTACTTTCCAATAAAAGCATCTTTGCACTTAACCCAAGAATCAATACTTTTTCTAGGCAAAGATAGCAACCATTCTTTAGCTTTTCCTCTCAAGGAGAAAGGAAACAGCTTGAGCTTAATAATATCTCCATCTACATCCTTATAATTTTGCATCTCACAAAGTTCAACAAAGCTATTAAGATGGGCATCAGCATCATCAGAACTAGCACCAGCAAATTGCTCTCTCATCACAAGATTCAACAAAGAAGGCTTAATTTCATAAAAGGTAGCATCAAGAGCAGGTGGAGCAATAGGAGTGCTAAGAAATCATTGTTGTTTCTTCTAGTGAAGTCACACAACATGGTGTTCTCAGCAGAGTTTATTTTAGCAAAGGTGGGGCAAGCCAAAAACAGCAGCAACAGCTAGAGCGGGAACTATTTTTTTGTGTTTTTGAATAGAGAAAGCAAACCAAACAATTTTTTTGGAGTTTTTGATAAAAAGAGGCAAACAAAACTAAGCAAAAGAAACTAAGAAAACTAAAAACAAAGTAAATAGAAAGGTTGAGGAGGACTCCCCTTGTGAAGACGTCCTTAGCCTCCCCGGCAACGGCGCCAGAAAAAGCCTTGATGAGTGTAGCAGCACTTCGTTGGGAGACCCCAAGTGGAAGGTATGATGCAGTACAGCAAGCAAGTTTCCCTCAGTAAGAAACCAAGGTTATCGAACCAGTAGGAGGAACTAAACGCCTCAAAGGTGTTGCAAGCAACGTGGAAACATGCACAACACAAACTCAAGACTTTGCCCCAACTAACAGTGAGGTTGTCAATCTCACCGGCTTCTGTAACAAAGGATTAACTGTATGGTGTGGAAGGTGATGATGGTTTGCAGCAAGTAAACAGTAACAGTGGAAGATGTATCAATGGTAAAGATTGGACCGGGGTCCATAGTTCACTAGAGGTGCTCTCCTTAGATAACCAACATGGCATGAAGGGTAAACAAATTACAGCAGGGAAATTGACAGGAACTGAGCAATGCATAACAATGCAATACCAGACAAAAAGATCCTATGAGATTCGATTGGGTAATACAAAAATATACATAGACCGCCATCCAACTACATCTATGACTAGAAGTCCACCTTCAGGTTATCATCCGAACCTCCTCCAGTATTAATTTGCAAGCAACAGACAAATTCTTTAAGCAAAGTGTGTAAGGTAAACAATCCACTTGTTCCATGAACAAGAGACCATTGTTTTCTCCCTAGTGGCAACAGAACATCTACAACCGAAGAGATTTTTGTCACTTCCCTTGGAAACTAGAGGCATGAATCCACTATCGAGCATAAATACCCCATCTTGGAGTCACTAGCAACTACTTGGCCAAGATAGCTACTAAAAACGGAGAGCATGCAAGATTACAAATAGAACAGACATGATATAATCAATAAGACAAAACCATTAATCAATCTGACATAGTAATCTCAATATCTGACATAGTAATCTCAATATCCATCGGATCCCCACAAACACAACATGCATGATTACAAATAGATTAGATCTTGATCATGAACGGAGCTCACAAGATCTATACATGAAATCACAAGGAGGAGATACAACCATCTAGCTACTACATGGACCCGTAGTCCAAGGTGGAACTACTCACGCTTCATATCGGAGAAGAAGGCCTCTGGGATGATATCTGCTCTGGCAGGGTGCCGGGAAGAACTTCAGATCCCCTCGATCTAGGGACAATGGTGGCGGTGTCTACAGACGGTTTCGTGGAGTTTTGATCGGGTGCCTAGGGTTTCTGCATCGGGGGCTTCTTATAGGCGAAGAGGGAGGCCGAGGGGGTGCCCGAGGCGGCTGCACCCCCCTAGGCGCGGAGTGGGCCCACCCGTGAAGTCAGGGGGTGTGCCCCCCTCGAGGCCCTCCTCCCTCTCGTCTTCTGGCTTCGTGTTGCCCACGATAAAATGTTGACTTTAGCTTTTGTCCCGTCCAATTCCGAGAATATTGATTTTCTGCCTTTCTGGAACCAAAAACAGAAGAAAACAGGCAACTAGCACTATGGCAACTTGTTAATAGGTTAGTTCCAGAAAACATATAAAAGCACCTCAAAGTGTAGACAAAGCAAAGCAGATACTAAACAGCCATGGAGCATCAAAAATTATAGATACGTTTCCAACGTATCAGGCAAGGTTCAAACAACAGAATAACATTATATACAAGGACAAAATATTTTTTGCAGAAGCATAAACCCGATAAAACAGCATGATCCACAATGCGGTTAACAACCTTGCCAGAAACAGTGGAATCAGGGGGTGTCCTTGATACGTTGAAAACGTATCTATAATTTTTATGCTCCATGCTTGTTTTATATCATTTGTCTTATGTTTTGTCTACAATTTGAGGTGTTTTTATATATTTTCTAGAACTAACCTATTAACAAGTTGCCATAGTGCCAGTTGCATGTTTTCTTCTGTTTTTGGTTCCAGAAAGGCAGAAAATCAATATTCTCGGAATTGGACGGGACAAAAGCCAAAGTCATTATTTTCTCGGAGCAACACGGAACCACGAAGCAGAACCGGAGGGGGGCCACAGGGTGGCCGCACCCCCCTAGGCGCGGGCGAAGCCCTGGAGGCGCCCACAGGGGGTGTAGGACCCCTGGCCCTCCATGGACCTTGCCTCCTTCGTCTATAAGAAGCCTCCGACCCAAAAACCCTAAATCATCCGGAGGAAATCCACGAAAACCTCCACAGCGTCGCCGCCACCGAAGGGGAGATTAGGGGGACAGAAAGTCTCTGTTCTAGCACCCTGCCGGGACAGGGAAGTTCCCCCGGAGCCATCTCCATCGATCTCCACCACCATCTCCATCACCGTTGCTGATTCCCATGATGAGGAGGGAGTAGTTCTTCCTCGAGGCTAAGGGCTCTACCGGTATCTATGTGTTCATCTCTTTCTCTATGCATGATCTTTTTATGGTCATGAGCTTTGTAATCTAGTAGATCTACCTTGATACTCAAGTGCTTCAATAGATCTCTGCTCTCCGCATGTGTGTGAAGTGACAGTGTGCACGCCATGGTGGCACTTAGGCTTGAGTCTACATAAATACTCTTTGTGCTTTAATAGATCTATGCTTTTCCCCACGTGTGTGAAAGTGACAGCGTGCATACCATGTGTGGCACTTTGCCTAGATTGAATATTTGTTATGAGTTATATTTGGAGTTGGATGTCTCTATGAAATTGTGGTGTTTGTTGGAACCATCTAGCGCTAAAGGTGACACTGTGGGGTTATCTAAATGGGGAAGGCGGACTTTGAGGTATGCTGTTATAGCCCTACCATGGATTAGAGTGTCCAATCGGAGAGTAGTTAAGAGTAGTATCATGAAGAGAGGATATTTACATGAGAGAGTGTTCACTAGTGAAAGTATGATCCCTAGGCCTTGTTTCTAATCATTGAAACACCGTTTGCTTCTAGATCTGTTACATATTTGTTTGCTTTAGTCTTCCTCCACGCCATCAGCTATTTTCTGGCACCGTTACCACTTGTATTTTACTATCTCTTCGTCGAACTAGTGCACCTATACATCTAACTAGTGTTTTGGGTGTGTTGGGGACACAAGAGACTTCTTGTATCTTGATTGCAGGATTGCTTGAGAAGGAATACCTTTGACCACTTCCTCCCTGAGTTCGATAAACCTTGGGTAATCCACTTAAGGGAAACTTGCTGCTGTTCTACAAACCTCTTCACTTGGAGGCCCAACAACCGTCTACAAGAATAGAAGTGCGTAGATATCAGTCCTGCACACTATAGAAGTAGAAGGGACAGTCGAATGACAAGAGGAATCAGACATCATCTAGGAAGACATAAAACATATAAACATTTAGATATTAAAATATAGGTCAAGGTTCAAACAACAGAATAACATTATATACAAGGACAAAACATTGATTCCAGAAGCATCAACCCGATAAAATAGCGGGTGATCAAAAGTTCTTGTTACAACACAAAATAAAGGATCAAATGGGACCTAAAGCTAGGCAGTATTCTCAATGGAGTTAGCGACACTAGCTGAACGAGCATCATCCATAGGCTTTATGGGAGAGGAAACACTAGCCGAATAAGTACCGCCTGAGGCCTTGGTGTCAGGAATTTCTTGCCACGAGCCAATCAGGGAAGCAGCCATGAAAATTTCCTTGCCCTCTTTATATCAGGCTCGAGGTCAACATCTTTGACAGCGTCATGGACTGGAAGAGAAGATCTAACATTCTTCTAGTCAATCTTCTCGCCATGGTCCATCACAACGCCATTGAAATATCCATGGCATTATTCGACTGTGTCAAACTATACCCTATCAGCGGCTTAGGATCATCATTGAAGATAGTCACCAGATCATTCAGATTAGCAGGTACTTCCTTCTTGGGGAAGATTTTTGCGTACAAAGTTTTAAAGGCGTGGCGTGAGAGAATCAGAAGATTGTGACCGTGCATGTTGTTCTATTCCAAGATCCCAACGTCATACGACAATGGATCGGATAGTTGAACCCGTTCCAAAATCAAGGACTAGCTGGTCGTTTCTGCGGAGAAAAGAGCAGTCACTCAGAACTCGATAAAAAATCTTACAAATAGAGAGCAGAAAAAATGTGGTACAACTTACTGGTCAAGGAGGAATTTAGCACCTCTATGAGAAGTGGAAGATCATCGTCCCGAGCAGATATGGCGTCGGCTTTTTTCTTGAAAGACTCGGCTTCAGCAGCGGCAGTCCGTTTGGCCTCCTCAAGCGATGATTTCATCTTCTTAACTTCGGCCTCCAGCTCATCCACCCATTGCAGAGTTTGGTCCTGAATAACCGTAGATTCCTTAGCAGCAGCTACAACAAATATGATTATAACATGGATTAAGTGAAACGTTAGAAAAATGATACAACATGAGGATAAGGAAAATAAGTACCTTTAGAATCTTCAACTTCATGACGAATCTTGATGAATCGGGAGGCCATTTCAAGCATCTCACGCATTAGCGGCTGCACAAGACGAGAAAAATCACTTGGGGGCTGAAGCAGAGAAAAAACATGGAAAATCAAAAGACGCATGGTACTCACATATTTCATGTCGGGCCCTGACGGGATTTTGGCTATAGCCATGTCCTTGCCTGCGGTATTTTTTTCTTCAATGGCGGCTCAGGAGGTGGGAATGTTGCGTCCTTCGGGTCCAGCTTCACGGCATCCTGCTTCGAGAGATCGACTAAGCCTATCGACTGGCCACTAGTGGAAAAAGGGCCATCCGTTCGCGACCCCTCAGAGCATTAGTCCCGGTTGCGCCACCAACCGGGACTAATGCTGGCACGCGTCCCGGTTCGAGCGGGCACGGGGCCAGGGGCATGCGTCCTGGTTGGTAAGGGGGAATACGTCCCGGTTGGAGCCACCAACCGGGACTCAAGGTTTGGCCACAGCCACGTGGCGTGGCACGCACCTTTAGTCCCGGTTGCTGGCTCCAACCGGGACGTATTCTCCCGCCCTCTATAAATGCAACGCCCCAGCCCCCTCTTCCTCCACTCTGTTTTTTCGAATGGTGGAAGGTGTGAGGAGTGTGCTAGTTTTTTCTCTTGTATGCATGAATTGAAGGTGTTTGATGAAATGTTTGAGTGAATAATCCCGTTGAATTTCTCATAGAACAAAAATATAGAAGGTGTCTGAGAAGCACTTGAGCTTTCTCCTCTTTATTTCCCTCGATCGAGGTTAGCAATCTTATCTTTTCTAGGTCATTGATACAATTCATGTGTCAATGTGAATTGGTTATTTCACTATTTATGATGTCCTGTTTTTTGATAAACTTACTTATATGATGCAGATGAATGGTCGGGAATGGATGTACGGTGACCGGCGCGTAGTCGGGTATATGAAAGGCGTGGATAAATTTATCGATGTGGCTACGGCAAACAAAGAGAATGGATTTATACGTTGTCCATGTGTTCAATGTCGGAACAACAAGGAGTACTCTTCCTCGAAAATCATTCGCGGCCACCTGATTATGAAAGGTTGCATTCCCAACTATAATTGCTGGACCAAGCACGGGGAAAGAGGGGTTATGATGGAAGATGGTGAAGAAGAAGATGATGATAACAACTATCATCATATGTTTCCTGAATACAGTGATACTGCAATGGAAGACAATGGAGAGGAAAGAGGTGAAGAACGGGCATCACATGAGCCGGCTGATGAACTTGGTAGGGTCATTTCTGATGCAAAGCGAGACTGTGAAACAGAAAATGAGAAGTTGAAGTTAGAGGGCATGTTAGAAGATCACAAGAAATTGTTGTACCCAAATTCTGAAGATGGCAGCACAAAGCTCGGTACCACACTGGAATTGTTGCGATGGAAGGCAGAGTGTGGTCTAACTGACTCCTCATTTGAAAAGATGCTGAAAATAATGAAGCCGAAGTTTCCAAAACATAACGAACTTCCCAAGAGTACCTACGAAGCAAAGAAGACTCTCTGTCCTCTGGGATTAGATGTGCAAAAGATACATGCATGCATTAATGACTGCATCCTCTACCGCGGTAAGGAGTATGAGAATTTAGATAAATTCCCGGTATGCAATGCGTTGAGGTATAAGATCAGACGAGATGACCCTGGTGATGTTGAGGGAGAGCCCCTCCGGAAGAGGGTTCCTGCTAAGGTTATGTGGTATGCTCCTATAATACCAAGGTTGAAACGCATGTTCAGAAACAAAGAGCATGTCAGGTTGTTGCGATGGCACAAAGAAGACCGTAAGAAAGACGGGAAGTTGAGACACCCTGCTGATGGGTCACAGTGGAGAAAAATCGAGAGAGACTTCCCAGACTTTGTAGGTGACGCAAGGAAATTATGGTTTGGTCTAAGTACGGATGGCATGAATCCTTTTGGGGAGCAGAGCTGCAGTCACAGCACCTGGCCCGTGACTCTATGTATCTACAACCTGCCTCCTTGGTTGTGCATGAAGCGTAAGTTCATTATGATGCCAGTGCTCATCCAAGGCCCGAAGCAACCGGGCAACAACATTGATGTGTACCTTAGGCCATTAGTTGAAGAACTATTACAGTTGTGGGGCAAACCAGGTGTACGTGCGTGGGATGAGAACAAACAGCAGCCATTTGATCTACGAGGGTTGTTATTCGTAACCATCAATGATTGTCCTGCTCTTAGTAACCTTTCAGGACAGACAAACAAGGGATATAAGGCATGCACCCACTTTTTAGATAAGACTGAAGGTACATATTTGCATAAATGCAAGAAGGTTGTGTACCTGGCGAATCGACGATTTCTTCCGACCAATCATCCCGTAAGAAAGAAAGGCAAGCATTTCAAAGGTGAGGCGGATCACCGGAAGAAGCCTGAACTCCCTGCTGGTGATGATGTATTTGGTATGGTCAAGGACATAGAAGTAATCTTTGGAAAGGGTCCCGGCGGTCAATCAGTTCCGAACGACGTCGCTACAGGACACGCACCCATGTGGAAGAAGAAATCTATATTTTGGGATCTGCCATATTGGAAAGTCCTGCGTGTCCGCTCTTCAATCTACGTGATGCACGTGACGAAGAATCTCTGCGTGAACCTGCTAGGATTCCTAGGCATGTATGGGAAGACAAAAGATACACCTGAAGCACGGGAGGACCAACAAATTATGAAAGACCCAAAGAACATGCATACACATAACAAGACGGATAAAGGGCGTCGCTTAAGTCGTGCCAGCTATGCTCTTACCAAAGCAGAGAAGGAAATCTTTTTTGAAGTCCTTTATAGTATCAAGGTGCCGTCGGGATTCTCATCTAATATAAAGGGGATAATAAATCTGGCAGAGAAAAAGTTCCAAAACCTGAAGTCTCATGACTGTCACGTGATTATGACGCAGTTGCTTCCGATTGCATTGAGGGGGCTTCTACCGGAAAATGTTCGAGTACCCATTGTGAAGCTGTGTGCATTCCTCAATGCAATATCTCAGAAGGTAATCAATCCAGATATTCTGCCAAGGTTACAGAAGGATGTGGTACAATGTCTTGTTAGTTTTGAATTGGTGTTCCCACCATCCTTCTTCAATATTATGACGCATCTCCTGGTTCATCTAGTGGAAGATATTGCCATTCTTGGTCCGGTATTTCTGCACAATATGTTCCCCTTTGAGAGGTTCATGGGAGTCTTAAAGAAATATGTTCATAACCGTGCTAGACCAGAAGGAAGCATCTCCAAGGGATATGGAACAGAGGAGGTCATTGAGTTTTGTGTTGACTTTATTCCTGACCTTAAGCCGATTGGTGTTTCTGACTCGCGGCATGAGGGAATACTAAGTGGAAAAGGCACGCTGGGAAAGAAAGCAATGATATGTAGGGACGGGGATTCTTTCACTAAAGCACACTACACAGTTCTACATAATTCCACCTTGGCAGCTCCGTATATCACGGAACACAAGAATATTGTACGCTCCAAAAACCCGGGGAAGCCTGAATCATGGATTACAGATGAACACATGAAGTCTTTCGGTGGTTGGATGCGGACACATCTCTTGAATGACACCACTGTTGGAGATCAGCTATACTTGTTGGCCGTGTCACCATCTTCTACTGTATTGAATTTCCAAGGGTACGAAATAAATGGGAATACATTCTACATGATCGCCCAAGATAAAAAGAGCACCAACAAAAATAGTGGTGTCCGCTTTGATGCAATAGACGAGAATGGACAAAAGGACACATATTATGGTTACATAGAGGAGATATGGGAACTAGACTATGGAGTCTCTTTTAAGGTCCCTTTGTTTCGCTGCAAATGGGTCAACCTGAATGGGGAAGGGGTAAAGATAGACCAGTTGTACGGAATGACAACAGTGGATCTCAAAAATCTTGGTTATAGAGATGAACCATTCGTCCTAGCCAATGATGTGTCTCAGGTTTTCTATGTGAAGGACATGTCCTCCAGACCGAAAAAAATAAAAAATATGCAAACGAATACATCATATGATGAGCCAAAGCGTCACATAGTTCTTTCAGGGAAAAGAAACATCATGGGAATCGAGGACAAGACAGACATGTCAGAAGATTATAATAAGTTTGATGAAATTCCGCCCTTCACAGTGAAAACTGACCCAAGCATTCTGTTAAGTAAAGAAGATGCTCCATGGTTACGTCTGAAGCGATCATAAGGAAGGACATATGCCAAGAAGTTCATGCTCATATTATGTAACTCTAGTTCATGTCTTTCGCGGTTTGTGGCTTGACCGAAGGATATCTTTCGCGGTTTGTGGCCTTTAGTCCCGGTTTTGTAGTCTCAGTTTTTAATATTAATAAATGTCTTGAGTGTTAGTCCCGTTTTATGGCTGGACCGGGACTATGAAGAAGTTGTCCCGATTCGTACTTACCATTAAGATCTTATCTCCAAACGTGCGCAGTCACATATTAGGGAGTGCCTCTATGACCAGTTTCTTGGAGATGCCGCAGGACTGGGATTCGGCGGCATCTCCCTGAAACTGGTCGTAGTGGTGTCCCTGCTCTCGAAAACCATCTTGCAGCTTGTAACTTCTCTAACTAGATCAATACGCCTCGGAGCTAACTAATTTCACATATTAGGGAGTGCCTCTATGACCAGTTTCTCGGAGATGCCGGAGGACTGGGCTCCGTCGGCATCTCCCTGAAACTGGCCGCAGTGGTGTCCCTGCTCTCGAAAACCATCTTGCAGCTTGTAACTTCTCTAACTAGATCAATACGCCTCGGAGCTTACTGATTTCACATATTAGGGAGTGCCTCTATGACCAGTTTCTCGGAGATGCCGGAGGACTCGGCTCCGTCGGCATCTCCCTGAAACTGGTCGCAGTGGTGTCCCTGCTCTTGAAAACCATCTTGGAGATGCCTCAAACTGGCTGGAGGACTGGACTCGCAAGGATGCCTATTTATAGTACAAGCAGCTCGGCATAGTGTCGACACTTATGAAATAATGTCGACACTCACCCCTATCATTAGTGCTGACTCGTGTTTTGTCCCGGTTGGTGTCTCCAACCGGGACTACATGTTGATCTTTAGTCCCGGTTGGTGACACCATCCGGGAAAAGGTACACGCCGCACGACATAATGTCAACACTCACCCCTATCATTAGTGCTGCCTGGCCCAGCCTGCCAAAATCGTCCATCACGGGTAAAAAGGACAAATGTCTGCCGAATCGGCAGGAAGTGGGTCCGGTTTGTACAACAGGTACATGATCTATCGCCCGTGATTTTTTGAAAAAATCATTTTTAGACTCGCAATATGTGGTTTCTTCAGAGATCCAATGCAATTTCTAACGATGCTCGTCCCCTATCTTCATGCACACCGGTTCGACCATAGTTAGAAATTCAGATAATTCAAAACGGGCATAATAAATTCAAAAAAAATCCTAACAATGAAAATCCTTTGCGTGGTGTCATATTATGTTACATAGCTGAAAGGAAAAATACCAGACTTGGTATATTGATCATGTTTCGAAAAAACCTTCACAAAATGACCTATCATGTTCGAGGTTTCATGGCTTTCGGTCCAAATGACCGATGTTATGTGCTGAATCACGGCATAGTTTGTGATGTTGTGCCCATATTATGCATGTGTGTGGTCATTGGAATGGAGAACAATGTTGCAGGAGGAAGTTTTCCTTTTTGTCGCACGGAAAAGCCCTTTTCCATTTTCCGAGCGCAAAAAACGGGTTGTTTTGTGAAGTAACCACCAAAATGCCGTTTCAGAATGCTACCGTCCCATTTTCCTAAAATACTAGACCACCTTACATGGACTATCTCCCAACCGGTACATCTCAAACCTTTTCGTCCATCCCGGGTAAAAAGGACAAATGTCTGCCGAATCGGTAGGAAGTGGGTCCAGTTTGTACTACAGGTACATGATCTATCGCCCGTGATTATTTGAAAAAATCATTTTTAGACTCGCAATATGTGGTTTCTTCAGAGATCCAATGCAAGTTCTAATGTTGCTCATCCCCTATCTTCATGCACACCGGTTCGACCATAGTTAGAAATTCAGATAATTCAAAACGGACATAATAAATTCAAAAAAAATCCGAACAATGAAAACGCGTGGTGTCATATTATGTTACATAGTTGAAAGGAAAAATACCAGACTTGGTATATTGATCATGTTTCAAAAAAACCTTCACAAAATGACCTATCATGTTCGAGGTTTCATGGCTTTCGGTCCAAATGACCGATGTTATGTGCTGAATCACGGCATAGTTTGTGATGTTGTGCCCATATTATGCATGTGTGTGGACATTGGTATGGAGAACAATGTTGCATGAGGAAGTTTTCCTTTTTGTCACACGGAAAAGCCCATTTCCATTTTCCGAGCGCAAAAAACGGGTCGTTTTGTGAAGTAACCACCAAAATGCCGTTTCAGAATGCTACCGTCCCATTTTCCTAAAATACTAGACCACCTTACATGGACTATCTCCCAACCGGTACATCTCAAACCTTTTCTTCCATCCCGGGTAAAAAGGACAAATGTCTGCCGAATCGGTAGGAAGTGGGTCTTGTTTGTACTACAGGTACATGTAACACCCTCGGAATCGGCCCTATGCAAGTTTCAGCGATTCCCGCCAAACCCGCATAGAAACGATTCAAAGGTGCCCACCAGGCACTTTCGTGCAGGTGGAAAACGAAGTAATACCATTACACAATAGTCCATGATGGAACCCACGGAACAGATATATACAATAACAACTCAAAGAGTCAAGAATACAGATATACAATACAAAGATCCAAATCACCTTTAAAACGATACAGCGTCCGAGTACGGACAAGATGCAAATTGAGCTAAGAGCCCTGAAGAATAACCAATAGCGTCCATAACCCTGCCCAGGCCAAGCCGGAAGGGTAACCCTGCTAACGACGTCGATCTCAAAACCTGCTAAAAACAAAAGGGGTGCCGACAAAGGGCAAAGGAAAAAGAGAGCGGTCAGTACTGAGGCCAGTACACGGCGAGACTAGAATTCGGCGGTCCTCACCTACATAGGTATGGTGGACTGAAGCGGCAGCGCGGCATGCACTAAACAACCTATAGGGACTCGATACAACTAGCGGCTATCAGAGAGGGGTAAGAAAGACCTATTCGGAACCAGTCTGATACTACCACCAAACATACCCATCCTGGTATTTCCCCCTCGAGACCAAACGAGGAAGTCAACCGAGGAACTCACACAGTTGGCAGTTTTATTTATTCAGTTATCGTTGCAGCAATTACTAGTCAGGTATAGATAGTCATCCTGATATAATAAGCAGTGGGCACTTTTAGTTAACCATTCCGTTGTAGTTGCGACACTTACTAGTCAGATACAATTAGCATGAGATATCCCAAACCCAGCAGTTGTTGGTACTTTTATTTAGCCATTCCGTTGTAGTGAAGCTGATTACTAGTCATATCGGATACAGGTCAAATTATAACAGTAAACTTTAGTTATAGTTGCCTATGATCGAGAACTGTGCTACAAGTCGTCCATAACCGGAGACACGGCTTCTCGAAAAGATTTAACCCTGCAGGGGTGCACCAAAGTTTCCACACGCACCTACACCCTTGTTGTCAGATCAGGTAGGTACAAGATCACAAAACATACACCCAACGGTATGTCGACGGGGTTTGGACACGATGTTTCCCAGACCCAAACCAAGCACGGGGGGCCACCCCACTAAGCTACCCGTAACGAAGTCGGCCGGTCTCCGAGACGGACCCAGGGTTTGTGTCCACGGCTGTAAACGACGGGGAACCCGAAAGTGTGACTAGGCTTGTCGATACAGCGAAAACGTATCACGGGGTTCCTAAACAGTATAGGCGCTCCACGCACAGTCGTAAACAAAGCAGTAAAGCATGGCATAAGTGCAGGATAGTAATAAAGCCCCAAACTACTTTGTGGCCCCCAGTATAGTACTTGAAATCAGGTACTAAATCGATGGGGGTGCCCACACACCCCACCTATGGTTAGCGCGCTCGATCTCGGAACAGGTGTCAAGAACTCGGGGTCCTACGGGACACCTGTGAGCGGTTAAAATCCAAATATTGTCTATTACCCACCGGTGCCTCTACATTTACCTACTTTCAATTTTAGTTATTAAACAATAATTAAATCCATGATCATCTCCAACATTAAACATGCGACATTACTCCAACAACTGTGGTGCTTGACGACACGCAACAACACTTGAGCAAGCGACTACGACGCGCAAGTCCAACTATCTACCAATCAACAGGTAATAGGATGTGTCCAAGGCAATATAAGGCTTCAAGGGATATCACGGGTACGAAAACTAGAGCATCGCAACACAGATAGCAATAGATCAACAGGAGGAAATAAAAACTATAAAAATAAGATAGGTAGAAAGGAGGAGAATGCTCACCTGAAAACATTGCTGGAGGTTCATCCGAAGATCGGGTCGATACTCGCATCAACTCATCGGCCTAATCCGTGAAGAAGCAAAGCACTAGAAGAAAACACCGGATGCACTATTTAATACTACGACAGAAGATTGGGCATGATGCATGTATGATATATGACATGGCAAGGATGTGATGCAATTAGGCAATATTAAGTGGAACCGGGGTCCCGACAATTATTTAGACAGTTCATATTGTTTAGATACTCCGCAATTTAAATGTTGTCTTAACAAGGCAAAATTATATCACCGGTTCGATGCACAAATTTAAATGGGACCAATATTAGACTAGATTTGCCCGCGTATGGCCTTTATATTTAATTAGGTTAATCATCATAAGTTCCCCAACCCACACAAATATGTATGCGACATGAGTGATTTAATGCAACAAGTTTATATCATATATTATAAAAATACGAGGCTTGGAAAGGGCATCACACATTGGGTTGCGAAGATCTTGGGGTTCGCCGAGGGTTCAGGATCAGTTTTCGGGGATCGATCTTCGAATGCGTGACGTAGGCCTTGGCGTCCTTGGGATCGGGCTCAGCCATCAAACTCTGGGAGCAGGTCTACGGATCTGTGATTGGGGGTCTTCGGACGTCGGGAACAAGCTTCGGAATCCATGAGGCGATCTTGGCGCTCGATGTTTGTGAGGGAGTCCTTGGAGTCCAGGATGGAGGTCTTGATGGACGGCGTCCTTCGGTTCCCTATTGGCGGTCTTGTTGTCCAAGGTGGAGTACTAAGGTTTTTGCTTCAAGTGGTGATAACGGACTTGGTTCATCATCGGTGGCCTTCACGGAATTTCATCATCGATGGTTGACCATTCCTTCGGGTACCACCGTCCCCGGTGGCGGTGTTGTTGTCGGTCAACCTTGGCGGCCTTGCAAAACAAAGCCATACCCATTGCCGAACGGAACAGGAAAAACACGGCCGAGCCGATTCAGAGACGCGCTGTTGCAGATGTCCTTCAAACTTGAGTCTCATACACAAGGGGAGATACGTGACCGAGGCCAGAGGAAGACGTGCTTGTGCAGGGCTTGGGAAGGACGACGACGGGCGAGCTCAGGAGGAAGGTCGGGCCGGAGGAGGACGGCCTCGGGCGGTGGGATCGCTGCCGACAATGATGGCGTGAGGACGGGGCCAACAGCAGCGACGGCCGGACAGGCTCGCAGATGATGGCACGCCTACGAGCGCGAAGACGAGAGGAAGATGGCAGCGCAGGCGAGGTTGACGGCGGACGCTGTGGCCGGGCGGAAGCCTGCTGAAGGCGAGGTCGCGGGGTGAGGAGGCCGTGGCCAGAGGCGGTGCGGGCGGTGGCTCCTGCAGGTGTCGGCGGCAGGGCGTCGCGGCTTGGCAGGAGGAAGCGAGGGAGTCGGCCGGGAGCGCGACAAGGGCATGGCGCTCGCGGCGGTTGCTCGAGGAGGCGGGACCACGGAGGGAGGCGGCGCCCGGAGGTGACGATGCAGTGGCAGCTCTGGTGAGCCAGACGTGGGCCGGGGAGGTGGCCGCAGAGGAGGTAGGTGGCGGCGCGGGCGAGGGATTGCCGAGAACGAGGGCGACGCGGGTCGCGGGACAGTGGCGAAGGCTCCTGGTGGCGGTGGGATCGAGGAAGGAGGAAGAGCGGGGGAGGTTGGTATCGGGATGGGGAGGGTTCGTGCGGGGGCCGCACGCGAGCGAGATGGGGCCGGGGTGGGCGCTCAGGGCCAGCAGGTGGCGCCGGTTGCACAGGGAGAGGGGTTTGCATGGCGGTTTGACCGCGGGGTGGTTCACGCTGCGTGCATGCACGCTCGCGCGCGCGAGTGCGGGGAGTGGCGGCGGCAGGGTGAGGCTAGGTGGGGAGATTTAGGGTTAGGGTTTAGGTGAGAAAAACTAGGGTTTGGTCTAGACGATATGGGCTGGGCCTGCCCGGGTGGTAGGTGGCCTGGCTTTTGGGCCGGGCTGCCTCCCCCGCAAAAATAGTTTGTATTATATATTTAGTTGTAAATATACTTTTGTAATTAATTTTTAGACAAAACGAAATATTCGGACAGACCGGATTTTGCAGTTGAAATAAAGAGGGAGGTAAATAGAAAACAATTAGGTCTTTGGAGAAATAGTTTTTAGGTTAAAAGATGCATGATGGTGTCATGATGATGCAAAAAATAAAATACCAGACATTTTCTAATAGTAGTTTTTATCCGGGGCGCTACAATTCGACACCACTAACAATGGATCTCGCCCTCGAGATCCGCCTCCTAGTATGGGGAAGAAGGCCGGCGGTCTGAATCTTCTCGCTTCATGTAGACCCTCGCGACACCACTAGCAAGGGTTCCTTCTTCATCTCGAAATCGGCGACACCACCAACAAGGGCTCGTTGTTCTTGTTCGTCGAGAGAACACTCCAGAGAAACAAAGACGAAGGTAGAGGTATCAAAATATAAGGCCACCTCTCACTTCCATGGAAAGAGTAAAATTGCATCGATCCACCAGTCAATGTACAAAAGTGAATGATAAGAGTAGTGGTATGGTCGTGACTCCATCCCGCACTCAAAGCATTACTCTGTACATGAACAGACGAACTGTGCAACCAACCCTCAGAATTTAGATTGAAGATCTCAACAAACAAGGTTCGGAAGCAAAGAAGTGATGTAGAGTCTTTATCGGATCTGATGGATATGGGGTCGTCTCATTGAAAAACACCGGAAGATACAAAGAAAATTTTTAGTGAATTTTGGTCCACTGAAGGTACATAGAGGGAGATTGCTCAGATAGCATGAAGACAAAATGTCGAAGCACCGTTACAAGAGGAAGCGAAACCCTGAAGGTACGACGGAATCCCAACCACGAGAATTCCTGAACTCGAAGAAAAGATAAGGGGTAGATTCAAAACATGCAAAGGTAAGAGGAGAATAGCAGAGGGGTAAGGAGTAAAAACAGACCTAATCAGATCTATCCAACCGATTTTCCAAAATAGTTTTGACACTCTACAACGGGCGTGAGCTAGGTTATCCTACAGGCTGGACCAGTGGGGTATCGTAAATGCTGAGCTCTGATACCACTCTGTAACACCCTCGGAATCGGCCCTATGCAAGTTTCAGCGATTCCCGCCAAACCCGCATAGAAACGATTCAAAGGTGCCCACCAGGCACTTTCGTGCGGGTGGAAAACGAAGTAATACCATTACACAATAGTCCATGATGGAACCCACGGAACAGATATATACAACAACGACTCAAAGAGTCAAGAATACAGATATACAATACAAAGATCCAAATCACCTTTAAAACGATACAGCGTCCGAGTATGGACAAGATGCAAATTGAGCTAAGAGCCCTGAAGAATAACCAATAGCGTCCATAACCCTTCCCAGGCCAAGCCGGAAGGGTAACCCTGCTAACGACGTCGATCTCAAAACCTGCTAAAAACAAAAGGGGTGCTGACAAAGGGCAAAGGAAAAAGAGAGCGGTCAGTACTGAGACCAGTACACGGCGAGACTAGAATTCGGCGGTCCTCGCCTACATAGGTATGGTGGACTGAAGCGGCAGCGCGGCATGCACTAAACAACCTATAGGGACTCGATACAACTAGCGGCTATCAGAGAGGGGTAAGAAAGACCTATTCGGAACCAATCTGATACTACCACCAAACATACCCATCCTGGTATTTCCCCCTCGAGACCAAACGAGGAAGTCAACCGAGGAACTCACACAGTTGGCAGTTTTATTTATTCAGTTATCGTTGCAGCAATTACTAGTCAGGTATAGATAGTCATCCTGATATAATAAGCAGTGGGCACTTTTAGTTAACCATTCCGTTGTAGTTGCGACACTTACTAGTCAGATACAATTAGCATGAGATATCCCAAACCCAGCAGTTGTTGGTACTTTTATTTAGCCATTCCGTTGTAGTGAAGCTGATTACTAGTCATATCGGATACAGGTCAAATTATAACAGTAAACTTTAGTTATAGTTGTCTATGATCGAGAACTGTGCTCCAAGTCGTCCATAACCGCGGACACGGCTTCTCGAAAAGATTGAACCCTGCAGGGGTGCACCAAAGTTTCCACACGCACCTACACCCTTGTTGTCAGATCAGGTAGGTACAAGATCACAAAACATACACCCAACGGTATGTCGACGGTGTTTCAGACACGATGTTTCCCAGACCCAAAGCAAGCACGGGGGGCCACCCCACTAAGCTACTCGTAACGAAGTCGGCCGGTCTCCGAGACGGACCCAGGGTTTGTGTCAACGGCTGTAAACGGGGGAACCCGAAAGTGTGACTGGGCTTGTCGATACAGCGAAAACGTATCACGGGGTTCCTAAACAGTACAGGCGCTCCACGCGCAATCGTAAACAAAGCAGTAAAGCATGGCAAAAGTACAGGATAGTAATAAAGCCCCAAACTACTTTGTGGCCCCCAGTACAGTACTTGAAATCAGGTACTAAATCGATGTGGGTGCCCACACACCCCACCTGTGGTTAGCGCGCTCGATCTCGGAACAGGTGTCAAGAACTCGGGGTCCTACGGGACACCAGTTTGCGCCTCGAACTACCCCTGCCCGCCGGGCTACTGTGTCCTCGTCGGTTGGATGCTGAGCGCCGGAGGCGTGCCGATTCCTCCTGTCCCTCTAGGTGTGGCGTGTCGGATGGCCATCACGAACCATTACTACTTCGAGCTCATGCCGGAGTAGCGGAGGAATCCCAGATGGCATCCCGACTATTTCCCGACTTGGGAAGCCTTCTTCGTGGATCGGCGTGAGAGGGCACTCGCCAGGCACGAGGAGGAGGGCCCACCTCCTCCGAACTTCAACGAGGCCGGCCGTCGGCTGTGGTGGCGCGGCCGGACTCTCCAGAGCGTCATGGCCTATGACATGACCGCCGACTCTAGCCCCCGCATGCGCTACCCTCAAGTCCAGCCCACTCGTACTCAACCTTCAAGGTTCAACTACGGCAATCCCGACGACGATAGCGACGACGGCCGCGACGAGTATGACGACTACAGTGGCGAGTATTACAGGTGTAGGCAGGAGCATGACTAAATTATTCCAACATTGCAAAACAAGTTCGGCCGATTGTGGCTTAATCTGGCCATGTATCTTAATTGTCAGTTCTTCTATGTAAGTTTGTGTTAGTTGCGTTATGTACTTTAATTCCAGTTTTATCCTAATCAAGTTTTCTTTCCGCCCATTATTAATTACTTATTCAAATCCAAACACTTTTTATGTTTGAAGTTTTTCTAAAGTCCAAATTGATATTAAAAAAATATAAGTTAATTCATTTTTAATTGTAAATGGTTCATATTTTAAATGGTTACATTATTTTTTAAAACAGAAAATGGTTTTGAATTATTTATTCAAATCCAAACACTTTTTATGTTTAAAGTTTTTCTAAATTCCAAATTGATATTAAAAAAATAGAAGTTAATTCATTTTTAATTTTAAATGGTTCATATTTTAAATGGTTACATTAATTATATTTTAAAACAGAAAATGGTTTTGAATTATTTATTCAAATCCAAACACTTTTTATGTTTAAAGTTTTTCTAAATTCCAAATTAATTATCATTTAAAAAATAATACAAATTTAAACCCCAAAATAAAAATAAGGCTGGAACAGAGAGAAAATACCTGAAATTTTTTGAAAACAGGGGAATATGTCCCGATTGGAGCCACCAACCGGGACTAAAGACCCCCTGCGCGCGCGCCCCTTCATCTACTGAAAATTGGAGTATAGGTCCCGGTTGGTGGCTCCAACCGGGACGTATGCCCCTTTAGTCCCGGTTGGAGCCACCAACCGGGACGTATACTCCCTCCCCTTTATAACTTCTCTTCTTCTCCATCTCACTCTTCTCTGCTTCTCTGTTTCATCGACGACGCCCAGGCTGCCCGCGCCCTTCCCCGACGATCGCGCCGCCCTGCCTCCGCCTCCGACCGCCACCGCCGCCCGCGTCTCCTTCCCCGACGACCGCACCGCCCGCGCCCTTCCCCGACGACCGTGCCGCCCGCGCCCTTCCCCCACCGCCGCGCGTCATCGCCTCCAGAAGAGGTACGCCCCTCCCTGCCTCTGTCCTCCCCCTCCCTCTGCTGCTGCTGGTGGGCGGCGGCGGCTGCTGCTAGGTGCTGCTGGTGGGCTTCGGGTGGTAGGCAGCGGCTGCTGCTAGGTGTTGCGCGCGTGCAGGCAAGGAAGAGAGGAGACGGGCCTCGGCCCAGGGAAAGCTTTTGCCCCTGTTTGAAAAAATGTTGTGCATCATCGCATCTAGGGATGGCAGGGTCCGGTCCCCCGCATACCCGCCCCATTTAAGTTGTCGGGTTTCATTTCTTACCATACACGTGACCCGGACGGGTTCGGGGCCCCAGTGGGTACCCACCAGCGCATGAGACGGGAGCGACCCTGACTCATGCAGGAAGAAAACAATGGGATAGTAGGATGGGTTTGGTGAAAATGGACGCGTGTGTGCGTGTCCTGTCTTCAAGACTCCATATTCCAGCATGTGCATGTGATGTGTGTTGTCTGCGTGCATGGCCCGCGTGGACGTGTGGTTAGTCATATGATTATTAGGGATAGGATTAAGGCTTAGAGTGAGTCTGCGGGTCTGCGGGTATGGGTTGGCCACCCCCATACCCGCCCCATTAAACTTGGAGGGTCTAACTTTTTACCAAACCCTCCCCATTTAAGGCGGGTATCCATCGGGTTTGTGGGTTTCGGGGCCCCATTGCCATCCCTAATCGCATCCTTATCATCGGACTATCCTCGTTTGCTATAGGAGTATCACATTTACTCAATGATAGATTGATACTCCCTCATGTCGGGTTTGTAAGGCTCGGGAAAAGGGGATGTCGGTGGCCGGTTCCGCAGGACATGGGAGGCGTGCCGGGACGCGTGGGGCGGGTGTATTGTGGCAAGAGAGAGGAAGAAGCTCTGTTTTCTCGGGGAAGGTGAGGAGAGGGGGGAGGAGGAGGCGCCGATGGGAGTTCCCATGTTCGCTCACACGTGGGCGAGACATGGGCAAAGGGGTCGCGCGGTCAAAACCATTGCAAGATATGGTATTTTGTTAGTATCTAGTGTTACCTATCTGCTGGATAGTTTCCCTTTTGTAGCCTTATACTCATGTTTAGGGATGTAAACGACATCCCGTTTAGTGCCACTTATTTGCTGTTAGTTATAGATGTATGATTGTAGAAATTAATCCGGAAGAAAATAAGCCTATGATAAGATTATATGGCGATATGTGGCGCCGCTGGCGCGCCGTTTGACATCCCTACTCATGTTCCCCTCTCATATGCATCTGAGGTTTCTCCGAACTAGGTTTTACACCCCTCGGAACTCCGGAATATTGATTTTAGTTGATTTTAGCTAGAGTTACCTATCTACTACATGGTTTCCTTTTTGTAGCTAGGTTTAGGGTTTAGGGTTTCTCTTCATTTTTATTATTGTGTATGTATATATTAGGGTTTCTCTGAATTAGGGTTTATATCTCTCAACACCGTACCTAACTTTCTCCTTTAGCCGCTTTGACTTATTCGTTTTTCCACCTATGCAGAAAATATGGACCCACACGTCAGAGACGAAGAAAAGGAAGAGTTGATCCAAGGTGTGATTCGTGGGGAAGAAAATTTAGACGTATCAACGTTTCTGAACAACTCCGGTGAGGGTGATCCTCTTTTTACCGGAATAGACGACTTGTTTGAGGTTGAAGGTGTTGCCTTCCGCGAGGGAGAAGGCGATGCATTGTGTAATCGAGAAGACGACCGCTCCGGCGAGGTGCATGTAATATAATCAATTCATTAATTAATCATCTGCTATCTATATAGAAATAGTAACGACGATCTTCCTTCTTTTAGCCCTCCGGATCGAAGGAATCTACTGAAAAGAGCAGACGAGGCCCAACCAAAAAGTTGCAAGACCATGAGAGGTTCAGGATCGAAGATGTCACTGAAGACGGCAAACCGACGGCTCCTGAAGTTGTCGCAACCAAATTTGTGGCACAATGCGGAGTAATCGTTAGGGACTTAATCCCGATCACCATTAGAAATTGGAATAGGCCTGCTAATGCGGATGAAGAGGGAACATGTTTATTTGTCCCTAACCACGCCAAAGATTTAATGTGGAAGAGGCTCATGGTTAATTTCAAACTACCGAAGATAGAGCTGGATCCAAATGCGGAGGATCCAGTTGAGGACGCCTTACAACATGGGAGAGCCATGGAGGCTAAGGTCAGGAATGGGCTTTGAAGAAGATGGCCCAGTGTTTCACCAACTGGAAGAAAAGATTGCATGTTGACTATGTCGTGAAAGAGAAGACTCCCGATTTCAAGAATATTCAGTTTGAGAAGATAAAACCATTCTGGGCTGAGTTTGTGGAATACAAGACATCAGAAAAAGCTAGGAAAATGTCTACAACGAATAAGATGAATGTTGCTAACAAGAAGTATCACCATACTATGGGGCAAGGTGGCTACAGGGCTGGCATTCCTAAGTGGGAGAAACTTGAGAATGAACTGCGTGATAAAAAGATCACCCCAGAGACAGACGATTGGGTAGAACGTGCAAGGAATTGGTTTTACGGGCATGGGGGAACGTTGGACTCGGAAGGGAGGTGTATATATAACATACGACATAAAGAAGACCCCTTGCCAATCGAGAGGATGAGAAAAGCAGTAAAGGCTGTTAAAGATGGGGACTTCATTCTCGATAGAGAGAATGATGAGCTCACACTCGCCCTTGGAAATAAGGAACATGATGGACGAACATGAGGCACAAGAGGCTCCCAACCATGGAGGACTGGGTTTCCCGAAGAGAGGAAGAAATATCCTGATAGAAGCCGTCAGAGGAGAAAGGACAGGGCAGAAGTTGAAGCAGATAGTCAGAAAGAGCAAATGTGTTTAATTGAAGAACGATTAAAGCAACAACAAGATGAAATTAACGCACTTAAAGAGCAAAGTACTACCGGCCCATCTCAGCAGCACACTGCATTCGATGCTACCGGCCTATCGAATAATCGAAAAAGCAGTGTGGCTTCCACCGAGGTCCCGGGTGATGACAATGGCGATGACGATGGTGCACCGACGATGGCTCCTGTTGGCTACCCAGTGGATGATATCACAGAGATGACACACTGCGAGCTACATGTCAAAGTTGTGAACATATCAATGAAGGTGGCGGTCGGCTATGCCTTACCAATTGGACCCACACCAACTTACCACTCTCGTCCGGTTCCAGAGGGCTACGCTGTTGTCAGGGTGGATGAAATCATGCCCACCTTTGAAGTTTTGGATCTTCACTACCCTGCAGGTGAAGCGGATGTGACTGTACTGGGAGACGCAAAAAACGTCACCATTCTATGGCCGAAGGAATGTATCGTGCTTCGAAATCACACGCCAAGGCCATCTTCGCCGCCGCCTCACCCGTCTTCAGCGAGGTCGTCGCTGCCGCGGCAGCCGTCTTCGTCGCCTCACCAATCTCTGGCGCAACCATCGCCGCGGGAGCCATCGCCGGCGCCTCAGGATAAATAGCGTAAGCGTACCGCTAATGTGCGTCGTGGTAAGCGATGGCCGAAACGTAAACAAGAGCCTCTTCCAAAAGTACCAAAGGTTCCTCCCAAGAGAGCTTATGACTGTACTGAAGAGGAGACTGCGGCGATCGTTGATGCGGAAACGACAACGTTTTTCGCTAAGCTGAGGCGGCCGAAAGAGCCAGAGTTCCCCAGCACCAAAGAAGAAAAAGCCAAAGTTTTGAAAATGCTAAAGACTCTTCATCAACCCGAGCCAAAGCTTTCATCAGACTATGAGCGTTCTATTCTCAAGTCACATGCGGCACAAAAAGCCTCGAAGAGCAGTACTGATGCAATCGAGAAACCTGTTGCCCAGCTCGGAGAACAAGCAAAACAGACTTGCGCCCCTCTCAAGGTGATTTCCCAAACCAATGTGGGGTCGAGCAAATATGGGGCCGAAGATCAGTATGATCTAGAGGTAGTTGCACAATACGGAGAAGCTGCCGCTGCTCAAGGTATGAGTATTTCCCAGTACTTATCCTAGTTAGAGTTCTTCCCCATGAGTGAAGTAGCATACAAATACCAGTACGGCAAACCTCTCGTCAAACCTGAGGAGGTAAACAATCTTCCAACAAAAATGCGAAGATTGCATAACTGGTACATGCATGCCACAAAGGCCGGGGCTAACTGGATAGTGCTGAGAGTTACAAAAAAAGCATCATGGGAAAGAAAAGGATGACATGATATCCATTGAATTTGATGAACTATTTCAATTATTCAATCAAGACGCCTTGGACAAATCGATCATCAGTGCCTATTGTCTGTAAGTACTAATTCTGTAATTAATTTAGTCTCCAGCTATCTCACTTTGTTTATTTCATGTATATAATCATACTGTAATATGCAGAATGAAGATTCTCGAATGCAGCAGAGGACAAATCTATGACATTGGCTTCATTGACCCATATTGGGTTCATGAAGCTAATCTCAAAATAAGCCCCCAGGATACGGAGGATAATATAGTACACGCGTTAAGGTTTCAAGAAACCAGAAGTGAAATACTTTTTCCTTACAACTTCGAGTGAGTGTTATTGTCTTGTATACACTTTCTATTTCGCTTACTCGATGTTAAGTATATAATTGATTAGTTATGCATTTGCAGCTTCCACTATATTCTGTTAATCATTCAACTTGACAAAGGGCGTGTACTAGTCATGGACTCGAAACATAAACCCCTTGAGACTTGGAAGGACATGCAGATGCTTCTCCATCGGTAATTCTAATCATTACGACACTATATCGGCAACGTTCGTGAATTTTATGATATCAAGTAATTAATAACTTCTTTTATTCGTTTTCTTCGCCGGGCAGCGCTTGGAAACGGTTCACCAACAAGGCTAGGGGTGTTTGGAAAGAGGATCTTACATTTCAACCACTAAATGTAAGCACCACTAGATATATCCACGCATCTCTTTGATTCTAGTTTTGATACAGTTATTATCATGCTTGATTGAACTATGTTCTCGTAAAGTGCCTGACGCAGGGACCAGGTAACAATCTATGTGGATACTATGTTTGCGATTTCATCCGGCAGACGTGCGATGAGAAGGGCAGAAATTTAGAGCAACTCCACGTACGTAAACAATTTCTATAGTTTTTAATTACAAACAAATTGTGTTTAGTTTCATTCATATAGACCGACTCCTTTTTTAAATCAGATTGAACGTCTACGGGACGGTCTTCTGCCAAAGGATCGCGTACGAGCAATGCAGAAGTCCTAAACCCAAAAGGGGAATACTATTCGGCTGTGTATAGACAATAGGGATTGTAAAAATAGCAACTTTGAAGGAATTCGCCGGTAGCATCGAATACAACTTTTGTATGTAGTGCATGAACTCGATCCGTGTATTGAATGTAATATTATCATGATGATCTTGTGTAATATAAGGTTCCTTCATTGATAAGTGCAAAACACTAAATAAACAATAAAACAACCTAAATGAATTCTCTGCCGCGGCACAAAAAGTGGCGAAAATGCTGCCGCGGCAACAAAATGTGCTAAAATGAATTCTCTGCCGCGACAAAGAAATGGGCCAAATCTCTGCCGCGGCAGAAGGTTATTAGTCCCGGTTCGTGTTACGAACCGGGACTAATGCTCTGCCGCCCTCGCCCTCTGACGCTGCCACGTGTGCACCCTTTTGTCCCGGTTGGTGGGGCAACCGGGACTAAAGGTTAGGGCTTTAGTCCCGATTGCCCCGTCCCGGTTGGGAAACCGGGACTAAAGCCCCGTACCAACCTGGACCAATAGCCCCGTTTCCACCAGTGGGCCTACGGACTTGGCCGGAGGATACTGAGCAGAACCACCAATCGGCGAATTTGGAGAGTTATCCTCATCCACTTCACTCCTGGATAAAGTAAAGATTTCCGTCGGATGGTTGTTCTAACTTCATGATACAAACAAAAATAAGAGGCAAGGAACTGATGTCCTGTGGCATCCGAAATATCCCCATACGGGGAGGGGAAACAGAAACGGATTTGACATTTAGCGGCTTGGAGCCCGTTGAATCGTTAGTCTTCGACCGTTTCAACAGGCTCAACATGTTTCTGTTTTCTCGCCACGGCTACTACCTCGAAATCCTCAGAATGAGCTAAGGGAACCGACATAGTATCGCGAGATGAGTGGGAAGAGGAAGCCTCGCCATCTTCGGCTCTGATCGGAGTTTCAGCGTATCCTTCGGATATAGTGGTGCTATCGAGTAGCTCACCTGACTCGGGCAGTGGAGCCATAGACAACAAATGTTCATGGCCCTATCAAGAAAACAAGTCAAGTTAGGAAACTACAAAAAAATTGATGATAGAATACAAAGTATAAAGTGCAAGAGCACGAAAAAACTTATTTTAGGCACCAAGTTCTTCTTGTCGAAGGGTTTCACCTAACAGTCAGAAGGAATTGGGTTCTTCTTCGTCAACGTCGTGAACAAGTGCATCCTTTTATCCAAGACATCAACTAGTAAATCTTTGGGTGTAATCCTCATGGGGTCCTTCCTGCCATCATATGTCCACATGCTAGCCAGCCAGGCCTGGAGAGGTTAGATGCGAATCCGCAGAAAATACGCTAGGATCTGCAGACCCGAAAAATGTGCGGTGCACAACTCCTTGATGCGGCCCAGAAGTGGCTAGATTTCTTTTATCTATTCGGCAGAGGGGCGCTGATCTCATGAGTTTAGCCTTTGGCAAGTTTTCCTCAGGTCTAAGGGGACTAACCCGAACTACTGGCCCTAAACTTGCCGGTCCTTGATGTAAAACCATTTTGATTTCCAACCTTGAACGAAATCCGTAGTTTTCAAGTCAATATAATTAACATCAGAGCGGACGAAGATAATCGTGCCTCCGACATCGTGGTCGATAGTGTCAGAGGCGTTGCGGCGAAGAAAAAGGAAATGTTTCCACATGCCCTAATGGAGATGGATCCCGAGAAAACTCTCGCAAAGGGTGATGAAAAAAGCGATGTGGAGGATGGAATTTGGCGTGGGATGATAGAGCTGCACACCGTAAATGAAGAGAAGCCCATGAAGGAACATAGGCTAGGAGACAAAGTCTGCTGCACGAGAAGGAGAGGAACATTACCCGCCATCCCAATTCGGGTGCAGGCATGACCTCATCGCCAGGTAGCTTGAACGAGTTGTCCTCTAGGAGGTTAAACTTCCGCGCCTCACGCAGGTCACGGGCGGTGCACTTGGATGCCACCCAGCCAACGGATTTCTTCTTATTCGATGTGGCGTCAGCGGCAGACGAGGCCCCCCTTGATATGCCCATGGCGGCTCTTGAGGGGACAATTTATGGTGGTTAATAACGAACTTGGAGCAAGTGCGTAATGGAGCTCTAAAGCGGCACAAGGGAGTAATAAGATGGCCGCAAATGGGGGTGAGCAGTAAAAATCCTAGACCCTCGCAATATAAAGTAAGGAGGGGCAAATCTACACCGTTGATCAAAGGCGATGAAGAGCCATGACAAAGGAGATGGTGACGCGTGGCTCCAACAATAAGAGAAAAAATCGTGGGCAGTAAAACCTCCACGGTAAATACAGCTACAGCCGCATGACGCCCTGAGTTTCAAGCAAACATGGAGCCACGCAGTAAAGATAAAATCTGCCCACGTGTCAGCATGCACTGGAGCAAAGAGCCCCACTGCTGTCACGTCCCATCGGGTCTCGTTTTTTCTCTCAAAACTGCGGCAATGCCATCTTCGTCATTGATGATGTCATGAGTGGTTAAGAAAGATCAAGGCACAAAAAGTATCCTTATCTGAATAAAATACTGTGAGTGTATGCTCCGATGCAAGCACCCGAAGATAGACTCGGGGGTTACTCCCATCGGGAGAGCTGTCGCGCACCCGACAGAATTCAGCATAACATTTTCTCGGGTGGAGGATCTACTTCGAGCATATGCTCCGATGCAAGCAACGTAACATAGCATCCGGGGCTATTCCCATCGGGAGCGCTTATCATGCACCTGATAAAACAGATCCTCCTACGGAGTCGACATTTAATAAGGCATAAATTTTGAGTCTACACTCGAATCTAAGTATTCGAGGCTACATCCATCAGGAGCGCTGTCGCGCACCCGATAGAAAATACAAACTTTTAAGAGAAGCAAACCTATGAGTATTAGATAATTATATCCTCATATGTCTTCTCCCATCGGGAGCACCCGATAAATAATACTAATGAAGTCGATAGCTTCAGCTATTCCAACAGCCAATAAAGATAGTCGATAAATGTTCTCAGACCGCGTCTACTACGATAACATGTCTGAATGTCGTGTCCATGACATGAAGATAAGACACCAGGATCCGTCTTGTGAGGCCTGGTAATCGCACATGAATACGCTCTGCCAGTATTTAATCCGTATCCATGATATACAATGAAAAGTACCAATGGATGCGTTGAGTACTAAAACAAAAACACTGGAATTCAGTATTCGATAAGACCTCCGCAGTCTAAGCTGAATTACGCCAGTAAATTACGAGTTCAAGCCCGGGGACTTGAATTTGATGTAGGTTCACGATGTTTAAAAAACATCTGCTTACATCTAAACCGTGTTTTGAGACTCAACCTGAATCTATGATTCAGATAGAGTCTTGGGGGCTACTAACATGGGTATAAGCTATCATGTCCCTATGATTATTTAACCTAGACGCATAAAATCTTACGACCCATAAAGGCCCAAAGGAATCCAAGAAGCACCCGCGGAACAAAAGGTTTAGCTTCCCGATCAAAGAATATTCATGAATCGACATAAAGTTTCCATTGTACTTGTAAATATGTAACCTCTCCGGAGACGGCTCCAGGACCCAACCTCTCATATCAAGGCTGGGAGGACCCGTCGGAGGGGACACCTTAGATTTTTCTACAATCCATCATGAGCTAGATCGCAACTAGCGAACTGGCGACTTTGTAACCAATCTTTCTCTATAATAAGACTATATCAACTTCCTTATTTGTCTGATCGGCCGACAAAATCACCAACGCTCTCTTTCCCACGAAACCTAAGTCCATAACCATGGGCGCGCATTGCCGTGGTCACCCCTCATCAGGATATATGTAGACCTGCATTTTTGACTTGTGGTCCTCTTCCGGCTTGCGTGAGTTTGGGTTGAGATTTCCGGTGTCCCAACGGATATCAGAGGGGTTTCCTATCACTATTGGGTATTGGCTCTATTTTTGGTAAAACAAAGGCTGTGGATATGCCATATACTAGGCAGAATGGTGTTGTCAGAGTTTTGGTGCATTGTGTGGACCCAAATCTCTCATCCCACCATATCTTGACATTTGGATGAGAAGAGGCTTCTCTTTAATTAGGCTGACTTTGCTTGTGGAGAGAAAGCACGCTCGCACCTATTGCCATGTTCGCATCATCCACGAAGTCGATATCACCGTTGAGCACTGATGCTCCAATGGATGAAGAGGTTGTTAGGAATAATAATCCCGATAGGACACGGAACGGTGTCGTGTGCGTGTGTGTGTTCCGAGTAGGACTAGTAGTCCAACACCTATTCGTATTGACGCTACGTCTTGCCGGGTATATATACCCCCATATAGTAGCCTTGTAAGACAACCGTGAGATTCAATACAAACAACAGGACCGAGAGGGCCCTGTAGCCATCAACATTGTTTTTCCCCGTACGTACTCGTGTGAGTTGAGAGAGCTAGTTCTTTTGATCAGGCTAGATATCTAGCTTGCTGATCGTTGTTAGCTGGTTCTTATACGTGCGCGCAACTCGCCAGAATACTTCGTTGTCGTCACGCCGGACTGCACTCGGCATTTGGGGCTGGGCCAACAATTGGTATCAGAGCCTCGCGGAGGATCTCCTAGTAACGGGAGGTCATGACGGGCAAGGAGCAAGGTGAGTACTCCGGTGCGGCTGCGGGTGCATCGATGTCGTCGCAGTACCCGCGGTATGATCGCGGCAACTATACGACGTGGGCGAAACGGATGGAGTGGGCCATGGAGGAGCAACGACATCTGGGAGGCTGTCGATCCCGCGGCGACGAGTTCAAGAAGGGCGCGTCGAAGTACCGCAAGGACCGACAGGCACTCACGGCCATCGGCTCCGTGGTGCCGGCGGACGTGATGTAGCACCTGATCTCGAAGGATTCTGCAAAGGCGGCGTGGGAGACACTCAAGACGTTGAATCTTGGGCACGAGCGCGTCCGCAGGGCGACCCTACAAACCTTGCAGAAGAAGTACGAGAACCTGGAGATGGAAGAAGATGAGACGCTGGACGCTTTTGCCTCGAGGGTAGCCACAATTGTCAACGGGATTCGCGCGCAAGGTGAGAAGCTGGAAGATATCTCAGTCGTAATGTGTTTCCTTTGCGCAGCGCAGCCGCGGTACATATCTGTGGTGTCGGCAATCGAGCAATGCGTTGATCTCACCACCCTCACAATGGATGACCTGGTTGGACGGTTCAAGGCGCATGACGAGCGGATGAAGATCACCTACGGCGACGCGAATCAAGATGAGCACCTCATGCTTACACGTGCCCAGTGGCAGGCAATGGTCGCCAAGGAGAGGAGCGATAAGGCATCTGGCAGTGGCGATGGTTCGGTCTCGGCGAAGAAGTCGGACAGCAAGCCGAAGAAGCCAAAGAAGAAATTCGACAAGAAGAATCTTCGCTGCCATAAGTGCAATCAGCTCGGACACTTCAAATCGGAGTGTCCCAACCGTTCAAAGGAGAAGGCTCTCATGGCGAAGGAAGGAGATGATGGACCGATGATGCTCATGCTCGAAGCTTGCGAGTTAATGACCACCAAGGAATCAACTCCTCAGGAGTCCGCTACGGAGATCGTCACGCTCGTGGAAGAGAAGGTCTTCCCGCGGAGGATGCAGACGGCTCACGACATTTGGTACCTCGACACAGGCGCTGGCAACCACATGACCGGCGACAAGGCTCAGTTTTCTGAGTTGAACCTCACGGTTGGAGGCTCCGTTCGATTCGGCGATGGGTCGAAGGTGGAGATTGCAGGACGAGGCACTGTCATGTTTGAGTTGAAGGATGGAGGTCACAAGGTACTCACTGACGTACACTATATTCCCAAGCTTAAGACCAACATTATCATTCTTGGTCAGCTCGCGGAGCGTGGATGCAAGATCGTGTTGGAGGACGAGTTCCTGTGGGGAAATGACCGCCAAAGGCAGCTCATCATGAAGGTGGAGAGGTCGAAGAATAGACTCTACATCCTCAATCTCAATCGGGAGGATCCAGTATGTTTGATGACAAGCATGGAAGACTCGGCGTGGAAGTGGCATGCACGCTATGGACATCTAAATTTCCAAGCTCTACGACAACTTGGACAGAAGGAGATGGTACGTGGCTTACCATGTGTTGATCATGTTGAGCAGGTGTGTGACGGTTGTCTCATTGGGAAGCAAAGGCGAGCCCCGTTTCCAAGGGAGGTACAATATCGAGCAAGTAAGGTTCTTGAGTTGGTGCATGGAGACTTATGCGGACCAATCACGCCGGCGACCCCCGCCGGGAACAAGTACTTTTTGCTCATCGTCGACGACTTCAGTAGATACATGTGGGTTGTGCTGCTGAAGAGTAAGGATCAAGCTTTGCAAGCGTTCAGGATTGTGAAGATGGCAGCCGAGGTGGAGTCCGAGGCAAAGTTGAAGGCCCTCCGTACCGATCGGGGTGGGGAGTTCAAATCCAATGAATTCAAGGAGTTTTGCGAAGCTCATGGGATCCAGCGATATCTCACCGCACCATATTCACCGCAGCAAAACGGTGTTGTGGAAAGAAGGAACCAAACCGTGGTGGCCATGGCACGCAGCATGATGAAGAGCAAAGGCATGCCAGGCAGGTTTTGGGGTGAGGCAGTTAGTACAGCTGTCTATTTACTGAACAGGGCGCCAACTAAGAGTGTAGTTGGTATGACGCCGTACGAAGCATGGTATGGGCGCAAGCCCTCGGTTGATCATCTTCGCACTTTCGGGTGCGTGGCGCATGTGAAGACGGTGACCGGGCATACTAGCAAGTTGGCGGATCGAAGTACTCCAATGGTCATGATCGGCTATGAATACGGTTCGAAGGCGTATCGCGCGTACAATCCAGTGAAAAAACAGGTGGTGGTGACATGCGACGTCGTCTTCGAGGAGGAGAAATCATGGAATTGGGGCTCTGCGGAACCAGTACAATCAATTTCTGATGAAATATTTACTGTAGTCTACAGTGATTCGCATGCAGATGATCAAGAAACAGCGTCCCGTGGCATTTACGGATTTAGGCGCTGGTTCAGAAGATGGAAGTCCGGAAGTGAGCAGCAGCAGCGCTACGCCTGGAGAGGTATCTCCGCGTGGGAGTCCCGACACGAGCAGCAGCTCACGCGCTGCACCTGGATGCTCGGCGTCGCCATCCGGTCCACGCGCGAACGAGAGCCCTGGCGCAAGTGGCCCATCAGCTGCACACTCCCGTCTAGGAGGGACTAGCGGCAGTCCAGAAGTGGACGCGGGCGACGATGTCACGTCGCCAACATGCAGTACACCGACAGAAACTGCAGGAAATTCAGTAGACGCTGAAACAAGTACTACGTCAGCTTCCACGTCTCCTCCAAGTGCACGGGAAGAAAGGAGACGTCCACCTACTCTAGAAAAATTCCGAAGTGTACTGGAGTTGTATCCGCCGGAGACCCTTCGTACAGTGCGTGCGCGAGGGAGAGGACAAGGTCGGTGTTTACTCACCGAGGAGCCGACAAAATTCGAGGATGCTAATACAGAGGAGTGTTGGCGTCGGGATATGGATGAGGAGTTGGGGTCGATCCGCGACAACGATACATGGGAGCTTGTCGATCTACCCAACAATCACAAGGCCATAGGGCTCAAGTGGGTGTACAAGATCAAGAAGGATGCCGAAGGGAAGTTGGTGAAACACAAAGCTCGGCTAGTGGCCAAGGGATACGTGCAAGAGCAAGGTGTGGATTTCGAAGAAGTGTTTGCTCCCGTTGCAAGGATGGAATCGGTGAGATTACTTATCGCTCTCGCAGCTCAAGAATCTTGGAAATTGCATCACATGGATGTGAAATCCACGTTTTTGAATGGGGAGTTAGAAGAAGAAGTTTATGTGAAGCAACCACCGGGATACATCAAAGAGGGAGAAGAACACAAGGTTTTGAAGCTACACAAGGCGTTGTACGGGCTACGGCAAGACCCTCGGGCGTGGAACATCAAGCTTGATCGTACATTGATCTCTCTCGGATTCGAGAAGAGCCCACTGGAGCATGCGATGTATAAGCGAGGTAAAGGAAGGGATCATCTACTAGTTGGCATCTATGTTGATGATCTATTGATAACAGGAGCGGATGAGAAGGAGATTGAAAAGTTCAAGCTACAGATGAAGGAGTTATTCAAGATGAGTGATTTAGGCTTATTGAGCTACTACCTTGGGATCGAGGTACATCAAAAGCTGGGTGAGATCACGCTATGCCAAGAGGCATATGCAAAGAAGATACTCGAGAAGTGTGGCATGGAAGAATGCAATCCAACTCATGTTCCGATGGAACCTCGTCTTAAACTGAGCAAATGGAGTGAAGCACCTGCGGTTGATGCAACAGAGTATAGGAGTGTGGTCGAAAGTTTGAGGTATCTCATTAACACAAGACCCGACTTGGCCTATTCTGTTGGCTATGTGAGTCGCTTCATGGAAGCACCCACAATGGAGCATTGGACAGCCGTGAAGCATATACTCAGGTATATCAAAGGTACTACAAACTTTGGTATTGTCTACTCGAAAGAGAAGGAGGAGGTGAAGCTACTTGGCTACAGTGATAGCGACATGGCAGGAGATATTGACGACCGTAAGAGTACCTCGGACGTGGCATATTTCTTGGGAAGAAGCATAGTAAGTTGGCTATCACAAAAGAAAAAAGTGGTGGCGCAGTCATCCTGTGAAGCTGAGTATATTGCGGCTGCAACTGCGGCGTGTCAAGGTGTGTGGCTAAGAAGTCTACTTGGTGATCTCACCAATCGGGAGGCGGAACAAGTGGTGCTCAATATTGACGACAAGTCTGCAATTTCATTGTGCAAGAATCCGGTGCATCATGACAGGAGTAAGCACATTGATACGAAGTATCACTACATATGGCAGTGTGTAGAGGAGAGCAAGATTGAAGTCAACTATGTTTGCACCAAAGATCAGCTTGCGGATATCCTAACTAAATCTTTGGGACGAGTGACGTTTGCGGAGATGCGAGGAAGGATCGGCGTCCAAGCTATGAAGATGGGCACATCGTTCTTAGGGGGGTGATTGTTAGGAATAATAATCCCGATAGGACACGGAACGGTGTCCTGTGCGTGTGTGTTTCGAGTAGGACTAGTAGTCCAACACCTATTCGTATTGACGCTGCGTCTTGCCGGGTATATATACCCCCATATAGTAGCCTTGTAAGACAACCGTGAGATTCAATACAAACAACAGGACCGAGAGGGCCCTGTAGCCATCAACATTGTTTTTCCCCGTACGTACTCGTGTGAGTTGAGAGAGCTAGTTCTTTTGATCAGGCTAGATAGCTAGCTTGCTGATCGTTGTTAGCTAGTTCTTATACGTGCGCGCAACTCGCCGGAATACTTCGTTGTTGTCACGCCGGACTGCACTCGGCATTTGGGGCTGGGCCAACAGAGGTCGCTGGTGGAAGAGACGCCCCACGTTTCGTTTCCTGCTGGAAGAGAAAATAGGCGATCCATCTCCACTAATCCACTCCTCCTGATGACTCTCACGTTCAGGTGATAGACCCACGGCGCATGCAATCAGCCATGATTTCTGAATCATATCAAACGAGGGAATCCAAAGAATATCTCTCCATGATGGAGGGGTAAATTCCATCTTTGCTGATCCGCGTCTTCCTTTCTTGTCATCCCAAAACCGCCCCTATGGCTATGAAAAACAACGATTAAACCGCGGGACTTTCCTCAACTGCCATACATGGCTAGTAAATGTGCACCTCCAATTACACATAAAATATTCCGAAAAGTTACATGATGACATCGGTAGGAAGAGAACTTATTTCTCAAAGAAAATAACGCATGAATGCTCGTGGGAGCAATGTTCTTATTCCTCGCAGCCTAGACATCCATGTTTGTTTCCATATCAGCTCTTAATCGCAAGAAGTCGACGGCGAAGTTCCCCAAGAGCCATAATCGGGTATAGATTGCGGTAGTTGGCGTAGTTGAAGTTCAAGGAGGAGTTGAAGCAACCCATGTGTTCCTATTACCAAGGTGATACTGTAAGTAAGAAGCTAGATGGAGGTTATATCTTAATTTTTAATGATCATTGAATCTGACAAGAGATTAGTGTCAATTAAACTTTGTAAGTACCGATGCAAAAATTATGACGCAATGCCAACATTTACCACATTCACACCAACATTAATGCATACACTTTCCAGAGTTATTAATTCACAAGTATTTTATTTCTACTGGTTGTTCCCTTAAGGTCTACATTGAGTTTCATTAACAAAAGATCAGTTTCAATTAAACTTAAGATTACTTTGCATTTTTGTTTGAAAACATGTAGGACGGAAACATATTACCTGTTGGGGGAAGTCACCTGTTTCTAGCTGCATATTCATTAGCTGCCTTGCAGCATTATACAGTGGTACTGGGTCACGTTCAACCTTATTAAAAAAACAAAATATAAACTATTCTGTTAGATAACTCGACTATTCAAGAATAGTGAGAACTTTTCCTTTTTAATAAAAAAATCATATTCTAGACAAACAAGGAAAAATATTTGACAAACCTGTCCAGCATAAATTAAAGCCAACATTGCCCATGAGGTGGTCACAGCATTAGGCCTACCGCTATCAATATATTCCTGTACAAAACGTGATTAGAAAACACAACATGCCTATGTGTTCTTGAAAATATATATACATATAATGACTTTAGCTTACGCATCTAGAAGAATTTGACCGCATGATTGCAAATATTGATTTAATATCATTTTCATGGATGGAGTACACTAAAGGAAAACAAATTAAATATTACACAATATATATGTACAATTTTCTTCATTTGTTCAGTACAAAAGATCCTTCTATTGGATATTTGTCTTTGTCGTCATTTTTTTGTGTTAGGTCATTAGTAGTAGTTATAATTTATTTGTGGACACGGTCATCAAAACTGGGGTGTAACAGTTGTAGACCAAGCTGTATTAAGATATCCGAGATTAGTAGATGAGACCATTGGAAAACATGGTGTTATGCATCCATTATCATGACAAAAATAAGAAAAAAGGCAAAAATTAACATATATGATTTAATAATTGTGGAATGGCAATTTTATCTTCTGTCTAATCAATGAATTTTCATATTGCTAGGTATCGTGAATGTACTGAGACTTTCATAAAAAATAAATGTTAAGAACAAGGTGTGTCAATTAAAAGTTTACTTTAGCTCTTTCTATATCTCTCTTTTTTGGGCATACACAAATTAACCATTTTATTTAGTGTACCTTGTGCAATTAAACATCACTTTTCTCACATATACACAATATTCGAAGATATTCATGCTCAAAATATAACTAGGATCTTTTTATTTAACAAGACATATGATATTTTTAAAATTTGTCAACTGTATCATCTTGCGTTGAGTTTAAAATGTTTCGTAATTCCATGCATGGCTTATAGAACTACTGAACTCTCAACTAGTATATTGATAGAACAACAAAACTCTCAACTAGTATCAATTTCTATGTTTACTATATCATGTATGACTTAAATCTATGAATAATCATGATGGATTTGATTTACCATTAGTAAAATGTTATAGGGGTAAAGTAGTTTGTTATATTACCCCATTGTCACTAGAAAGATAGTCTTCACCCCATCCACCTGTTGTTTGTTGCTTTGATAAGACAAATTTGCATGATTTCCTGATAGAAGCACAATTGTCGTAGGTTTTTCCTGTAGCAACCAACGCCCTTACTGCAAACATGCATCCATATGCGAAACATATACCCCATGAGCCATACCTATGAGATACAAGAAGTAATAAATTTTCAAATTTAACCAAAAGTAAAATTTATTGTAACGCATAATTTATATCATGTCACTTACCATGAACCATCCTTATTTTGACTGTTCTCAATAAATACAACAGCTTCTTCAATGCATTTATCTATCTCTGCTCTTCGATATCGTGGATTCGTCTCTTTAAATAATATTAGAGCATCAACCACAGATGATGTGCATTCAACAGATCTGACCATTATTATGTGTATCAAGTCAGATCGCGAAAATGAATATTTGAATATAGAAGTAAAGATAATTTATGAAGTAGGTGTTTTTTGTCTTACGGATAGTCCACGACAATGTTCCGAAAACTCTCAGAAGGGTTGAGAACCTAGCTCGTAGAAGAGATATTTTGTTAAAGGGGATAGGGTTATCCAAACTTATTGTTCACGAGAAACAATTTCTTGGGTATGAAAGAGAAATGCAAAATGACCATAAGAATTACAATTAATATCTCATTGTCGTATTTGGTTTTCTTTTGACTTCTTATTCAATCCCAATACCTTGTTCTCAGGGACAAGTCATACAATACAAAAATGATATTTCATCTTAATTGTACCATGTTATAAAACTTTAAAGAAATATCACTAACCTCTAACCAAGCGAATGTCCGTTTGCATTCGTAGGTAGAAAATGTTCCATCTGTATTCTTCAAAACGAGAAAAGGAGACCTGCTATTAGTGAGACTCTATTTGCATTATAGAAATGGATTAAATTACCGTGGACTACCTTATAAAATTTCTCCAAATTATTTTTGCATTTTTTCTTTAGAAAATAATATGCATTGTACAACAAATTTAACTTTTGTATGTTGTGCAAAATATAATTTATTATTTTTTAGATAAAATTATCTAGCTAGGTGGGCTCACATTTCTTTAGTAATGGGTCTGCATAGTTTCCCTTGTTTACTAATGTACGTTTGTTAATTGATCCAATTTAGATTCTCATACCATGAAAGATAGGATGCAATCAATGGCATCATACAACCTGTCTTGTTTTATTGGATCGCCAACAAGGTCAGCGGATATCTTTGATAATAGTAGCAATGCCTGAAAAAATAATGAATATTAATGTAGATTCAACATATTCATGAATAGTTCATTTCAACTTATACAGGGTAACCCGTCATGTATTCACATATGTACTTATATATGTACAATTGGAAGACATGGTTCTTATGTTAACCTTAACAGCTTCCGCAGTACAATCAGATACAGACCAACCATTATCTACACTTGAAAGGGTCCATGAGCCTTTTGATCTATGGCGATAATAGCTTTCATGATTTGGGTGGTTGAAAAGAACCTTCAAGAGTAGACAATTAATGTTAGATCTTTTAAGAATTTGAGCAATAATATAATATGGAGAACAACAAACCTGTGAGTTCTTCATGAACTCGTGCGCCTTTTTTAGAGTCGGGATAAACTCGCTAGTAAGATCCGTGGAACAATAGGCATGAATTATGAACGCTAGTTCCCAGCTATGACATCCATCATATACCTGCGATTGTATACATATTACTTATACAGTCACAATTTGCATTTGATGTAAGTCCAATAATTTTTCTAACTACCTCTGATTTATATATTTGAAACGATATAGGCATATCAACTATTTCGTCATTAGAATTAACTAAAGTAAAAATATTATTACCATAATTTTATTTCATATACACTATGTGCAGCTAAAGAGAATATGCATTTTAGTTTGGTTCAGGAGAACTCGGACATGCACAAACATGCTTATTGAATGCAACCTAGATATAGATGAAAATAAAAAATCCTTGTAACCCAAAAGATTCTCACATTTTGTTTGAGAAAATATATATTCATGAAAAAGGTTAATGGTTGTGAAGAATTGGCACATAGTTAAATTGACAAAATATCTGACAAGAGCTCTATACCAACCTGTGCCTTCATTCCATCCTCCGCCATCCACAAATAGTCATGGAATCGTGGAAGATGTTGTTGGAATTCAGGCGAATTTGGGTTTTCTACCCAACAACAAATCATGTTCAATGCCTAATTACAATAAACATGTTAAAACATTAGAATGGAATAACATCCGTCATTATTAAAGTAAAAGGTGCAAATCAATTTGAAAATAATTTAACCTTGTTAATAGGGCAAATGCCCACATATTTGGTTGATTCGTCATCATAATGGATATGCTCCATGAGGTTAGTTAAAGCTCTATCTCTTAGCTTGTTTGCTGGCCACCAATTCAAAATTGGCTCCACAATTTTCGTTAGGCAACCAGATATAAGATCTTGTGCCCGTGAGCGTGGGTAATGAAGGTCCTCCTGAAACAACATAAATTTTTTGAAGAACACTAGCTTTCTTAGTCTATATTTTTTCTGAGATACCAAGTACTGAAATGATGTACTTCATTATTCTACGTGATGTTCTTAATCTTGAATCCATGAAAATATTCTGTAGTGACATGGGCTAAATTAATAAATTCTAACAAACTGAATACATATATATAGTGATTGATTAACTAACTAACCTTTGCACAATAATCACGCGCCTTGTCCCAATTAATGTTGCAGTAAGGTATACTATATAGGTCTTGTCGCAGAGCCAATATTGTAGGACTAATAGGCCCAACAAATTTCTTACCATAGAGATATGCCATTGACATGTATATCAACCGGGTAAAACACCAAAAACGACCTACATATGAAGGATTCTTTTCCAATAAATTACTTGTGAATGATAAGGTTCAACTTCATAATATTTAGTACTCCCTGCAATCCATAATAAGAGTCGTCCATTTTGTACTAAGATAGTATAAAGTTTGTACTAAGTGACCGACACTTATTATGGATAGAGGGGGTAGTAACATGTTATTTTTTTGAGATAATATGAAAGATACATAAATATATACATGTATCTCCAAGATCAAAACATATACAAGAGAATCTTGTGGAATCTACGTGCAAACATGCCTAATTGAAACATTGATTTCCTTTTGGGCATGTATTTTTCAAAAAACTATTTCAGGTACCATGCCTCAATATTCCTTGTTTGATATATGGTTAAATTGCTTCCACAAGCAACAAATTGCACAGAATAATTCCACAGAATGATGGTCTAAGCATGCGTTCTACAACAATTTTGTTATATATGCAAGCTAGATAGAAATACCTGGGTGAATCGGAAGAAAATGTGGAACCAACCACAATTCAGGTATAATAGGATTGTTTCCTGACCATTCGTAAACGCCAATTATCTATGATGGTATCAAACAGTAGGTTGATTTAACGTTAGTTTAGAAGAGAACATATATGAGCATTGATATCTTGTGTTATTTAACATACCGACAACCATATTTTTCCCCACTGTGGTATTGCAGTTGCAGTTCCATGAGATAAAATCCAAGAACGCCCTTTTTCCAATGCATCCTTATGATCACCATTTCGCTTCTCGCCAAGAATCATTAAGGTTGCATAATTCATACACGATCCAAACATGGTACTTGGGCCAAGAACCATTTTTCCCCAACCACCATCTTCATTCTGCTCAATATATGTTGCATTAAGTACTGTTTTTATTTTGGTCACAAAATCACAAACATATAGAAAACAAATATGGAAATATGTGTTAGGTTTAACTCCATGCCTGTTGATTGTAAATGTAGCGACATATCTCATGACGATGTTCCGGAGATAAAAAGGTGTCAAGTGATCTAGTAACATATAAAGAGAATATCTGCAACATAAACAAAAGATCCCATCATATATGTGCATCATTATTAGGAGAGGAGAAATGAGTTCTCGGATGGAGAATAAAATCAACGGAATTCTTGTAAGTGTTACTGAAATTTGAAAAACCAATATCATTGTCTAAATGTTGGAGACTTCTTAGTTTTCAGAGTTGTGATCAATGTGATGAGCCACCATCGATGATCCATAGGATGGTAGTAAAAAAGCCTATATTCCCTAAAAATAAATGTTCAAGATTTTCTATCTCTTTCAAATATTCAAATCAAACCAAATGTGGTTTTAGTGCAAACACTGTATTTTAATTTAATCATATCTAAAGAAATTTCTAAGAGCCAATCTTGTTCTCTTTGCATAAAGTCCCCATAACAGATTTGTTTTTCATGAAAACCTTAAGAACTTATTTAAATCACTCCTCATATTTTCTTTTCCTAAATATTGAAGCTAAACCAAATGTGTTGTTTTCAAATAAATTTGACATTCCATAAATGTATTTTGTACTTTTGTCGGGATATCAGTGAAGTGCATCTGAATTACTACGTCTATTTTAAAGTTTAAGGCTTATATATTTTCCAAAAGTCAAACTAAGTAAAGTTTAACCAGGATTTTAGACAACAATATTAATATTTACGGTACGAAATCCATACCCTTTGATACATAATGAAACATATTTTCACATGGCAAATATAATATCATAATTATAATAGTAAAATACTTACAATGATAGGCATAATGAAGAGAATCCCACTGTAATCACCAGGCCAATGCCCATCGTCTGCTTGTAGAGAGGAATATTGATGTAAAGCTCGCATCAATGATTCGTAGATAGTCTCGTGAGTGACCTCTGTACTCTTTTCAAGCTTAGCTTCTGTCGGAATATTCGCCGGAAGAGGGTTGTCTTTTGCGTACTGCAGTTGATGATATACACAGCAAGGATTGAACAGTATGTAATAATGAATAAAAGCAAACCCTCCATCTAAAGAGAGATATGGATTATCTGAGAGCCCTTTTCTCAGTCCTAAAGCTAACGGCAGTGGCAACATATACTACTGGGTGTATATGGAAGTAGGGGAAAGAAGACGCATGTACCTGCAAGCGTAGAAGAAGGTCCTGTGACTCCTTCCTCTGGAACCTGTTCTTTGTGAATTCCGCACGTACCCTCTCAACCTCGGCACGCTCTTCCGGCGTGCCGGCATCGGCGTCGTACTCCCACACTTGGCGGCCAAGGAAGCCATTGTTCGACTTCAGCCACGGACCGCCGCCCTCACCTATTGTTAGCCTCCACATGGTGCGCACCAACAACGGGCAGTGTATGCGAGGAAAACAAGCAATGGGATACTAGCTAGTACTAGCTCTATGCTGCGGGCAAAGGGTTCTTATATATGCGTGTGCAGGGCAAAAAGGGCATCATTGGAACTTCCTCAAATGTGATTCCACAGGTACATTTAGATATATATGGAATTACACTAATGATCCTTCTAGCTCGGCCTATACGGCAACAGAATATGTACAATGTCTGAAAACTAATACTAAAGGTACCAAAAAAATTTGGAGCATAAATTTCTGTAAATACAATAAATCATGTCGAAAATGCACCGCAAAAATTATTAACACTAGCACGTAATGAAGTTGAAATATTAAAATTATGTCTTGTGTTTTCTCTTCACCTAAGCAAAAGTAAACTGCAAATGTGCAAAACAGTACAAAAGGTGTTAGGCTGGTCATAGTGGGGAGTAACTTAGAGTACTAACATGTATATGTTACTAGTCTAAGTTACTACCTTCATAGTGCAAAATAACATAGATGTGGTATCATGCAAAGCCTCATTTATTATAATATAGACTCATTTTGTCTAGAAATGTGTGATGTTATGGTAACATAGCTAGTTACCATAAGACTCTTTCTCATCATTTAATTGCATGTCATATCATCTAAATGTTTAGTTGGCAATATAGTATGTAGGACTATGTTACTATCCAAGTTACTCCCACTATGACTAGCCTTAGGAGGTGGCTCGTCGTATTGAGGCGTAGTTCTGCCTCCTCACTCAGAGGGAAGCTGCGGGAAATCTCATATCCCACGTGGCTTATCCAGGTTAGGCTTGGCGTGGCGAGTCGTAGTGAACATTCCACAATGATATGTGGACAAGCTGAAGAGGCTTCGGGTTTGCTATCGAGTCTTGGAGATACACTCGAGTCACCAGTAGCTATAGTACACAATATTTACTTGCTTCCATGCCCACTTGTGCATAATAGACACCAACATGTTAGAAGATGTGCAACTAGCACACTATCATTTTTATCGATATTTGTTGAGTGTTGTACGTCACCATCATTTTTTATGGACATCGAGGTGGTTGCATTTTAGTGGATCTAAATATCTTGGTGCTCTTGCTTGTTCTATGGCCTCATCTTTACATATGTGTAGTACTTTGTACACCCGGTTAAGTGGTGTCCTCGTTCTTTGTAAGTGGGCATCATCTTTACATATGTGTAGTACTCCCAGACATTTAAAGAGGAGGCCTCCGCGAAGGTGGTATCGAGTTGATTGTTGTATGCTTTTCCCACACATTGTTGAATAATAAACCAAAAAATGATGTGTGTCTTATTTTAGATGCAAAAGCCCAAAGTTTGAACCTCCTTCTCAAGAAAACAGTAGGGCTAGTAAGGCAAGTCGGTGTACCGTGAAACTTTTTTGAGGTTAAAATTGCATAGGATGCGGTTAAGAATCAATCAACAATAGAACATTTATTAGTACGGAGAACCGTGCATCAAACTCTTTATACTGAAAGCAATAGAGGTACTATGGAGTTAAAAAAATTATTCTGTATTCCTCTCCTTTATAACTAAATACCGATAGAAATACATATTGACCAAGGTAGCTAGACCCATTTGTTTTGATTGTACAAGAATCTCCTTTTAAGAAGGTGAACGTAGAATCAATATCTCTACGGTACGGGAGCCGTAATATAGATCAATAACTCTTAGTATTAGAGTAGTGCATCTGTAACTTGAGTATCTTATCTTGGACAACGATCTTACATTACAGTTGGTAGCCAATCTTCACTCGAAGCCTATGATTTTGTTACTACTAAAGTCAGACCATCGGTAAGAGAGCTTTACGGAATCCGTATATATATTGGAATCAACAAACTACTTATAGAAATATTTGTAGAATCTCGGCGTAGCCAGTGATCATGTCAAATCAGGTAATTTTTATTTGAAATCGTGGAAAGTGAGATTTCAGTAGTGCCAGTAGATACAGAAAACAATACTATGTAGTACGTACTAGACTGACAAAACTAGCTACTGTCCAATTTAGCTAGCAGTTTGTAAAGATACTGCAAGTATCAAATCATCTTATTATAACAAGTACTCGAGGCCATAAGACGACTAAATTAATTGCGGAATCCCGAGACATTGTTTTTACTAAATCTCTGGAGGTTGTTTGACTGATCAGACACCGCATGTGAAGAAATGAATGCGGAAGGTTCGCTCAAGTTTGCTCTGAGTGCCTTCATGAGGGATAATACAAGAAAGATCTATTCACTTCCATCGGTGCAGAATACACGATGGTTGTCTTCCAGAGAAGGGTCAGTAGATAGTACTAGAACAAGTATAATTAGTCAATAGATTATCTCGTAAATCGCTGCACCATGATCCGTGGATCTTGTCTTGCAGGGATCTGGTTAGTGATAGTATTTGTACACGGTAACAGATGCATTTTATTAGTCTAAGTTACATGAAGATTGTCCCAGGTTAATCTGATATTGTGTTTACTAACGTCTGACTGGGAACACCAAATAAAGTTCAACCTGATTCACATTTATAAATGTGCATGACAAAGCCCTGATGATTGTAACCTACCGGTTAGGATAGTGAAATCAGTTAGTTACCAAAATGGTGTCAACACCGACAAGTCAACGACATAAGATTTTTTTTTTCGGAAATCGGACTCACCATGTACCAATTATTGTATGCACCCCCACGGAGTAAATGGCATCAGCGGTCACTGAACTTGTCCAGCATGTGCACTTAAGTCACACTTCTTTAAAATTAAACTAATCGGTCACACAACTTGCAATCGTGTGCACCGGAGGTCACTTTTCGGTCTAATGTCCGGTTTTTTGACAAAAGCCTGATCACCTGCCGGGCACGTGAGGTGGATTGGCCAGGTTTTGTTGTAGTTAGCCCCTTGCTTCAAAATTACCACTAGAGGAAAAAGGGCCATCCGTTCGCCACCCCTGGGAGCATTAGTCCCGGTTGCGCCACCAACCGGGACTAATGCTGGCACGCGTCCCGGTTGGAGCGGGCACGGGGCCAGGGGGCATGGGTCCCGGTTGGTAAGGGGGCATGCGTCCCGGTTGGAGCCACCAACCGGGACTAAAGGTTTGGCCACAGCCACGTGGCGTGGCACGCACCTTTAGTCCCGGTTGCTGGCTCCAACCGGGACGAAAGACCCCTTGCCCTCTATAAATGCAACGCCCCAGCCCCCTCTGCCTTCACTCTGTTTTTTCGAATGGTGTAAGGTGTGAGGGTGTGTGCTAGTTTTTTCTCATGCATGCATTGAAGGTGTTTGTTGAAATGTTTGAGTGAAAAATCCAGTTGAATTTCTCATAGAACAAAAATATAGAAGGTGTCCGAGACGCACTTGAGCTTTCTCCTCTTTATTTCCCTCGATCGAGGTTAGCAATCCTATCTTTTCTAGGTCATTGATACAATTCATGTGTCGGTGTGAATTGGTTATTTCACTATTTATGATGTCCTGTTTTTTGATAAACTTACTTATATGATGCAGATGAACGGTCGAGAATGGATGTACGGTGACCGGCGGGTAGCCGGGTATATCAAAGGCGTGGATAAATTTATCGATGTGGCTACGGCAAACAAAGAGAATGGATTTATACGTTGTCCATGTGTTCAATGTCGGAACAACAAGGAGTACTCTTCCTCGAAAATCATTCGCGGCCACCTGATTATGAAAGGTTTCATGCCCAACTATAATTGCTGGACCAAGCACGGGGAAAGAGGGGTTATGATGGAAGATGGTGAAGAAGAAGATGATGATAACAACTATCATCATATGTTTCCTGAATACGGTGATACTGCTATGGAAGACAATGGAGAGGAAAAAGGTGAAGAACGGGCATCAGATGAGCCGGCTGATGAACTTGGTAGGGTCATTTCTGATGCAAAGCGAGACTGTGAAACAGAAAATGAGAAGTTGAAGTTAGAGGGCATGTTAGAAGATCACAAGAAATTGTTGTACCCAAATTGTGAAGATGGCAGCACAAAGCTCGGTACCACACTGGAATTGTTGCGATGGAAGGCAGAGTGTGGTCTAACTGACTCCTCATTTGAAAAGATGCTGAAAATAATGAAGCCGAAGTTTCCAAAACATAACGAACTTCCCGAGAGTACCTACGAAGCAAAGAAGACTCTCTGTCCTCTGGGATTAGATGTGCAAAAGATACATGCATGCATTAATGACTGCATCCTCTACCGCGGTAAGGAGTATGAGAATTTAGATAAATGCCCGGTATGCAACGCGTTGCGGTATAAGATCAGACGAGATGACCCTGGTGATGTTGAGGGAGAGCCCCTCCGGAAGAGGGTTCCTGCTAAGGTTATGTGGTATGCTCCTATAATACCAAGGTTGAAACGCATGTTCAGAAACAAAGAGCATGCCAGGTTGTTGCGATGGCACAAAGAAGACCGTAAGAAAGACGGGGAGTTGAGACACCCTGCTGATGGGTCACAGTGGAGAAAAATCGAGAGAGACTTCCCAGACTTTGCAGGTGACGCAAGGAACTTATGGTTTGGTCTAAGTACGGATGGCATGAATCCTTTTGGGGAGCAGAGCTGCAGTCACAGCACCTGGCCCGTGACTCTATGTATCTACAACCTGCCTCCTTGGTTGTGCATGAAGCGTAAGTTCATTATGATGCCAGTGCTCATCCAAGGCTCGAAGCAACCGGGCAACGACATTGATGTGTACCTTAGGCCATTAGTTGAAGAACTCTTACAGTTGTGGGGCAAACCAGGTGTACGTGCGTGGTATGAGAACAAACAGGAGCCATTTAATCTACGAGGGTTGTTATTCGTAACCATCAATGATTGGCCTGCTCTTAGTAACCTTTCAGGACAGACAAACAAAGGATATAAGGCATGCACCCACTGTTTAGATAAGACCGAAGGTACATATTTGCATAAATGCAAGAAGGTTGTGTACCTAGCGAATCGATGATTTCTTCCGACCAATCATCCCGTAAGAAAGAAAGGCAAGCATTTTAAAGGTGAGGCAGATCACCGGAAGAAGCCTGAACTCCCTGATGGTGATGATGTATTTGGTATGGTCAAGGACATAGAAGTAATCTTTGGAAAGGGTCCCGGCGGTCAATCAGTTTCGAACGACGTCGCTACAGGACACGCACCCATGTGGAAGAAGAAATCTATATTTTGGGAGCTGCCATATTGGAAAGTCCTGCGTGTCCGCTCTTCAATCGACGTGATGCACGTGACGAAGAATCTCTGCGTGAACCTGCTAGGATTCCTAGGCGTGTATGGTAAGACAAAAGATACACCTGAAGCACGGGAGGACCAACAAATTATGAAAGACCCAAAGAACATGCATACAGATAACAAGACGGATAAATGGCGTCACTTAAGTCGTGCCAGCTATGCTCTTACCAAAGCAGAGAAGGAAATCTTTTTTGAAGTCCTTTACAGTATCAAGGTGCCGTCGGGCTTCTCATCTAATATAAAGGGGATAATAAATATGGCAGAGAAAAAGTTCCAAAACCTGAAGTCTCATGACTGTCACGTGATTATGACGCAGTTGCTTCCGATTGCATTGAGGGGGCTTCTACCGGAAAATGTTCGAGTACCCATTGTGAAGCTGTGTGCATTCCTCAATGCAATATCTCAGAAGGTAATCAATCCAGATATTCTGCCAAGGTTACAGAAGGATGTGGTACAATGTCTTGTTAGTTTTGAATTGGTGTTCCCACCATCCTTCTTCAATATTATGACGCATCTCCTGGTTCATCTAGTGGAAGAGATTGCCATTCTCGGTCCGGTATTTCTGCACAATATGTTCCCCTTTGAGAGGTTCATGGGAGTCTTAAAGAAATATGTTCATAACCGTGCTAGACCAGAAGGAAGCATCTCCAAGGGATATGGAACAGAGGAGGTCATTGAGTTTTGTGTTGACTTTATTCCTGACCTTAAGCCGATTGGTGTTTCTGACTCGCGACATGAGGGAAGACTAAGTGGAAAAGGCACGCTGGGAAAGAAAGCAATGATATGCAGGGACGGGGATTCTTTCACTAAAGCACACTACACAGTTCTACATAATTCCACCTTGGCAGCTCCGTATATCGAGGAACACAAGAATATTGTACGCTCCAAAAACCCGGGGAAGCCTGAATCATGGATTACAGATGAACACATGAAGTCTTTCGGTGGTTGGATGCGGACACATCTCTTGAATGACACCACTGTTGGAGATCAGCTATACTTGTTGGCCGTGTCACCATCTTCTACTGTATTGAATTTCCAAGGGTACGAAATAAATGGGAATACATTCTACACGATCGCCCAAGATAAAAAGAGCACCAACCAAAATAGTGGTGTCCGCTTTGATGCAATAGACGAGAATGGACAAAAGGACACATATTATGGTTACATAGAGGAGATATGGGAACTAGACTATGGAGTCTCTTTTAAGGTCCCTTTGTTTCGCTGCAAATGGGTCAACCTGAATGGGGAAGGGGTAAAGATAGACCAGTTGTACGGAATGACAACAGTGGATCTCAACAATCTTGGTTATAGAGATGAACCATTCGTCCTAGCCAATGATGTGTCTCAGGTTTTCTATGTGAAGGACATGTCCTCCAGACCGAAAAAAAGAAAAAATATGCAAACGAATACATCATATGATGAGCCAAAGCGTCACATAGTTCTTTCAGGGAAAAGAAACATCGTGGGAATCGAGGACAAGACAGACATGTCAGAAGATTATAATAAGTTTGATGAAATTCCGCCCTTCACAGTGAAAACTGACCCAAGCATTCCGTTAAGTAAAGAATATGCTCCATGGTTACGTCTGAAGCGGTCATAAGGAATGACATATGCCAAGAAGTTCATGCTCATATTATGTAACTCTAGTTCATGTCTTTCGCGGTTTGTGGCTTGACCGAAGGATATCTTTCGCGGTTTGTGGCCTTTAGTCCCGGTTTTGTAGTCTCAGTTTTTAATATTAATAAATGTCTTGAGTGTTAGTCCCATTTTGTGGCTGGAGCGGGAGTGCCTCTATGACCAGTTTCTTGGAGATGCCGGAGGACTGGGCTCCGTCGGCATCTCCCTGAAACTAGTCGTAGTGGTGGCCCTGCTTTCGAAAACCATCTTGCAGCTTGTAACTTCACTAACTAGATCAATACGCCTCGGAGCTAACTAATTTCACATATTAGGGAGTGCCTCTATGACCAGTTTCTTGGAGATGCCGGAGGACTGGGCTCCGTCGGCATCTCCCTGAAACTGGCCGCAGTGGTGTCCCTGCTCTCGAAAACCATCTTGCAGCTTGTAACTTCACTAACTAGATCAATACGCCTCGGAGCTAACTAATTTCACATATTAGGGAGTGCCTCTATGACCAGTTTCTCGGAGATGCCGGAGGACTGGGCTCCGTCGGCATCTCCCTGAAACTGGCCGCAGTGGTGTCCCTGCTCTCGAAAACCATCTTGCAGCTTGTAACTTCACTAACTAGATCAATACGCCTCGGAGCTAACTAATTTCACATATTAGGGAGTGCCTCTATGACCAGTTTCTCGGAGATGCCGGAGGACTGGGCTCCGTCGGCATCTCCCTAAAACTGGCCGTAGTGGTGTCCCTGCTCTCTAAAACCATCTTGGAGATGCCTCAAACTGGCTGGAGGACTGGACTCACAAGGATGCATATTTATAGTACAAGCAGCTCGGCATAATGTCGACACTCACGACATAATGTCGACACTCACCCCTATTATTAGTGCTGACTCATCTTTAGTCCCGGTTGGTGTCTCCAACCGGGACTAAAGGTTCATCTTTAGTCCCGGTTGGTTACACCATCCGGGACAAGGTACAAGCCGCACGACATAATGTTGACACTCACCCCTATTATTAGTGTTGTCTGGCCCACTCTGCCGCAATCCCTTTAGTCCCGGTTTGTGACTACATCCGGGACTAAATGTGTGCCGAACAATGATCATGTTTCGAAAAAACCTTCACAAAATGACCTATCATGTTCGAGGTTTCATGGCTTTCGGTCCAAATGACCGATGTTATGTGCTGAATCACGGCATAGTTTGTGATGTTGTGCCCATATTATGCATGTGTGTGGACATTGGTATGTAGAACAATGTTGCAGGAGGAAGTTTTCCTTTTTGTCGCACGGAAAATCCCTTTTCCATTTTCCGAGCGCAAAAAACGGGTCGTTTTGTGAAGTAACCACCAAAATGCCGTTTCAGAATGCTACCGTCCTATTTTCCTAAAATACTAGACCACCTTACATGGACTATATCCCAACCGGTACATCTCAAACCTTTTCGTCCATCCCGGGTAAAAAGGACAAATGTCTGCCGAATCGGTAGGAAGTGGGTCCGGTTTGTACTACATGTACATGATCTATCGCCCGTGATTTTTTGAAAAAATCATTTTTAGACTCGCAATATGTGGTTTCTTCAGAGATCCAATGCAAGTTCTAACGATGCCCGTCCCCTATCTTCATGCACACCGGTTCGACCATAGTTAGAAATTCAGATAATTCAAAACGGGCATAATAAATTAAAAAAAATCCGAACAATGAAAATCCTTCGCGTGGTGTCATATTATGTTACATAGTTGAAAGGAAAAATACCAGACTTGGTATATTGATCATGTTTCGAAAAACCCTTCACAAAATGACCTATCATGTTCGAGGTTTCATGGCTTTCGGTCCAAATGACCGATGTTATGTGCTGAATCACGGCATAGTTTGTGATGTTGTGCCCATATTATGCATGTGTGTGGACATTGGTATGTAGAACAATGTTGCAGGAGGAAGTTTTCCTTTTTGTCGCACGGAAAATCCCTTTTCCATTTTCCGAGCGCAAAAAACGGGTCGTTTTGTGAAGTAACCACCAAAATGCCATTTCAGAATGCTACCGTCCTATTTTCCTAAAATACTAGACCACCTTACATGGACTATATCCCAACCGGTACATCTCAAACCTTTTCGTCCATCCCGGGTAAAAAGGACAAATGTCTGCCGAATCGGCAGGAAGTGGGTAAAAAGGACAAATGGTTACATTAATTATTTTTTTAAACAGAAAATGTTTTTGAATTATTTATTTAAATCCAAACACTTTTTACGTTTAAAATTTTTCTAAATTCCAAATTAATATTCAAAAATATAAGTTAATTCATTTTAAAAGGTTACATTAATTATTTTTTAAAAATAGAATATGTTTTTGAATTATTTATTCAAATCCATACACTTCTTATGTTTAAAGTTTTTCTAAATTCCAAATTGATATTAAAAAAATATAAGTTAATTCATTTTTAATTGTAAATGGTTCATATTTTAAATGGTTACATTAATTATTTTTTAAAACAGAAAATGTTTTTGAATTATTTATTTAAATCCAAACACTTTTTACGTTTAATTTTTTTCTAAATTCCAAATTAATATTCAAAAATATAAGTTAACTCATTTTAAAAGGTTACATTAATTATTTTTTAAAAATAGAATATGTTTTTGAATTATTTATTCAAATCCATACACTTCTTATGTTTAAAGTTTTTCTAAATTCCAAATTGATATTAAAAAAATATAAGTTAATTCATTTTTAATTGTAAATGGTTCATATTTTAAATGGTTACATTAATTATTTTTTAAAACAGAAAATGTTTTTGAATTATTTATTTAAATCCAAACACTTTTTATGTTTAAATTTTTTCTAAATTCCAAATTAATATTCAAAAATATAAGTTAATTCATTTTAAAAGGTTACATTAATTATTTTTTAAAAATAGAATATGTTTTTGAATTATTTATTCAAATCCATACACTTCTTATGTTTAAATTTTTTCTAAATTCCAAATTGATATTAAAAAAATACAAGTTAATTCATTTTTAATTGTAAATGGTTCATATTTTAAATGGTTACATTAATTATTTTTTAAAACAGAAAATAGTTTTGAATTATTTATTCAAATCCAAACACTTTTTATGTTTAAAGTTTTTCTAAATTCCAAATTAATTATCATTTAAAAAACAATACAAATTTAAACCCCAAAATAAAAAATAAGGCGGGAACAGAGAGAAAATACCTGAAATTTTTTGAAAACAGGGGAATATGTCCCGGTTGGAGCCACCAACCGGGACTAAAGACCCACTGCGCGCCAACCCTTGGTCTGCTGAAAATTTTGGAGTATAGGTCCCGGTTGGTGGCTCCAACCGGGACGTATGCACCTTTAGTCCCGGTTGGAGCCACGAACCGGGACTAAAGGCCCTTTAGTTATAACAGCGCGTGCCTCCTCTTCTTCTTCCCTTCCCCACTCTGCCTCTGCCCGTGCCCTCGCCGACGACGATGCCGCCAGGCTGCCCCCGCCACCATCGCGCGCTCCCCGTAGCGGCTCCGTCGTCAACGCCTCCGCCTCCGGCCGCCACCCGCGTCTCTTCCCGCGCGCCGACGACCGCGCCGCCCGCGCGTCTCCTTCCCCCGACGACCGCCGGCCGCCCGCTTCTCTGCTTCCCGTCGACGACCGCGCCCTTCCCCCACCGCCGCGCGTCAGGTACGGCGCCGCCCCTCCCTGCCCCTCTCTGTCCTCCCCCTCCCTCTGCTGCTGGTGGTGGTGCATCGTCGCCGCGCCGTTTCCTCCACCGCCGCGCCGTTTCCCCCACCGCCGCGCGTCAGGTACGGGCCCGCTGACGTGGCCCACGGTGGCTTGCTGATGTGGCCTAGGGCCCAGCACTCAGTGACAGTGGCTAGGTTCTGTCTTGGTAAAAAAAAGCCAACCCTTTGTTGATGTCATATTGACACAGTAATTCAATTTTAAATGATTTAATAATTCCAGAAATTGATATAAACTTGTAAATTCAATATCTTTTTATTTATAAGTCAGAAAAATACAAATAATATATCAAATTGTTCAGAAAAATGAAACCTATCTATTTAACCTATAATCATGCATTGTTCAACAATTTAAATGACAAGTATAATTAGAAGAACAAATGCACCCCTCTCATATGTTCCGGAGTTTCCCCGAGTTAGGGTTTTCACCCGTCGGAACCCCGATTAAATCGTCGAGCATGTCTTAGGGTTACATTCCAATGCAAATTAACTTGTCATATCATCATACTTGCTTGAGCATTGCATCGATGCCATGTGTTGATTGTTTCCCTTTCTTTTCGGTGTTTCGATTATTAGGTTTATTATTAGTTAGGTATTATTAGGTTTATTAATTAGTTTGGTATTATTGGTATTCGACCCCACTGGTCAGTCAATGTGGGTAGCCCCAGACCCGATTCACATTGTCAGTCACTGTGGTTAGATAAGGAATCATTAATACCCCTTAGGTGCATGTGGGTTCGACGATGTGCCTTCGCCAGGGCATTCTGAACCCTCTTAAATCGATTCCAATATGGTATTTTGTTAGTATCTAGTGTTACCTATCTGCTGGATAGTTTCCCTTTTGTAGCCTTATACTCATGTTCCCCTCTCATATGCATCGGAGGTTTCTCCGAACTAGGTTACACCCCTCGGAACTCCGGAATATTGATTTTAGTTGATTTTAGCTAGAGTTACCTATCTACTACACGGTTTCCTTTTTGTAGCTAGGTTTAGGGTTTCTCTTCATTTTTATTATTGTGTATGTATATATTAGGGTTTCTCCTTAACTTTCTCCTTTAGCCGCTTTGACTTATTCGTTTTTCCACCTATGCAGAAAATATGGACCCACACGTCAGAGACGAAGAAAAGGTAGAGTTGATCCAAGGTGTGATCCGTGGGGAAGATAATTTAGACGTATCAACGTTTCTGAACAACTCCGGTGAGGGTGATCCTCTTTTTACCGGAGTAGACAACTTGTTTGAGGTTGAAGGTGTTGCCTTCCGCGAGGGAGAAGGCGATGCCTTGTGTAATCGAGAAGACGACCGCTCCGGCGAGGTGCATGTAATATAGATCAATTCATTAATTAATCATCTGCTATCTATATAGAAATAGTAACGATGATCTTTCTTCTTTTAGCCCTCCGGATTGAAGGAATCTACTGAAAAGAGCAGACGAGGCCCAACCAAAAAGTTGCAAGACCATGAGAGGTTTAGGATCGAAGATGTCGCTGAAGACGGCAGACAGACAGCTCCCGAAGTTGTCGCAACCAAATTTGTGGCACAATGCGGAGTAATCGTTAGGGAGTTAATCCCGATCACCATTAGAAATTGGAATAGGCCTGCTAAAGCGGATGAAGAGGGAACATGTTTATTTGTCCCTAACCACGCCAAAGATTTACTGTGGAAGAGGCTCATGGTTAATTTCAAACTACCGAAGATAGAGCTGGATCCAAATGCGGAGGATCCAGTTGAGGACGCCTTACAACATGGGAGAGCCATGGAGGCTAAGGTCAGGGAGTGGGCTTTGAAGAAGATGGCCTAGTGTTTCACCAACTGGAAGAAAAGATTGCACCTTGACTATGTCGTGAAAGAGAAGACTCCGGATTTCAAGAAGACTCAGTTTCAGAAGATAAAACCATTCTGGGCTGAGTTTGTGGAATACAAGACATCGGAAAAAGCTAAGGAAATGTCTGCAAAGAATAAGCTGAATGCTGCTAACAAGAAGTATCACCATACTATGGGGCAAGGTGGCTACAGGGCTGGCATTCCTAAGTGGGAGAAACTTGAGGAAGAACTGCGTGCTAAAAAGATCACTCCAGAGACAGACGATTGGGTAGAACGTGCAAGGAATTGGTTTTACGGGCATGGGGGCACGTTGGACTCGGAAGGGAGGTGTATATATAACATACGACATAAAGAAGACCCCTTGCCAATCGAGAGGATGAGAAAAGCAGTAAAGGCTGTTAAAGATGGGGACTTCATTCCCGATAGAGAGAATGATGAGCTCACACTCGCCCTTGGAAATAAGGAACATGATGGACGAACACGAGGCACAATAGGCTCCCAATCATGGAGGACTGGGTTTCCCGAAGAGAGGAAGAAATATCCTGATAGAAGCCGTCAGAGGAGTAAGGACAGGGCGGCAGTTGAAGCAGAAAGTCAGAAAGAGCGAATGCGTTTAATTGAAGAACGATTAAAGCAACAACAAGATGAAATTAACTCACTTAAAGAGCAAAGTACTACCGGCCCATCTCAGCAGCACACTGCATTCGATGCTACCGGCCTATCGAATAATCGAAAAAGCAGTGTGGCTTCCACCGAGGTCCCGGGTGATGACAATGGCGATGCCAATGATGCACCGACGATGGCTCCTGTTGGCTATCCAGTGGATGATATCACAGAGATGACACACTACGAGCTACATGTCAAAGTTGTGAACATATCAATGAAGGTGGCGGTCGGCTATGCCTTACCAATTGGACCCACACCAACTTACCACAGTCGTCCGGTTCCAGAGGGCTACGCTGTTGTCGGCGTGGATGAAATCATGCCCACCTTTGAGGTTTTGGATCTTCACTACCCTGCTGGTGAAGGGGATGTGACTGTGCTGGGTGACGCAAAAAACGTCACCATTCTATGGCCGAAGGATTGTATCGTGCTTCGAAATCACACGCCAAGGCCATCTTCGCCGCCGCCTCACCCGTCTCCAGCGAGGTCGTCGCCGCCGCGGCAGCCGTCTTCGTCGCCTCACCCGGCTCCGTCGCCTCACCCGTCTCCGGTGCAGCCATCGCCGCGGGAGCCATCGCCGGCGCCTCAGGATAAAAAGCGTAAGCGTACCGCTACTGTGCGCCGTAAGCGATCGCCGAAACGTAAACAAGAGCCTCTTCCAAAAGTACCAACGGTTCCTCCCAAGAGAGCTTATGACTGTACTGAAGAGGAGACTGCGGCGATCGTTGATGCGGAAACGACAGCGTTTTTCGCTAAGCTGAGGCGGCCGAAAGAGCCAGAGTTCCCCAGCACCAAAGAAGAAAAAGCCAAAGTGTTGAAAATGCTAAAGACTCTTCATCAACCCGAGCCAAAGCTGTCATCAGACTATGAGCGTTCTATTCTCAAGTCACATGCAGCACAAAAAGCCTCGAAGAGCAGTACTGATGCAAGCGGGAAATCTGTTGCCCAGCTCGGAGAACAAGCAAAACAGAGTTGCGCCCCTCTCAAGGTGATTTCTCAAACCAATGTGGGGTCGAGCAAATATGGGGCCGAAGAGCAGTATGATCCAGAGGTAGTTGCACAATACGGAGAAGCTGCCGCTGCTCAAGGTATGAGTATTGCCCAGTACTTATCCCAGTTAGAGTTCTTCCCCGTGAGTGAAGTAGCATACCAATACCAGTACGGAAAACCTCTCGTCAAACCTGAGGAGGTAAACAATCTTCCAACAAAAATGCGAAGATTGCATAACTGGTACTTGCATGCCACAAAGGCCGGGGCTAACTGGATAGTGCTGAGGGTTACAAAAAAGCATCATGGGAAAGAAAGGGATGACATGATATCCATTGAATTTGATGAACTATTTCAATTATTCAATCAAGACGCCTTGGACAAATCGATCATGAGTGCCTATTGTCTGTAAGTACTAATTCTGTAATTAACTTAGTCTCCATCTATATTATTTTCTTTATTGGATGTATATAATCATACTTTAATATGCAGAATGAAGATTCTCGAATGCAGCAGAGGACAAATCTATGACATTGGCTTCATTGACCCATATTGGGTTCATGAAGCTAATCTCAAAATAAGCCCCCAGGATACGGAGGATAATATAGTACACGCGTTAAGGTTTCAAGAAACCAAAAGGGAAATACTATTTCCTTACAACTTCCAGTGAGTGTTATTGTCTTGTATACACTTTCTATTTCGCTTACTCGATGTTAAGTATATAATTGATTAGTTCTGCATTCGCATGTACCACTATATTCTGTTAATCATTCAACTTGACAAAGGGCGTGTACTAGTCATGGACTCGAAATATAAACCCCTTGAGACGTGGAAGGACATGCAGATACTTCTCCAGCGGTAATTCTAATCATTACGATACTATATCGGCAACGTTCGTGAATTTTATGATATCAAGTACTTAATAACTTATTTTATTCGTTTTCTACGCCGGCAGCGCTTGGAAACGGTTCACCAAGAAGGCTAGGGGTGTTTGGAAAGAGGAGCTTACATTTCAACCACTAGATGTAAGCACCACTAGCTATTTCCGCGCATCTCTTTGATTCTAGTTTTGATACAGTTATTATCATGCTTGATTATTATTTTGATTGAACTCTGTTGTCGTAAAGTGCCTGACGCAGGGACCAGGTAACAATCTATGTGGATACTATGTATGCGAGTTCATCCGGCAGACGTGCGATGAGAAGGGCAGAAATTTAGAGCAACTCCACGTACGTAAACAATTTCTATAGTTTTTAATTACAATCAAATTGTGTTTAGTTTCATATTCATATAGGCTGACTCCTTTTTTAAATCAGATCGAACGTCTACGGGACGGTCTTCTGCCAAAGGATCGCATACGAGCAATACAGGAGGAATTGGCGGGATTCTTGGATGCAGAAGTCCTAGACCCAAAAGGGGAATACTATTCGGCTGTGTATAGACAATAGGGATTGTAAAAATAACAACTTTCAAGGAATTGGCCGGTAGCATCGAATAGCAACTTTTGTATGTAGTGCATGAACTCGATCCGTGTATTGAATGTAAAATGTTGTCATGATGATCTTGTGTAATATAAGGTTCCTTCATTGATAAGTGCAAAACACTAAATAAACAATAAAACAACCTAAATGAATTCTCTGCCGCAGCACAAAAAGTGGCGAAAATGCTGCCGCGGCAACAAAATGTGCCAAAATGAATTCTCTGCCGCGGCAGAGAAATGGGCCAAATCTCTGTCGCGGCAGCAGGTTATTAGTCCCGATTCGTGTTACGAACCGGGACTAAAACTCCACCCCCCTCGCGCTCTGATGCCGCCACGTGTACCCCCATTTGTCCCGGTTCGTGTTATGAACCGGGACTAATGCTCCACCCCCCCTCGCGCTCTGATGCCGCCACGTGTGCCCCCATTTGTCCCGGTTGGTGGGGCAACCGGGACTAAAGGTTAGAGCTTTAGTCCCGATTGCCCCGTCCCGGTTGGGCAACCGGGACTAATGGCCCTTACCAACCGGGACGCATGGGGCGTTCTCTACCAGTGTACAAGGACCATTACATACAATGACATAATTCTTCCCCAACAATTAGGGAAAAAAGAGCTGAGATGGCATGTGCCCCACATAAACATATCTTCTCCTTCCTCCAATACTCCTCTTCTCCTATCTCTCTACCACCGACGGTAGTACCAAGCCAGGGCTCTACTCACACCGCAACCTCATGTTCTTCCCACGCCGTCGGCTTCCTCCTCTACCCGTGCACCTCTGCCGTGGCCCAGCTCCACCTGCACCTGCACATGCGGCCAAGAAGTCAAGGGCGGGCATGGGCGCTGTGGTGGTGCCTGCCCCCAAACTCCGGCCAGGCCGGCGCCATGGCGCAATAAACTGCAGCTGGACGAATTTTTGCCCTAGCTCCCCACATAAGGTTGCTAATCCCATGTCTAATCTCCATGAATTTATCACTAATAAATAGACAAAGGCCAGAGGGAGAACCTCACCTCTATGCTGAGAGCACCAGAAATTAGGGTGTCAGGTGGGATCCCGCCTAAATCCCACTTTTAGTTCATTTCTCAAAATCTAGTGTAAATTTTTATTTACACTAGAATTTAGCAAATGAACTAGAAGTGGGATTTAGGTGGGATCCCACTTGACACCCTGCCAGAAATTAAAGAAGAAGAAGACGGGAGCGCGCGATCGATGGCGGCCATGGCCTCTCCTGTGTTGGAGGTTCGACCAACCATGGCTAGCGACAAACCTATAAGTATAATATTATGGCCTACTCTACATGTCACAAAGCGTCGCTTGGTACACTGGTAGGTGCCTGTCAACAACTCCGTTAGGTAACGACTTCGAATCCCCTCTTTGGCATATAGTTTTAATTATTTCTTCCACCACTGACAGGTGGGACCCACGCATAAGGCAGCTTCCTAGCTCACATTTTCCGGAGAAAAAACATGAGGTTCTTTCCGTAAAAAGTACAGTGGCATGTGGCTGATTTTTTTATAAAAATCGGACAACAGACCGGAAAGTGACCTCGGGTGCACACGATTGCAAGTTGTATGACCGGTTAGTTCAGTTTGCAAGAAGAGTGACTTAAGTGCACGTGTATGACAAGTTCAGTGACCGCGAGTGCCATTTACTCCACCCCCACGTTGGGGAGCACGGCCAGACTGACGCATCCGGTTGTGGAATCAGCCTAATTTGTGGATCTTTTCTTGGTTAGCGAGCTTGCATATGATATTCTTTACGAATTGCTTGGACAATAGCCACATATTGTTTTCTCTATCTAGTGTTACTACCGAAATCTCACTCTTCACAAGTTCAAATAAAAATTACATGATCTGACATGATCAATGGCGACCTCGAAAGTCTACAAATATTTCTATGATGATTGCCCTATATTCGGATTCAATAAGCCCACTTACCGATGGTCTGACTTTAGTAGTAACAAAATCTTTGGATTCATGAGAAGATTGGATACAAAGTTGTAATATACTCATAGATTCTCAAGGTCCCCAGCGATCATGTCACATCAAGTAATTTGCATCCGAACTTGTGGAGAGAGAGATATCGGAAGGGATTATAAGGTCTCTGCCTATTTTAAGATCATAACTCAAATATCTTCCTCGATGATCAAATCATAAATTCTTTATTTTCTTGTTATAGTGATTTTCCACTTCATCTTGAAAGTCTTTGAACATTTTCAAATATTTCATACTTCTTCCTTATTAAGTAAATATACACATATATTCAATCAAATTTCCAGAGAAAGCATATGAAGATGAAAGATCCACCACTCTTGGCTACACATAATGGACTATATAAATCAACATGCACAATTTAAAATAAGTTAGTCATCCTTTGTCAAGCATATACTTCATAGTTTGTTCACTTTAACCTTAATCATTTTAAGATGCTTATGATAGGGCAATGAGGGCTGAAAGCTAACAAGTACCATAATTTTTGGAAGCTCTTTTTGAAACTTGAAATCCCTGCTTCCCTTGATGAAGGGCCTTTCTTCCACTATTATATTGAGTCTCCACCTTCTACCTTTAGGCACCAGTTAAGAGAGCATAGTTTTCATTCTTAGTTCTATGTGCATTGTCCCAAAACTTATTGATTGATGCATATTGTTGATATTACTTGTTCTTGTGCTATTAGTATCTAGTCACTCTTATGAACTTCGAAGGTGTCATATGCATCTATTTGCTACTCTATGAGGGATAAGCTGAATGCCACTATGCCATGTTTTTTGTATGAGAAACAAACAAACATTTTTCAATGCATGTTATTCATGATCTTTGTTTGTAGCCTTTCATGTTGCATGCATAGTTACTTTGTCTTACTATTAGAACTTCATCTTTCATGCACATGTTTAGAGTTCTTTGATCCCAGCTTTCAATGCTTGCAAATGGTTTGATCTTGGTTTTGATGGTGCATGTCACCTCAAAAATTATTCTTTTTATCACTTACCTACTCGAGGACGAGCAGGAGTTGAGCTTGGGGATGCTTGATACGTCGGAAACGTATCTATAATTTTTCATGTTCCATGCTTGTTTAGTATCTACTTTGTTTTGCTTTGTCTACACTTTGAGGTGTTTTAAATGTTTTCTGGTACGAACCTATTAACAAGATGTCGCAGTGCGAGTTTCCTGTTTTCTGCTATTTTTGGTTCCAGAAAAGCTAGTAAGGAAATATTCTCGGAATTGGACGGGACAAAAGCCAAAGTCAATATTTCACCGAGGAAAACACAGATTCCAGAGGAGAGACGGAGGAGAGCCACAGGGCGAATGCACCCCCAGGCGTGGGCCCACCCTAGGCCGCGCCTGGGCAGGTTGTGGGCCCCCTGGCCGCCTCCCTGTCTTGCCTCTTCGCCTATATGAATCCTCCGATTCCTAAACCCTAAGTACCCGATCAATATTCCACGAAACCGTCTGTAGCCGCCGCCACCATCGTCCCTAGATCGGGGGATATGAAGCTCTTCCCGACACCCTGCCAGAGGGGAGATCATCCCGGAGGCCTTCTTCTTCATCATGCCAGCCTCCGATATGAAGCGTGAGTAGTTCCACCTTGGACTATGGGTACATGAAGTAGCTAGATGTTTGTATCTCCTCCTTTGTGCTTTCATGTCTAGATCTTGCGAGCTCCATTCATGATCAAGATCTCATCTATTTGTAATCATGCGTGTTGTGTTTGCGGGGATCTAATGGATATTGAGATTACTATGTAAGATTGATTAATGGTTTTGTCTTATTGATTCTATCATGTCTGTGTTGTTTGTGATCGTGCATGGTATCTGTTGTTAGTAGCTATCTTGGCCAAGTAGTTGCTAGTGACTCCAAGATGAGGTATTTATGCTCGATAGTGGGTTCATGCCTCTATTTAATCTAAGGGAAGTGACACAAATCTCTAAGGTTGTAGATGTGATGTTGTGCGGTGACCCAGCATACCACTGCATGATGTAGTACACTATAGTCGTTGACATAACACCAATGAAACACCGTTCACTAGTATTACATCCCTCAGAGTGATACAACAGAAACACAGCAAGTCCAAGACATGACTATAGGTTACAACTCGACTCTTTACATAAGATCCATAGAAAAATCTAGGTTAAAGAGAGAGAAAGAAACTTCTTACAAAGAAGAATAAAAAAATAAACAACTCAAAAACTATTATACTATTAAGACTAGTATTTTAACTAATGGTCTGGCATTGCTGCTATTACAATACACTACAGAAATAGGTTCTATGGCTAGAGATTTTAATCCCATCTAGTCAGAAACTTCGTCTTCACTTGAGTTGATGTATATGTTGACTTCCTTGACTTTACTGAAGAACTCGAGCTTTTGATGATGATTCCTGGAGCATAACTTGATGTAGACATCGTCTGTACTGGCTTGAGAACCTAGCAAGGGTTAAGAAGATACTTTGAGTACGAGCGTACTCAGTAAGTTCACTAGAAAAGGAGTGTTTGATGCACTATATCTATAGCCATAGACCATAGGTCATAGGCAATGCAGGTTTTCGTAAACATTTCTTCAAAGGTTGCTTTTATTCTGAAAAGCTATGTCCGTCAGCCTTCACGGATTTACCAGAACTTTCATGGAGTTCCTTTCCTGCTGTGTTCCCTATGATGCATATCCTCTATGAATTACCAATTAATATGCATGCTACGAGTGATAACAGCCACGACCTGCACATCCGGCTACATGCGAGAGGAAGAAGATATAGCTGACTTCTCCGTCCCATTCCAAATCTCATGGTTAACGCGTGATATACGACGCAAGAATCACTGGCGACATTGGTTGTTAAGTCCTAGATAATATGTTCCTTTACCACTGGAACTTTCATAGTAGGTTATTACCTCATGGTAATTAACCTATAATCATATTATTATGAAAATAGTCTTTGCTGACCTTTTTCAAATGCATGTGATAACAACACTGGATTTGCAAAATACTTTACAGAAAATAATCAAAGGACATGAGCAAGTGTGAACTTGCCTTTTGTGATTGCAAGATTATGCACTCACGGTCTTTAAGACAATATAAGATCCAATATCTGAAATCAGCATCATTGGTCCAATAAGGGCTAATGTTTTAAAGAAGCAAGATGCTATTATGCATAAGTAATGTAATGCAATTTCGTAAACTCAAATCCCGGGGATAATGTTGATCTAGGGTTTGGAAACTGGAAATGGTTTCTTTAGAATGTGTTGTCCTTTTAGATAAGTTTCATACTTGTGCTTCCTATTAAGGCTTGTGAGTGTGTGATTGATTAGTTTGGACTTGAGATGCTTTATGTCTTAATTGGAATAGACCAAGGTTAACTATAAAAACATAAGTAGTTTATTAGACATAATGTTGATAAGCCTTGAGACTAAAGTTATCTTTAAAAGGGTAAATAAACTTAAGGTGTAATTTGTTTTAATTATTCTCAAGTTTTGGATTTATGATAAGTATCATTAAAGTGTGGGATTATTCACTTTACATTGAAGTGAATGATTATTTTAAATTTGTTTTTCTATTATGAAAATAACATGCAACTATCAAAGAAAGTATAATTTGGATGGTGTTGTTAAGGTATTAGTTTTAAAGTCATGCTAATTATGATTTAGATATTAAGATCATTCCCTCTTCATATAAGTGAATGATATATAAAATTATCTTAAAGACTATGGTTTTGAATTTTATTTTAGGGTTTAAAAGAGTATTATAAAGTTAATGATTTATGTTTAAGTTTTATTATAAATCCTAGTTATGGTTTAGAACTTTAGTAATTAGATTTTAAGGTTTTGATATTTCTAAAGAAATATAGTTATTTCTTATTTAAGAAATGTATTTTAAGAAGTTTCAAAATAGATAATAGACAAGGTTTTATTACTTTAAAATATTAAAAACCTTTCTAAAATTATATTGAATAAATTTTTTAGTGTAATATATTTTTTTCAAGACTTTAAAAATGATTTTTTTAATTATTTTTATGTTTATAAAATTCCATCAAGGATTAAATGTCTTTGAATATTTACTTCGTATTTTATTATAAAAAATTAGGCTAGTATTTTTTATAAAATAGTATGTTTATTTTTATACACAAAAATGATTTTTATTCATTTTTAGGATTTCTCCTTATTTTATGAAATTTTACTTAGGATTTAATGGTGTTAATATTTATTTGTTTTATATTTATTTTAAACAAATAAATTTATATATTTTTTATATTAGGTAGATCTTATTTTAAGATGATTTAAATATTTTAGATGTATTTCTATGATTTTTCTATAATTCTTTAGAGCTTTAATTGTCAAAAGGCATTTGGTAATTTTTATTTTATTCTTTAATTTTTATTATTATTATTATTATTTTACTGAAATCTGGCCTATTTGAGTTGGGCACATGGGCCGATTCGGCCCAGCTAAATCGGGCTTGTGGTCATCTTGACCCCCGACCCACACTCTCTCCCTCACCCAACACACGCGAGCACGCACGCACCGCCCCCCTCCAGGATGCTTGCGATGCCGCCACCGCCGCCAGCGGTGCCGCCTGCCTCACCGGCCATCGCCGGCACCTCCCAGCGCCGCTAGGCCTCTATCTCCTCCTTTGATTTCCCTCTTCTGTGGTGCCCAGTACCTGTGCGACCTCTCCCTGGGAGAAACCCTACCTTCTCCGGGATCTTCTTAGCCAACTCCGGCTCCTCAGTACCACCGCACGCCGGCGAGGCCTTGCTCCGGTTCTTCTCACCATCCCCACATCGCCCCCACATGGTACTGCCTCTGATGCTCGCGTACTCATCAAACCCTAGCCCATTAGTCCCGACTACTGGCGCTGCCTCTGCACATCTCCACCCTCTGCTGCTCCTGCCATGGCTGGCCGTGGTCTCCCTCACCTGGTGAGGTAGTAGACTGCGGCTGGCCCCTACTACATCAAGCTCGACGGCTTTCTTCACGGCCCTAACTACCACTGTAAGTTATCTCTTTTCTCCCTCTTATTTATTTTTAGTCATGTGTTCATTGATGAATGGATATAAGTGATGTAGTGAGGATTATGTTATCAGTAGCTACAAGATTAGTTGGTTATTAAAATATGCTACCTTTGTTCTAAGGCACATGACTGAACTAAGATACAATACTACTAGTATTGGTATAGATATAGGTCTGGCAATTCTAGAAGTTGTTTGTGGTGAGAATCTGTGACTATGTGTACTGCTAATGATCTTCTAACTGAGTTAGGTGTGTTAGATGGTTGCAGCTTGTCATAGGTTTATGATAGTGATTATCCAGTACTAAACCAAAGTGATGTTCTGTTATTACTGTCTAGGTTGTGATGATCGATGGCCTGGCCAATGAGCCATCATGTTCTTCTGTGGGGTTTTTGATTGTGCTAAAGGTTCAGGTGTTGATAGCTTGATAGAATTAGTTAATTACTTGTAAACCATCATCTCTAGTTTGTTTCTTATCTATTTAGGACTGTATGTTCTAATAGATATAGAGGAATATACCTTGGGTATGTAGTACTTTCTTTTAGTAACATGATCATTTTTTTACTCCTTACATTGCTATGGGTATTGGATTTTCTTCTTCTTTAATTTTTTTCCTATAGTTATGCATATGCTTTGTGACCCCATGATATCGAACCAATTAAATGCTAGGGAAATGCTTGTCTATCTTCCACTAGCTTCTTAGTTGTTTTATAGGCTCTTATATAATCAAATACTAGTGTTCTTGATGTTTTATAGGCACAGCCCTGGATAAGGACAGATATTGTGCTATGGTTTTCATTTCTTGATGATGATTTTGCATAGCACCTCTATGCAGGACTGAGAGAAATCCTCTATTTTCTATACTTTATTACCTCCTCTACTTGCCCTTTTATCTAAAACAGATAAGAACAGATATGCTATGCACCATATCCTCCAAGGCTCTTATTTTTCCTACCTTGAGCTTCCTGAAGCTTGTTCTTCTAAGTTGGTCCTTTTGGACTCTTAATTTCCTACTTGTCATTGGCTTGATGATCTGCTGCTGCTCTGGGAATCCTTTCCTGACCTTAACCTTCTTGTTGACCAGCTCCTCACCTTCCTCTATTCTTCCTCTGATAATGGTGATAGCTATTCTTTATGGATAGATTTTGTATATAGCTGCTGGATAGCTATTGGTGGGATGTTCTGGCTAGTTTGTATGGTTGTGGTGATGGAAATAGTTTGTCATAAACTGGGATGAGCTAGATGAAGTATGGTGGTGTTCTAAAGTGAGGATGTGGATGTGATGAAACTGGTGAGGTGCTTGGGTGGTGTTCTTGGCTAAGTGTGGTGGAAATGGAGTAGCTAGCTTTGCTACTACGGTTGGCTTCTTCCTTTTGTATAGTTGGTGCTCTCCCTGAGGTGTTGACAACACATCAACTACATGTGGTGTGTAAGCTGCTGCAACTGGGCCCACTGGGTGCAAGTTTCCATACATAGATTCTTGGTGTTGTGGATTGGTTCTGATGGGTGATGGTATTATCCTAGTTTGGCTAACTCTGTACCGAACAAGTGAAACTTGCCCCAGGCCAATGATGCATAGTTCTGAGGACAATTTCTTTGACTAAGGACAGATACTAAGCATTGCTTTTTCTTTTTAACTCGATGATGAACCTGGAATATCAACTGTATGCCCTTCTGAGAGTAATCCAATACACTGACCACCTCTCTGTCTTGTATTTGCATTGTTTTCTTTTTGTCTTATTATGCAGGAATCAAAATAGGAAGGATTGGAGAAAAGAAGATTAGAGGATCAAGAGATCTAGCTAGATTTTTAGTTCTAATTTTTCTTTTACTTGTTGTTGTAATCTTTCTCTTTCATTTAAACATCTGTAAAAAAATTTATAATATTTGTATAAAGTTATTCTTTTCTATTTCATTTATTGTTTGTATTATTCCATAAATGTTGTAATAAAGTAAATCTATTTTTGCAAATTTCAATTTTTCTTTTACAAGACTTGTTACTTATTTGTAATTTCCATTTTTATTCAAAAGGGTGAAGACACTGTAATATGGTATGATGTAAATAAGAGTACCTTTCTTTGTATTTTCATATTCTTTTATTTAACTATTTCTGTAAGTTCCTTCTTAAATGTAAACACTGTAATATTATTTATATGATAAGAAAGTAAATATTTTCTTCATTATTGAATCTTGGACATAATTATATGTATCTTATTTATGAATACTTATTTAATTATTTATTTGAAATAGCATTCAATTAGGGATTACTTAATATTCATTTTCATTTTCTTAGTTCTAACTATATATATCATTTGGTTATTCAAATTGAAATTATTTCCCTTATAAGTAAAGGACTCAACAAAAGTCATGTCGGAATCCATAGCACTTGCAGTAACGTTTCCCTCAGAACAAGAGAGACCTCACTCACTCTGTAGCCCTTTTTATTTTGCGCGAAAATTCCCTAGATTTTATTATGAATGAATGAAATGCACACACATGTGTCCTTTCTAATTCTAGGTGTTAATCCTGGGATGTTACATGTTGCCACTAGGGAGAAAACAACGGTCTCTTGTTCATGAAACAAGTGGATTGTTTACCTAACACACTTTGCTTAAAGAAGTTTTCTGTTGCTTGCAACTTAATACTGGAGGGGGTTCGGATGATAACCAAAAGGTGGACTTCTAGTCATAGATGCAGTTGGATGGCGGTCTATGTATCTTGTTGTATTGCCCAATCAAATCTCATAGGATCATGAATGTCTAGTATTGCATTATTATGCCTTGCTCAGTCCAATCAATTGCCCTGCTGTAATTTGTTTACCCAGCATGCCATATTTGTTTATCTAAGGAGAACACCTATAGTGAACTATGGATCCTGGTCCAATCTTTACCATTGATACATCTTCCACTGTTACTGTTTACTTACTGCAAACCACAATTACCTTCCACACCATACAGTTAATCCTTTGTTACAACAAACCGATGAGATTGACAACCTCACTGTTTGTTGGGGAAAAGTCTTGAGTTTGTGTTGTGCAGGTCTGCAAGTTGCTAGCAATATTTTTGAGTCATTTCCTTCCTCCTACTGATTTGATAACCTCGGTTTCTTACTGAGGGAAAACTTGCTGTTGACCTCGTCATACCTTCCTCTTTGGGTCTCCCAACGAAGTGTTCACGTAGTCATCATCATCCTCGGGTGGTCATCCTTGTTTATTGTTCACGGCATCCTCACCATCAGCCCAGCGGTGTGCCATGTCCATCAATTGAGAAATTGTTTTCGGCTTCACCTGCCCCAACTCTTCAATGAAATCCTTTCTATGCAAACCATCATTAAAAGCATCGATTTCCCTCTCGTCAGAGATGTGCTCTGCAGAGTTTTTGATGATATTCCAACATTGGATATATGCCATGATAGATTCCCTGGGTTTCTGCTTGCAGGCCCACAACTCCTCAATAGATGCTGGTCACCTAAAAGTGGACTTGAAGTTCGGATAAACTTGTCCTCTAGATCACTCCACCTATTGATAGATTTTGTGGGTAATTGCCTGAGCCACGAGCGTGCTACGTCGCTCAAGTGTAACTAAAGGCTTTGCATCACGGCGGCCTTTTAACCACCCTGGATCTTGACGGTTTGAAGATAATCGTCTAGGCATGCCTCGGGTTCCTAAAGTCCGTCGTATTTTTGGAGGTCATGAGGGAGCTTGAAATCTTTGGGTATCACAAACTTGTGAACCGGATAGGTAAAGCAACTAGCGCCACAAGGTTCACGCTCTTCATCACTTTATTTGTCAGAATATCTTCGGTTGCTACGTTCCTCCATGGATCTATCGACCCTTCTTTGAGTGATGTCGTTTCTAGCATCGTCCCCACAAAAAGAATGTGTGAATTGCACATGGTGAGGGGAGCTAGATCATCGAGTATTCCCTATGTGTTGTGGGCTGCTGCAACAGCAAGGCGATTTATCGGCTCGTTCTACAATTCCTTGTTCTCCTTGTGCAAGAGTCTTGACTACCATACCCAATCCCATGAGGGTGGAGCGATGAATGGTTGCCTGCAGATCATCGGATGCCAGTTGATTTGTCAAGAGGTAGGTTTTAGCTGCGACAAGGGCAGCTTCTGCTATTTTTTCCTTGATGTTACCAGGAGAATCAATTGACATGAATGACAGGTCCAAATCTCTGGCCAATTCGCGCCTCTCGGCCTCCGTGATGCATTGCAGCCATGAGGTGCTCCTCCTAGGCTGTGGTCCTCTAGTGATGCTGCCAGAATTTCGGGTGGAGTTGAGATGTGCCTGGCGTACGCTGGATTCATCAGCTAACCTTTTTCTTTAATCTAGAGACCGCTGCAGTCGTAGTAAATCCTTTCTCTTGTTGTGCAACAAGTATTGGTAAGCCATGAATTCTTCTCTTATGGCGTCTACTATCATGGGCACCACACCCAATACGGCGTCTCGAGCCTTTCGCCAAGCTGTTGGAGGCAGGTGAAGTGTTATGCGCTCTCGAGCGCGTTATCCTCCTCTTCTCACGACACAGCGGTCTCCTTCTGGCAGGTCCTGCCTTTCCTCGCGATGCCCTGCCGCATCATCCAACAAAATATCATCAGGGTTAATGATCGGGTTGTTGGAGATATTCCCAAGAGGCAATAATAAAGTGGTTATTATCATATCTTTATGTTTATGATAAATGTTTACATCCCATCCTATAACTTTCTTAACCGGAAACATTAATACTTGTGTGATTTATAAACATGTAAGAGTCCCTAGTGAATCCTCTTGTTAAACTAGCTTGTTTATTAATAGATGATCATGGTTTCATGATCATGAACATTGGATTTTATTAATAACAAGGTCATATCATTAGAATAATGATGTGATGGACACACTCCTATAGTTAAGAGTAGCATAATATCAAGTCATTTAAATAGTTCATTTTCTAAAGCTTTCAAATACATAGTAACCTAAATCCTTCGACCATGAGATCGTGTTAATCACCATCACCGGATGGATGCTTAGATGACATCAAACACCACTTCATAACTGGGTGGTTATAAAGGTGGCATTGAGTATTCTTAAGGTATGTGTTGAGGCACATGGATCAAGAGTGGGATTTGTCCATCCATATGACAAATAAATATACTATGGGCCCTCTCGGTGGAATGTCATCCAATTGGCTTGCAAGCATGTTACTGGCTCACAAGGGATCACATATCACAGGAATGAGTAAAGACTACTTATTGGTAACGAGGTTGAACTAGGTATGCAGAGATACTGACGATCAAACCTCAAATAAGTAAAGTATCGTGAGACAAAGGGAAATTGGTATCATATGTAAATGTGTAGGGTTTCGTAGCATGGAAAACAAAAATTTTCTACCGCATACAAACAAACAATCCAAGATCTATCTACTAGATTGTAGCAACGAGTCGATGGAATAACTCACCCTCAAAGATTCCAAAGTGTTTAACGAGAGCGTATTCTCGTGTGTGATGTAGTCGTACTCTTCCCGATCTCAAGATCGCGTAGACGATCCTTCCGGCGCTGCGTTCCGGCAGCGCTCCCGCAGTCGGTCACACGTTCGGTACTCGACGAAGACCTTCCTCTCCCTTGTTCCAGCAGCCAGCGGAGGTTGTAGCACTCTCCTCGCGATTTCGGCAGCACAACGGCGTGGTACCGGAAGTAGAGGGGAGATCTCGCAGGGCTTCGCCTTAAGCCAGATCGAGTATGGTGGACTATGAGAGAGCTCCTCGGCGATCTAGGGTTTAGACACACCAAGGAGGAGGCTTGGCCGGCGGTTAGGGTTAGCTGGCGGCGGCGGTGGTTTGCCCTAGGGTGGCGGCGGCTAGGGCTAGGGTTTGCGGGGTGGTGGAGTTGTGTGCTAGGAGGGGCAGCCCTGCCCCTCCCTTTATAGGTGGAGGGGCCGCGCCAGGGGAGGGGAGTCCCTCCCCAACTCGGTTTCCCAAGGGGGGCAGCGGTGGAGGGGAGGAACTCCTCCCCAACTCGGTTTCCACCTTCCCCTCCACTTCCCAAAATAGCCGTTTGACTTTTCAAATTGGCGTTTGACTTTTCAAACTAGGATTTGATTAAACCCTTTATTTTGTTCAGCGATGACACTTAGTACATGATGCAATCATTCCAACTTGGTATGACACATTCATGTACCCTTCCCCTCCGGAGTGCCGGACATTTCGGAACCTTCTAGAACATTCCCGATGGAAGCACCGGAACCATTCTCCAACTCTGAAATAGGACTTTCCTTATATGAATCTTATTCTCCGGACCATTCCGGATCTCCTCGTGATATCCCGGATCCCATCCGAGACTCCGAACAACATTCGGTCTCTTTCTCATCATTCCATAACTACTCAAACAACGTCGAATCCTTAAGTGTGTCTCCCTACAGTTCGTGAATTATGCGGACATGATCGAGACACTTCTCCGAACAATAACCAATAGAGGAATCTGGAAATTCATATGGCTCCCACATATTTCTACGATTACTTTGCGATCGAATGAACCACTTACATACGATACCAATTTCCCTTTGTCTCACGATAGTTTACTTATCCGAGGTTATGATCTTCGGTATCTCTACATACCTAGTTCAACGTCGTTACTGATAAGTAATCTTTTCTCGTTCCCGTGATATGTGATCCCTTGTGAGTCAGTCACATGCTTGCAAGCTAATTGGATGACATTCCACCGAGAGGGCCCAGAGTATATCTATCCGTCATATGGATGGACAAATCCCACTCTTGATCCATGTGTCTCAACCAACACTTTCCGAACACTCAATGCCACCTTTATAGCCACCCAGTTACGGTGTGGTGTTTGATGTCATCAAAGCATCCTTCCGGTGAAGGTGATATGCATGATCTCATGGTCGAAGGAATTAGGTTACTATGTATCAGAAAGCATATAGCAATTGAACTATTAAAATGACTTGATATTTATGCTACGCTTATCTATAGGAGTATGTCCACCATATCATTCTCCTAACGATATGATCTTGTTGTTAATAACATCTCAATGTTCATGATAGGGAAACCACAATCATTTATTAACCAACAAGCTAGTATTATAAAGAGGCTTTACTAGGGACTCTATTTTAGTTTACAAATCACACAAGTATTAATGTTTCCTTGTTAATACTATTATAGCATGAATGTAAACATTTATCATAAACACAAAGATATAATAATAACTACATTTATTATTTCCTCTAGGGCATATCTCCAATAGTCTCTCACTTGCACTAGAGACATCTAATCTAGATTACATGGTAATATACCGAACACCCATGGTAGTTTGGTGCTGGTCATGTTTTGCCCTCGGGAGAGGTTTAGTCAACGGATCCGCCACATTCAGATCTGTGTGTACTTTGCAAATCTTTATGTCCCTATCTTGGACATGTTCTCGAATAGCGTGAAAACGTAGCTTGATATGCTTCAGCTTCTTGTGTGACCTTGGTTCTTGCACATTGGCTATGGCGCCCAAGTTATCACAGTAGATAGACATTGGGTCCAGCGCCCTTGGAACCACACCCAGCTCTATAATGAACTCTTTCATCCATATCGCTTCTTGTGAAGCCTCCGAAGCAGCCATGTATTCTGATTCAGTTGAAGATCTCACCACAACGCTTTGCTTTGCACTCCTCCAGCTAACTGCTGCACCATTCAAAGTAAATATGTATCCAGATTGTGATTTAGAATCATCCGGATCGGTGTTCCAACTAGCATCGGTGTAACCATTAACAACGAGCTGTTCATCACCTCCATAAGAAAGAACCATATCCTTAGTTCTTCTCAAGTACTTAAGGATGTTTTTGACCACTGTCCAATGATCCACTCCTGGATCACTTTGATATCTGCTAGTTAAACTAACAGCATATGCAATGTCGGGTCTAGTACATAGCATGGCATACATTAGAGATCCTATGGCTGAGGCATAGGGAGTCTTACTCATCCTTTCTCTATCTTCTGGCGTTGTCGGACTTTGAGTTTTACTCAAGGTCGTATTGGGCAACATGGGCAAGAACCCTTTCTTGCTATCTTCCATTCCAAACCTCATTAGAACTTTGTCCAAATATGTACTTTGTGACAATGATATTAGGCGTCTCGATCTATCTCTATAAATCTTTATGCCTAATATGTAAGCTGCTTCGCCAAGATCCTTCATTGAAAAACTATTATTCAAATATTCCTTGACACTATTAAGAAGGTCTGCATCATTCCCAATCAACAATATGTCATCTACATATAGTATTAAGAATGCTACAGAGCTCCCACTCACTTTCTTGTAAATACAAGCTTCTCCATAAGTTTGTATAAAACCAAAACTTTTGATCACCTTATCAAAACATTGATTCCAACTTCGGGATGATTGCTTCAACCCATAGATGGACCGTTGAAGTTTGCATACCTTGTTAGCATCTTTAGGATGGACAAAACCTTTGGGTTGCATCATATACAACTCTTCATCAATGTCTCCATTGAGGAATGCTGTTTTGACATCCATCCGCCATATCTCATAATCATAATATGCAGCGATTGCTAACATAATCCTCACAGACTTTAGCTTCGCTACAGGTGAGAAAGTATCATCGTAGTCAACTCCTTGAATTTGTCGAAACCCTTTTGCGACAAGTCGAGCTTTATAGACAGTAACATTCCATTAGCATCTGTTTTCTTCTTGAAAATCCATTTGTTCTCGACAGCCTTCCGGCCATCCGGTAAGTCCACCAAAGTCCATACTTGGTTTTCGTACATGGATCCAATCTCGGATTTCATGGCTTCTTGCCATTTATTGGAATCTAGGCTCATCATCGCTTCCTCATATGTCGCAGGGTCATCGGTGTTATCCACCAACATGACACTCATAACGGGATCATACCAATCTGGAGTGGTACGAGTTCTCGTTGACCTGCGAGGCTCTGTAGCAACTACAACCGAAGTTTCATGATCATCATCATTAGCTTCCTCTCTTATTGGTGCAGGCACCACAGGAACTTCTTCCGGTGCTGCGCTACTCGCAATTTCGAGAGAAGGTTCGACAACCTCGTCGAGTTCTACTTTCCTTCCAGTCACTTCTTTCGAGAGAAATTCCTTCTCTAGAAAGGATCCATTCTTGGCAATGAAGATTTTGCCCTCGGATCTATGATAGAAGGTATACCCAATAGTTTAGTTCGGGTATCCTATGAAGACGCATTTTTCCGCTTTGGGTTCAAGCTTGTCCGGCTATAACTTCTTTACATAGGCTTCGCATCCCCAAACTTTAAGTAACGACAATTTAGGTTTCTTCCCAAACCATAATTCATACGGTGTCGTTTCAACGGATTTAGATGGTGCCCTATTTAAAGTGAATGCGGCTGTTTCTAATGCATAACCCCAAAATGATAGCGGTAAATCTGTAAGTGACATCATAGAACGAACCATATCTAAGAGAGTTCGATTACGACGTTCGGACACACCATTACGCTGTGGTGTTCCCGGCGGTGTCAATTGTGAAAGTATTCCGCATTTCTTCAAATGCTCGCCAAACTCGTAACTTAGATATTCACCTCCACGATCAGAACGTAGAAATTTAATCTTCTTGTTACGTTGATTCTCCACCTCACTTGGAAATTCCTTAAACTTCTTGAAAGTTTCAGACGTATGTTTCATGAAATAGATATACCCATATCTACTCAAGTCATCCGTGAAGGTAAGAACATAACGATAACCACCGCGCGATGCTACACTCATTGGGCCACACACATCGGTATGTATGATTTCCAATAAGTCCGTAGCTCGCTCCATCATACCAGAAAATGGAGTCTTAGTCATTTTACCCATCAGACATGCTTCGCATATTTCAAGTGATTCGAAATCAAGTGATTCAAGAAGTCCATCGGAATGGAGTTTCTTCATACGCTTCACTCCAATGTGACCAAGACGACAGTGCCACATATAGGTCGAGTTATCGCTCGTTTTCAAACTTTTAGCCTCAATGTTATTAATATGTGTATTTCTACTATCGAGATTCAATAAGAATAGACCATCTATCAAAGGTGCATGTGCATAAAACATATTACTCATATAAATCGAACAACCATTATTCTCGGACTTAAACAAGTAACCGTCTTGCAATAAACAAGATCCCTATATAATGTTCATGCTTAATGCAGGCACCAAATAACAATTATTTAAGTATAAAACTAATCCCGATGGTAGATGAATGGGTAGCGTGCCGACCGCGATCACATCAACCTTTGATCCGTTTCCCACGCGCATCGTCACCTCGTTCTTCGCTAGCTTCCGTTTATTCTGCAGCACCTGTTTCGAGTTACAAATATGAGCAACCGAACCAGTATCAAATACCCAGGCACTACTACGAGTACTAGTGAGATACACATCACTAACATGTATATCGGATATACCTTTCTTCTTGATGTTGTCGTTCTTCAAATCCGCCAAGTACTTTGGGCAATTCCGCTTCCAGTGACCTTCTCCCTTGCAGTAAAAGCACTCAGTATCAGGCTTAGGTCCAGCCTTGGTCTTCTTCGTCGGCGCGGTAACTTTCTTACCACCCTTCTTGAAGTGTCCCTTTTGCTTAGACTTGCCTTTCTTGAATTTGGTGGTCTAATTGACCATCAACGCTTGGTGCTCTTTCTTGATCTCCACTTCTGCAGATTTCAACATAGCAAACAGTTCTGGCAACTGCTTGTTCATGTTTTGCATATTGTAGTTCATCACAAAGTTCTTGTAACTTGGTGGTAGTGATTGGAGGACACGGTAAATCCCCAAAGCATTAGGAATCACTATACCCAAGCTTTGAAGTTTGTTTGCGTGCCCAGACATCTTAAGCACATGCTCACTGACGGAGCTGCCCTCTTCCATCTTGCAGTTAAAGAACTTTTCAGAAGCCTCATAGATCTCAATTGCCGCGTGAGTCTCAAATATCAATTTGAGATCACGGACAATATCATGTGGGTCTGAACTCTCAAACCTTTTCTGAAGCTCCGATTCTAAACCATACAAGATAGCACACTGAACTGTGGAGTACTGAGTCTTTCGAGCGAGGTAAACATTCTTTACTTCATCGGTAGCAGTAGCTGCAGGTGGGTCACCTAGCGGCGCATCCAGCACATAGGTCAAATTACCAGCTGTGAGGACAATCCTCAAATTGCGGAACCAATCCGCGAAGTTGCTTCCATTGTTTTTCAACTTTTCTTTCTCTAGGAACGCATTAAAATTGATGGTAGGGGCCGCCATTGATCTACAACATATTTGCAATAGTTTAGACTAAGTTTATGACAAATTGAGTTCTAATTAATAGTTAAATTAATCTAGGTGAACTCCCACTCAAAACAATATCCCTCACATTGTTTTAGTGATCACACGAACAAAATCCACCACATCAACACCGATCATCACGAGAGTTGATATAGTTTCAATGGCGAACAATCGACATGTTCATCATATCTACTATATGATTCATGCTTTACCTTTCGGTGATCCGTGTTCCAAGACCATGTCTGTACATGCTAGGCTCGTCAAGATCAAACCTTAGCTTCCGCATGAGCAAATCTGGCTTGCTCACGTTGTATACACTTGCGGAATCTAACACACCCGATCATCACGTGGTGCTTCGAAACAACAAGCTTTAGCAACGGTGCTCACTAAGGATGAACACTTTAGAACTTGAAATTCATGTGCATGAGGGATCATCTTATAATGCTACCGTCGTTAACTAAGCAATACAAGATGCATAAAGGATTAACATCACATGCAATTCATAACATGTGATATGATATGGCCTTTCTTCTTTGTGCTTCCGATCTCCATCTTCAAGAACGAACATGATCTCCATCATCACCGGCATTGCATCAAGGTCAATGAAGCTTCTCCATGGTTGTCGTCCACCGGCTTCAACTATTACAACTACTTTGAATAGACACGCGGGTCTTAACAAAATTAAAGACAACCATATGGCTCCTGCCGGTTGCCAACTTACAATAAGGAACATTGCATACATCAAATATAATCACAATCATGGCCATATCACATCACTGCACACCCCTGCAAAACAAAGTTAGACGCCTCTACTTTCTTTGCATGTTTTACGTGGTTTGGGGCTTTCAATAAGTGTCGTTCTAACTTACGAACAAGAACCACAACATTGATACTAGTATTGTCAATCACCCGTTGTAAATTGAATCTTAACTATGCTAGGAGAAACAGGCACCCGCAAAGCCACTTATGCAATACAAGTTGCATGTCAAGCGTGGAGCAAGTCTCATGAACGATGTCATGTAAGGTTAGCCCGGGCCGCTTCATCCCAACATCCCGCAAGATGCAAAGTACACAAGAAGCAATCGACAATAAAAGCATCAACGCCCACAATGACCATTGTGTTCTACTCGTGCAACAGATCTACATATAGACACGGCTCTGATACCACTGTAGGGTTTCGTAGCATGGAAAACAAAAAATTTCTACCGCATACAAACAAACAAGCCAAGATCTATCTACTAGATTGTAGCAACGAGTCTATGAAATAACTCACCCTCGAAGATTCCAAAGTGTTTAACAAGAGCGGATTATCGTGGGTGATGTAGTCATACTCTTCCCGATCTCAAGATCGCGTAGACGATCCTTCCGGCGCTGCGTTCCGGCAGCGCTCCCGCAGTCGGTCACACGTTCGGTACTCGACGAAGACCTTCCTCTCCCTGGTTCCAGCAGGCAGCGGAGGTTGTAGCACTCTCCTCGCGATTTCGGCAGCACAACGGCGTGGTAGCGGAAGTAGAGGGGAGATCTCGCAGGGCTTCGCCTTAAGCCGGAGCGAGTATGGTGGACTATGAGAGAGCTCCTCGGCGATCTAGGGTTTAGACACACCAAGGAGGAGGCTTGGCCGGCGGCTAGGGTTAGCTAGGCGGCGGCGGTGGTTTGCCCTACGGCGGCGGCGGCTGCAGGAGGAGCCGGCGGCTAGGGCTAGGGTTTGCGGGGTGGTGGAGTTGTGTGCTAGGAGGGGCATCCCTGCCCCTCCCTTTATAGGTGGAGGGGCCGCGCCAGGGGAGGGGAGTCCCTCCCCAACTCGGTTTCCCAAGGGGGGCAGCGGTGGAGGGGAGGAACTCCTCCCCAACTCGGTTTCCACCTTCCCCTCCACTTCCCAAAATAGCCGTTTGACTTTTCAAATTGGCGTTTGACTTTTCAAACTAGGATTTGATTAAACCCTTTATTTTGTTCAGCGATGACACTTAGTACATGATGCAATCATTCCAACTTTGTATGACACATTCATGTACCCTTCCCCTCCGGAGTGCCGGACATTCCGGAACCTTCTAGAACATTCCCGATGGAAACACCGGAACCATTCTCCAACTCCGAAATAGGACTTTCCTTATATGAATCTTATTCTCCGGACCATTCCGTATCTCCTCGTGATATCCCGGATCCCATTTGAGACTCCGAACAACATTCGGTCTCTTTCTCATCATTCCATAACTACTCAAACAACGTCGAATCTTTAAGTGTGTCTCCCTACGGTTCGTGAATTATGCGGACATGATCGAGACACTTCTCCGAACAATAACCAATAGAGGAATCTGGAAATTCTTATGGCTCCCACATATTTCTACGATTACTTTGCGATCGAATGAACCACTTACATACGATACCAATTTCCCTTTGTCTCACGATAGTTTAATTATCTGAGGTTATGATCGTCGGTATCTCTGCATCCCTAGTTCAACCTCGTTACTGATAAGTACTCTTTTCTCGTTCCCATGATATGTGATCCCTTGTGAGCCAGTCACATGCTTGCAAGCTAATTGGATGACATTCCACCGAGAGGGCCCATAGTATATCTATCTGTCATATGGATGGACAAATCCCACTCTTGATCCATGTGTCTCAACCAACACTTTCCGAACACTCAATGCCACCTTTATAGCCACCCAGTTACGGTGTGGTGTTTGATGTCATCAAAGCATCCTTCCGGTGAAGGTGATATGCATGATCTCATAGTCGAAGGAATTAGGTTACTATGTATCAGAAAGCATATAGCAATTGAACTATTAAAATGACTTGATCTTTATGCTACGCTTATCTATAAGAGTATGTCCACCATATCATTCTCCTAACGATATGATCTTGTTGTTAATAACATCTCAATGTTCATGATAGGGAAACCACAATCATTTATTAACCAACAAGCTAGTATTATAAAGAGGCTTTACTAGGGACTCTATTTTAGTTTACAAATCACACAAGTATTAATGTTTCCTTGTTAATACTATTATAGCATGAATGTAAACATTTATCATAAACACAAAGATATAATAATAACTACATTTATTATTGCCTCTAGGGCATATCTCCAACAAAATGGTACATTGGATCATGATGTCATGATATAAATATGTGGGAGCCATATGAATTTCTAGATTCCTCTATTGGTTATTGATCGGAGAACAGTCTCGATCATGTCTGCATAATTCACGAACCATAGGGAGACACACTTAAGGATTAGATGTTGTTTCATAGATATGGAATGTGAGTAAGAGACCAAATATTGTTCGGAGTCTCGGATTAGATACAGGATATCACAAGGAGATCCGAAATGGTCTGGAGAATAAGATTCATATAAGGATATTCCAATTCCATAGTTAGGGAATTGTTTCGGTGTTTTCACTGGAATGTTCTAGAAGGGTCTAGAAGGTCCACCGATCCGGAGTGGAATGGTACATGGATGTGTCATGCCAATGTGGAATGGTTGCATCATATACTAGGTCACTTGGGTGGCCAATGGGAAGAAATAAATCAAACTCTAGTTTGAATTTCAAATGCCAATTTGAAAAAGTCAAATCCCAACATGGTTGCCAAGTGGAGGGACGAAAGTATTCCCACCTAAGGGAGGATTCCCCTTCCCCAACCGCCTCTCCCCATCTATAAAAGAAGGGGAAGGGGTGCCCCAAGTTTAGAGGACCCAACCTGATAAGGTAGAGATCCCTGTGATTATAGTGCTAGTCCCTGGATCAAATAGCTAGCACTCACAGTTTAGATGTAATATCAAGAAACAAAGGTCATATTACATTGCATATCCAGATATAAAATAAATCATTACAACTTATATAGCTCATATGGCTATCTTATTACACCGCAACATAAATAACTACAAAGCATGGAGTCCTTCATCTTCATGTGCCACAGGCAAACATTTTGGTTGCAGACTTGTAATCCCTACTCATCAAACTTCACAAACATCAAACAAACCTGCAACATGATAAGTTATAGCCACAAGGTTCAATACATTTGAATTGTATTGGCAAGTGATATCACATTGTTATAGAGAGTCTAACATCTACATGAATATATGTCTAAGTGGAGTTTTGGCTGGCCTTGGCATAAAATAAGTTTTCCCCATACTTTGTAAAATAGTTTTTCTCTTTTTCAACAACAGTTCATCAAACATGGCACACGGGATACACACCAGGTGATACCCTTGTTCACCCAACAAGATTTAACTTAGAGAAATTAGAATGATGGGATTCTCGAACTCCTTCACTCTCTTGATGCTCAAAATTGTCCATAACTGGGGACACGGCGACGTACTTAGTTTTACCCTCTCGAGAGGTGGTGCACTTTCCCCACAAGACTCGACATGTATCGAGACTAGAATTTTCAGAAGCAATCCCTCATACCACCATGGACGTGTTCCATCCTAACAACACTACCACCATCTGTCCATCTGGCTGAGTTCTTGCAACTTAGTTGGTCAAGGCAGAGCCCATATGCCATGTAGCTGCACTAGAAGCTTTCGCGACAAGAATGTCTCCAATCTCTTTGTTCCTGGGTGGCCATCCACAAGTGAGATACACCAAGGTAAACCATAGAAGTGGGCCCTGAGTAACCACTCAACAAAAATCCATACAAGTCCCATTTCCACCCAGGTGTTTCATTCACATCAGTTGTTTTCATTAGTGCAAAAACAATACTTGTATTTTCATAAGACATCATAGCATGATTTCCACCCACAAATCTATGTAGATAGACTAAGCATTCTAACCTTACCATGTCTCCTATCTTTAGGAAACACTCCAAAGGTAGATACTATAGGTTTAGCATAGCATAGAAATAAACAAAATAGTCTTATCATGCATACTACAAAAATATCACTAATGCAATATTGAAAAGATAGGACTTCTGATGACCAAAGTATCACTTGAATTTTTAGTCTAAAATCTAGGTACTCTCCTTGATCTTGCAAATGTCACACTCTTCAAAGTTCACTACAACAATACAAACAAGCAAAAAGCACACACTCAAAACTACCACACAAAATAACAAAACAAAACAAGAAAACAAAGAAATGCATGAAAGCATGCCAAAGGTTATTTTATTGAAAAAGTTATTCCTAAAAAGGTTCTAAACATTACAAACACCTACTGGTCTTTTTATAAAAGTGGAATTTCAATTGGAACCAAGTTAGTGTAATTTGGTTATTTAAATCATTTTTGTTTTACTAGAAATGCTTTTATTCAAAGGAATATTTTTCTAGTGCTAGCAAATTATATTTTTTAATTTCAAATGTTAGTGTTTATGGTTAGAGGGTTCAAACCAAAACTATTTGCAAAAGGATTCACTCAAAAATAATTCTTAGAACAATTTTTATACTCAAAATATCCCTAAACAAGTCTCTTCCTAAAACTCCATTTTTACAGAAACAAGTGAACAAATTAAGGCCACATTAATAAATTTCACATTTTTCTGAATCCATAGACACCTAATTTGTATTTTTCTGATTTGTAGATTAAAAGTTATGAATTTTCAAGTTTAATCTTCTAATAAACCTTTTCTAGTTTTTAAAACGAAACCCTAGACACGTGGTGTGTTCTGATTGGTTGGTACCGCTTCAGCAGGATCAGCTACACGGGCTGTTAGATCTAAGTGAATATGAGCGGCTTAGATATGCGGGTACCTCTTCACTGAAACTTCTAATCTTAGCCCTATGATTCAGATCCAGTGGATCACAGCTCTCTGGCGAGGAACTGGCGGCGTGAGTGGCGAGTGCGGCAGCGGCGTGTCGGGCAACGGTGTACTGGCGGTGCAAGGGGTAAGGGAGATGTGTAGGGACATTACCAGGGTCGCAAGGTCGCGAGGGTTGCAGCGGAGGTCACGAGGGTGGGGCGCTCGGGGTCGTCTAGGATTGCTCGCTGGAGTCGGGGCCGTCGTCGGTTGTTTGCAGGTGAGGACAGAGCCGAGCTCCTGGGGTGCACGCAAGCAAGTGGAGGGGGGTAGTATATGCGCCTGATGATGGATGCAACGGTGCAAGGTAGAGGCCAGGGGATTGTCCGAGCTTACTGAATTGGTCGTCGGAGTGCTCAGGACGGCGGCGGTTGCGAGCTCAAAATTGAGCAGCCCTGGGGCTCTCTGGCGATGTTGTTTGAGGGGAAAAGGAGAGGAGGGAGAGGGGAATAAGAAGGCGAGGTCGGGGGAGGAAATGACTCCAGCAAACGCGCGTAGTTACTCGGATTTAAACGGCCAGTAACGACAAAGGGGAGGAGCAGTTCCTACGCGTGAGGTTGACGACGAGGATGACGTGGCGGGTTGGGCCAGGGGCTCAACGAGAGGGTGCGGTATGCGCGGGTGAGTAAGACAGCAGGGGGAGATACGGAGTGTCCCGCGTGGGCTGGATGGGCTGGTTTGCTGGGCCTAGTTGGGCAGATAGGTTTCTCTTTTTTTTCTTGAAATCTTTTTCCTTTTCTTTTTCTATTTTATATTTTTATTCAAACTAATTTGATTCAACTCCAAATTGGTTCAAATCTTCACCAAGCTTTTCAGTAGATTTTATACATAAAATAAGTTGGTTAACTAGTCCAATTTGAGGATTTCAAAAATATTTTATTAACCATTTAAATTGAGTGGGGCACATTGGCTTTTATTTAAATAAAATTTGTATATGGTTCATAGCCCATATAATTTTATATAAATAAACTTTTATCTTTTTATATGATTTAAATAAAGCTTTATTCCATTTACTTATGGATTTTTTCCATGGTTTAAATTGTCTTTGCAATAATTCTTATTTATTTCTTTCTTTGTCTTATACAATTCATATCTTTTTATTTATAGATCCAAAAAAGTGATTCCAATTTGTATGATTCTATTTCATAATTATTTATATTATATATCCTTTATAATTATTTTGTTCACAATTAAGTATTGATTTGAGCTTTATTAGCCTTGGAATACTTTCTTTTATCTTATAAAAATCTTAAGTTTTTATCCATGGCTCCAAAACGAGTGAAATCAAATCCCATGGTTTTGTAATATTGGTGTTTATCAATATTGATTATTTAGGAATGTTTTAGCTAAATTTTTATATGGAACAAAGCCATAATCTTGGAGTGATCTTGATGATGATTTCTCTTATTAGGGTTTAGGTTTTTGGTTTATCTTTTCCAAGTGCTCAAATCAAGATACATCCCATGCATGAATGCATTTGATCTGTTTGAAAATTCGTTTGTTGCTTTCTCATTCAAATTTTGTTCAAGTAAGGTTTTAATGTTTCCATTTAGAAACAAAAAGTTTATTTTCCCCCTAAATTTCATCCTTTAATTCTTTTGTTTGTTTATATTTCACATTTCAAAATTTGGAAAATTTTGGGATGTGACACCAAGCCACCACCCCACAAACCCTAGCTGCCAGCCCTTGCCCCCCAAAGTTGCCGCCGCCTAGACCCTCCTCTAAACAGCCACCACCTAGCTAAACCCTAGCTACCGGCCACCTCTAAACCCTAGATCGCCGGGGCTCCCTCTACTCCATCATACTCGCACCGGCTTAGGCGAAGCCCTACGGTATCTCCCCTCTATTTCCGACACCACGCTGTCGTGCTACCGGAATCGTGAGGAGAGAGATACAACCTCCACTGCCTGCTGGAACAAGGTAGAGTAATGCATTTTTCGAGTACCGTACGTGTGACCGACTGTGGAAGCGCTGCCGGAACGCAGTGCCGAAAGTATCATCTACGCGATCTTGAGATCGACAAGTGAACGACTACATCACCCAAGAAAATCTGATCTCGTTAACCGCTTTGGATCTACGAGGGTTATTACTCTTCAATCTCGTTGCACCGATCTAGTAGATAGATCTTGGCTTGATCATAGATTAGATCTTGATTTGTTTTTTCATGCAGTAGAATTTTTTGTTTTCCATGCTATGAACCCCTACACGGGTTACCGTGGGAATCTACGGGCGTTGAGGTTTCTCCCTTTTCCTGAATGACGCACAATTGGTGGTGCATCATGTACGATTGATTATCATCATTGTTGTACCCATAAGAAACGCCGATCTATGATCCAGTGAAGTCCAAAGGATCTTACTCTAGGTATGATTCTCCCTTCCTGATTCCAGAGTTGACGCTTTCTTCAGCTTCATAGAGAATAGTGCTTGATAAACTTAGGCTGTGCTGCAGCGTTGATTGGGAGTTTAAGCCGAAGGAGAGACCATCATATAGATCAGTCAAATCTTCTAGATCTTCGGAGTTTCCGTGAGTTTCTTCGACGTTTTTTGGATTAGATGTGGCATGTACCATTGCGCCAATGGATGATGATGGTGTCACCGTAGGAGATGCGGTTGTGGCTGACGGATACGAGTTAAGCGAAGTCTAAAGGTAGAGATTCTTAGGTGCTCCCTCACAAAAGTGTAAACTTCCGGTCATGAGATCGGTCTCCTGGTCGAAGTCGACGAGACACGACAAAGGGGTGGGCGGGTGCAGATCAACGATATCGTAATGGACCTCACCAACATTGATTGTTGGTTTTTTGCTTGATGAAGGGGAATCCGCCAAATCCATGGCTCCAACACTCAAAGTTCCCACAGACGACTCCAATTGACGAGGGTAACCTCGGCGATGCCCATTGTTATGGACTTAGGGTTTTGTGGAAAAGAGAGCATTGGAGATTTCATCGGTTGATCATACAAACAAGGAAGTCAATGTAGTGTGATTATAGGGAAAACTCGGTTACAAAGTCACTGATTCGCTAGTTGCGATCTAGCTCACGGAGGATTGCAGAAAAGCTAAAAGGTTTCCTCTCCATCGGGTCCTCCTAGCTTTTATATGAGAGGCTGCGTCCTGGATCCGAAGCCGGATAGGTTACATGCTTACAATTATAATGCAAACTCTATGTCGGTTCATGATTATGCCTTGATCAATAACGCAAGTCTTTATCTGTCGGGTTCCTCTTGGACTCCGTTGGGCCTTTATGGGCCATAAGCTTTTATGCGCCTAGGTAACTAATCTAAGTGACACGATAGGTCATACCCATCTCACTAGACGACAGCGGCGTCACCCACCTCAATCCAGAGCGCAAGAATCATGTATGTTCCTTCTTCCCCCTCATTAGAAGCATGTGCTATTTTAGTTCAGAAGTCTGCTCTTCACCGTTTAGTAGAAACTAGATGAGGAATATTTAGTGATTATAATGATTCATGTTTCTGTAGAGTAGAGTGTCATTTGTGTTAATTCTGAGGTATAGTTCTTATGTAGTGCCAGATTTAAGAAACACCAGCTAACAGGTTGTAATGTCAAAAGATTGGTTAAAGCATGCCTCCATTGTCACAAAAGTATTGTATCTTGTAGAGAATAACAGCTAACCAGCAAACATGATACATGAAAAATAGTAATGTATCTAGTGGAGAATAACATAGACAGATTACAAAAGTTTCTAGTGGATACTGCCTACCTCAGTCATCTGAGGTAAAGCTAGGGAGAGATAGCAGAAGAACGAGGCATAGTTAAAGAGGCAAGAAATGATAAGATCATGGAGCAAGGGCCTCTTTTCTTTCTACAAACTTCAGCTTATTATGGCTCTTGATGTTATTCTTCAGCTGGACATCGCGCAAGAATCTCGCACTCTTTCGGCATATGAAAGGGAACTTTGGTCCGGTCTTAAGCGACGTGTTATGGGGCTCGTGGCCTTGGAACGCTCCCGGAAACGGTAGGCTTCTAGAATCAACTATCTTAGAGAGGGAGATGACAACACCAAGTTCTTCCACCTTTTGGATAACTATAGGAAGCGAAGAATCTCATTCAGAGCCTAAAGCACAATGAAGGATGGTTCATGACTCACAAGGATAAGGAGAAACTCATCTTTGACCATTTCTCCAAAACTTTGGGCGGCCCACCGCCTCGACAACTAGATTTTAATTGGGCCATCATAAATCAAACTTCCCACTCTTTGGAAGACTTGAGCTTGCCTTTCTCCGAATCTGCGATAAAATAGGAAATTGATGACATGCCCCCTGATAAGGCTCCTAGACCCGATGGCTTCTCCATATCCTTCTTCCGTTCATGCTGGGGATGATTTCATGCAAGCCATCACCACTTTATTTGAGTTATCTACTTCTAACTTCGACATCATGAACACATCAAACATCATCCTTCTACCAAAAAATGACGGGGCTGAGTCAGTTACGGATTTTAGGCCCATACCTCATCCACGTGGTCCCGAAAATAATTGCCAAAGCTATGGCCCAGCGTCTTGGATCGAAGATGAACGACATTGTTTCTCCCAGCCAAAGCTCCTTCATCAAATCCAGGAAAATTCACGATAGCTTTATGCATGTCAAGGACACGGCTTGTCGGCTTTACCGTAGCAAGACCCCGGCTTTCCTCATTAAGCTCGACATTGATAAGGCGTTTGACATGGTTCGCTAGGACTATATGCTGCACCTCATGCAATGTATGGGTTTTCCTCAGAGATGGCGTGATCTAGTTTGGGCTCTCTTCTCTATGGCCTCCTCCCATGTCATTCTTAACGGAATCCCTAGAAAAGACATATCTCATGGCCACGGTCTCCGACAGGGGGACCCCCTATCGCCGCTTCTTTTATACATCGCCATCGACCCTCTACAGCACATTTTGGAGTGTGCCATCACTTTGAGCCTGCTGCAGGAGATGCCAGGTGGTTTGCATGGGCCCGATGTTTTCTCTATGCGGATGACGCAGCTATTTTCTTGAACCCTTCCGAGTAGGACGTCTCTTCGGAACTTTGGAGAAGTGACGGGTCTGATGACCAATGTGGCCAGGAGATCCATTGCCCCAATCCAGTGCTCCGATATCAACCTCGACCCGGTCCTGGACAACGTCACGGCTGCCATTAGTCAGTTACCCCTCAAGTTACTGGGACTTCCTCTTTCACTCGGCAGGCTTAGACGCATCAACCTTCAGCCCTATATTGATAAAGCGGCTTCTTGTTTAAGCCCTTGGAAGGTAAAGTTTCTAAACAGGGCTGGCTGTACTGCCTTGGTTAAGTTTGTTCTCTCCTCCCTACCAATCTTCTTGTTGACCACCTTGAGGGCTAACAAGGGTCTCCTCACTCCTCAGGGCTTTTGCCAATATCAGCCATGTTATGCTTTAGGCTTGCAAAGAGGCGGTTAGAGGAGGGAAGTGTAAGGTAAATTGGAAAAAGATCTGCCGCCCTAAGGAGCTCAGAGGTTTGGGTATCCTAGACTTGGATAGGTTCGCTCGTGCGCTCAGGTTTCGCTGGCTTTGGTACGAGTGGTCTGCCCCGGAGAAACCTTGAGTGGGCACTGAAACTCCAAACGACAAGTCTGATAGACAACTCTTCAATGCTGCTACAAGAGTTACAGTTGGTAATGGGAGAAAGGCTTCCTTTTGTTCATCTTCATGGCTGGAGGGCACTCCACCAAAGTACATATCCCCCTGGATCTACAAATCTTCCAGAAGGAAAAATAGGTCAGTGCGGGACCTTTCACAGACGAGCACGACGATTCTGACCAAAAGTGGGTTTCATATATTGATGTGGACTCTTTCACGGCCGAGCACATCGAGCAGTTCGTCTTCCTGTGGGATATTCTCTCGACTGTTCAGCTTTCGCCTAACTCTCACGACTCCACCATTTGGACTTTATCGCCAAATGGCTTCAGCATGCTCTCCTTACATGGCCCAATTCATGGCCTCCCTACCTTGCTCCTTTCCCCAAATTGTTTGGAACACATGCCCCCCCCCCCAAATGTCTCTTCTTCGCTTGGCTCGCCATTCAGAATCTAAAGGGAATATGCCGGAGAGGCAATAATAAAGTGGTTATTATTGTATTCCTTATTTATGATAAATGTTTATTTTGCATGCTATAATTTTATTAATACGGAAACATTAATACATGTTTGTTTAATAAACAAAAAGAAAGTTCCGACTTATGCCTCTCTTATAAACTAGCTCGTTCATTAACAAGATGATCAAAGGTTTCCTGATCATGGACATTGGATGTCGTTAATAACGAGGTCACAACATTTTTGGAATGATGTGATGAGCATTCATCCGAAGTATAGCATTACGATCAAGGTAATTGTGTTTATATTGCTATAACATCATATGAAGTAATATTAGTCCTTAGACCATGATATCATGTCAATCACTAACACCGGAAGAGTATCTTGACAACATCAAACGTCACACCGTAACAGGGTGACTATAAAGATGGGTTCAGTGCTACGAAGGTGTTATGTTGAGACTCATGGATCAAGAGTGGAATTTTTCCATCCCGATGACAGAGATATATAATCTGGGCCCTCTCGGTGATATCACATTAGTTAGCTTGCAAGCAAGTGATTTGATCACTAGAATGTTATATCACGGGAACAATAAAAGAGTACATGTCGGTAACGAGATAAAACTAGGTATGAAGATACCGATGATCGAATCTCAGACATGTAATATATCGCGAGAGAAAGGGATTGAGTTACATGCGTATAGGGTTCACACGATCATAGAAGTCATCGTTGAATGTGTGAGAATCAGTACGGATCTCCAGGTCCCGCTGGTGATTATTGATCGGAGAGGGGTCTCGATCATGTCTACATTATTCGCGAACCGTAGGGTGACACACTTAAGGAATACCGACCCCATTCGGAGCAAATAATATGCCAGAGAAAGAAAAAGAAAGCGCAGGAATTTATTTCACTTGACACCGGAATTATTTCGGTTGAAATTGCTGAAACTGGTTCTGCATGTGGAATTGAATACTAGCAAGGGGTTTTATGTGAATGTTTGTTAATTAAAGTAATTAACAAAATTATGAATAAATAAATAAAAGGAGTTTTATTTAAAGAGAGATTACATTAAATTTGGTGGAAATTTAATGGGAATTTGAGTGGAGAAAACGGAGGGTCTTCTTTATGTGAGTGGAGCTTCCACCACATGAATGAGGGAGAGGTGGGGGCACCTCTATGGCCGGCGGCCATGCCCCCTTGGGCTGCCCCTCCGCTATATAAGAAGCCCCTCCTCTCACTTCTCTCACACACATCCCCATGAAGGATCTCTCTCCCCCTTTAGAATTTCCCCATGGTCTCGGATCAGCGAGCTACATGTTCCCGGTGGCTTTTTCTGGAAGGATTTGTTGCTTCCGCTGCTTCGCTGGAGCAAGGGCGCGGAGGTTGTCGGGTTACCCGCACGTGTGTGCGATCATGGATGCACCACTGCTTTGCGGTGCTGGACTTGATGGTCCTGGACCCGGTGGACCAGATGGACTTCTTCTCGATCTTGAGATCGACAAGTGTTCAACTACATCATCCACGAGTACAAACTCGTTAACACTTTTCTGTCTTCGAGGGTATGTAATCTATGGATGTATATCCACCCGTTGCTTGTATCTAGTAGATAGATCTTGGTACTTAGTTGTTCCCATCGTAGGAATTTTTTGTTTTCTATGCTGCGAACCCTATAGAATCGTCTCGGGACTACCGACTGCCTCACTAAACGCAGTTGGCCGCACCAAACTACATGTCAACTTTGTAGGTGTGTCCCTGAAATGGTGCGACATATCCTTTTCGAATGCCGCTACACCAAGAGAATTTGGGCCGCTGCAGCCACCTAGCTTTCCTATCTATACTTGCTGCTTTGCTTGGGCTTAGGACGATCTTGTTGGAGATATGCCCAAGAGGAAATAATAAAAGTAGTTATTATTATATCTTCGTGTTTATGATGAAAGTTTATATACTTGTGTTGGAGATATGCCCAGGAGGCAATAATAAAAGAGCCACGATGAAAGTCTATAATTGTATTAACCGGAAACATTAATACTTGTGTGATTTGTAAACATAAGAGTCCCTAGTAAAGCCTTTTATTTAAACTAGCTTGTTGGTTGAAACGATGATCATGGTTTCCTGATCATGAACATTGAGATGTTAGTAAACAACATGGTCAAGGCATTAGGAGAATGATGTGATAGACATACTCCTAAAAATTAAGCGTAGCATAAAGATCAAGTCATTTTAAATATAGTTTAGTTGCTATAAGCTTTCAGGTACATATTAACCTCAATCCTTCGACCATGAGATTGATACGTCTAAAACGTATCTACTTTCTAGAACACTTTTCTATTGTTTTTCCTCTAAACTTGTGTGATTTGCATACAACTAACACTGTTTTCAGCAGAATTACCTTGGTGTCTTGTTTTTGTGCAGAAAATGAACTATCAGGAAAAATCCAGAAAAATATGCCAAAAACTATTTCTCACCAGAATATCCACAGAGCTAGAAGGGGAGACAGAGAGGAGGCCTGGGGGGCCCAGACCAACCCTAGTCGTGGGCCCACTGACCCCGCGCCTAGAGGGGGTTTGGCCACCCCAGGCAGCTCCTCGGCCTTCCTACGCGCCTATAAGTTGCCTTCTGACCTAAAAACTTAGGGGGGTTCGATAGTTTTCCAGAAAGAGTTCCACTACACCGCCGCCACAAGAAACCAAGATTCGGATCCAGAAACTCTGTTATGGCACACTGCCGGGACGGGGAATTTGGAGAGGCTCATCGCCATCGTCATCACCTGTTAGACCCCTCCTTTATAAAGGAAAGGATCCCTGTGATTGCAATGCTAGTCCCTGGATCAATGCTAGCATCCACAGTTTAAGATGAAGTACACAGATACAAAGGTCGTTTATTACATTCATTCTAGAGATAAAACATAGTCTTTTACAACTCAGGGCCAAAGGCCTAATACAAGAGTTTATGGAATAAGTAAATAAACATAAGTCTTCATCTTCATGTGCCACAGGCAAGCATGTTGAGTGTAGACTCATGACTCCTATTCATCATCGGAGTAACCTGCAACATCACAAGTTACAGCCACAGAGGGTCAATACTTTGGAATAGTATTGGAAAGTGATACCTTAGTTTATTTCAAGTGGACTATATTACTATATGCATTTTGGCTAAGTGTAGCTTGGCTTGCTTTGCTCAAAATAGGTTTTTCCTATTAGTTGAAATCACTAAGTTTTTATTTATCAAAAACTTCCCAAGAAACCACCAATAGACATTGGGGTCCTTTACCCTTGTTCACCCACAAATTTTACTTAGAAGTTGGAGTGATGAGATTCTTTTAGCTTCCATGTCTTGATGCTCAAGTTGTCCATTGCCTTGGACTAGGCTAAGTACTTAGATTTTAAATCTGCAGAGGTTGTGCACTTTCCCCACCAGACTTGGTTTCCCAAGACAGGACCTTTCAGAAGCCTTTCCTTAGTCAAATGGACGCGCTCCAACCTATCATTCCCACTACCACCAACTGTCCAAGTGACTAAGTTCTAGCAACCTATATGATCATGGCAGAGCCCATATTGCCAAGTGGTTGCACTGTAAGCGTTCTCAACACTTGGCCTCCAAATCCCTTTGTGCCTGGGTGGCATACCACAAGTGAGATACACAACCCAAGTCCATGGCCTTGTGTAACAACTCAACATAACCCAATCCTTCCATTCCACCCAGGAGGTTCATTTGACTTAATTTTTTTATTAGGAAAGCATAAGTCTCATGACTTAGAAATATTTTTCATCATAGTAAGTATAGATTTTCACCAACCCTTGTTTGCTAAATAGCTAGGCTAAGCATGGTATGATAACTTAACTTAGGAAAATTCCCTAGCAATTCTACAATTCTACACTACTTAGGATTTCCCAACTTAGCATTAGGCAAAAGTAGCATGCAAGACTTAGCAAAATATCTAATGCTAGTATAAAACATAGGATAGAAATATTCATGAAAATATCAGTTGCCTTGGTAGTGGGGAGAGTAGCACTCTTCACAATCACAATCACTAGCAAAATCTACACAAAAATTATAGCATACAATTACACACAATTATATACAATCAAAAATAATATGAATGCATGGATGCAAGAATTTACTAAGTGGTGATTTTGAAAACTCTACCAAGCATGCACATGTTTACAGAAACTTAACAAGTCACAAGTTTGCCAACTAAACTTATTTGGCACTAATACAATTTACCAAAATAAATCTATACTTAAAATAGACTTAAACATGTTTCTACAAATAAAGTCATTTTAACTGTTACTATTTGTTAAACACATTGGATATTCAGAAAGGTCTTGTTTCACTGAATCCAACGGTATAATGTTTGCAAAATTCCAACGTGGCAATCAAAAGTTATAAGCATTTGAAATTTGGATCAAATTCTGGTTTTAAATCTGTTTTTAGTTCTAACACTTGCCACGCGTTGCGTCCCTATTGGCGCGTACCGCTTCGGTTGGATCGGGTCCTGCAGACCGCACGATCTAAGTGAGATCTGGCGGCTCAGACGCGCGCGTACCTCTTCGTCCTCTTTCTAATCTACGCCACAGGATCTAGATCCAACGTTCCTAATCAACCTAACCATACTCGGGCGGCGCTAGCGGCATTGACTGGCGGCGGCGCGTATGACTACGGCGGTGCCGGTGTTCTAGATCGCCCCAGGAAGCAAGAAGGTGCTTACCAGATCCGCAAAGGCGTGCTGAAGCTCGACGTGGTACTGGTTTGCGGAGGGGCGCGCTGACACGGCGAGGATTGCTCGTCGGAGTTACGGGCGGCGACAGTAGCTTGCAGACGTGGTCCTTGCCGAGGCTTGGCGTCGCCCTAGCACGAACGTGTGGCATCAGTACTTGCGCAAGTCACAGGCGAACAGGCTCGTGTGAGGAAGAAGGCAAGGGGCGGTCTGGATTTACCTTAATTGGTCGCCGAGGTTTGCCGGCGGCGCAAGTGGTTTCGGCTATGGATGGAGATGACAACCTGGGTCATGAGCGGCCAAAACAAAAGTATCAGAGGGTGCGCAAGAACATTCTGATCATTCTCGTTTGAACCAGAGAGGGAGGGGTGGTCGAGGCTCACCGTATTTGGTCGCCGGAGTTCTCGGTTCTGCGGAGCTTCGAATGCAATTGCGCGCAGCCTGGTGGCGGAGTGGGCGAGGTGTTTGGGGGGAAATGCTTGCGAGGCAGAGAGGGTTAAATAGGATCGGGTGCGACAGGAAACGCACGTGGATTAATGCCCAATTATGCCGCGCCATTACCGGCCATGACTGCAGCTGCGACGTGGTCGCGGGCGCGGTTTGGGGAAGACGAGGACAGCGTGGGCAGGGCCCGCTCGTCAGCGATGTGCGCGAAGTGAGGGTGGGGTCCGGTCGTCAGTGACCGTCTGGGTGCGCTGGCGCGTGCGAGAGGAAAAGAAAACCCCCGGGTGGGCTTGTTGGGCTCGATTCGATGCTGGGCCTTAAACCTGGCGTGTGGCCTTTTCCTTTGTTTATTTCTTTTTCCTTTTCTATTTTGATTTTCTGGGTAGATTTTCAAATGAAATCAAGTTCAATTTGAATTCAAATTTTCTTGGGATTTTTGTAGTGAGCAGTAGTCTCAAAAATGGTCATATAACCATGGGGTAGCTTTGTAAAGGATTGGTCAAGCTTGGAGATCAAAATATCAGAGGCTAGGCACTTGGTTTAAAATTTGAAAGATGGTTTTTGGAACCCATTTCCATTTGAAAAACTTGGTTTTAAATCTACACTTAAATCCTATGCTCATAGAAGGCAACCTTCCTGGTTCATAACAATCAAACTTACAAGTGGTGTTGGCCATTTAGAATAAGTCTGTCCACATAAAATCATGATACCATATGTTTCTGTTTTCTGAAATGTTTTGAGAAAACCCTAAATGATGATGGATGCAAGGATGATATGAATGAGTTTTGGAATATGAATTTTAGGGATGTTACAAATCTAACCCCCTTAAGATGAATCTCGCCCTCGAGATTCGGATTGGCTAGAAAATAGGTGAGGGTGGTCTTTCCGAAGATCATCTTCTCTTTCCCATGTTGCTTCCTCTTCGGAATGATGATTCCATTGCACCTTGCAAAACTTGATAGTTTTTGTCCTTGTGACTCTTTCTGCGGTCTCAAGAATCTTGACAGGCTTTTCCTCATAGGTGAGATCACTTTCTAGTTGGACTTCTTCCAAGGGTATGGTATCCTTCAAAGATGATTCTTCCATCTCTGGGTGACATTTCTTAAGCTGACTCACATGAAACACATTATGGACAGCTGACAGAGACTCTGGCAATTCAACTTCATATGCAACTTCTCCCTTGCGACTTAGAATCTTGAATGGCCCAACATATCTTGGTGCCAACTTTCCTTTGACTCCAAATCTTTTCACTCCACGAAGTGGTGATACTCTAAGATAAGCTCTATCCCCAACTTCGTAGGTGACTTCTCTACGCTTAGAATCCGCGTAGCTTTTCTGTCGGGACTGTGCTATCTTCAACCTGTCCTTAACCAATTTGACTTTCTCTTCAGCGTCTTTGATGAGATCGGGTCCAAACAAACTCCTTTCTCCCACACCATTCCATAGCAATGGGGTGGTACACTTCCTTCCGTAGAGAAACTCAAATGGTGCCATCCCAATACTAGATTGATAACTATTATTGTAAGAGAACTCTGCGTACGGCAGACTTTCATACCAACTTGCTCCATAGTCTAGGGCACATGCCCTCAACATGTCTTCAAGAATTTGGTTAGTCCTTTCCGTTTGTCCATCAGTTTGAGGATGAAAAGCAGTGCTGAATTCAAACCTCGTTCCTAAGGATTCATGAAGCTGTCTCCAAAAGTGAGAAGTGAACTGAGTTCCTCTATCTGACACAATACTCTTAGGCACACCGTGAAGGCATATAATTCTGCTCATGTAGATCTTTGCTAACTTGGCACTTGTATAAGTTGTCTTCACGGGTATAAAATGAGCCACTTTAGTTAGGCGATCCACTACTACCCATATGGAATCATACCCTGACCTGGTCCTTGGTAATCCGGTAATGAAATCCATACCAATATTTTCCCACTTCCACTCAGGAATAGGCAGTGGTTGAAGCAAACCTGCTGGTTTCTGATGCTCCGCTTTCACTCTGCTACACACATCACACAAAGCAATATGTTCGGCAATGTCCCTTTTGAGATTGTTCCACCAAAATCTTTCTTTCATTTCCACGTACATTTTGGTGTTACCCGGGTGAATAGAATACGGAGAGTTGTGGGCTTCCTGTAAAATCAGTTTCCGCAACTCCGTGTCTTGTGGAACACAAATACGTTTCCCGTGCCATAAAGTACCTTGTTCGTCAATATGGAAACTTTTAGCTTTCCCTTGGCTAATCCTTTCCTTAATCTCTTCGATTTCTTTATCCGTCTTGTGGGTTTCTTTAATCTTATCCAACAGAGTGGGTTGAACATCCAAAGTCATAAGATGTCCTTCTGGTACAATCTCCAATCTGAGTTCTTTGAATTGCTTACACAAGTCGTCTGGCAATTCACCATCGGTAAGGCCATTTATGAATGCCTTACGACTTAGAGCATTTGCTACTACATTTGCTTTACCGGGGTGGTATTGCAAACTCAAGTCGTAATCCTTGATAAGTTCTAGCCATCTCCTTTGTCTCATGTTGATTTCCTTCTGGGTGAAGATATACTTCAAACTCTTATGATCGGTGAACACTTCACATCGCTTTCCCAAAAGGTAATGTCTCCATGTTTTGAGTGCATGGACGACAGAGGCTAACTCCAAATCATGAGTAGGATAGTTTACTTCATGAGTTTTGAGTTGTCTCGAGGCATAGGCCACAACTTTACCGTCTTGCATAAGTACGGCACCCAAACCTTGATGAGACGCATCACAATATACTTGGAAATCCTTTTCCAAATCTGGCAGACATAGAACTGGTGCTGTCACAAGTCTCTTCTTTAATTCTTGGAAACTGACTTCACAACCTTCAGACCATGCAAATTTCTTGTCCTTCTTTAACAATTCAGTCATTGGCTTAGCAACCTTTGAGAAATTTTCAATGAACCTTCTGTAGTAACCTGCTAAGCCGAGGAAACTACGAACTTCTTTCACATTCCTGGGAGATTCCCATTCTGTCACAGCTGAAACCTTAGCAGGATCAACTGCCACATCATCCTTTATCATAACATGACCAAGAAAACCAACTTCCTCTAACCAGAACTCACACTTGTTGAATTTGGCATAAAGTTTATGTTCCCTCAGTTTCTCAAGTATCAAGCGTAAGTGTCTTTCATGTTCTTCCTTGCTCTTGGAGTAGACCAAGATGTCATCGATGAAAACGACAACAAACTTGTCGAGAAATTCCATGAACACCTTGTTCATCATATTCATGAAGTATGCCGGAGCGTTGGTTAAACCAAAAGGCATCACAGTGTACTCATACAATCCATACCTTGTGGTGAATGCGGTCTTAGGTATGTCTTGCTCTCTTATCTTGAGTTGAAAATAACCTGACCGGAGATCAATATTCGAGAACACACATGCTCCTTCTAGCTGATCAAACAAGTCGTTGATTCTTGGCAAAGGATATTTGTTCTTGGTGGTTACCTCGTTGAGAGAACGGTAGTCAATGCATAATCTTTGTGTTCTATCCTTCTTTTCCACGAATAAAACTGGAGCTCCCCAAGATGAAGAACTTGGTTGGATAAATCCTTTCTGCAACTGTTCTCCTAGTTGCTTCTTGAGCTCTTTCAGTTCATCAACTGACATTTTGTATGGTCTCTTAGCTATTGGTCCAGAACCTGGTACCAAATCTATCAGAAACTCCACATCTCTATCTGGTGGCATTCCTGGCAACTCTTCCGGAAACACATCCGGATACTCACATACAATTGGCACACTGTCCATGCTAACCCCCTTAAGAGAATTCAGCTTACTTCCTTTGGATTCAAAGTTTGACCTGAATTTTATTCTTTTTCCTTCTGGGGTTGTAAGTGCAATAGTACGATTAGCACAATCTAGTACTCCTTCATACTTAGCCATCCAATCCATTCCCAAAATTACGTCTAGTCCTTGGGAATCTAGGATTATCAGGCTCACTGGAAACTTATGCTTTCCAAACTCTATGACGAGATCCCGGCATCCAAGGCTTACTATCATATCTCCACCCGGAGAACTAACTTTTATTGGACACCCAATGTTTTTTTAGATGCAAACCCATTTCTATCAACAAATGCTTTTGATATGAATGAATGAGATGCACCAGTGTCAAAGAGTACAAATGCTGGAATGGAATTGAGTCTGAACTTACCAGCAACGGCATCAGGCTCCTCATAGACCTCCTCCACATTGATGTGGTTAACCTGTCCTTTCTGAAAAGGATTTGGCTTGTTAGGTCCTTCAACTTTCTTCTCAGGGCACTCATTAGCATAATGCCCCAGCTTCTTGCATTTGTAGCATTCAACCTGACTGATGTCCTTTTTAGGCTGGTTTCCACTTCCATTTCCACTGTGGTGGCTCTTATGTCCACTCTTGTGGTTCTTGTACTTATCATTGTCATGACTGCGATGATGCTTGTTGTCATGACGGTTGTGGTTGTGGTGCTTGTTGAATTTCCCATGCTTGTGGGATCCCGAGCTGCCACTGTCATCATGGTGAGATCGTTTGTGAGACGATCCAGAGCTGTGCTTGTCAGAGTGTTTCCTTTTTCTACTCTCGACTTGCTTCATTTTACTCTCCAAAATAGCAGCCTTGTCACACAAAGACTGATAAGTTGGAACGTATGCCACAGACAGCTGCAGATTCAGCTCATCATTCAATCCCTCCAGAAACTTTTCTTTTCTTTTGGCATCTGTGTCAACCTCATCCGGTGCATAGCGCGCCAGATTGTTGAACTCTTCTATGTATTCAGCCACGCTGCAGTGGCGCTGCTTCAGGTTGTGAAACTCCTTCTTTTTCAGGCTCATCATTCCTGATGAGATATGAGCAGTGCGAAAACCATCTTCAAAGATAGCCCAAGTCACCTCATCTATAGGGGTGGTGATTTGGAAGTTGTCCCACCATGTGGCGGCTGGTCCTTCCAACAGATGCGCTGCGAACCTGACCTTTTCAGCATCCGTGCAGCCCACGGTCACTAAGTCCTTGTTCACAGAACGTAGCCAGTCATTGGCCACCATGGGATCAGTTGTCCCCGAAAACTTTGCTGGCCTCAATCGCAGAAATCTGGTGAGCATATCAAAACCCGGAGGTTTGTTGTTGTTGTTGTTATTGTTGTTGTTGTTATTGGGGTTGTTGTTGTTGTTATTCTGGTTTTGGATGAATGTTGTCATCATCTGCATAAGCTGTGTTTGAGCATTCATCATATGTTGCATTTCTGGAGTGATGTTGTTGGGGTTGGGGTTTGCGCGACGGGGAGGCATCTGTGGTTTGTTCAAATAGAGGTAAGAATGAGATACCCATAGATGTTTTATGCACATTACATCGCAAACAAACACAAAGCAAGCAACATAAGAATAAAAGTTCAACAACCACATAATAAGTTCATGAAGTAAAACACACAAGTGGCAAGACATCCACATGTCGGATGGTCCAATAACAAGTTCACAATAATAAGTACGAATATGAAAGATGAACGAGTAGTCAAGTCTACTCATCAACATCAATCTCCTCCTCGACGAAGGTAAGACCTGCGTTCTCCATCGCGGTCTTGTTCTCCTCAATCGTAGTGGTCAAGGAATCGACCTTGGCCTTCAGAGCCCTCTTCTGGGAGCGAAGCCTCTCAATAACCATCTGCTGCTGCTCTAGCTCGAAATCCTTGGACTTCAGTTCCTCGGTCATGTCCCGGATCTTCTTGTTCCTATCCTGGACGCGTTTCTCCTGACTCTTGAACTTGCGGTCCTGGGCCTTGAACTTCGTCTCCATTTCCTTGATCATCTCATCCTGCTGTGCGAAAAGCTTGTCCTTCTCGCGAAGCTGCACCTGGAGCTTGTCATTGCTGAGCATGACGTTCGTCCTGTCCGTGTCCACGTGCCTAAGGAGAGACTCTAAGTCCTGGAGATAGAGACGTATCGGCTCTGCCGCGTCCCTCGAGTCGTCCTCAAAGTCGATGGACTCTCCATCAATATCACGTCTTCCGAAGACGTGACAGTGGGTGCCCCTAACCTGTCGGGAGTGACGGCCTAACAGACGTCCTATCAGGTCCTGCATGACTACCTACATGCCTCTCTCCATGTCGTCGTGCATCAGCTTGAAGACGATGGCCTCTGTAGTAGGCTCTGTCTGGCGTCCGGGCTGGTTCACCTTGAAGCCCCAGAGGTCCTTCCTCTCGAACTTGGTGAGTGGGTACACCGTGATGGTGGGAAGAGGGAGATCGAGCAAAGTGGTAAGCTCAACGATACGGGGACCAAAACGGGTAACCTGGAACTCCTCAACGGTGCTGATGGTAATAGGCATCTATTTATAAGATTGAAAAAGTTAGAACAACACAATTTAAGATAAATAAGACAACATCACATACACATCCTTGGAATCACAAAATCACACAAGTCATGCATACATGAATCCATTACATCAATCAAGGTCCAACTTATTTAAGGTATCATTTTGGAAAATAAGGTGATAAGTGGTGGTCCAACTAACGAAGTGTCCTTACAATCCTATCTCACTGGATCTATTTGCAAACACAATGTTCCTAGAGGCAATCCACCTATCTTGTTCACTTGATTCCATCACTAAGTCTATTATATCTCCCCTTAACTCTTGGTTGGTGGCTTCCAACTCTTGGGTAAGTTCCTTCTCTTTCTCTAAGTCTTTTTGGAGGTTGAGCATTCTGCACTTGACTCTAGCACTTAGTTCTTTGATAGTCCTCCAAGCTGCATCTCTGGCTGAATAAAAAGAATGTGGTGTGCATTATAGTGTTGGTGTACATGCAGAATCCCCTTTCTTTGTGGTTGTCTTCCTTGTTTTTGTACAAGTGAAGTTGCACCCACCAATACTCCACTCCTTCATCCATCACTGGAAAGCCCTTGTACACAGCTGCACCATGTGCTTCCATTGCCACCATGAGGTCCTTGAGAATATTGGGAAACTCAGTTTCACACTCCAAGGTCATGGTCATGAGTGGTCCTTTCTTCACGGCTTCGTTGATGGAGTTCATCTACAAATGGAGTTGAGAATGAAAAGATTAGAAAAGTTTTACGAGAAGAATAGACAAGTGTAGAAGTAGTTGAAAACTTTTCCTTAGTGGTTTTCCAATCCTAGGGTCATAATCCTACAGGCAACACAGTGCTCTGATACCATCTGTTAGACCCCTCCTTCATAAAGGAAAGGATCCCTGTGATTGCAATGCTAGTCCCTGGATCAATGCTAGCATCCACAGTTTAAGATGAAGTACACAGATACAAAGGTCGTTTATTACATTCATTCTAGAGATAAAACATAGTCTTTTACAACTCAGGGCCAAAGGCCTAATACAAGAGTTTATGGAATAAGTAAATAAACATAAGTCTTCATCTTCATGTGCCACAGGCAAGCATGTTGAGTGTAGACTCATGACTCCTATTCATCATCGGAGTAACCTGCAACATCACAAGTTACAGCCACAGAGGGTCAATACTTTGGAATAGTATTGGCAAGTGATACCTTAGTTTATTTCAAGTGGACTATATTACTATATGCATTTTGGCTAAGTGTAGCTTGGCTTGCTTTGCTCAAAATAGGTTTTTCCTATTAGTTGAAATCACTAAGTTTTTATTTATCAAAAACTTCCCAAGAAACCACCAATAGACATTGGGGTCCTTTACCCTTGTTCACCCACAAATTTTACTTAGAAGTTGGAGTGATGAGATTCTTGTAGCTTCCATGTCTTGATGCTCAAGTTGTCCATTGCCTTGGACTAGGCTAAGTACTTAGATTTTCAATCTGCAGAGGTTGTGCACTTTCCCCACCAGACTTGGTTTCCCAAGACAGGACCTTTCAGAAGCCTTTCCTTAGTCAAATGGACGCGCTCCAACCTATCATTCCCACTACCACCAACTGTCCAAGTGACTAAGTTCTAGCAACCTATATGATCATGGCAGAGCCCATATTGCCAAGTGGTTGCACTATAAGCTTTCTAAACACTTGGCCTCCAAATCCCTTTGTGCCTGGGTGGCATACCAAAAGTGAGATACACAACCCAAGTCCATGGCCTTGTGTAACCACTCAACATAACCCAATCCTTCCATTCCACCCAGGAGGTTCATTTGACTTAGTTGTTTTATTAGGAAAGCATAAGTCTCATGACTTAGAAATATTTTTCATCATAGTAAGTACAGATTTTCACCAACCCTTGTTTGCTAAATAGCTAGGCTAAGCATGGTATGATAACTTAACTTAGGAAAATTCCCTAGCAATTCTACAATTCTACACTACTTAGGATTTCCCAACTTAGCATTAGGCAAAAGTAGCATGCAAGACTTAGCAAAATATCTAATGCTAGTATAAAACATAGGATAGAAATATTCATGAAAATATCACTTGCCTTGGTAGTGGGGAGAGTAGAACTCTTCACAATCACAATCACTAGCAAAATCTACACAAAAATTATAGCATACAATTACACACAATTATATACAATCAAAAATAATATGAATGCATGCATGCAAGAATTTACTAAGTGGTGATTTTGAAAACTCTACCAAGCATGCACATGTTTACAGAAACTTAACAAGTCACAAGTTTGCCAACTAAACTTATTTGGCACTAATACAATTTACCAAAATAAATCTATACTTAAAATAGCCTTAAACATGTTTATACAAATAAAGTCATTTTAACTGTTACTATTTGTTAAACACATTGGATATTCAGAAAGGTCTTGTTTCACTGAATCCAACGGTATAAAGTTTGCAAAATTCCAACGTGGCAATCAAAAGTTATAAGCATTTGAAATTTGGATCAAATTCTGGTTTTAAATCTGTTTTTAGTTCTAACACTTGCCACGCGTCGCGTCCCTATTGGCGCGTACCGCTTCAGTTGGATCGGATCCTGCGGACCGCACGATCTAAGTGAGATCTGGCGGCTCAGACGCGCGCGTACCTCTTCGTCCTCTTTCTAATCTACGCCACAGGATCTAGATCCAACGTTCCTAATCAACCTAACCATACTCGGGCGGCGCTAGCGGCATTGACTGGCGGCGGCGCGTATGACTACGGCGGTGCCGGTGTTCTAGATCGCCCCAGGAAGCAAGAAGGTGCTTACCAGATCCGCAAAGGCGTGCTGAAGCTCGACGTGGTACTGGTTTGCGGAGGGGCGCGCTGACACGGCGAGGATTGCTCGTCGGAGTTACGGGCGGCGACAGTAGCTTGCAGACGTGGTCCTTGCCGAGGCTTGGCGTCGCCCTAGCACGAACGTGTGGCATCAGTACTTGCGCAAGTCACAGGCGAACAGGCTCGTGTGAGGAAGAAGGCAAGGGGCGGTCTGGATTTACCTTAATTGGTCGCCGAGGTTTGCCGGCGGCGCAGGTGGTTTCGGCTATGGATGGAGATGACAACCTGGGTCACGAGCGGCCAAAACAAAAGTATCAGAGGGTGAGCAAGAACATTCTGATCATTCTCGTTTGAACCAGAGAGGGAGGGATGGTCGAGGCTCACCGTATTTGGTCGCCGGAGTTCTCGGTTCTGCGGAGCTTCGAATGCAATTGCGCGCAGCCTGGTGGCGGAGTGGGCGAGGTGTTTGGGGGGAAATGCTTGCGAGGCAGAGAGGGTTAAATAGGCTCGGGTGCGACAGGAAACGCACGCGGATTAATGCCCAATTATGCCGCGCCATTACCGGCCATGACTGCAGCTGCGACGTGGTCGCGGGCGCGGTTTGGGGAAGACGAGGACAGCGTGGGCAGGGCCCGCTCGTCAGCGATGTGCGCGAAGTGAGGGTGGGGTCCGGTCGTCAGTGACCGTCTGGGTGCGCTGGCGCTTGCGAGAGGAAAAGAGAACCCCCGGGTGGGCTTGTTGGGCTCGATTCGATGCTGGGCCTTAAACCTGGCGCGTGGCCTTTTCTTTATTTCTCTTTCCTTTTCTATTTTGATTTTCTGGGTAGATTTTCAAATGAAATCAAGTTCAATTTGAATTCAAATTTTCCTAGGATTTTTGTAGTGAGCAGTAGTCTCAAAAATGGTCATATAACCATGGGGTAGCTTTGTAAAGGATTGGTCAAGCTTGGAGATCAAAATATCAGAGGCTAGGCACTTGGTTTAAAATTTGAAAGATGGTTTTTGGAACCCATTTCCATTTGGAAAACTAGGTTTTAAATCTACACTTAAATCCTATGCTCATAGAAGGCAACCTTCCTGGTTCACAACAATCAAACTTACAAGTGGTGTTGGCCATTTAGAATAAGTCTGTCCACATAAAATCATGATACCATATGTTTCTGTTTTCTGAAATGTTTTGAGAAAACCCTAAATGATGATGGATGCAAGGATGATATGAATGAGTTTTGGAATATGAATTTTAGGGATGTTACATCACCAACGCATCTCCATCAACCACCGATGTTTCCCTCATCCATGAGTGAGTAATCCCCCGCTATAGGCTTGGGGATGGTAGGGATGGGATAAGTTCTATCATGTAATCAAATAAGAATTGTTAGGGGCATAGTGCCTAGTATCTCTATTAGTGCTATTTGACTTTGTTGCAACTTGTTGTGCTTAATGCTTGTCACTAGGGCCCGAGTGCCATGATCTCAGATCTGAACTTATTATTGAATCATTATGATAGTATTGTTTGTGGTCTTATCTGCAAGTTGTGTACACATATCATTGTCCGGATCCAAAAGCCCCAAAGTGACAATAATTGGGACAACCGGAGGGGATGGCTGTGGTGTGAGGATCACATGTGTTCACGAAGTGTTAATGCTTTGCTCCGGTGCTCTATTAAAGGGAGCACCTTAGGGTGTGTTGAGTTGGTGTCACGAAGTGGAATGGAATGGAATGGTTCCACACTTGAGAGCCGTTCTAGTGTTCAGTTGAGAAATGGAATGGAATGAGGTGGTTCCTCAAAAGAGAATATTCCCTCTAGATCCAGAATGCACTCATTCCACCAAATTGGTGGAATCTACCCATTCCTCTATGCTAAAGTCACCCAAATGTTCTCACTCTCTCTATTCTCTTGTCATCGTTTTTGCTAAATGCACCCAAACATAGAATGGAACCATTCCATTCCACTTTTTTGGCCCAACTGAACATAGGATGGAACCATTCCATTACACATTTTTTGTCCTAACCAAACACAAGAACGGAACCAACCCATTCCAGTGGAATGGTACCATGACATTCCATTCCACTTCGTTCCCGAACTGAACACACCCTTAATTGCCAGTAGTTCCCTAGAGGCCCCGCTGCCACGGGCTGGATGGACGGAAGATGTTGTGCAAGTTCTCATTGCGAGCACATATGACTATATTTGGAGCACATGCCTAGGATTGTTTAGTACTTGGATGCTTGTTATTATTTATCTGCAATGCCCTAGATCTTGAAGTTACATGTTTAGACTCGTCCATGCAATGCCCGTCCATCCATCCCTATGCCTACCGCACTCGAATCCTACTGTTACCGTTACTACTACTATTGCTGCTGTTACTGTTGCTGTTACTGCTGCTGTTGCTTTGCTGTTGCTACTACCAAATTGTTGCTACTGATAAACTTCTATGAGCAAGAACTATTTCCAGGTGCAGCTGAATTGACAACTCAGTGGTTAAGGCTTGCAAGTATTCTTTGGCTCCCCTTGTGTCGAATCAATAAATTGGGTAATACTACCCGCGAAGACTGTTGCGATACCCTACACTTGTGGGTCATCAGAGATCATGCTAATCAGGTGACATTGAGTGTTCGAAAGGTATGTGTTGAGGCACATGGATCAAGAGTGGTATTTGTCCATCCATATGACGGATAGATATACTCTGGGCCCTCTTGGTGGAATGTCATCCAATTGGCTTGCAAGCATTTGACTGGCTCACAAGGCATCACATATAACAGGAACAAGAAAAAGTACTTATCGGTAATGATGTTGAACTAGGTATAGAGATATACCGATGATCAAACCTCGGATAAGTATTATATCAAGAGACAAAGGTAAATTGGTATCGTATGTAAATGGTTAATTCAATCACAAAGTAATGGTAGAAATATGTGGGATCCATATGAATTTCCAGATTCCTCTATTGGTTATTGATCGGAGAAGTGCCTCGGTCATGTCTGCATCATTCACGAACCGTAGGGAGACACACTTAAGGATTCGATGTTGTTTAGTAGATATGGAATGTGAGTAAGATGACCAAATGTTGTTCGGAGTCTCGGATGGGATCTAGGATATCACGAGGAGATCTGGAATGGTTCGGAGAATAAGATTCATATAAAGAAAGTCCAATTCCGGAGTTCGGGAATGATTCCGGCGTTTTCACCGGAATGATCTAGAAGGGTCTAGAAGGTTCACCGAACCGGAAGGGGAAGGGTACATGAATGTGTCATGACAAAGTGGAATGATTGCATCATGTACTAGGTCACTTGGCTGGGCATTTAAAAGAGAGATATCAAACTCCAAAAATTGAAAGTCAAAAGGCAAGTTTAAATAGTCAAACTGGGACAATGGTTCCTGGTGGAGGGAGGAGAGGAAACCTCCTCTCCCTCTACCGCCGGCCAAGGAGGAGAGGGATTTGGGGGACGATTCGACCTCCCCCTCCCCTAACTGCACCACCCACCTATATAAGGAGGGGGTGGGGGCAGCCCCTCTCCATAAGAACACAAACACTAGCCCCCCCCCCAAGTCGCCGCCGCTGCCACTTGCGTCGCTGCCGTCACCCTAGTCGCCGCTGACCCCACCTCCTTCCTTGGCTTCTAGATATAGTTGCTGAGGAACGCGTCTACTCCATCTTCTCGCACCAGCTTAGGCGAAGCCCTGCGGAATCTCCCCTCTAAACTCCGATACCACGTCGTCGTGCTACCGGAATTGCGAGGAGAGAGCTACAACCTCCGCTGCCTGCTGTAACAAGGGAGAGGAAGGTCTTCATCGAGTACCAGCGCTGCCGGAACGCGGCGTCGGAAGGATCTTCTACGCGATGTTGAGATCGGCAAGTGAACGACTACATCACCCACGAGAATCCGATCTCGTTAACCGCTTTAGAATCTTCAAGGGTGAGTACTCTATCGACTCGTTGCTACAATCTAGTAGATAGATCTTGCCCTGTGTGTGTTCATGCGGTAGACTTTTTTTGTTTTCAATGCTACGAACCCCTACAGATCTAAGGTTTTGGATTATTGGCATGCCATTGTCAAGAATACCTCTTCTTAAACCAAAGGCCTAAAGACGGCCATCATGCTCATCTCTGGGGACATTTGGGAAAGGAGACAAACAAAAAAAGGATCAAAGAGGAAGGAAAATATTGGATAGCGGGTGCTAAAGACCTCATGGGTTGATCACCTCTTGGATGCAGCCTGTTATTTCTGTTTTTCCTTTTTGATGGCTTAGGCCCCCTGTTTTGTTCCTCCTTTATCAATATATATAACCCAAGCTTTTGCCTCGTTTGAAAAAAAGGATCGGCAGTGTTTTTGCAAGGCCTGTAGGAACGAACACAAACTTTCCTGTCCCGTGGGCGCATCGACAAGCTGGCACTAGTAGAAAAAGAGCTATTCGTCCACCCCAGTTCGGAGCATTAATCCCGGTTATGGTTGGACCCGGGACTCATGTGAGCATTAGTCCCGGTTCCAACGGCTAGAACGCCAGCAATCTTTAGTCCCGGGTCAAACGGGACCTTTAGTCCCGGTTGATGATACCAACCGGGACTAAAAGGGGTTCCCCGGTGCCAACCCCTTTAGTCCCAGTTCGTATCACCAACCGGGACTAAAGGTGTGACCTTTAGTCCCAGTTCGTATTACCAACCTGGACTAAAGAAAGTGGGCAAAAAAATTCTCAAGTTCTGCCGTGGCAGTAAATCGGGCACAAATCTTTCTGGAGATCGTCTTTTCTAGATTTAAAATCATGCCAAAAATTTATAAAAAAATTTAAAAATAAAATCCTTCGAACTGTAGTTATATTAAGTGATTTAGTTGTTATAAAAATTAACAAATATAAATTTCTACATAATTTACAAAAAAATGTTATGAAAAATTCAAATGGCCATAACTTTTGCATACCATGTAAAAAAGTATAACCTATCAAAACGTGCAGAAAAAATTAGCTCTTTGATTTCAACATACTTAGGCCGTTTTGGATTCTTAAAATTCGAAAAGAAAAAATTATTTTTATTCTAATGAAAGTAAAAACTAATTAAATTAATTTTTTAGTATTTTTATGTCATATTTGAATTCCTCGCATTTTTCTGATAATAATGGATATATTATTTGTTGAATTTCGATTTACATATTTGAAGATATTGTTTATATCATATTAAATGAATAAATGGTAAAAATGAATAAAATATTAATTTAATTAGTTTTTACTTTCATTAGAATAAAATGTTATTATTACTTATTTATTATTGTTTACAAAAATAGTTGTTCTTAATTTCAAAAAATAAAAATGTGTCACATATCGATATGAGTTAATAGGATTAATATACTAGTCTTGATAACAAGATATAAGGGTCTTTTGCGCGTGGTGGAAGAGATGGAATGGAGAAGTTAAGCGTGCTAGGGGTGGAGTAGTGCCAAGATGGGTGACCAGCCGGGAAGTTTGACCGAAAATACGATTTGAACAAAGATTAAGTATAATTAGTGTTAAAAATAAGGGGTGTGGGAGTTTAACGAGTCAAACAATTCAAAGGTTTAAAAAAATTTTGAAAAAAAATCAAATTTTTTTAAAAAAAAAAAATAAAAAAAAACCTTTAGTCCCGGTTCGTATTATAAACCGGGACTAAAGGTCCCGCACACTCGATGCGGCCCGTGAGTGCCTTTAGTCCCGATTTGTGGCCGAACCAGGACTAAAGGGGTAGGCCTTTAGTCCCGATTTCTTTGTTCCGGTTGGGAAACCGGGACGAAAGGCCTTTACAAACCGGGACCAATGGCACGTTTTCCAGTAGTGTGGCTGGTGCTTCACCGGTGAGCTTTATGTTCTTTTGTCTGAATACACGATCCAGGTGTTTTTGATCTGATTTGCTGGACCGGTGCTACAGCCCCGGTAGCACCGGCCGCAGCTTCGCCCCTACTAACCTTGTACTGTATGTACCTTTCAGTTTTCGTGTCATTCCAGTCTGAACTTTGGCCTCAAATGACAGGCTGTGGCTCGGATGAATTGCACACTTGTTTAATGGAGTACTGGAGTAGCTGTACTTGACTGTATTTATCACTCCAGCCAATCTGTCTAGGATAAGATCAGTATAAAATTTATGCATATGCACGTTTTGTTGCAACCTTCCGATTTTTTATTTTACACTGATGATTGTCCTACTTATCATGATCCACATGAGAGTATGAGGCTTCACCTAAAAATTACAATACTGGAATGAGTGTTCAGTTTATGTGTACATGTATGTACTTCAACATCACTTCCTTAGGTTTAAGGCCTTGCTCATGGAGCTAGAAATCAACAGCATATTTATCTTTATATTCAGTAAAACTTCTTTGAGGATTTGTAACTTGTTGCATGTATATTCTAACAAGAAATTGTCATTATTTAGTCCCCATGAGAACACTAGTAGATGCTCTTATTTGTTATTTTAACAAGTGAAAAGCATGACCATCTCTCGAAATAAGTAAACACGTATCCTGAAAGTAACCCCTTCCTTCATTCGGTATGTAACCCTTCCTTCAGCTCCCGTACGTAGCCCTCCCGTGGCGACCCCAGCCGGCACCGGAGGGCCCCTAGATCCCGGCGCCGCCAACCTCCCCCTTCCTCCAGATCGCCTCCCTCCGCCGCTGCTTGGCGTCAGCCGCGGTGGCGGCGGCCCCCTAGTACCCAAGGTGCTAGGGGCGGCAGCTGCGGCAGTCTTCTTCAATGGGGTGGCTGGGGCTGCGCCGTTTCAAGGAGGCCCCAGCGGTGGTCGGGATGGCGCTTCCTGGCCAGGCGGCGCCTACAACCAGACTCTCCTCCCTAGGAGGTTGCGGATGATGGTGTTGTGGCCGTGGGTCTAGGGTTCCTCCTAGACCCGCCGTCCTTATGGCCGCGCGGTGGGACTCGGGGCGCCGGTCGCCGGATGGATGGTTCCCTGAGCGAGCACGTGGAGGGCAAGGGGTCGGGTGGAAGCGCTGATCGCGAGTTCGGCCTCAGATCTAGGCCATGATTTGTTGCGGATACGCCAGTAACGTTCTGCGACGGCTTTTTGGTTTGTCTTCTTCTCCACATACTCGTCTTGAATAAAAGATGGTGGTCCTAGGGTTCCTACTCGTCGTCTAGGTCAATATCTGCCAGTTGCCGGTCGTCATTGATCTGGCTAAAGCATCGTGTTCCGGAAGGCTCCGCCGGCGAACTCCACCGTGCGCATTTGCCGAGAGATCGCTGAATCGGGTGGGATTCGGTCGTGCGCCCCCATGTTTTTACTCTGGCCGTTTAGGTTTAGAGGGAGCGCTTCGAAGCTCTGTTGGCTGTTAATATCATGGGGCATGTTCTCGTCCATGGTGCCGACGGAGAATGTCATGAAGGCCGAGATCTGAGGACTGGCAATGGTGATTCGAGTCCGGGTGGTGATGAGGAATGGGCTTGGTGACTCGTGACTTGGAGCAGTGGTATGCAAGAGTGGGTCTGGCCTTAATTGGTTGTGCTTGGCAATGGCCTTGTTGAAGGTATTGTTTTGAGAGCGTGGACTTTCTTCAGGGTGAAAACCTAGATCTTTGATCGGACGATAACGATGTTTGTGCACTGTTCCTTTTTTAGAGGCATCATTTTTGGAGAATATGGACCTCTGGTGCTGTCTTGGTGGTGGTAGTATTGTTGTTTCAATGAATGGGGAATTGCAGCGGGACTTTTTTTTAAAAAAAATTTATGTGTGCATCCGTATGGCCGCTAGGGCAATGTGTTGTTGCAGAAACTAGGTGTAATCGGTATCTTTTGATATTAATATATGCTCCTTTCCAAAAACGTATCCTGAAAGTTAGAACTGGTGTAGCATTGTTGTGCTATTTTATGCTTGTCTAAATAAGGAGATAGATGGATTCATGCTATTGTCTGGCAATGCAGTAGACTCGTTCCTCCTTCGTGATAACCGCACCTCGGCCGGGAGCAGCAGGCGAAGAAACATCACGGCGCGTGGAAACGGTGACTAGCCGGTTGGGAGTGGGGAGGGGAAGCCAGCGGGCATGCGCGGGTTAAATGGAACGGTGGAGGAGGCCTACTGCGGCCGGGGGATTTCTGACGGGAATACATGGAGATAAATCATGATTGTGAGATGTGGAGGAAGAAGATTCAGAGGGAGAGACAATGAGCAATGGGTCCCACTTGTAAGAGGCTTGTTATTTGCCTAATAATAGAGATTTAATTTATTGCCTAAAATAACATAATAATTATTACCTAAAATAACTAGTTTGTTGCCTTGGACACTGTAATTACAATTTTCCCGAGAAGCAAATGTTTGGATGATTGGACTAGTGTTCCGGATCGAGTCAGTTGCGCCCCACCTTGCGCTAGTTGAGCAAGACTCACAAAAACGGTGGCCAACTTCACAAGAGCGATAGCTGACTTCACTAGGGTAGTAGGCAACTTTACTGAGGTGGCAGGCGACTTTACAAAAATGTTAGGCGAGTTGGAAACAACTCCCTCCATAACGGATTATTAGGATAATAGCCATTTTGAAGGTATACCTAATTATTAGGCTATTGTGTATTGATTATCCCAAATTAACTCTCCTATGGGCCCTATATCAAACGTATCAAATGGGCCAGCTTTCCACACTTTATTCGTTGCATCATGTCCCTCTGAATCCAATCAGCTTGTATTCACCAGTTCACCTGAGAAGTGTGAGTCACTAGGGGCTTCATGGGGACTAGCATCCAATAACACCGACCGATGCTTTATATCTATGTCAGCGTTAAGCAAAGATCCAGTTCATGCCATCTACACATATCAAATTATAAAACATATTAGAAATTATAAAACATATTACAAATTAAAAACATAGTTTCATACATATTATAAATTAAACAAAATTAAAACATAGTTCCATACATATTACAAATCAAAGACATAGTTCCATACATATTACAAATTAAAAACATAGTTCCATACATATTATAAATTCCAAAATTCCACTCATATTACAAATTCTATTTCCTTCCTCTGCCTCTTCTTCCTTGCCTGCCACGTCCACGAGGAGCCGCTTCTCCGGTCCCAAAGATGTGACAATTGGTGTCTCTATGACCAAATTGATTATATAGAAAACATTGCCTAGTAGGGCCTCCGGCTTCAGATTCATCCATATCATTACGAATGCAGCCACATTGTCATCTTCCTCTCCATGTGCGCATTAGTTCAGGATCTGGGATGTATACCCTTTCACCTGGGTTAACTTTGTTGAAATTGCCCACTGATCTATAACCCATCATCTCGCCAGTCCATGTATTGATCACCGACTCCTTAAGAAAATAAGGAAACACAAACGAGATCGCATCCATACCTAACTTCCCGCACACAGCAAGTAAATGGGAGCAAGGTAGGTGTAGCAGCTTTGGTTTGTTGTAGGTGCACTCACACGTTGGCCATTCTTCATTTCCTATCCTCACCTCCTGTGTCTTTACCTCATCTCCAAATCCGATCCTGTTGGAAGGTAGGCGCACCTCGGAACTCTTTCTTGATTACCGATGGCGACAACATTCATAGACCGAGCCTTTTCCATCTTGTCATTCATGTAATGCATAATATTTGAAGAGTACCTCATGTTTGGGTTGTTGATGATATGCATCTGAGCCATCTGGAGTCTTTCTCTGAAGTATTTCAAAGTTCCGGTGAAAATACACTCCACAATGGTTGTTAATGCCAAATCCCTACTTCCTCTCAAGATGAAGTTGTATGTTTCAGCGAGATTTATAGTTAGGACGTCAAACCTAGCTCCATGAGTGTCGTTCGGCAGAGACCACCTCTCCATAGGCTCATGCTCTATCCATTCTTGAAAAAAATTAATCCGTCCCCTAGGGATCCTCCAAGTACCAGGTTGTTCAAATACTGGCAAGTCACAAAGAGCAATGGGTTCTTCCTCCGGTGGTGCTACTCCTTTTTCTATCTTTGCAACTACAGCCTGTGCATGAGCGCGACAACTGCTGCATTCGCTATTTTCCCCTACATAACATTTTTTTGTAGTGAAGTCATCTAGATAGCCGCGACACTTGATATACTTCCGCTCATGGTTCTTCTTGCAAAGCTTCTTGAATAGATTCATAAGGGCCTTGTTCCTGAACTGTGATAAAAAGTTGGCTCCTAGATGCCGAATGCACCAACGGCTCTACATGTCCCACCATGGAGTTAGTTCATCAGCAGTAGGCTATGTTAGCTTCTTTATCGTGCTGAGTATACCCGGATGCCTTTCATGAAGGACACACACATTTGGTTTATCCTTCACAATTTCTATCTTCAGCTGCCTGAAAAACCATACCCAACTCTCGGTGTTCTCGCTCTCCACTAAAGAAAATGCGAGTGGAACAATTTGATTTTTCCCTTCTTTACCAATGGCAGTCAAGAACTGACCCCTGTACTTGCCAGTGAGAAATGTACCATCCACACATATTACTGGTCACAGTGAGTGAAAGCTTCTATGCATATAGCAAATGAGAATAACACTCGATGCAGCACCCTCATATTTGGTTCCTGTGGCAACTTAAAGTGTTGGATGTCGACGTAGGTGCCTGGATTCCTAGCCTGAAGTGTTTATATCATCCGAACAACACAGTCATATCCATCTCAAAACGAACCAAATCTTGCCTCCATTGCCCTCTGCTTAGTCCTCGAAGCCTTTCCTGTAAGAAATCTTGTAGCGAAATATGACAGCAACTTTGTTTGTGATAGCTTTCACATCCATGTATTTGCTCTCCACTATCTCCGTTTATAATAGTATAGCCATGATGGTAGAAGTGAGGTTACAATGCTCCTGAAGGACTCTGGGAAGTTTACACGTGTGTGATACGTCCAATTTGCATCACCATTCTATAACATAATTTTCCTCTATTCATTGATATAAGTCTTATTATGAGATGTTGCTTATGTATTTTCATCTGTTTTGCATGTTGGATGATTCTTGGAGGATGAACTACAGGAGTCATGATTCTGATGGAAAAAGAGGTGTTTTGATGCAATTTCGCGAAGATCAGAAAAATACCAGAAAAATATTGGAAAATCATATTTTCCCAGAAGACGAAGGAAGCCAAAAGGGGAGGCGGAGTTGGGCCACAGGGGGCCCACACCCCCCAGGCGCGGCCCCCCTGGGCTGCGCCTAGGGCAGGTGTGGCCCACCTTGCCGGCCTCCGACTCCGCCCTCTCGTCTATATCTTCCCTTCAGAACCCTAAAACAGGGAGAGCGACCACAGAAAGATTCCGTCGCCTCTTCGGGGCGGAAAACACCGAGAGAGAAAGAGCTCTCCGTCAGACAGATTTCTGCAGGGGAAATTCCTTCCCGGAGAGGGGAGATCTTCGCCATCAACACCATCGTCAAGCTAGACTTCATCGGGATCATCATCATCAGCATTCTCACCATCATCTCCACCAACACCATCATCACCACTCCATCCCTCTATAAAAATTGTGTTGAATCTTCCATTAGTTCTGAAGGGAAACTTTCCCGGTGTTGATTACTATTGTAGTTGATGCTTGTGAGTGGAACCATTGGATTATTGTTTATGTTCAGATTGTTATCCATCACCATATCATCTTTGATCTTAATCCATATGATGTCTTGTGAGGGGTTCGTTTAGTTCTTGAGGACATGGGAGAAGTCATGTTGTTAGTAGTGGATTTGTGTTGAGATATTATTCGATGGTTTAGTATTTAAGTTGTGGTTCTATTCTTCTAGTGGTGTCATGTGAATGTCGACTACATTATACTTCACCATTTATGGGCCTAGGGGAATGCATTATGTATTTGGCTACTAATTGCGGGGTTGCCGGAGTGACAGAAACGACCTGAACCCCCGTTAGGGCACCATTGCACAAGGGAGTTTAGGATCTCAGAGTTTAAGGTTGTGGTTAGGTTTATATCTTAATTACTTTCCTATAGTTGCGGATGCTTGCAGGGGGTTTAATCACAAGTATGTATTAGTCCAAGTAAGGTCGGTACATTAGCACAGGTTCACCCACACAACACTTACAACACCAAAGAAGGGTACTCAGCTATTTCAAGCGAAAGCACTTGACAGAATTCCCATGTGTCCTCGAGAACGTTTGGTCCTCATTAGTATTTCCACTGGCCTGCCCTTTGCTAAAAAAGGATTGGGCCACTTTCTGCTTTTTTTTGTTGTCTTTATTACTTGCACTTTGTTTCTTCGCTTTATCAGAAAACCCCTAAAAATCCGTTAGCTAAGTATTTACAGAGATTTCCTGCTCCATACGACTAGTCAAAACCTTCTTCTCCTCGTTGGGATCGACACTCCTATTTATCGAAAGTACTGCGATACACCCCCTATACTTGTGGGTCATCAAGACTATGTTCTGGCGCCGTTTCCGCGGAGTGAAGCGCTATTGAAGAGTGGAACTGGTAAAGGAAACTTCTACTGTGAATATTGTTTTCTATTCCTGTTTGTTACTTTGTTTCCAATATGGATAACCCACTTGGTTTTCTGTTTGGGAAAACTACTACCACTGAAAGGGTAGTAGATGAACCACCAACTATTGAGATAGATCCTTTTAAGATACCTACAAGTATTGTTGATCGTGTTATGGATAATTATTATTTAGGGAATGGAACTGCCCATCTCCTGGTGATTATTTGCTTTTATTCCATGAATTATGCGGTTTTTTAAGTGTGCAGGTATCACACCCGAACAGGTGAAGAAGAATTTACTTCTATATCCTTGAAAGGGAGAGCTGAAGAATGGTACAAGCTGCTGAAGAATGGGCAATCCATGGAATGGGAGGAAATAGTACCTCTCTTTTATTCTAAATTCTATCCTCCCAGTGAAATTCATAAGGATAGAAATCTGATATATAACTTTTGGCCTCGTGATGGAGAGAGTACAGCTCAAGCTTGGGGGAGATTGAAGTTGCTAATGCTTAAATGTCCTATTCATGAACTACCTAACAATATTATTATCACTAACTTTTATTCTAGGCTTTCTCTTCATGATAAAGATTTACTAGATGCTTCTTGTGCTGGATCATTCACACGTATGAAGGAAGAAGCTAAATAGGATCTCCTAGACCGTATTCAAGAGAACACTGAAGCTTGGGAGAATGACAAAGGAAGAAAGTAAGGTATAAACTATGATTATGAATGCATTAAATATTTTATGGGAACTGATGACTTCCGTGATATTATTAATGAGTATGGTCTTGATTCCCAAGTTCTTGCAAAATGTTTTAAGGCTTTTGCCTCTTACATTGAAATTCCCAAAACGTAGTGGGACAAGTACCATGCTCCTTTTAAAGACATTGCTACCCATGTTCCTGCTAGCATAGAAGTTTGTACTGCTGATCCTATTTTGCCTAAACTTTATGCATGTTGAGGAAATCCCTTTTCCGGCTAAGGTAAAGGAACATTTTATCATAGCCAATGTGGTTAGCAAAAGTGCAAAGAAAACTGTGGAACCAGATGAGCAAATAAATATTGAGCCTGTGGTAGCTATTTTGAAAGATCTGGTCACTAAAAATATGGAGGATGAGCACATTGTCTTCTGTGAAGACGCTTCTAATATTATTTCTCATCCTAGTAAAGCTAGAAAAGCTAGTGTCCCTGTTCTTTCTGTTAGAATTAGTGATCATTGCTATTATGGTTTATGTGATATTGGTGCTAGTTCTAGTGCTATTCCTTATGAGCTTTACAGGGAAATTATGCATGAAATTGGTCCTCGTGAGCTTGAGGACATTGATGTGGTTATTCACCTTGATAATAGAGATATAGTCTGTCCCATTGGCGTTGTAAGATATGTGGAGGTTCTTTGTGGTAAGATTAAGTATCCTGCTTATTTTCTAGTACTTGGTAAAGAAGCTAGTAAAACCTATCCTATTATCTTTGGTAGACCCTTCTTGAACATTGATACGCCCAATTTGCATCACCTTTCTATATCATAATTTACCTCTATTCATTGATATTTGTCTTATTATGAGGTATTACGTGTGGCTTTTCATCTGTTTATGCATGTTGGATGCTTCTTGGAGGATGGACTGCCGGAGTCTGGATTCTGATGGAAAAGAAGGCGTTTCGGTGCAATTTTGTGAAGATCGGAAAAATACCAGAAAAATATGGAAACATATTATTTCACAAGAAGACGAAGGAAGCCAGAAGGAGCAGCGAAGGGGGGCTGCAGGGGGTCCACACCCCCCTAGGCGTGGGCCCACCTAAGGCCGCGCCTGGGGTTGGTCTGGCCCACCTGCCCGGCTCCCGACTCTCCCCCTTCGCCTATAACTTCCCTTCGGAACCCTAATACAGGGGGAGTGACCACAGATAGATTTCCGCTGCCTCTAGGGGCGGAAAACATCGAGAGCGAAAGATCTCTCCGACAGACAGATTTCTGCCGGGGGAATTCCTTCCCGGAGAGGGGAGACCGTCGCCATCAACACCATCATCAAGCTAGGCTTCATCGGGGTCATCATCACCATCATCCACACCATCATTTCCACCAGCACCATCATCACCACTCCGTCCCGCTATAACAATTGTGTTGGATATTGCTTAGTTCATTAGGGGAAACCTTCCCGGTGTTAATTACTATTGTAGTTGATGCTTGTGAGTGGAACCATTAGATTATTGTTTATGTTCAGATTGTTATCCATCACCATATCATCTTTGATCTTGATCCATATGATGTCTTGTGAGGGGTTCGTTTAGTTCTTGAGGACATGGGAGAAGTCATGTTGTTAGTAGTGGATTTGTGTTGAGATATTATTCGATGGTTTAGTATTTAAGTTGTGGTTCTATTCTTCTAGTGGTGTCATGTGAACGTCGACTACATGACACTTCACCATTTATGGGTCTAGGGGAACGCATTGTGTATTTGGCTACTAATTATGGGGTTGCCGGAGTGACAGAAACCTGAACCCCCGTTAGGACACCTTTGCACAAGGGAGCGTAGGATCTCAGAGTTTAAGGTTGTGGTTAGATTTATATCTTAATTACTTTCCTGTAGTTACAGATGTTTGCAGGGGGTTTAATCCCAAGTATTTAATAGTCCTAGGAAGGGCAGTATGTTAGCACAGGTTCACCCACACAACACTTACGAACACCAAAGAAGAGTTCTCAGCTATTTGAAGCGAAAGCACTTGAAAGAATTCCCATGTGTCCTCGAGAACGTTTGGTCCTTATAAGTATTTCCACCGGATTTTCCTTTGCTAAGAAAGTGTTGGGCCACTTGCTCCGTTTGTTTACTGTCTTTGTTACTTGCTCTTTGTTTTGTTGCCTTGTCAGATAACCACTAAAAATCCGTTTGTTAAGTATTCATAGGGATTTCTTGCTCCATACCACTGTTCAGCACCTTCTGCTCCTCGTTGGGATCGACACTCCTATTTATCAAAAGTACTACGATACACCCCCTATACTTGTGGGTCATCAAACACTTGTGGGGATATCATAGATTGTAGGAAGGAAAAAGTTTTGACTAAGTTTGATGGAGACTCTTATGAGTTTATTTTTTCCAAATTTTCTAAAACTCCTTATGAAAATGAACTGCCTAATGAGGATTTCAGGGTTGAACAACTTTCTGCTATTTCTCTTGCTCGTAACAATGCCTTGTAGCAGTTTATGGAAGATCATGAAAGCGATGTCTTCATCAAGAAAAGAAATGAGATCGACGAGGTTTTCCTTCGTCAACCTGAGTTACTTAAGCATAATCTACTTGTAGAAGATTTGGGTATCACACTGTTGGAGATATGTCCAAGAGGCAATAATAAAGTGGTTATTATCATATCTTCATACTTATGATAAATGTTTACATACCATGCTATAATTGTATTAACCGGGAACATTAATACTTGTGTGATTTGTAAACATAAAAAAAAGTCCCTAGTAAAGCCTCTTGTTAAACAAGCTTGTTGGTTAATATATGATCATGGTTTCCTGATCATGAACATAGAGATGTTATTAACAACAGGGTCATATCATTAGGAGAATGATGTGATGGACATGCTCCTATAGTTAAGCGTAGCATAAAGATTAAGTCATTTAATATAGTTCATTTGCTATAAGCTTTCTGATACATAGTAACCTAATTCCTTCGACCATGATATCATGTTAATCACCATCACTGGAAGGATGCTTTGATGTGTAGGGTTTCGTAGCATGGAAAACAAAAAATTTCTATCGCATACAAACAAACAAGCCAAGATCTATCTACTAGATTGTAGCAACGAGTCGATGGAATAACTTACCCTCGAAGATTCCAAAGTGTTTAACGAGAGCGGATTCTCGTGGGTGATGTAGTCGTACTCTTCCTGATCTCAAGATCGCGTAGACGATCCTTCCGGCGCTGCGTTCCGGCAGCGCTCCCGCAGTCGGTCACACGTTCGGTACTCGACGAAGACCTTCCTCTCCCTTGTTCCAGCAGGCAGCGGAGGTTGTAGCACTCTCCTCGCGATTCCGGCAGCACAACGGCGTGGTACCGGAAGTAGAGGGGAGATCTCGCAGGGCTTCGCCTTAAGCCGGAGCGAGTATGGTGGAGTATGAGAGAGCTCCTCGGCGATCTAGGGTTTAGACACACCAAGGAGGAGGTTCTAGAGCCGGCGGCTAGGGTTCCGGGGACCCCCAAGTCGGCAGCTAGGGCAAAACCCTAGGGGGGCGGCAGCTATGGTGGTAGGCGCCAAGCTAGGGTTTGAGGAGAGGTACTTGTGTGTTTGGAGGGAGCCCTGCCCCTCCTTATATAGGTGGAGGGGCCGGCGGCCAAGGGGAGGGAGGGGAGTCCCTCCCCAACTCGGCTTGGAGGGGGCGCCGCCGGTTGGAGGAGGGATTCCCTCCCCAACTCGGTTTCCCACTTCCTCCTCTTTTCCTCTTTCCAAATTTAGCCGTTTGACTTTTCAATTTAGCCGTTTGACTTCTCAAACTAGGATTTGAATTAATCCTTTATTTGGAACAGCGATGACACTTAGTACATGATGCAATCATTCCAACTTGCAATGACACATTCATGTACCCCTTCCCCTCCGGAGTGTCGGACATTGCGGAACCTTCTAGAACATTCCCGATGAAAACACCGGAATCATTCCCCAACTTCGAAACGGGACTTTCCTTATATGAATCTTATTCTCCGGACCATTCCGGATCTCCTCGTGATATCCCGGATCCCATCCGAGACTCCAAACAACATTCGGTCTCTTTCTCATAATACCATAACTACTCAAACAACGTCGAATCCTTAAGTGTGTCTCCCTACGATTCGTGAATTATGCGGACATGATCGAGACACTTCTCCGAACAATAACCAATAGAGGAATCTGGAAATTCATATGGCTCCCACATATTTCTACGATTACTTTGCGATCGAATGAACCACTTACATACAATACCAATTTCCCTTTGTCTCACGATAGTTTACTTATCCGAGGTTATGATCGTCGGTATCTCTGCATACCTAGTTCAACCTCGTTACCGATAAGTACTCTTTTCTCGTTCCCGTGATATGTGATCCCTTGTGAGCCAGTCACATGCTTGCAAGCTAATTGGATGACATTCCACCGAGAGGGCCCAGAGTAAAGAATGTTTACCTCGCTCGGAAGAATCAGTACTCCATAGTTCATTGTGCTATCTTGTATGGTTTGGAATCGGAGCTTCAGAAAAGGTTTGAGAATTCAGACCCATATGATATTGTCGAGGATCTCAAATTGATCTTTGAGACTCATGCGGCAATTGAAAGTTATGAGGCTTCTGAAAAGTTCTTTAACTGCAAGATGGAAGAGGGCAGCTCCGTCAGTGAGCATGTGCTTAAGATGTCTGGGCACGCAAACAAACTTCAAAGCTTGGGTATAGTGATTCCTAATGCTTTGGGGATTTACCGTGTCCTCCAATCACTACCACCAAGTTACAAGAACTTTGTGATGAACTACAACATGCAGAAGATGAACAAGCAGTTGCCAGAACTGTTTGCTATGTTGAAGTCTGCAGAAGTGAAGATCAAGAAAGAGCACCAAGTGTTGTTGGTAAATAAGACCACCAAATTCAAGAAATGCAAGTCTAAGCAGAAGGGACACTTCAAGAAGGGTGGTAAGAAAGTTACCACGCCGGCGAAGAAGACCAAGGTTGGACCTAAGCCTGAAACTGAGTGCTTTTACTGCAAGGGAGAAGGTCACTGGAAGCGGAATTGCCCAAAGTACTTGGCGGATTTGAAGAACGGCAACATCAAGAAGAAAGGTATATCTGATATACATGTTATTGATGTGTATCTCACTAGTACTCGTAGTAGTGCCTGGGTATTTGATACTGGTTTGGTTGCTCATATTTGTAACTCGAAACAGGTGCTGCAGAATAAACGGAAGCTAGCGAAGAACGAGGTGACGGTGCGCGTGGGAAACGGATCAAAGGTTGATGTGATCGCGGTCGGCACGCTACCCCTTCATCTACCATCGGGATTAGTTTTATACTTAAATAATTGTTATTTGGTGCCTGCGTTGAGCATGAACATTATATCGGGATCTTGTTTATTGCGAGACGGTTACTTGTTTAAGTCCGAGAATAATGGTTGTTCGATTTATATGAGTAATATGTTTTATGCACATGCACCTTTGATAGATGGTCTATTCTTATTGAATCTCGATAGTGGAAATACACATATTAATAACATGGAGGCTAAACGGTTGAAATCAAGCGATAACTCGACCTATATGTGGCACTGTCGTCTTGGTCACATTGGAGTGAAGCGTATGAAGAAACTCCATTCCGATGGACTTCTTGAATCACTTGATTTCGAATCACTTGATAGATGCGAAGCATGTCTGATGGGTAAAATGACTAAGACTCCATTTTCTGGTATGATGGAGCGATCTACGGACTTATTAGAAATCATACATACCGATGTGTGTGGTCCAATGAGTGTAGCATCGCGCGGTGGTTATCGTTATGTTCTTACCTTCACGGATGATTTGAGTAGATATGGGTATATCTATTTCATGAAACATAAGTCCGAAACTTTCGAGAAGTTTAAGGAGTTTCGAAGTGAGGTAGAGAATCAACATAACAAGAAGATTAAATTTCTACGTTCTGATCGTGGAGGTGAATATCTAAGTTACGAGTTTGGCGAGCATTTGAAGAAATGCGGAATACTTTCACAGTTGACACCGCCGGGAACACCACAGCGTAATGGTGTGTCCGAACGTCGTAATCGAACTCTCTTAGATATGGTTCGTTCTATGATGTCACTTACAGATTTACCGCTATCATTTTGGGGTTATGCATTAGAAACAGCCGCATTCACTTTAAATAGGGCACCGTCTAAATCCGTTGAAACGACACCGTATGAATTATGGTTTGGGAAGAAACCTAAATTGTCGTTCCTTAAAGTTTGGGGTTGCGAAGCCTATGTAAAGAAGTTACAGCCGGACAAGCTTGAACCCAAAGCGGAAAAATGCGTCTTCATAGGATACCCAAAGGAAACTATTGGGTATACTTTCTATCATAGATCTGAAGGCAAAATCTTCGTTGCCAAGAATGGATCCTTTCTAGAGAAGGAATTTCTCTCGAAAGAAGTGACTGGAAGGAAAGTAGAACTCGACAAGGTTGTCGAACCTTCTATCGAAATTGCGAGTAGCGCAGCACCGGAAGAAGTTCCTGTGGTGCCTGCACCAATTAGAGAGGAAGCTAATGATGATGATCATGAAACTTCGGTTGAAGTTTCTACAGAGCCTCGGAGGTCAACGAGAACACGTACCACTCCAGATTGGTATGATCCCGTTATGAGTGTCATGTTGGTGGACAACACCGATGACCCTGAGACATATGAGGAAGCGATGATGAGCCCAGATTCCAATAAATGGAAAGAAGCCATGAAATCCGAGATTGGATCCATGTACGAAAACCAAGTGTGGACTTTGGTGGACTTACCGGATGGCCGAAAGGCTGTCGAGAACAAATGGATTTTCAAGAAGAAAACAGATGCTGATGGTAATGTTACTGTCTATAAAGCTCGACTTGTCGCAAAAGGGTTTCGACAAATTCAAGGAGTTGACTACGATGAGACTTTCTCACCAGTAGCGAAGCTAAAGTCTGTAAGGATTATGTTAGCAATCACTGCATATTATGATTATGAGATATGGCAGATGGATGTCAAAACAGCATTCCTCAATGGAGATATTGATGAAGAGTTGTATATGATGCAACCCAAAGGTTTTGTCGATCCTAAAGATGCTAACAAGGTATGCAAACTTCAACGGTCCATTTATGGATTGAAGCAAGCATCCCGAAGTTGGAATCAACGTTTTGATAAGGTGATCAAAAGTTTTGGTTTTGTACAAACTTATGGAGAAGCTTGTATTTACAAGAAAGTGAGTGGGAGCTCTGTAGCATTCTTAATACTATATGTGGATGACATATTATTGATTGGGAATGATGTAGACCTTCTTAATAGTGTCAAGGAATATTTGAATAATAGTTTTTCAATGAAGGATCTTGGCGAAGCAGCTTACATATTAGGCATAAAGATTTACAGAGATAGATCGAAACGCCAAATATCATTGTCACAGAGTACATATTTGGACAAAGTTCTAAAGAGGTTTGGAATGGAAGATAGCAAGAAAGGGTTCTTGCCCATGTTGCCCAATACGACCTTGAGTAAAACTCAAAGTCCGACATCGGCAGAAGATAGAGAAAGGATGAGTAAGACTCCCTATGCCTCAGCCATAGGATCTCTAATGTATGCCATGCTATGTACTAGACCCGACATTGCATATGATGTTAGTTTGACTAGTAGATATCAAAGTGATCCAGGAGTGGATCATTGGACAGTGGTCAAAAACATCCTTAAGTACTTGAGAAGAACTAAGGATATGGTTCTTTCTTATGGAGGTGATGAACAGCTCGTTGTTAATGGTTACACCGATGCTAGTTGGAACACCGATCCGGATGATTCTAAATCACAATCTGGATACGTATTTATTTTGAATGGTGCAGCAGTTAGCTGGAGGAGTGCAAAGCAAAGCGTTGTGGCGAGATCTTCAACTGAATTGGAATACATGGCTGCTTCGGAGGCTTCACAAGAAGCGATATGGATGAAAGAGTTCATTACAGAGCTGGGTGTGGTTCCTAGTGCGCTGGACCCAATGTCTATCTACTGTGATAACATGGGCGCCATAGCCAATGCGCAAGAACCAAGGTCACACAAGAAGCTGAAGCACGTCAAGCTACGTTTTCACGCTATTCGAGAACATATCCAAGATGGGGATATAAAGATTTGCAAAGTACACACAGATCTGAATGTGGCGGATCCGTTGACTAAACCTCTCCCGAGGGCAAAACATGACCAGCACCAAACTGCCATGGGTGTTCGGTATATTACCATGTAATCTAGATTAGATGACTCTAGTGCAAGTGGGAGACTGTTGGAGATATGCCCTAGAGGCAATAATAAATGTAGTTATTATTATATCTTTGTGTTTATGATAAATGTTTGCATTCATGCTATAATAGTATTAACAAGGAAACATTAATACTTGTGTGATTTGTAAACTTAATTTGAAGTCCCTAGTATAGCCTCTATACATCACTAGCTTGTTGGTTGATAAATGATTGTGGTTTCCCTATCATGAACATTGAGATGTTATCAAACAACAAGATCATATCGTTAGGAGAATGATATGATGGACATACTCCTATAGATAAGCGTAGCATAAAGATCAAGTCATTTCAATAGTTCAATTGCTATATGCTTTCTGATACATAGTAACCTAATTCCTTCGACCATGAGATCATGCATATCACCTTTACCGGATGGATGCTTTGATGACATCAAACACCACACCGTAACTGGGTGGCTATAAAGGTGGCATTGAGTGTTCGGAAAGTATTGGTTGAGACACATGGATCAAGAGTGGGATTTGTCCATCCATATGACGGATAGATATACTCTGGGCCCTCTCGGTGGAATGTCATCCAATTAGCTTGCAAGCATGTGACTGGCTCACAAGGGATCACATATCACGGGAACGAGAAAAGAGTACTTATCGGTAACGAGGTTGAACTAGGTATGCAGAGATACCGACGATCATAACCTCGGATAAGTAAACTATCGTGAGACAAAGGGAAATTGGTATCGTATGTAAGTGGTTCATTCGATCGCAAAGTAATCGTAGAAATATGTGCGAGCCATATGAATTTCCATATTCCTCTATTGGTTATTGTTCGGAGAAGTGTCTCGATCATGTCCGCATAATTCACGAACCGTAGGGAGACACACTTAAGGATTCAACGTTGTTTGAGTAGTTATGGTATTATGAGAAAGAGACCGAATGTTGTTCGGAGTCTCGGATGGGATCCGGGATATCACGAGGTGATCCAGAATGGTCCGGAGAATAAGATTCATATAAGAAAAGTCCCGTTTCGGAGTTGGGGAATGTTTCTGGTGTTTTCGTCGGGAATGTTCTAGAATGTTCCGGAATGTCCGGCACTCCGGAGGGGAAGGGTACATGAATGTGTTGTATCAAAGTTGGTATGATTGAATCATGTACTAAGTGTCATCGCTGTTCCAAATAAAGGATTAAATTGAATCCTAGTTTGAAAAGTCAAATAGCTAAATTGAAAAGTCAAATAGCTAAAATTGGAAAGTGGAAAAAGGAAGAGGGGGTGAAACCGAGTTGGGGAGGGAGTCCTCCTCCCCAAGACGGCGCACCACCCAAGCTGAGTTGGGGAGGGACTCCCCTCCCTCCCCTTGGCCGCCGGCCCCTCCACCTATATAAGAAGGGGCAGGGCTCCCTCCTAGAACACACAAGTCCCTCACCTCAAACCCTAGAAGCTGCAGCCCACCATAGCCGCCGCTGCCCCCCTAGGGTTTTGCCCTAGCCGCCGACTTGGGGGTCCCCGGAACCCTACCCGCCGGCTCTAGCACTCCCTCCTTGGTGTGTCTAAACCCTAGATCGCCGAGGACCTCTCTCATACTCCACCATACTCGCTCCGGCTTAAGGCGAAGCCCTGCGAGATCTCCCTTCTACTTCCGGTACCACGCCGTTGTGCTGCCGGAATCGCGAGGAGAGTGCTACAACCTCCGCTGCCTGCTGGAACAAGGGAGAGGAAGGTCTTCGTCGAGTACCGAACGTGTGACCGACTGCGGGAGCGCTGCCGGAACGCAGCGCCGGAAGGATCGTCTACGCGATCTTGAGATCGGGAAGAGTACGACTACATCACCCACAAGAATCCGCTCTCGTTAAACACTTTGGAATCTTCGAGGGTAAGTTATTCCATTGACTCGTTGCTACAATCTAGTAGATAGATCTTGGCTTGTTTGTTTGTTTGTTTGTATGCGATAGAAATTTTTTGTTTTCCATGCTACGAAACCCTACATTTCGGTGATCCGTGTTCCGAGACCATGTCTGTACATGCTAGGCTCGTCAAGATCAAACCTTAGTTTCCGCATGAGCAAATCTGGCTTGCTCACGTTGTATACACTTGCGGAATCTAACACACCCGATCATCACGTGGTGCTTCGAAACAACAAGCTTTAGCAACGGTGCTAACTAAGGGTGAACACTTTATGACTTGAAATTCATGTGCATGAGGGATCATCTTATAATGCTACCGTCGTTAACTAAGCAATACAAGATGCGTAAAGGATTAACATCACATGCAATTCATAATATGTGATATGATATGGCCTTTCTTCTTTGTGCTTCCGATCTCCATCTTCTAGCACGAACATGATCTCCATCATCACCGGCATTTCATCAAGGTCAATGATGCTTCTCCATGGTTGTCGTCCACCGGCTTCAACTATTACAACTACTTTGAATAGACACGCATGTCTTAACATAAATTAAAGACAACCATATGGCTCCTGCCGGTTGCCAACTTACAATAAGGAACATTGCATACATCAAATATAATCACAATCATGGCCATATCACATCACTGCACACCCCTGCAAAACAAAGTTAGACGCTTCTACTTTCTTTGCATGTTTTACGTGGCTTGGGGCTTTCTATAAGTGTCGTTCTAACTTACGAACATGAACCACAACATTTATACTAGTATTGTTAATCACCCGTTGTAAATTGGATCTTAACTATGCTAGGAGAAACAGGCACCCGCAAAGCCACTTATGCAATACAAGTTGCATGTCGAGCGTGGAGCAAGTCTCATGAACGATGTCATGTAAGGTTAGCCCGGGCCGCTTCATCCCAACATACCGCAAGATGCAAAGTACACAAGAAGCAATCGACAATAAAAGCATCAACGCCCACAATGACCATTGTGTTCTACTCGTGCAACAGATCTACATATAGACACGGCTCTGATACCACTGTAGGGTTTCGTAGCATGGAAAACAAAAAATTTCTATCGCATACAAACAAACAAGCCAAGATCTATCTACTAGATTGTAGCAACGAGTCGATGGAATAACTTACCCTCGAAGATTCCAAAGTGTTTAACGAGAGCGGATTCTCGTGGGTGATGTAGTCGTACTCTTCCCGATCTCAAGATCGCGTAGACGATCCTTCCGGCGCTGCGTTCCGGCAGCGCTCCGCAGTCGGTCACACGTTCGGTACTCGACGAAGACCTTCCTCTCCCTTGTTCCAGCAGGCAGCGGAGGTTGTAGCACTCTCCTCGCGATTCCGGCAGCACAACGGCGTGGTACCGGAAGTAGAGGGGATATCTCGCAGGGTTTCGCCTTAAGGCGGAGCGAGTATGGTGGAGTATGAGAGAGCTCCTCGGTGATCTAGGGTTTAGACACACCAAGGAGGAGGTGCTAGAGCCGGCGGCTAGGGTTCCGGGGACCCCCAAGTCGGCGGCTAGGGCAAAACCCTAGGGGGGCGGCGGCTATGGTGGTAGGCGCCAAGCTAGGGTTTGAGGAGAGGTACTTGTGTGTACTAGGAGGGAGCCCTGCCCCTCCTTATATAGGTGGAGGGGCCGGCGGCCAAGGGGAGGGAGGGGAGTCCCTCCCCAACTCGGCTTGGAGGGGGCGCCGCCGGTTGGAGGAGGGATTCCCTCCCCAACTCGGTTTCCCACTTCCTCCTCTTTTCCTCTTTCCAAATTTAGCCGTTTGACTTTTCAATTTAGCCGTTTGACTTTTCAAACTAGGATTTGAATTAATCCTTTATTTGGAACAGTGATGACACTTAGTACATGATGCAATCATTCCAACTTGCAATGACACATTCATGTACCCCTTCCCCTCCGGAGTGCCGGACATTCCGGAACCTTCTAGAACATTCCCGATGAAAACACCGGAATCATTCCCCAACTTCGAAACGGGACTTTCCTTATATGAATATTATTCTCCGGACCATTCCGGATCTCCTCGTGATATCCCGGATCCCATCCGAGACTCCGAACAACATTCGATCTCTTTCTCATAATACCATAACTACTCAAACAACGTCGAATCCTTAAGTGTGTCTCCCTACGGTTCGTGAATTATGCGGACATGATCGAGACACTTCTCCGAACAATAACCAATAGAGGAATCTAGAAATTCATATGGCTCCCACATATTTCTACGATTACTTTGCGATCGAATGAACCACTTACATACGATACCAATTTCCCTTTGTCTCACGATAGTTTACTTATCCGAGGTTATGATCGTCGGTATCTCTGCATACCTAGTTCAACCTCGTTACCGATAAGTACTCTTTTCTCGTTCCCATGATATGTGATCCCTTGTGAGCCAGTCACATGCTTGCAAGCTAATTGGATGACATTCCACCGAGAGGGCCCAGAGTATATCTATCCGTCATATGGATGGACAAATCCCACTCTTGATCCATGTGTCTCAACCAATACTTTCCGAACACTCAATGCCACCTTTATAGCCACCCAGTTACGGTGTGGTGTTTGACGTCATCAAAGCATCCATCCGGTAAAGGTGATATGCATGATCTCATGGTTGAAGGAATTAGGTTACTATGTATCAGAAAGCATATAGCAATTGAACTATTAAAATGACTTGATCTTTATGCTACGCTTATCTATAGGAGTATGTCCACCATATCATTCTCCTAACGATATGATCTTGTTGTTGATAACATCTCAATGTTCATGATAGGGAAACCACAATCATTTATCAACCAACAAGCTAGTGATGTATAGAGGCTATACTAGGGGCTTCAAATTAAGTTTACAAATCACACAAGTATCAATGTTTCCTTGTTAATACTATTATAGCATGAATGTAAACATTTAACATAAACACAAAGATATAATAATAACTACATTTATTATTGCCTCTAGGGCATATCTCCAACATGATGACATCAAACACCACACCTTAACAGGGTGGCTATAAAGGTGGCATTGAGTATTCGGAAACTATGGGTTGAGGCACATGGATCAAGAGTGGGATTTGTCCATCCATATGACGGATAGATATACTCTAGGCCCTCTCGTCGGAATGTCATCCAATTAGATTGCAAGCATGTGACTGGCTCACAAGGGATCACATATCACGGGAACGATAAAAGAGTACTTATCGGTAACGAGGTTGAACTAGGTATGCAGAGATACCGACGATCAAAACCTCAGATAAGTAAACTATCGTGAGACAAAGGGAAATTGGTATCGTATGTAAGTGGTTCATTCGATCGCAAAGTAATCGTAGAAATATGTGGGAGCCATATGAATTTCCAGATTCCTCTATTGGTTATTGATCGGAGAAGTGTCTTGATCATGTCTGCATAATTCACGAACCGTAGGGAGACACACTTAAGGATTCGATGTTGTTAAGTAGTTATGGAATGATGAGTAAGAGACCGAATGTTGTTCGGAGTCTTGTATGGGATCTGGGATATCACGAGGAGATCCGGAATGGTCCGGAGAATAAGATCCATATAAGGAAAGTCCTGTTTCGGAGTTGGGGAATGATTCTGGTGTTTTCACCGGGAATGTTCTAGAAGGGTCCGGAAGGTCCGGCACTCCGGAGGGGAAGGGTACATGAATGTGTCATAACAAGTTGGAATGGTTGCATCATGTACTAGGTTTCATCGCTGAGAAAAATAAAGGGATAAATCAAATCCTAGTTTGAAAAGTCAAATGCCAATTTGAAAAGTCAAACGGCAAGTTTGATGGGTGGAGGGAGAGTAGGAAACCTACTTAGGGAGGAAGTCCTACTCCCTCCATGTAGGGTTCGCAGCATAGAAAACAAAAAATTTCCTACGATGTGAACTATATACCAAGATCTATCTACTAGATACAAACAACGGGCGGATGTATATCCGTAGAGAACATACCCTTGAAGACCGACAAAGCTTAACGAGTTCAACTTGTGGTTGATGTAGACGATCTCTTGCCGATCTCAAGAGCGAGAGGAAGTCCTAGCGCCGCAAATCAGCAGCGCATCCGTGCTCGCACACACGTTCGAGGCACCGAGCAACCTCCGCCTCCTCGCTCCAGCGATGCAGCGGAAGCACAACTCTTTCTTGCCGAATAGCCACCGGGAACATGTATCTCGCTAGTCCGAGACCATGGGGGATAAATTCTAGAGGGGGAGAGAGATCCTTCACGAGGAGGTGTGTGAGACAAGTGAGGAGGGGGCTCCTTTTATAGGAGGAGGGGGAACCCCAAGGGGGTGGCCGGCGCATGGGGGCTGCCCCCTTGCCCTCCCCTCTTCATGTGGGCGGACACTCCACTCACAAATCTCCTTTAAATTCCCTCCACTCAAAAGTCCACTCAAATTCCCATTAAATTTCCACCAAATTTAATGCAAACTCTCATTAAATAAAACTCTTTTATTTTATTCAGAATTTTGTCAATTACTTTAATGACAAACATTCACAAATAACCCCTTGCTAGAATTCTATTTCACATGCATAACCACTTTATGCAATTTCACCCGAAAACCTGTTTCGGTATCTAGTGAAATAAATTCCTGCGCTTGTTCATTCTTTCGGCATGAAACATTTGCTCCAATTGGATGTCGGTGTCTCTTAAGTGTGTCACCCTACGGTTCGTGAATAATGCGGACATGATCGAGACCCCTCTCGGATCAATAATCCGAAGCGGGATCTGGAGACCCATACTGACTCCCACACATTCAACGATGACTTTCTTGTGATCGTCGGAACCTTTTACGCTAGTATCTTAATCCCTTTGTTTCACAATATATTACATGTCCGAGATTCGATCATCGGTATCTCCATACCTAGTTTGATCTTGTTACCGACATGCACTCTTTTCTCGTTCGTGTGATATAACATTCTAGTGATCAAATCACTTGCTTGCAAGCTAATCAATGTGATATCACCGAGAGGGCCCAGAGTATATCTATCCGTCATCGGGATGAACAAATTCCACTCTCGATCCATGAGCCTCAACATAACACTTTATTAGTTCTGAATCCATCTTTATAATCACCCTGTTACGGTGTGACGTTTGATGTTATCAAGAAACTCTTCCGGTGTTAGTGATTGACATGATCTCATGGTCTAAGGATTAGGATCACTTCGTAAGTTGTTATAGCAATATAAACTCAATGACTTTGATCATAATGCTATACTTCGGATGAATGTTCATCACACCATTACACTAATGTTGTGATCCCGTTATTAACAACATCCAATGTCCATGATCAGGAAACCTTGATCATCTTGTTAATCAACGAGCTAGTTTATGAGAGAGGCATAACTAGGAACTTTCTGTTTGTTTATTAAACACACATGTATTAACGTTTCCGTATTAATACAATTATAGCATGCAAAATAAACATCTATCATATACTTGGAATACACATAATAAACACTTTATTATTGCCTCTCAGGGCATATTCCCTTCACTCCACCCGCCGGACAAGGAGGAGGAGTTGGAGGAGGACTCCCTCCTCCCAACCGCGCCTCCCTCCCACCTATAAAAGGAGGGGCAGGGGTGCCCCTCTTCCCTACACCTCTCTCCTCAAAACCCTAGCCCTAGCCGCCGGCCTCTACCAAGTCGCCGTTGCTCCTAGGGTTTGCCTAGCCGCCGAGTTGGGGACCTCCCCTTGCCCTAGCCGCCGGCCTAGACCTCTCTCCTTGGTGCCTCTAAACCCTAGATCGCCAAGGCCTCTCTCATAGTCCACCATACTCGCTCCGACTTAAGGCGAAGCCCTGCAAGATCTTCCCTCTACTTCCGGTACCACGCCGTCGTGCTGCCGGAATCGCGAGGAGAGTGCTACAACCTCCGCTGCCTTCTGGAACAAGGGAGAGGAAGGTCTTCATCGAGTACCGAACGTGTGACCGACTGCGGAAGCGCTGCCGGAAGGCAGCGCCGGAAGGATCGTCTACGCGATCTTGAGATCGAAAGTGTATGGCTACATCACCCACGAGAATCTGCTCTCGTTAACCGCTTTGGATCTTCGAGGGTTAGTATTCTATCGACTCGTTGCTACAATCTAGTAGATAGATCTTGGCTTGATCATAGATTAGATCTTGATTGTGTGTTCATGCGGTAGAAATTTTTTGTTTTCCATGCTACGAACACCTACAGTGGTATCAGAGCCGTGTCTATATGTAGATCTGCTGCACGAGTAGAACACAATGGTCATTGTGGGCGTTGATGGTTTTGTTGTCGATTGCTTCTTATGTACTTTGCATCTTGCGGGATGGTGGGATGAAGCGGCCCGGGCTAACCTTACATGACATCGTTCATGAGACTTGCTCCACGCTTGACATGCAACTTGTATTGCATAAGTGGCTTTGCGGGTGCCTGTTTCTCCCAACATAGTTAAGATTCAATTTACAACGGGTGATTGACAATACTAGTATCAATGTTTTGGTTCTTGTTCGTAAGTTAGAACGACACTTATTGAAATCCCCAAACCACGTAAAACATGTAAAGAAAATTATAGGCGTCTAACTTTGTTTTGCAGGGGTGTGCTGTGATGTGATATGGCCATGATTGTGATTATATATGATGTATGCAATGTTCCTTATTGTAAGTTGGCAACCGGAAGGAGCCATATGGTTGTCTTTTAAATCCGTTAAGTCCTGCGTGACTATTATTCAAGATAATTGTCACGGTTGATGCTGGTGGAAGACAACCATGAAGCGGCGCCATTGACCTTGACGCCACACCGGTGATGATGGAGATCATGTTCGTGCTTGAAGATGGAGATCGGAAGCACGAGAAGAAAGGCCATATCATATCACATATTATGAATTGCATGTGATGTTAATCCTTTTATGCATCTTGTATTTCTTAGTTCACGGCGGTAGCATTATAAGATGATCCCTCAAGCACACAATTTCAAGTTTTAAAGTGTTCATACTTAGTAAGCACCGTTGCTAAAGCTCGTTGTTTCGAAGCACCACGTGATGATCGGGTGTGTTAGATTCTGCGAGTGTATACAACGTGAGCAAGCCAGATTTGCTCATGCGGAAGCTAAGGTTTGATCTTGACGAGCCTAGCATGTACAGACATGGTCTCGGAACACGGATCACCGAAAGGTAAAGCATGAGTCATATAGTAGATACGATGAACATGTTGAATGTTCGCCATTGAAGCTACATCAATTCTCGTGATGATCGGTTTTGATGTGGTGGATTTGGTTCGTGTGATCACTAAAACAATGTGAGGGATATTGTTTTGAGTGGGAGTTCAACGACAATATAATTAAAAGTTGAACACTATTTATCATAATTTAAATCAAAGTGAATTGGCATAATTATTGTAGTCATTGGCATCCGTTTACCACCTTGCGCTTAGTTATAATTGAGATGATAGAAATATAGAATTTTGGTTAGTTACTTTACGAACTGGTATTGTATTGTTTTGAAGTGTTAATCTAAAGTTTAAAAGTCATATTGCAAACTTTCAGTAAGTTCTGGTTACTCCATGAAGTTTAATAATTGGTATTAAATCGAGAGTGAAAATTCCAAGAGTTAGTGTATGAGTATCATGTTTGTCTCCATGATTCTCGATATTCAAAGAATTGTCTTAATATCAAGGATATCTAGGATCTGAAGGAGTTGTTTCAGAAACCATGATGTGTGGAAGATATTGTGATATCTGAAACGAAGTTTTGGTTGCAACATGATAGAGTATAATATGGCAAAAGTCATGTTCTCATATTTGATGAGAATTTGCAAAGGGTTGGAGACACTAGTTGTCCTAATCCACCAAAAGGTTTTGGAGAGCAACATTATACTCACGATTCATCTTTATAAGCTAAAAGTAGCTTGATCATGAATAAATCCATGATAAGGGTGAATATTTGATGTAGGTAAAATATTTACTACACCAAGAGATTACTAAAGAATGGAATTTGAAAGCACACCAAACATTTGATGATGGTGATATACTTCAAAGTGCAAGTCCAAAGACATTGGTATTTAATTATACACGCTTTGGACTATGTGTCATATGTATGACTCCACTATTGATGTTGATAGATTCTTTCAAACAAAAAAGGAAATACTGAAAGAGAATCTCATAAATATATGGCAGAAAAGAAAAGACTAGAATTGTTCAGCTTAAAGTATATAGATGATATACATGTTATGGCTATATTCTTTGCTTATTAAACAATGTGGTTCTTAAGTATTTGATACTGAATTTGTTGGTGTGAATAGTCATACGAAACAACACAATTCATGAACTACAATGGCCTAAGTAACTAGCAAAAGAATATGTGATGATGTTCATCGAGAACAAATAAAGGGTTATTGTGCTGCTTGTTAAACATCAAAGCTTGCCTCCAAGATTTGTTTTATCAGGTATTATGAGAACAAAAGGGTTGTTCAAATAATTGCCGTAATCCATAAAAGATGGATGATTCACAAATCTCGTTGGAGAAATCACATCCATAAAACTAGTGCTAAAAATGTCGAAAGACAAATTGATTGAAAGATCACTTAGGAAGTGACATCGCCGTTTAAATTATATTGGAAAGAAAACATGAAGAAACTCCATGTGGATGGAATTTTGGAGTCTTTTGATTTTTGATCAAATGACGCTTGTGGAACTTTCCTAGAGATAATTAAAACTTCGTTCATAGGACAAAAGGGAACGAATGACTAGCTTATTGGAACTTGTACATATTGTTGTACGAAGTCCATTATGTGTAGTCAAGAGCGATGGATTTCAACTTCATATGCTTTCTCCGAAAATTTGAGTGAATATATGAATATTTACTTAATAAGGATGAAGTATGAAACATTTGAAAAGTTCAAAGACTTTCAAGATGAAGTGCAAAATCATTGTAACAAGAATATAAATAGTTTATGATAAGATCATAAAGGAAGACATTTGAGTTACAAGTTTAGCATAATACCTAAGATTTAAGGAATCGTTCCGTGGATTTGCATGTCCCAAAACACCATAAGAGTATGGAGCGTTCGAGATATGTAATTAAACCTTGTTTGACATGGTAAGATCGAAGGTGTAATTCATAAAACTGCCATTATATTTTAAAGATTAAAAGCTTTAGAGACTACCGTTTTTCCACTGAAAAGAGCTCTGTCATAATTCGTTGAAATGACACCATATAAAGTTATGGTTTGGGATAAAACCCAAGTTGTCCTTTATTAAACATTGGTATGCTATGCATAAGAAAGATGTTTACAACCAAAGTCGGATCAACCTGTCTTTGTATGTTATTTCGAATAACTGTTCCTCCATAACATCAGAGACAAAAGTGTTTGTCGCTTAGAACGTCAAGTTTCTTTAAGAAGGAATTTTCCGTGAAAAGTTAAGTGGGAGGACAATAGAACTTTGATAAGGTTAAATGAACCTTAGCTATATGTGCAAAGTTGCGCAGCGCCGAAAGTGTTCCGGAGGCAGCAACAATGCTCATGGCTCAAGTGACTCAAAGGTTGTGGTCACAGAGATCTAAGTTCCTATTGAAATAAGTAGGTCGGGTAAACAATCAAAATACCAAGATTTGAGAGTTAAATCATTATTTGACAATAATGATCCGACTACATGCAAAGAAGCGATGATGGGCCCTGACTCCGTCAAATGGCTTGAAGCCATAAAAATCCGTGATAGTTCCATATACGAGAGATCAAGCTTTGAACTTGAAAGACCCTCTAGAAAGGTACAAGACCTTACAGTCATATTTGGATCTATAAAGAAATAGACATGGATGTTTCACATTTATGAAATTATCGAAATATCGGGAAAGAGTTCACGACAATGTTCAAAGAATTGATTTTGACAAGATCTGATCTTTCATTAAGCGATATTTAGTCTAGACGGATTAATATAGCAACCACGACATATAATTTTGTTATGTGTTAAATAAACAAAACAAGTTCTTCTAATAGAATGGTTACCTAGGACGTGTGCATGACACAGTCCAAAGGGTTTTGTTAATTCAAAGGATGCTAAAAGCATATGCAAACTTCAATGGTTGAAGTGAGCATCGGGGAGTTGGAATCTTCACCATGATGAAATTGTTAAAAGAGTTTAAATTCATCAGAGACGATGAAGATGCTTGCATTTGCAAGAAATTAAGTGGGAGCGCTAAGACATGTTTCTAATACATTATGTGGAAGACATATTGTTGATTGGAAATGATGTATCTTTTATAACACATATTAAAAATTTCATCCTGATGAAAGACTTAGGCAAAATCCAAATATTTGGCATCAATAGACGCTAATATGGTTGTGCCGAAAGTACATAGATGATGTATTGAATGAGTTCAATATAGAAACTACAAGAAAGGTTCTTATTGCACAGAAAGGATTGAATGAGTTCAATATTGATGATATATTCAAGTGTATTGACATTTGGTAAGTGAAACAAAGATTCAAGTATAGATTGATACTTGATGTATGAAATCACAAAGAGTATTTATATCAATCATACCGTGATATGTACAAATCCATATATGTCCTATGCTCTAAATGTTATGAGAATATACCAGAATGATTCATAAGATAATCATTGGACGATAGTAAAGATATTCTTATGATCTTGTAAAAGAACTAAGAATATATTATTTTGTAGAAGTGACAAATAGATGGTTAGTTCATTGTAAATGATTTACATTGATACTAGTTTTGTCACAAAGTACAAATTAAGTTTATCTCAATCTAAACTAAGGGTGGCACAATATAATGGAAAGTAAGTTCCATAATGAATTTGGATGAGTTCCAAAGTTAAGACATTGTGACAGATACTACAACAAAAGGTTAAGTATATAACTGCTATTATAGCAGCAAAAGAGGGCATTTGTGTCAAGTAGTTTGTTATCAAACTAGGTGTAGTTCAAAGTAGGGATAATACTATGAAGATATATTGTACGACAATATTATCAACATGTTTTAACCCCAAAGAACTAAAGGTCATACCAAAGGACCAAATTTGTACGAAGCCATCTCATTAGAGAATGAGTGATGCGTAGAGACGCAAAGACATGCAATTACACACGGACCTGGAAGTGTCAGATCCGGAGATCAGTTGACCACTAGCAATCGTGTACATACAACACCAGAAAGCCATAGGTGTTGAATACACAAAGGATTGAAACTAGATTATTGACTCTAGTGCAAATGGGAGACTGTTGGAGATATGCCCAAGAGGCAATAATAAAGTGGTCATTATCATATCTTCATACTTACGATAAATGTTTACATACCATGCTATAATTGTATTAACCGGAAACATTAATACTTGTGTGATTTGTAAACATAAAAAAAAGTCCCTAGTAAAGCCTCTTGTTAAACTAGCTTGTTGGTTAATATATGATCATGGTTTCCTGATCATGAAAATAGAGATGTTATTAACAACAGGGTCATATCATTAGGAGAATGATGTGATGGACATACTCCTATAGTTAAGCGTAGCATAAAGATCAAGTCATTTAATATAGTTCATTTGCTATAAGCTTTCTGATACATAGTAACCTAATTCCTTCGACCATGAGATCATGTTAATCACCATCACTGGAAGGATGCTTTGATGACATCAAACACCACACCGTAACAGGGTGGCTATAAAGGTGGCATTGAATATTCGGAAAGTATGGGTTGAGGCACATGGATGAAGAGTGGGATTTGTCCATCCATATGACGGATAGATATACTCTAGGCCCTCTCGGTGGAATGTCATCCAATTAGCTTGCAATCATGTGACTGGCTCACAAGGGATCACATACCACGGGAACGAGAAAAGAGTACTTATCGGTAACGAGGTTGAACTAGGTATGCAGAGATACCGACGATCAAAACCTCGGATAAGTAAACTATCGTGAGACAAAGGGAAATTGGTATCGTATGTAAGTGGTTCATTCGATCGCAAAGTAATCGTAGAAATATGTGGGAGCCATATGAATTTCCAGATTCCTCTATTGGTTATTGATCGGAGAAGTGTCTCGATCATGTCTGCATAATTCACGAACCCGTAGGGAGACACACTTAAGGATTCGATGTTGTTGAGTAGTTATGGAATGATGAGTAAGAGACCAAATGTTGTTCGGAGTCTCGGATGGGATCCGGGATATCACGAGGAGATCTGGAATGGTCCGGAGAATAAGATTCATATAAGGAAAGTCCTGTTTCGGAGTTGGGGAATGATTCTCGTGTTTTCACCGGGAATGTTTTAGAAGGGTCCGGAAGGTCCGGCACTCCGGAGGGGAAGGGTACATGAATGTGTCATAACAAGTTGGAATGGTTGCATCATGTACTAGTTGTCATCGCTGAGCAAAATAAAGGGATAAATCAAATCCTAGTTTTAAAAGTCAAACGCCAATTTGAAAAGTCAAACGGCAAGTTTGCTTGGTGGAGGGAGAGTAGGAAACCTACTTAGGGAGGAAGTCCTACTCCCTCCACCCGTCGGCCAAGGAGGAGGAGTTGGAGGAGGACTCCCTCCTCCCAACCGCGCCTCCCTCCCACCTATAAAAGGAGGGGCAGGGGTGCCCCTCTTCCCTACACCTCTCTCCTCAAAACCCTAGCCCTAGCTGTCGGCCTCCACCAAGTCGTCGCCGCTCCTAGGGTTTGCCTAGCCGCCGAGTTGGGGCCCTCCCCTTGCCCTAGCCGCCGGCCTAGCCCTCTCTCCTTGGTGCCTCTAAACCCTAGATCGCCAATGCCTCTCTCATAGTCCACCATACTCGCTCCGGCTTAAGGCGAAGCCCTGCGAGATCTCCCCTCTACTTCCGGTACCAAGCCGTCGTGCTGCCGGAATCGCGAGGAGAGTGCTACAACCTCCGCTGCGTGCTGGAACAAGGGAGAGGAAGGTCTTCATCGAGTACCGAACGTGTGACCGACTGCGGAAGGGCTGCCGGAACGCAGCGCCGGAAGGATCGTCTACGCGATCTTGAGATCAGAAGTGTACAACTACATCACCCACGAGAATCTGCTCTCGTTAACCGCTTTGGATCTTCGAGGGTTAGTATTCTATCGACTCGTTGCTACAATCTAGTAGATAGATCTTGGCTTGATCATAGATTAGATCTTGATTGTGTGTTCATGCAGTAGAAAATTTTTTTTTTCCATGCTACGAACACCTACACACACACTACCACCTAAAGGGGATCCTGTTTTCGATTTAAAACCCTTACCCGATGATCTTAAATATGCTTATCTTGATGATAAGAAAGTTTATCATGTTATTATTAGTTCTTAACTTTCAGGAAAGGAAGAAGAAAGGTTATTTGGGATACTGAAGAAACACCGAGGAGCTCTGGGTTATACTCTTGATGATTTAAAAGGGATTTGTCCTACTATATGTCAGCATGCTATTAATATAGAACCTGATGCAAAACCAGTTGTTGAGCACCAACACCGTCTAAATACTAAGATGAAGTATGTGGTAAGAAACAAGGTATTAAAACTCCTTGATGCTGGTATTATTTACCCTATTGCTAATACCCAATGGGTTAGCCCCGTTCATTGTGTTCCAAAGAAAGGGGGAATTACTATTGTGCCTAATGAAAATAATGAGCTTATACCCCAAAGAGTAGTGGTTGGGTATAGGAGGTGCATTTATTTTAGAAAGGTTAATAAAGTTACTAAGAAAGATCATTATACTTTGCCTTTTATTGATCAAATGCTAGAAAGGTTGTCTAAAAAGACTCACTTTTGCTTTCTTGATGGTTATTCTGGGTCTCTCAAATCGCTGTGAAAGAACAGGACCAAGAGAAAACCACTTTCACTTATCCTTATGGCACTTATGCTTATAGGCGTATGCCTTTTGGTTTATGTAATGCTCCTGCTACCTTTCAGAGGTGTATGTCTGCTATTTTTCATGGTTTCTGTGAAGAAATTGTGGAGGTTTTCATGGACGATTTCTCCGTCTATGGAACTTCTTTTGATAACTGTTTGCACAACCTTGATAAAGTTTTGTAGAGATGTGAAGAAACCAACCTCGTTCTTAACTGGAGGAAATGCCATTTCATGGTCAATGAAGGGATTGTTCTTGGACATAAAATTTCTGAAAGAGGCATTGAAGTTGACAGAACCAAAATTGAAGCAATTGAGAAGATGCCTTGCCCTAGGGATATAAAAGGTATTGGTAGTATCCTTGGTCATGTTGGTTTCTATAGGAGGTTTATTAAAGATTTCTCCAAAATTTCAAAGCCCCTTACCAATCTTCTTCAAAAAGATGTACCTTTTGTTTTTGATGATGATTGTAAGGAAGCTTTTGAAACTTTGAAGAAAGCTTTGACTACTGAACCTATTGTTCAACCACCTGACTGGAGTCTACCTTTTGAAATTATGTGTGATGCTAGTGATTTTGCTGTGGGTGCTGTCCTTGGGAAACGTGTTGATAAGAAGTTGAATATTATTCATTATGCTAGCAAGACTCTAGATGCTGCTCAAAAGAATTATGTTACTACTGAAAAAGAGTTCTTAGCTGTAATCTTTGCCTGTGATAAGTTTAGACCCTATATTGTTGATTCAAAGGTCACTATTCATACCAATCATGCTGCTATTAAGTACCTTATGACAAAGAAGGACGCTAAGCCTAGGCTAATTAGATGGGTGTTGCTCTTACAAGAGTTTGATCTGCATATTTTAGATAGGAAAGGTGCTTAAAATCCTGTTGCTGACAATTTATCTCGTTTGGAAAACATTTATTTTGACCCTTTGCCTGTTAATGATAGTTTTCCAAATGAGCAGTTGGCTGCAATAAGGGTTAGTCCGCATGAGAGTCCTTGGTATGCTGATTATGCTAACTTTATTGTTTCCAAGTATTTGCCTCCAACCTTTATATCCCAGCAAAGAAGGAAATTCTTTTATGATCTAAGGCATTATTTTTGGGATGACCCACACTTATATAAATAAGGAGTAGATGGTATTATGTGAAGATGTGTTCCAGAATTTGAACAACAAGAGATATTGAGAAAATTTCATGGCAGTGCTTATGGAGGACATCATGCTGGTGATAGGACTACACAAAAGGTTTTACAATCTGGATTTTATTGGCCTACCCTTTTCAAAGATGCAAGGAAGTTTGTCTTGTCATGTGATGAATGTCAAAGAGTTGGTAATATTTCTAGACGCAATGAAATGCCTATGAATTATTCTCCTGTTATTGAACCTTTTGATTGTTGGGGATTTGACTTCATGGGTCCCTTTCCTCCTTCAAAAGGGTATACTAATATTCTTGTTGATGTTGACTATGTTACAAAGTGGGTAGAGTCTATACCTACAAACAGTGCTGATGGTAACACCTCTTCAAAAATGCTTAAAGATGTTATATTTCCTAGGTTTGGTGCGCCTAGATATCTCATGACTGATGGAGGCTCTCATTTTATTCATGGTGGTTTTACGAAAACTCTCGCTAAATATGATGTTAACCATAGAATTGCTTCAGCTTATCACCCCCAAACCAGTGGGCAAGTAAAACTTTCCAATAGGGAAATTAAATCTATCTTGCAGAAGACTGTTAATAGATCTAGGAAAAATTGGGCTAAAAAGTTGAATGACGCTTTATGGGCGTATAGAACTTCTTACAAAAATCCTATGGGGATGTATCCTTACAAAATGGTCTATGGTAAGGCTTGTCACTTGCCTTTAGAATTAGAACACAAAGCTTATTGGGCAGTGAAAGAATTGAATAGAGATTTTAAACTTGCTGGTGAGAAAAGATTGCTTGACTTGAGTACTTCAGATGAGCGAACAAGTGAAGCTTATGAAAATGCTAGACTCTTTAAGGAAAAAGTAAAAAGATGGCATGATAGGATAATTCTAAAAAGGGAGTTCCATGTTGGTGAGAAAGTTCTTTTGTATAGGTCTCGTCTCAGATTTTTTGCAGGGAAACTACTCTCAAAATGGGAAGGACCTTTTGTTATTAAGGAAGTATATCGTTCAGGTGCTATCAAAATATGTTCTTTGAAGGACGACACCACACAGGTGGTGAATGGTCAAAGACTAAAACATTATATTTCTGGAGATTCTTATAACGAAGATGTTGATATTATTCAAATGGTGACCCCGGAAGAATTTATCAGAAACCAAACACCAGAATCTGCAGAGTTCGTCTATGAATAGGTAAAAGTGGTGAAAACAGAAGGTTCGTGAAAGCCTAATCTTTTTATATTTTTTATGTTTTTATTACATATAGAAGGTTATGAGATGAGAAAGAGGAGGAAACGAAGGCCGGGGTGTCCACACCCACCCCAGGCATGGGCCCCAGTTGGCCGCGCCTGGAGGGGGTGTGAGCCTCCTGAGCTTCGTCTTCGCCTCATTTTTGTACCAGTACCTTCCTTATGCTTTGAAACTTCACACTATATAACCCCACGGATCCCCCTAGATTCGTGCACCGTGTTCTCGTCGTGTTTTTGTTTCGATCTGTTTCTGTCAGGCAGATTCTCAGTTTTGGAGCTACAGTGTCTTCCTCTGGATCACCCATGGAAGATTCCTCCTTGGATGCTATCAATCCGTACATGTATGAGTTGAAGATTCATCCCAAGGAGTTGATTCTTAAGGATGGGAAGGTGTAGATGAAATAAGTTCAAGGCCCTAAAAGAGAAGGCAGTCTGGAAGACAGGATGGAAGCATTGGAACAGGAAGTTTCAGGTACAATAATATGGCGGAACGCGAAGTGGATATCATCCATGAGATAAGTTCAGAACTCATCTCCAAATACAAGGAGGAGGTTGCTGAGCTCCAAGACGAAATCCTCTCACTACATCAGGCCACCAACCAATTACAAGCACAGCTCTACAACATACAAAACCAAAACTGTGAGTATGAGGATAGATTTGATCGCATAAGCTCTGTTGCTAGTTTCAGGATTGTGGAAACCAAAACATCCTTTTGGATGGGGAACCTTTACCTTGGAAGTCTCATGATTGCAAGGGAACACCACCACCGAAGGAGTAATTCATCATCAGGTTTGGCATCCCCTTGGCTTGCTCCAAGCTTGGGGGAGTGCCGCGGTATCACATCATTATCTTTTATCTTTTACCTTTTTAGTGGATTCATATCTTTGATAGAGGTGTTATCTTATTGGTTGGTTTGCATTATGGAAGTATATCTGCTTTAGTTTGTTATCTATGTATCCCTTGGTGTGAGTGCCTTTATGGAATATTAATGAGAAGTTTCATCTTTTACTTTTTGTACTTCTTATTTTAGTTTGTAATCTCTATTATATGATTGATCTTGTTGATCAGTATTGGCATCACTTTGGGAGCATCAAGTAGATCTAAATTGGTTTTGGCAAACTGAGCTCTAGTCAGTAGCAACACTTTTTGAGGTTTGAAAGAAAAAGAGAAAAATCTTACAGGTATTTTGTATCATTTATTTTTCTTTCTTGATTGGTTCATAAGCTTAGTATTCTTTATTTAACATCTTTTGTGTCTTCAAGGAATATTGCATGTTTGGCTTTATCACTTGTATGTTTGCTTGTTTCCTTCAACTCTTTTGCTTGCTACCCAGTCTTGCTAGCCAAAAACCTGTTTTGAGAAGGCATACTTCTCATGCATCCAATCCCTTTGAACCAAAACCTGTGCCATTTGTGTCCACCATATCTCCCTATTAGCATTATTGCTATTCCAAGAAAATTCTCAAGCTTCATCTATCTTTCGAATTAAAAAGTATTTTGCTATGTGAAAACTAGTTAGTAAAGCTCTCACGAACTTGATGGCACACCTTATTTTCTTGCTCCTAATAAACTTGAACCATTGTGTCATCGAAGTTGTATATGCGTGCACCTATACGTTGGGATTAGCAGAACCGTGCTGTCACGGGGAATGCTTTCAACACTTATGCATACATATCCAGTTGATAGCATGCTCTTTGTTTGCAGATGTCGCCGGTGTGAAATAAAATGGGAGCTTGTATGTCCATGAAGTTATGTATTTTATGTTATAGAAACGCCTGGGCCGCTAGCCTAAGCCATGCCTAATCATGGTGGAAACTTGCACCACCACCATAGTGAGCAATCTGTGAAGCATCCTCAATAAAAACCTATGCAAATGGCAAATAAAAAGATCGCTGAGATGCTCATTGTCTGCTTGCCTTGTCATTTTGATTATGGGATATCTCTTGTATCATGTGCAAGGGGTACCCTGTTGGCGGTTCTTTATGATACACATGTACTTACAATGACAAGAACTTACCGGTAACTAAAGTTGAGTAGCATGAGGAGCGGCCCTCATACTCCAGGGACTTGAGATTGTCAACTTATATTTCGCCAAGCATATACTGCATCCTTGTTCACTTTAACCTTAACCACTTCAAGATGCTTATGATAGGGGCAATGAGGGCTCAAAGCTAGTAATTACCATAATCTTTTGGAAGCTCTTTATGAACTTGAATTCCCTGTTTCCCTGTATGAAGGGCCCTTTCTCCTATTTTATAAGTTGAGTCAGTAAACCTACTTCCTCTCTATCTCCAGCAAGCATTTGAGTTATTGTGTTTCAAGCATTCATATGGTGATTTATTCAATCATGTTTTTATCTTCCTTGTTTGCACAAGACTCTTATCAATTGAGTATTACTTTGAAAGCCATCACTGTGAAAAACCTTTTATGTTTGAGCAAAGAGTACTCTTGTTGTGAAACTATTTGCCAGCTGTTCTCTGACCAAGAACAAAGTTTGCCAATTCCAATTATGATCTATCTTTATGCATCTCTATTGTGACTCCTTTACTTGTTGCATCTCTATATTTATGCATATGTATGTATCCCGACTCTGCCCTCTCGCCTATATCTTCCCTACGGAACCCTAACACCAGGGGGCGGACCACAGATAGATTTCCGCCGCCTCTGCGGGGCAGAAAACACCGAGAGAGAAAGATCTCTCCAGCAGACAGATTTATGCTGGGGGAATTCCTTCCCGAAGAGGGGAGATCATCGCCATCAACACCATGATCAAGCTAGGCTTCAGCGGTATCATCGTCATCATCATCCACACCATCATCTCCACCAGCACCATCATCACCACTCCATCCTGCTGTAGCAATTGTGTTGAATCTTGCATTAGTTCTTAGGGGAAACTTTCCCTGTGTTGATTACTATTGTAGTTGATGCTTGTGAGTGGAACCATTGGATTATTGTTTATGTTCAGATTCTTATCCATCACCATATCATATTTGATCTTGATCCATATCATGTCTTGTGAGTAGTTCGTTCAGTTCTTGAGGACATGGGAGAAGTCATGTTGTTAGTAGTGGATTTGGGTTGAGATATTATTCAATGGTTTAGTATTTAAGTTGTGGTGCTATTCTTCTAGTGGTGTCATGTGAACATCGACTACATGATACTTCACCATTTATGGGCCTTGGGGAATGCATTGTGTATTTGGCTACTAATTGCGAGGTTGCCGGAGTGACATAAACCTGAACCCCTGTTAGGACACCTTTGCACAAGGGAGTGTAGGATCTCAGAGTTTAAGGTTGTGGTTAGGTTTATATCTTAATTACTTTCCTGTAGTTGCGGATGCTTGTAGGGGGTTTAATCACAAGTATGTATTAGTCCAAGTAAGGTTGGTACATTAGCACAGGTTCACCCTCACAACACTTACAACACAATAGAAGGGTACTCAGCTATTTGAAGCGAAAGCACTTGACAGAATTCCCATGTGTCCTCGAGAACGTTTGGTCCTCATTAGTATTTCCACCGGCTTGTCCTTTGCTAAGAAAGGATTGGGCCACTTGCTGCGTTTGTTCGTTGTCTTTATTACTTGCACTTTGTTTCTTTGATTTATCAGAAAACCCCTAAAAATCCATTTGCTAAGTATTTACAGAAATTTCCTGCTCCATACCACTAGTCAACACCTTCTGCTCCTCGTTGGGATCGACACTCCTATTTATCGAAAGTACTGCGATACACCCCCTATACATGTGGGTAATCAGTGTGCAACACAATGTCTCTCACCTTCCATTTGGTTTCATACTTAGGACAATAGGCATGCAGCCTTGTCGGACATCCGGCTTTCTCGCAAACCAATGTCAAATATTTTTGGGATGAAGACTCCTTGCGTCGACAATTCCCACTCAATGATTGCTTCATGCAGATGTCTCTTGCTAGGATATACTATGGGAGATGTTCACGTGATAGTGCTAGGTGAAATCATGCCCATCGTTCACATTCATTGATGCTGATGCGTTGTCATTATTCCATGATGCCGCAATAGGTTGGACGATCTGTTCTTCATCGGACTTAGCAGAATCATCAGTCGTATCACGGTCGCCGTCTAAATCTCTGGCTTCCATTTTATTTTGCAAGAAACCTTTGTATATCTCATCCACATAGCCTCCCCACTATAAAGGTCTTCTCCTATCCCATGACTACTCTCCAGTGATTTATAACCACCACCTCCAGTGTGTGTGCATAACCACTATGACCAGAATCATAACCACCACTTCCAACTTGGCCTTGACTGCTCTGCACATGATGGTAGCCACCACCACATCCATCTTGGCCTTGACTGCCATGGCCATGCATGATCATAACCACCACCCCCATATTCGGTATGACTGCTCTGGCCATGCTCATACCCACCACCCCCATATTCGGTCTGGCTGCTCTGGCCATGCTCATACCCACCCTCTTTTTCCATAGGAAGCACTAAGGCAATGGGGTTAACTCTCCTTTTTTGGCAGGCTTTCATCCATTTGACCCATTTAGAGTCCTCTTCTATCGGTCTCAAATAAAACCAAGGGGTAGTTCTTGACTTAGACCATAATGCATGCACACCGACAATATGGGTTTGAGGGAGCCCTAATGAACCACATAACCCATACTTCAACTCAGTAACGGAACATGATTTAGGATCCTAGAGCACTTTATCAATTCATTGAAACTTGCCCAAATCAACTCAGTGTTGTTTTGTTCGGACAACACCGTTAGCATAGTAAAACCTAAACAATACACTATCTGACATAACTATCGACCTAAAAACTACCGAAAGTCGTCAAATCTACCATTGCTCTATAACGTGTGAAGCTTTGATGTACTTCTAATCCTCTAGCCCAATATTATTACAGCTAATAGACCACATTCAAATCTACCCATAAACATACACAAATGACTGTAGTTAGCGAGAAATTAGGGTGTACCCTTGAAGCGTGTGAAGTCATGTCGTGCAGCGGCCTCCAATCACCGGATTGGCACCTCCACCATGCAGCTACCTCAAGTTGCAGCACCAGCCTCCACCATAGCCATTGCTCTCAAAGAATACCACCAAGTTTCTCCACAAAAACGCTCCAAATGTCTTCATAGAGCTATCCTATTAGTAGATCGAGCCTTTCTTAGCTTCCTACTGTATTTCAGCCCCAACTTTTGGTGGAAAACGCAGCAAAAATCAGCAAAACGGACCTAGAAATGGTGGTTCAAGGAGGAAGAAGAGAAATGAGTTGGGCGGACTGGCCGACGCGGCGCGAGGGGATAAGAGGACCTAGTTGGGGGCTCAAGCCCCGATTGTACTGGTCGGGGGACCAAGCCCCGATAGGCAGACACTCCTCCTCTGTCGACCGACATGCCAAAATGTGGGACCTGTGCGCCACTCTGGTCGGGCCTTCGAGTACCAGGGAGGCCTTGTCAGGCCTCGGGGGACCGGCCTCCGAGGCCGCGCTAGTTCCCGAAATTTCTCATTTCGTGTATTATTTATAAAATTCCTTAAAAAATGTATTATTTTAAAATTTTAGTGTTATTTGATTGATATGGCTATGTAGAAATGACATGGTTTTTAATTATAAATTTCTCTTATGCAGGTTATCTACCAAATGCACCGCTAGCTGCGTTTATGGCCATCTCTATAACGTGTGAAGCTTTGCGACCTATTTACGGAGGTATGTACATGTACGAAGGATACGACGAGAGATATGTTTTCCCGACATGGATGGCTGAGTGATCTTAGAATCGACATTAGTCGTTATTCGTTGATCTCATGTATTTCGCCTTTTTCCTCTTTTCTGAGTTCGTTGATCGCTGTGTGCATCCTAATTATACAGAGGCGGCTTGTGTAATGCTTAAATCTTTTGAGTAATAATTAAATCCCTCATTTAAAAAAAAGTGTTTTTTGGAAAGTTGTCATTATGGGCCTAGGTGAAATGGTTTCCACCCAAACATGATTCCATAAAAAATGTTTTGTTTATGAAATATGTCTGTATATGCTTCCATAAAAATGATTCCGAGGGTAAGATCCAATCAAACAAGAAATTAAGGTCCCAATAAGATGAAATATTTATTAACCATTGCACGCGCAACATATTATTTATTAACCCTTTCTTATTTGAGTACGGACTATTGGCATCCTTGTAGAGATTGAGTGTAATGTTTAAATCATTTAAGTAATAAAGCGTCCATTAAAAACGTGTTGTCCTGAAATTGTCATAAGTGAAACAGTTTCCACCCAAATATGATTTCATAAAAATGTTTTGTTTATGAAATCTCTCTCTCTCTCTCTCTCATATATATATAGGCCGGGTCAGATCCAAACAAGAAATCAAGGTCCCAATAAGATGAAATATTTATTAAGCATTGCACGCAACATATTTATTATTACAACCAAAAGTGATGGATAGAAAGATGAAGGATGCATGCATGCATACGTGCGTGCGTGCCAAAACAACAAGGTGTGGTGGTGAATTAGAGCTTTCCTGCGGGTGAGATCCATCTTCGGACCATGTCAAGGCACTGCTTAGGGCGGCTCTCTGGCGCCATGTGGCCGGCGCCCTTGACGGTGGCGAAGGTTAAGTTGTTGGAATACTCGACGGTGAAGCCCGCGACCTCGTTGTTTGAGTACCAGGCCCTCCAGGGCGCCACCACGGGGTATCCCAATGACCTGATCCATGCATGCGTCCCAATATGGGTCATGAGTAAGTCATGGTCGCCGTTGTACACCAGCGCCCGGTAGCCGCGCTGCGTGAGGCGGCGGTGGTAGGGTACGGTGGTGGGCACGTCGTTGGTGAGGTGCAGCTTGGGCACCTCGGGGCACAGTGCCCAGTTGCCGTCACCAATGGTGCCCTCCCGGACGCCGAGATTCTCCCTCACCTCGGCGTCGTTAGCCCACATGTAGGACAGCTCGTACCCGTACACACGGCACTCCAGCAGCATCTCCTTGGTGGGTGTCCGACTCCTCACACTACTCAGGCTCAGATAAGAAGAAGAAGAAGAAGAAGAAGAAGAAGAAGAAGAAGAAGAAGAAGAAGAAGAAGAAGAAGAAGGCGTCGTGAGGCTCAGATAAGGCGCTCTGGGTGAGAAGTCGGCTCCGCACGCCGGCTCCAGTATGTGCGCAGGGTTGAGGTCCGTGGTGGCTTCGCTGATGGCCTGCTGCGCCTCGGAGCATCGTGCAGCAGATTGCTGCTGCTTGTTCTTCGAATCCGTCCCCACCACACAGCTGCTCAGCGCCGCCTCGTAGAGCTCGTCGGAGATGAGCCCCATCCCGTGCAGGTAGGGGATCCTGCAGGCGTTGTCGTTGTTCACTTCACCGCGAGCGTTGCCCACCATGTACCCCTTGAGGTTCAGCTCGCTGCTGGCGGCGGGGTGGTTGGCCACCTCCAGCGCGGAGACGGTGACGGTGTAGCCGGAGAAGGAGTCGCCGCCGATGTAGAGCGGGTTGGAGGCCAGCTCCGGGTGCTGGGCCATCCACTTCTGGAGGAACACCCGCACATGCCTGCCCAGCCCGGTGACGGTGCTGTTGAGCCCCTCCGTTTGGCGGGCGTAGGAGAACCCCGCGCCCACGGGCGCGTCCAGGAATATCATGTTGCTCGCCTTCGTCCACGCGTCCTCGAAGTAGAGGAGGCCCGGGAACCCCTTTCCTCCCGCCGCCGCGTAGCTCGCCATGTCCAGCTTCAGGGGCCCGATCTCGAAGAAGAGGGCGTTCAGGCCCGAGCAGCCGGGCCCGCCGGAGACCCACAGGATCACGGGGTCCTCTGCCGGCTTACGCTCCGACTCGATGAAGTAGTAGAACAGCTCAACGCCATGCCTCTCGTCCACCTCCACGTACCCGGTCTCCAGGGAGAAGGGGAGAGGCCCATCGAACCCCTTGAGGTGTGTCACCCTAGTTCTCTCCGCCGCTGCACCTAATGCTAAGATCGTCACTAGCAGCAGCAGCACCACCACCGGGAGCAGCTTCTCCATCTCTCGATTGATCTCTAGTCACAACCTTTTTGCCCGGGTATAGCTTAGCTAGTGCGTCCATATATCAATCGTGGCTCCTTTTAAACCCTATTTCTGCCACGAGATGATAAATAAAAAGCACGTACCACTAGTACTCAAGCTCACTCGAGAAGAGAGATATATCTAGTTAATTAAGTACTCCCTCTATCCTATGTTATGTTAAAGTTTGATCAAAAATATACAAATAATATAAATATGTATGATATAAAATGTATATATTATGAAAATATATTTTAAGGAAATTTTAATAATATTAATTCTGTATAAATTTATAGTTGTATCAAACTAATTGGTCAAACATTATATAGTTTGACTCTGATGAAATCTTATATGCAGCATAAATTGGCACGGAGGGAGTATTTGGACATTCGTATTTAGACAAAGTTAAGAATATTAATATGAACCGGAGAAAATAGCAGTCGGCGTCTCGTTTGACCAAAATCAAATTAATGTTGCTACAATCCCGATACAAAAAATATTAATACATCCCATCTTGTTTGACGTCAATGAAATTAACGTTGATAGAATCCCCATACAAAAATATTTATAGCCCATGTCTTGTTTGACCAGAATCACGTTAATGTTCACGATACAAAAAATATTAATACTTCCTCCGTCACAGTCTGGAGGGCGTTTTAGAGAGATTGTTGGAACTTAGGTGGACGCTGATTGGAGACAAATTTGTATCAAAAACATGCAAATTTTGGAAGAAAATAGGTCCACTAATTATTTGGCGGCCTATTAAACGTAATTACTCAATGTAAACGAGGAGTTTAGGTGCATGCATTGGTGAAGTTGCATGCAAGAATTAATTCATTGGCTGCATGAAGTAGAAAGTGGGGAGGAAAAAGGGGGCAGTAATTCTGTGATTAAGTCTAACGCGCCTAGGAGTAGAGGAGTTTTGAAAACGCGTGGTTTTGTAAGACGCTCTCCAAACCGTGACTGAGGGAGTACCTCTCGTCTTGTTTCAGCTCAATCAAATTATTGTTGACAAAATCCCAATACAAAAAAATATTAATAGGCCTCGTCTCGTTTGACCTCAAAATAGTTAGTGTTGTTATAATTCCAGCATAGACAATCTCGATAGTTGCCATCCTTCTTTGGTGAAAGTTTAATAATAGAGCAAACTTCTGGCCATAAGGCCTTTTACAATGCATCATCTCTTAGCACGTTATCATAAGAGATACAATCTCTCCAATGCATTGTTTCTTGAGGAGTGTATCTAAGAGAGCTTGTATTAATGATTTTATTCGCATGCTTGTATGTGAATGGATGATTTCCTTTTGCATATGATAGCCTGGAACATGTGTATCTTAACTAATGCTAGTCATAGTTGAAGTAACTAAGGTAGTAACATGCATTGCTAACTAGGCATTTTGATGATATGGCATGTCATTATATGATGAAAGAAAGCTATGTGGTAACTAACTAACATCACACACTCCAAAACAAGATGAGTCTAGAAGCTAATCACTAAGACCTCGCATGATACTAGACATAAGTTACTATCCACGATGAAGGTGGTAACTTAGACTAGTGTCATGTGCATGACACTATTCCAAGTTACTCCCCACTATGATACAACACTCTCTTTCTTCATAACTATAGTGCCACGTCATCATTTTCCCTAGGATAGAGTTCTAAGAGACTCCCATTGTTCATGCTAATGATACACTCATCATTCTTCATGCTGATGAAAGCCAGCTCATTTTCTTGAAGGATTTTCTTAAGTGCTTTGCAAATGCCTCTGGTTTGAAGGTGAATTATAGCAAGTTCAACCTAATTGTAGGGGTTCGTAGCATGGAAAACAAAAAAATTCTACCGCATGCAAACAAACAAGCCAAGATCTATCTACTAGATTGTAGCAACGAGTCGATAGAGGAACTCACCCTCGAAGATTCCAAAGTGTTTAACGAGAGAAGATTCGCGTGGGTGATGTAGTCGTACTCTTGCTGATCTCAAGATCGTGTAGACGATCCTTCCGGCGCTGCATTCCGGCAGCGCTTCCGTAGTCGGTCACACGTTCGGTACTCGATGAAGACCTTCCTCTCCCTTGTTCTAGCAAGCAGCGGAGGTTGTAGCACTCTCCTCGCGATTCCGGCAGCACGACGGCGTGGTACCGGAAGTAGAGGGGAGATCTCGCAGGGCTTCGCCTTAAGCCGGAGCGAGTATGGTGGACTATGAGAGAGGCCTTGGCGATCTAGGGTTTAGAGGAACCAAGGGAGGAGGCTAGGCCGGTGGTTAGGGCTTGGGGAGAGCCCCAACTCGGCGGCTAGGGCAAACCCTAGGGCGGCGGCGACTTGTGGTGGCCGACGGCTAGGGCTAGGGTTTTGGTGGAGAGAGGTGTAGGCTAGAGGGGGCACCCCTGCCCCTTCTTTTATAGGTGGGAGGGCGCCGGCCAAGGGGAGGGAGTCCTCCCCCAAGTCGGCCTCCTTGGCCGGCGGGTGGAGGGAGAGGAACTCCTCCCCAAGTAGGTTTCCCACTCTCCCTCCACCAAGCAAAACTGCCGTTTGAATTTTCAAATTGGCGTTTGACTTTTCAAACTAGGATTTGATTTATCCCTTTATTTTGCTCAGCCATGATACCTAGTACATGATGCAACCATTCCACATTGTCATGACACATTCATGTACCCTTCCCCTCCGGAGTGCCGGACCTTCCGGAACCTTCTAGAACATTCCCGATGAAAACACAGGAATCATTCCCCAACTCCAAAACAGGACTTTCCTTATATGAATCTTATTCTCCGGACCATTCCGGATCTCCTCGTGATATCCCGGATCCGATCTGAGACTCCGAACAATATTCAGTCTCTTACTCATCATTCCATAACTACTCAACAACATCGAATCCTTAAGTGTGTCTCCCTATGGTTCGTGAATTATGCGGACATGATCGAGACACTTCTCCGAACAATAACCAATAGAGGAATCTGGAAATTCATATGGCTTCCACATATTTCTACGATTACTTTGCGATCGAATGAACCACTTACATACGATACCAATTTCCCTTTGTCTCACGATAGTTTATTTATCCGAGGTTTTGATCGTCGGTATCTCTACGTACCTAGTTCAACCTCGTTACTGATAAGTACTCTTTTCTCGTTCCCATGATATGTGATCTCTTGTGAGCCAGTCACATGCTTGCAAGCTAATTGGATGACATTCCACCGAGAGGGCCCAGAGTATATCTATCCGTCATATGGATGGACAAATCCCACTCTTGATCCATGTGTCTCAACCCATACTTTTCGAACACTCAATGCCACCTTTATAGCCACCCAGTTACAGTGTGGTGTTTGATGTCATCAAAGCATCCTTCTGGTGATGGTGATAAGCATGATCTCATGGTCGAAGGAATCAGGTTACTATGTATCAGAAAGCTTATAGCAATTGAACTATTAAAATGACTTGATCTTTATGCTATGCTTATCTATAGGAGTATGTCCTCCATACCATTCTCCTACTGATATGATCTTGTTATTAACAACATCTCAAATGTTTATGATCAAGAAACCATGATCATTTATTAATCAACAAGCTAGTATTAAGAAGAGGCTTTACTAGGGACTCTAATTTAGTTTGCAAATCACACAAGTATTAATGTTTCTTTTTAATACTATTATAGCATGAATGTAAACATTTATCATAAACACAAAGATATAATAATAACTACATTTATTATTGTCTCTAGGGCATATCTCCAACAGTCTCCCACTTGCACTAGAGTCAACTAATCTAGATTACATGATAATATACCGAACACCCATGGCAGTTTGGTGTTGGTCATGTTTTGCCCTCGGGAGAGGTTTAGTCAATGGATCCGCCACATTCAGATCTGTGTGTACTTTGCAAATCTTTATGTCACCATCTTGTACATGTTCTCGAATAGCGTGAAAACATAGCTTGATGTGCTTCAGCTTCTTGTGTGACCTTGGTTCTTGCGCATTGGCTATGGCGCCCTGAAGGGAATATGCCCTGAGAGGCAATAATAAAGTGTTTATTATGTGTATTCCAAGTATATGATAGATGTTTATTTTGCATGCTATAATTGTATTAATACGGAAACGTTAATACATGTGTGTTTAATAAACAAACTGAAATTTCCTAGTTATGCCTCTCTCATAAACTAGCTCGTTGATTAACAAGATGATCAAGGTTTCCTGATCATGGACATTGGATGTTGTTAATAACGGGATCACAACATTAGTGTAATGGTGTGATGAACATTCATCTGAAGTATAGCATTACGATCAAAGTCATTGAGTTTATATTGCTATAACAACTTACGAAGTGATCCTAATCCTTAGACCATGAGATCATGTCAATCACTAACACCGGAAGAGTTTCTTGATAACATCAAACGTCACACCGTAACAGGGTGATTATAAAGATGGATTCAGAACTAATAAAGTGTTATGTTGAGGCTCATGGATCGAGAGTGGAATTTGTTCATCCCGATGACGGATAGATATACTCTGGGCCCTCTCGGTGATATCACATTGATTAGCTTGCAAGCAAGTGATTTGATCACTAGAATGTTATATCACAGGAACAAGAAAAGAGTGCATGTCGGTAACGAGATCAAACTAGGTATGGAGATACCGATGATCGAATCTCGGACATGTAATATATCGTGAAACAAAGGGATTAAGATACTAGCGTAAAAGGTTCCGACGATCACAAGAAAGTCATCGTTGAATGTGTGGGAGTCAGTATGGGTCTCCAGATCCCGCTTCTGATTATTGATCCGAGAGGGGTCTCGATCATGTCCGCATTATTCACGAACCGTAGGGTGACACACTTAAGAGACACCGACATCCAATTGGAGCAAATGTTTCATGCCGAAAGAATGAACAAGCGCAGGAATTTATTTCACTAGATACCGAAACAGGTTTTCGGGTGAAATTGCATAAAGTGGTTATGCATGTGAAATAGAATTCTAGCAAGGGGTTATTTGTGAATATTTGTCATTAAAGTAATTGACAAAATTCTGAATAAAATAAAAGAGTTTTATTTAATGAGAGTTTGCATTAAATTTGGTGGAAATTTAATGGGAATTTGAGTGTACTTTTGAGTGGAGGGAATTTAAAGGAGATTTGTGAGTGGAGTGTCCACCCACATGAAGAGGGGAGGGCAAGGGGGCAGCCCCATGCGCCGGCCACCCCCTTGGGGTTCCCCCCTCCTCCTATAAAAGGAGCCCCCCTCCTCACTTGTCTCTGACACCTCCTCGTGAAGGATCTCTCTCTCCCCCTCTAGAATTTATCCCCCATGGTCTCGGACTAGCGAGATACATGTTCCCGGTGGCTATTCGGCAAGAAAGAGTTGTGCTTCCGCTGCATCGCTGGAGCGAGGAGGCGGAGGTTTCTCGGTGCCTCGAACGTGTGTGCGAGCACGGATGCGCTGCTGATTTGCGGCGCTAGGACATCCTCTCGATCTTGAGATCGGCAAGAGATCGTCTACATCAACCATGAGTTAAACTCGTTAAGCTTTGTCGGTCTTCAAGGGTATGTTCTCTACGGATATACATCCGCCCGTTGTTTGTATCTAGTAGATAGATCTTGGCATATAGTTCACATCGTAGGAAAATTTTTGTTTTCTATGTTGCAAACCCTACAGTGGTATCAGAGCCGGATCTATGCATAGATACTTTACACGGGTAGTACACATATGAGTATGTGAGAGATGATGATCATGTTGTTGCTCCTTTGTTGTAATTTTGGATATTGGTGGCATAGTGGGATGAAGCGGCCCGGACAAACTTTACATGTCCTCGCACATGAGACCTGTTCCACGCTTGACATGCAACTAGTTTGCATAAGTGGTTGGCGGGTGTCTGTCTCTCCTACTATAGTAAATATCTATTTTGCAAGCGAGTTGTCAACAATTTGATTATCCTCGTTGTGGTTCATGTTCGTAGGTAAGAACGGTTCTATCTCGAAAGCCCTAAGCCACGTAAAACTTGCAATGGATAAATTAGAGGCGTCTAGTTTAGATTGTTGCTGGGCTAGTGTTATGATATGGTAGTGTTGTAAGTAGAAGTATGAGATGATACTCTTACAACACACATAGCGTGTAAAATCCATAGACCTTCGATTTACACATATAGGTATGATAGTGATCATACCACGATGCACATGATAGAGATCATCTGCGGGAACCATATAATTTCACTAATAAACATATGATGTTTGATAGCATCTTATATTGCTTGTTTAGCGCTTTGTTAGCATAATAAGATGATCCCTCATTTAAATATCAAGATAAGAATGTGTTCTTCCTTTAGTATGCACCGATTATGTTTTCGTCGCTCCAAGACATCACGTGATGATCGGGTGTTCTTGGATCCACGACCATATTTCGGGTGTAAAACAGTTACACACGCGAATACTAAGGTTCTAACTTGGCGAGCCTAGCATATACAGACATGGCCTCGGAACATGGACCGAAAGGTTAAGCATGAGTCATATAGTTGATATGATGCCCATTTGATGCTCGCCTTTGAAGCTATACCGACTCACGTGATGATCGGACTTGGTGTAGTGGATTTGGTTCATGTAATCACCAAAAAGGCACGAGGGATGTCGTTTTTGAGTGGGAGTTCATTCGTAATATAGATTAGTTGAACTCAATCTATCATACACTTAGTCTAAACTTTACAAATTCTGTTGAGGATGGCACCACCTGCTTTTAATTTCAATGTGTTCATGGAGAAAGAGAAACTAGCAACGAACGGTAGCAACTTTACCGAATGGGCCATGAATTTGAGGATTCTCCTCTCTGCTGCACAAAAGCAATATGTGCTAGAAGCGCCGTTAGGCCCCCCACCTTTTGATGATGCCCCCGACGAGGAGAAGAATGTCTGTCAGACTCGTCAGGAGGACCACAACTTAGTTCATTGCGGCATATTGTATGGGCTAGAGCCGGAACTTCGAAAGCGTTTCGAAAACGGCAATGCATTTGATACAATGGGTGAGTTGAAAATGATTTTCGACACACATGCTGCTGTAGAGAGCTACAACGCTTCAGAAAAGTTCTTTAGCTGCATGATGGAAGAGCACAGCTCCGTTAGTGAGCATGTACTCAAGATGTCGGGTTACGCCGATAAACTTGTGTCCTTGGGAATATCGATTCCCATTGACTTAGGCATCCATCGTGTTCTGCAGTCTCTGCCACCTAGCTATAAGAGCTTCGTGATGAACTATAATATGCAAGGCATTAAGAAGTCTCTCCCCGAGCTTCTGTCAATGCTTAAAACTGCAGAAGTGGAGATCAAAAAGGAACATCAAGTGTTGATGATCAATAGGAACACTGGTTTCAAGAAAGACAAGAAGGGAAAACGGAAGGGAAGTAAGGGCGGCAAGCCTGTTGCCGCGCCTGAAAAGAAACCCCGAGTTGGACCTAAGTCTGATTCCGAGTGCTACTATTGTAAGGGGACTGGCCACTGGAAGCGCAACTTCCCCAAGTATCTGGCAGACAAGAAGGCCGACAAGGCAAACAAAGGTATATATGATATACATGTTATTGATGTGTACTTGACTAGTGCTCGTAGTAGCACCTAGGTATTTGATACCGGTTCAGTTGCTAATATTTGTAACTCGAATCAGGGGCTGCGGAACAAGCGACCGCTAGCAAGGGGTGAGGTCAAGATGCGTGTCGGCAATGGATCAAGCGTTGATGTGATCGCCGTCGGAACGCTGCCTCTCCACTTACCGTCGAGATTAGTTATAAACTTGAATAAATGTTATCTGGTGCCTGCACTGAGCATGAACATTGTATCTGGATCGTGTTTGATGCGAAGTGGTTATTCATTTAAATCCGAGAACAATGGTTGTTCCATTTATATGAATGAAATCTTTTATGGTCATGCACCGATGATGAATGGTTTATTTATATTAGATCTCAATGATAATGTTACACATATTCATAATGTTGATGCTAAAAGGATTAAACTTAATGATGATATATCCGCATATATGTGGCACTGCCGTCTAGGTCATATTGGCGTTAAACGCATGAAGAAGCTCCATTCGGATGGACTTTTGGAATCACTTGATTATGAATGATTTGATACATGTGAGCCATGCCTTATGGGCAAGATGACTAGAACGCCGTTTTCCGGTTCAATGGAACGGGCGACAGATTTATTGGAAATCATACATTCTGATGTATGTGGTCCAATGAGTGTGTCGGCGCGAGGTGGATATCGTTATTTTGTTACTTTCACGGATGATTTGAGTAGATACGGTTATATCTACTTAATGAAACACAAGTCTGAAACCTTTGAAAAGTTCAAGGAATTTCAGAATGAAGTGGAAAATCATCGTAATAGAAAGATCAAATTTCTACGGTTCGACCGTGGAGGTGAGTATCTAAGTTACGAGTTTAGCACTCACATGAAAGAGTGTGGAATTGTTTCACAACTCACACCTGCCGGAACACCACAGCGAAATGGTGTGTCGGAACGTCGTAATCGTACTTTATTAGATATGGTTCGATCTATGATGTCTCTGACGGACTTGCCGTTGTCATTTTGGGGTTATGCACTAGAAACTGCTGCATTCACTTTAAATCGGGCACCATCTAAATCCGTTGAAAAGACACTGTATGAATTGTGGTTCGGAAACAAACCTAAGCTGTCATTTCTTAAAGTTTGGGGATGCGATGTTTATGTGAAGAAACTTCAACCGGATAAACTCGAACCCAAAGCGGAAAAATGCGTCTTCATAGGATACCCTAAAGAAACTATTGGGTATTCCTTCTATCACAGATCCGAGGGCAAGGTTTTTGTTGCCAAGAATGGATCCTTTCTAGAGAAAGAGTTTCTCGCGAAAGGTGTGAGTAGTCGGAAGGTAGAACTCGAAGAGGTTGTGGAACCTTCTCTTCAAAGTATGGCGAATAGCGCAGCGCCGGAAGTTATTCCGGAGTTGGCTCCACCTATTGAAGAGGGAACTAATGATAATGATCATGTAACTCCGAAAGAGATTACTACCAAACCTCGTAGGTCAAACAAGACGCGTGCAGCTCCCGAGCTGTACGGAAATCCTGTCATGAATTTCATGGTTGATGAAAATGATGACCCTGCGACGTATGAAGAAGCGATGATGAGCCCGGATTCCAACAAATGGTTAGAAGCCATGAAATCCGAGATGGAATCCATGTATGAAAATCAAGTTTGGAACTTGGTGGAATTACCTCACGACCGAAAGGCCGTGGAGAACAAATGGATTTTCAAAAGGAAAACTGATGCTGATGGTAATGTGATCGTCTATAAAGCTCGACTTGTCGCAAAGGGGTTTCGACAAATTCAAGGAGTTGACTACGATGAGACTTTCTCTCCCGTAGCGATGCTAAAGTCAGTTAGGATTATGTTAGCAATTGCTGCATATTTCGATTATGAGATATGGCAGATGGATGTCAAAACCGCGTTTCTCAATGGTAATATTGAAGAAGAGTTGTATATGATACAACCAAAGGGTTTTGTCGATCCTAAGGATGCTAACAAGGTGTGCAAGCTTCAGCAATCCATCTATGGATTGAAGCAAGCATCACGAAGTTGGAATCTCTACTTTGATGAGGTGATCAAAGAGTTTGGATTTGTCCAAACTTATGGAGAAGCTTGTATTTACAAGAAAGTGAGTGGGAGCAATGTGGCATTTCTGATATTATATGTGGATGACATATTATTGATCGGAAATGATATAGATCTTTTAAACAGTGTTAAAAGTTATCTAAACAGCAAATTTTCAATGAAGGACCTAGGTGAAGCGTCATACATATTAGGCATAAAGATCTATAGAGATAGATCTAGGCGCCTAATAGGGCTATCGCAAAGTACATAACTTGATAAGATTTTAAAGAAGTTTAAAATGGACGGAAGTAAGAAGGGGTTCTTACCTATGTTGCAAGGCAAGACATTGAGTAAGACTCAAAGTCCGGCTTCGGCGGAAGAAAGAGAGATAATGGACAAAGTCCCCTATGCTTCAGCCATAGGCTCTATAATGTACGCCATGCTATGTACAAGACCGGATGTGGCACATGCTATTAGTTTGACTAGTAGGTACGAATCGGATCCAGGTTCAGAACACTGGATAGCGGTCAAGAATATCCTTAAGTACTTACGAAGAACTAAGGATATGTTTCTTGTATACGGAGGTGAAGAAGAGCTCGTCGCTAAGTGTTATGTCGATGCTAGCTTTGACACCGATCCAGATGACTCTAAGTCTCAATCCGGATACGTATTTCTCATGAATGGCGGAGCGGTTAGTTGGAGGAGCTCCAAACAACCTGTGGTAGCGGGATCAACAACGGAGGCCGAATATGTTGCTGCTTCAGAAGCGGCTCAGGAAGCAGTTTGGATGAAGGAGTTCATATCCGAACTAGGAGTGGTGGCAAACGCGTTGGACCCAATGGTGATCTATTGTGACAACAATGGTGCCATTGCCAATGCCAAAGAGCCAAGGTCTCACAAGCATTCCAAGCATATTAAGCGCCGGTTTCACTCCATCCGCGAGCATGTCAAGGATGGAGATATAAAGATTTGTAAAGTACATACGGATCTCAATGTAGCAGATCCGTTGACTAAAACTCTCCCTAGAGCAAAACATGATCAACACCAGAACTCAATGGGTGTTAGATTTATCACTATGTTACTAGATTATTGTCTCTAGTGCAAGTGGGAGACTGAAGGGAATATGCCCTGAGAGGCAATAATAAAGTGTTTATTATGTGTATTCCAAGTATATGATAGATGTTTATTTTGCATGCTATAATTGTATTAATACGGAAACGTTAATACATGTGTGTTTAATAAACAAACAGAAAGTTCCTAGTTATGCCTCTCTCATAAACTAGCTCGTTGATTAACAAGATGATCAAGGTTTCCTGATCATGGACATTGGATGTTGTTAATAACGGGATCACAACATTAGTGTAATGGTGTGATGAACATTCATCCGAAGTATATCATTACGATCAAAGTCATTGAGTTTATATTGCTATAACAACTTACGAAGTGATCCTAATCCTTAGACCATGAGATCATGTCAATCACTAACACCGGAAGAGTTTCTTGATAACATCAAACGTCACACCGTAACAGGGTGATTATAAAGATGGATTCAGAACTAATAAAGTGTTATGTTGAGTCTCATGGATCGAGAGTGGAATTTTTTCATCCCGATGACGGATAGATATACTCTGGGCCCTCTCGGTGATATCACATTGATTAGCTTGCAAGCAAGTGATTTGATCACTAGAATGTTATATCACAGGAACGAGAAAAGAGTGCATGTCGGTAACGATATCAAACTAGGTATGGAGATACCGATGATCGAATCTCGGACATGTAATATATCGTGAAACAAAGGTATTAAGATACTAGCGTAAAAGGTTCCGACGATCACAAGAAAGTCATCGTTGAATGTGTGGGAGTCAGTATGGGTCTCCAGATCCCGCTTCTGATTATTGATCCGAGAGGGGTCTCGATCATGTCCGCATTATTCACGAACCGTAGGGTGACACACTTAAGAGACACCGACATCCAATTGGAGCAAATGTTTCATGCCGAAAGAATGAACAAGCGCAGGAATTTATTTCACTAGATACCGAAACAGGTTTTCGGGTGAAATTGCATAAAGTGGTTATGCATGTGAAATAGAATTCTAGCAAGGGGTTATTTTTGAATGTTTGTCATTAAAGTAATTGACAAAATTCTGAATAAAATAAAAGAGTTTTATTTAATGAGAGTTTGCATTAAATTTGGTGGAAATTTAATGGGAATTTGAGTGGACTTTTGAGTGGAGGGATTTTAAAGGGCATTTTGTGAGTGGAGTGTCCACCCACATGAATGAAGGAGGGGAGGGGGCAGCCCCCATGGCCGGCGGCCACCCCCTTGGGTGCCCCCCCCCCTCCTCCTATAAAAGGAGCCCCCCTCCTCACTTGTCTCTGACACCTCCTCGTGAAGGATCTCTCTCCCCCTCTAGAATTTATCCCCCATGGTCTCGGACTAGCGAGATACATGTTCCCGGTGGCTATTCGGCAAGAAAGAGTTGTGCTTCCGCTGCATCGCTGGAGCGAGGAGGCGGAGGTTGCTCGGTGCCTCGAACGTGTGTGCGAGCACGGATGCGCTGCTGATTTGCGGCGCTAGGACTTCCTCTCGATCTTGAGATCGGCAAGAGATCGTCTACATCAACCACGAGTTGAAATCGTTAAGCTTTGTCGGTCTTCAAGGGTATGTTCTCTACGGATATACATCCGCCCGTTGTTTGTATCTAGTAGATAGATCTTGGTATATAGTTCACATCGTAGGAAATTTTTTGTTTTCTATGCTGCGAACCCTACACGCCCATGTTATCACAGTAGATAGACATTGGGTCCAGCGCACTTGGAACCACACCGAGCTCTGTAATGAACTCCTTCATCCATATCGCTTCTTGTGAAGCCTCTGAAGCAGCTATGTATTCCGATTTAGTTGAAGATCTCGCCACAACGCTTTGCTTTGCACTCCTCCAGCTAACTGTTGCACCATTCAAAGTAAATACTTATCCAGATTGAGATTTAGAATCGTCTGGATCGGTGTTCCAACTAGCATCGGTGTAACCATTAACAACGAGATGTTCATCACCTCCATAAGAAAGAACCATATCCTTAGTTCTTCTCAAGTACTTAAGGATGTTTTTGACCGCTATCCAATGATCCACTCCTGGATCACTTTGATATCTGCTAGTCAAACTAACAACATATGCAATGTCGGGTCTAGTACATAGCATGGCATACATTAGATATCCTATGGCTGAGGCATAGGGAGTCTTACTCATTCTTTCTCTATCTTCTGCCGTTGCAGGACTTTGAGTTTCACTCAAGGTCGTATTGGGCAACATGGGCAAGAACCCTTTCTTGCTATCTTCCATTCCAAACCTCTTTAGAACTTTGTCCAAATATGTACTTTGTGACAATGATATTAGGTGTCTCGATCTGTCTCTATAAATCTTTATGCCTAATATGTAAGCTGCTTCGCCAAGATATTTCATTGAAAAACTATTATTCAAATATTCCTTGACACTATTAAGAAGGTCTACATCATTCCCAATCAACAGTATGTCATCTACATATAATATTAAGAATGCTACAGAGCTCCCACTCACTTTCTTGTAAATACAAGCTTCTCCATAAGTTTGTATAAAACCAAAACTTTTGATTACCTTATCAAAACGTTGATTCCAACATCGGGATGCTTGCTTCAACCCATATATGGACCGTTGAAGTTTGCATACCTTGTTAGCGTCTTTAGGATCGACAAAACCTTTGGGTTGCATCATATACAACTCGTCATCAATGTCTCCATTGAGGAACGCTGTTTTGACATCCATCTGCCATATTTCATAATCGTAATATGTAGCGGTTCCTAACATAATCCTCACAGACTTTAGCTTTGCTACTGGTGAGAAAGTCTCATCGTAGTCAACTCCTTGAATTTGTCGAAACCCTTTTGTGACAAGTCAAGCTTTATAGACAGTAACATTACCATCATCATCTGTTTTCTTCTTGAAAATCCATTTGTTCTCGACAACCTTCCGGCCATCCGGTAAGTCCACCAAAGTCCATACTTGGTTTTCATACATGGATCCAATTTAGAATTTCATGGCCTCTTGCCATTTATTGGAATCTGGGCTTATCATCGCTTCCTCATATGTCGCAGGGTCATCGTTGTTGTCCACCAACATGACACTCATAACGGGATCATACCAATCAGGAGTGGTACGAGTTCTTGTTGACCTGCGAAGTTCTGAAGCAACTTCAACCGAAGTTTCATGATCATCATCATTAGCTTCCTCTCTTATTGGTGTAGGCTCCACAGGAACTTCTTCCGGTGCTGCGCTACTCGCAAGTTCGAGAGAAGGTTCAACAACCTCGTCGAGTTCTACTTTCCTTCCAGTCACTTCTTTCAAGAGAAATTCTTTCTCTAGAAAGGATCCATTCTTAGCAACAAAGATTTTGCCCTCGGATCTATGATAGAAGGTATACCAATAGTTTCCTTCGGGTATCCTATGAAGACGCATTTTTCCGCTTTGGGTTCAAGCTTGTCCGGTTGTAACTTCTTTACATAGGCTTTGCAACCCCAAACTTTAAGGAACGACAATTTAGGTTTCTTCCCAAACCATAATTCATACGGTGTCGTTTCAACGGATTTAGATGGTGCCCTATTTAAAGTGAATGCGGTTGTTTCTAATGCATAACCCCAAAATGATAGCGGTAAATCTGTAAGTGACATCATAGAACGAACCATATCTAAGAGAGTTCGATTACGACGTTCGGACACACCATTACGCTGTGGTGTTCCCGGCGGTGTCAATTGTGAAAGTATTCCGCATTTCTTCAAACGCTCGCCAAACTCATAGCTTAGATATTCACCTCCACGATCAGAACGTAGAAATTTAATCTTCTTGTTACGTTGATTCTCTACCTCACTTTGAAATTCCTTAAACTTCTCGAAGGTTTCGGACTTATGTTTCATGAAATAGATATACCCAGATCTACTCAAGTCATCCGTGAAGGTAAGAATATAACGATAACTACCGCGCGATGCTACACTCATTGGACCACACACATCGGTATGTATGATTTCCAATAAGTCCGTAGCTCGCTCCATCATACCAGAAAATGGAGTCTTAGTCATTTTACCCATCAGACATGCTTCGCATCTTTCAAGTGATTCGAAATCAAGTGATTCAAGAATTCCATCGGAATGGAGTTTCTTCATACGCTTCACTCCAATGTGACCAAGACGACAGTGCCACATATAGGTCAAGTTATCGCTCAATTTCAAACGTTTAGCTTCAATGTTATTAATATGTGTATTTCCACTATCGAGATTCAATAAGAATAGACCATCTATCAAAGGTGCATGTGCATAAAACATATTACTCATATAAATCGAACAACCATTATTCTCGGACTTAAACAATTAACCGTCTCGCAATAAACAAGATCCCGATATAATGTTCATGCTTAACGCAGGCACCAAATAACAATTATTTAAGTATAAAACTAATCCCGATGGTAGATGAAGAGGTAGCATGCCGACCGCGATCACATCAATCTTTGATCCATTTCCAACGCGCATCGTCACCTTGTTCTTCGCTAGCTTCCGTTAATTCTGCTGCACCTATTTCGAGTTACAAATATGAGCAACCGAACCAGTATCAAATACCCAGGAACTACTACGAGTACTAGTGAGATAAACATCAATAACATGTATATCGGATATACCTTTCTTCTTGATGTTGCCGTTCTTCAAATCCGCCAAGTACTTTGGTCAATTCCGCTTCCAGTGACCTTCTCCCTTGCAGTAAAAGCACTCAGTATCAGGCTTAGGTCCAGCCTTGGTCTTCTTCGCCGGTGCGGCAACTTTCTTACCGCCCTTCTTGAAGTTTCCCTTTTGCTTAGACTTGCATTTCTTGAATTTGGTGGTCTTATTGGCCATCAACACTTGGTGCTCTTTCTTGATCTCCACTTCTGCAGATTTCAACATGGGGAAGAGTTCTGGCAACTACTTGTTCATGCTTTGCATATTCTAGTTCATCACAAAGTTCTTGTAACTTGGTGGCAGTGATTGTAGGACACGGTAAATCCCCAAAGCATTAGGAATCACTATACCCAAACTTTGGAGTTTGTTTGCGTGCCCAGACATCTTAAGCACATGCTCACTGACGGAGCTGCCCTCTTCCATCTTGCAGTTAAAGAACTTTTCAGAAGCCTCATAACTCTCAACTGCCATGTGAGTCTCAGATATCAATTTGAGTTCACGGACAATATCATGTGGTTCATGGTTCTCAAACCTTTTCTGAAGCTCCGATTCCAAACCATACAAGATAGCACACTGAACTGTGGAGTACTAATTCTTCCGAGCGAGGTAAACGTTCTTTAATTCATCGGTAGCATTAGCTGCAGGCGGGTCACCCAACGGTGCATCCAGCACATAGGTCAAATTACCAGCATTGAGGACAATCCTCAAATTGCGGAACCAATCCGTGAAGTTGCTTCCATTGTGTTTCAACTTTTCTTTCTCTAGGAACGCATTAAAATTGATGGTACGGGCCGCCATTGATCTACAACATATTTGCAATAGTTTAGACTAAGTTTATGACAAATTGAGTTCTAATTAATAGTTAAATTAATCTAGGTGAACTCCCACTCAAAACAATATCTCTCACATTGTTTTAGTGATCACACGAACCAAATCCACCGCATCAAAACCGATCATCACGAGAGTTGATGTAGCTTCAATGGCGAACAATCGACATGTTCATCATATCTACTATATGATTCATGCTTTATCTTTCGGTGATCCGTGTTTCGAGACCATGTCTGTACATGCTAGGCTCGTCAAGATCAAACCTTAGCTTCCGCATGAGCAAATCTGGCTTGCTCATGTTGTATACACTTGCAGAATCTAACACACCCGATCATCACGTGGTGCTTCGAAACAACAAGCTTTAGCAACGGTGCTTACTAAGGATGGACACTTTAAAAAATGAAATTTGTGTGCTTGAGGGATCATCTTATAATGCTACCGTCGTTAACTAAGCAATACAAGATGCATAAAGGATTAACATCACATGCAATTCATAATATGTGATATGATATGGCCTTTCTTCTTTGTGCTTCCGATCTCCATCTTCAAGCACGAACATGATCTCCATCATCACCGGCATTGCATCAAGGTCAATGACACCGCTCCATGGTTGTCGTCCACCAGCTTCAACTATTACAACTACTTTGAATAGACACGCGGGTCTTATCAGAATTTAAAGACAACCATATGGCTCCTGCTGGTTGCCAACTTACAATAAGGATCATTGCATACATCAAATATAATCACAATCATGGCCATATCACATCACAGCATACCCCTGCAAAACAAAGTTAGACGCCTCTAATTTTCTTTGCATATTTTACGTGGTTTGGGGATTTCATTAATTTTCGAACTAACTTACGAACAAGAACCACAACGTTGATGTTTGAACTATCAAGTGCCCGTTGTAAATTGGATCTATACTATAATGGGAGAGACAGACACCCGCAAAGCCACTTATGCAATACAAGTTGCATGTTGAGCGTGGAGCAAGTCGCATGAACGATGTCATGTAAGGTTAGCCCGGGCCGCTTCATCCCATCATACCGCAAGATGCAAAGTACACAAGAAGCAATTGATAATAAAAACACCACCGTCCACAATGACCATTGTGTTCTACTCGTGCAACAGATCTACATATAGACATGACTCTGATACCACTATAGGGGTTCCTAGCATGGAAAATTCTACCGCATGCAAATAAACAAGCCAAGATCTATCTACTAGATTGTAGCAACGAGTCGATAGAGGAACTCACCCTCAAAGATTCCAAAGTGTTTAACGAGAGCAGATTCTCGTGGGTGATGTAGTCGTACTGTTGCCGATTTCAAGATCGTGTAGACGATCCTTCCGGCGCTATGTCCCGGCAGCGCTTCCGCAATCGGTCACACGTTCGGTACTCGATGAAGACCTTCCTCTCCCTTGTTCCAGCAGGCAACGGAGGTTGTAGCACTCTCCTCGTGATTCCGGCAGCACGACGGCGTGGTACCGGAAGTAGAGGGGAGATCTCGGAGGGCTTCGCCTTAAGCCGGAGCGAGTATGGTGGACTATGAGAGAGTCTTTGGCGATCTAGGGTTTAGAGGCACCAAGGGATGAGGCTAGGCCGGTGGTTAGGGCTTGGGGAGAGCCCCAACTCGGCGGCTAGGGCAAACCCTAGGGCGGCGGCTACTTGTGGTGCCGGCGGCTAGGGCTAGGGTTTTGGTGGAGAGAGGTGTAGGCTAGAGGGGGCGCCCCTGCCCCTTCTTTTATAGGTGGGAGGGCACCGGCCAAGGGGAGGGACTCCTCCCCCAAGTCGGCCTCCTTGGCCGGCGGGTGTAGGGAGAGGAACTCCTCCCCAAGTAGGTTTCCTACTCTCCCTCCACCAAGCAAAACTGCCGTTTGACTTTTCAAATTGGCGTTTGACTTTTCAAACTAGGATTTGATTTATCCCTTTATTTTGCTCAGCCATGATACCTAGTACATGATGCAACCATTCCACATTGTCATGAAACATTCATGTACTTCCCCTCCGGAGTGCCGGACCTTTCGGAACCTTCTAGAACATTCCCGATGAAAACACCGGAATCATTACCCAACTCCGAAACAGGACTTTCCTTATATGAATATTATTCTCCGGACCATTCCGGATCTCCTCGTGATATCCCGGATCCCATCTGAGACTCCGAACTATATTCAGTCTCTTACTCATCATTCCATAACTACTCAACAACATCGAATCCTTAAGTGTGTCTCCCTACGGTTCGTGAATTATGCGGACATGATCGAGACACTTCTCCGAACAATAACCAATAGAGGAATCTGGAAATTCATATGGCTCCCACATATTTCTACGATTACTTTGCGATCGAATGAACCACTTACATATGATACCAATTTCCCTTTGTCTCACGATAGTTTACTTATCCGAGGTTTTGATCGTCGGTATCTCTACATACCTAGTTCAACCTCGTTACTGATAAGTACTCTTTTCTCGTTCCCATGATATGTGATCCCTTGTGAGCCAGTCACATGCTTGCAAGCTAATTGGATGACATTCCACCCAGAGGGCCCAGAGTATATCTATCCGTCATATGGATGGACAAATCCCACTCTTGATCCATGTGTCTCAACCCATACTTTCCGAATACTCAATGCCACCTTTATAGCCACCCAGTTACGGTGTGGTGTTTGATGTCATCAAAGCATCCTTCCGGTGATGGTGATAAGCATGATCTCATGGTCGAAGGAATCAGGTTACTATGTATCAGAAAGCTTATAGCAATTGAACTATTAAATGACTTGATCTTTATGCTATGTTTATCTATAGGAGTATGTCCACCATACCATTCTCCTAATGATATGATCTTGTTATTAACAACATCTCAAATGTTCATGATCAAGAAACCATGATCATCTATTAATTAACAAGCTAGTATTAAGAAGAGGCTTTACTATGGACTCTAATTTAGTTTACAAATCAGAAGTATTAATGTTTCTTTTTAATACTATTATAGCATGAATGTAAACATTTATCATAAACACAAAGATATAAGAATAACTACATTTATTATTGCCTCTAGGGCATATCTCCAAGACTAATTCCTATCAATGTCTCTGAAGATCGAATGCAAGCTCTCTTAGCAGCTCTACAGTGTCAGCAGGGTTCCCTTTCTTCACCTACCTAGGTTTTCCTTTGAGTATTACCAAGCCAAGAAAAGAGTTTTTCATGTCTCTGTTGTCCAATGCTCAAATAAGGCTCAATGCTTGCTCAATATATCTTAACTATGGGGATAAGCTTAGACGGGTAAATTATGTCCTCTCATCCCTGCCTACTTTCTAACTAAGTACCCTTAAGGTCTATCAACGAGTGATTACTGAATTTGATAAATACAGGCGCCACTGTTTGTGGAGAAAGAAGGATCTAGAAGCTAAAAAATCACCCCTTGCTGCATGGGATTTAGTTTGTAAGCCCAAGGACCAGGGTGGTTTAGGTATCATTAACCTTGCTACTCAGGATAAATGCCTTCTTACGAAGAACCTTCACAAGTTTTGCAATAGAGCTAACGTATCGTGGGTACAATTGGTCTGGGAGGTTTATTACCACAATGCCCTGCAACCGGCCAATGCAACAGATATTTTGTGATTTCTTCATGTCCACAAAAGTATTGTTGAGGTCACAGTTTATTCTGGTTCCTCCGTTCTTATTTGGCACGACAATTGGTCTTCTTTATCTCTCAAGAATCAGCTACCACACCTCTCTCCTTTGCAAAAGAAGATTCAACTTTAGTGAAGTACATTCTGTCTCTAGATGAGCTGGCTGAGCATTTTCACCTTCCATTGTCAATTGAGGTGTATTCAGAATTCATGTAGCTGCAAGTGTTACTTCAGGTACTCTCTGCCTCTGTTTTCCCAGATCAGTGAGCTGCTTTTGGTAAGGCAATTGCTTTTAATGTTCTATAGCTTACAAACTTTCCATGGGGAAACACATCATTTGCCCTGCATTGAAATGGCTCTGGAAAACCTTTTGTTAGTCCCAACACAAAGTATTCTTCTGGCTCCTATTGCAAAACAGACTAAATATCAGGGAACTTTTTAAGAGGAAAGATTTCTTCATGTCGGAGTACACATGTGTTCGTTGCGATTAGAACTAGCATGAATCCAGGAATTACTTGTTCTTTCAGTTCCCCTTTCTTGAGATGTGTTGGCAATATGTTAGCCATGCTTGGACTCAACCGATTCAGACCATCCAACAAACTCATGTGTTCACTTCTATTGAGGACCTCAAGAAGCACATTGGTCAACCCTTCTCTCTTGTGATTATCATTCTAGTTTGCTGGGCTATCTGGAGTAGCAAAAATGACCTCATATTCCAAGGAATTCAGCCGAACCTATACAGAACAAAGAAGCTTTTTAAGGAGAAGTTGGCTTCGCTTCAGTTTAAAGCCAAAAGGAAATCCTATAAGGGGCTACAGGACTGGGCCAAGCGTTTTGTTTAAGTTTTCTCTGCCCAGTTCTCTTCTTTTTCCCTGATTAAAAGGAGATTTTCTCTAGCTCCTGTTGTATAGCTCTAGACTCTTGAAAATTTATTTTAAAAAATAACAGTGGGGAAACCCCACTATATAACTTAAAGAAAACAAGACAAAATATGACCAACTCTTGATTGGTTGGAGATCTCAATGCAATGCCAATGGTCAATTAAGACCATCGGCTCATTAATAGAATTGCATATCTTGAAGTATATAGTATGATTCTTATAACTTACTAACTTTTTTTTACAAACTAGTTATAGTGGGGAGTAATTTTGAAAACACATGCAGTGTCTATGTTACAACCTACATAGTGGTTAGTATCATACATGTGATGTCATATAAACTGTCATTTATTAACTTGTGAATGCTATGAGTAGCTAGTTACCATGACCATCTCTCTCATCACTTACTGCCTTGTCATATCATCGAAATGCCTAATTAGTATTGCATATAGCTCTATGTTACTATCCATGTTACTCCTACTATGAATAGTTAAATTGGCACCTAATCTGGGTTTGTGTGCTATCCATGCTTGGTTCTTGATCGAAGGCTCTAATACACATGCATTGTCTCAAAGAGTAGGTGGTCTATATTATGAGGCTTTGCAGAATTCATGGAACATTTCTATGTTGTGTCTGCCATCAGAAAACGAGGGTCTAACATATGCATACACTCACATGGAACACACAATTGCTGCACTTTATTTTCGGCGATCCTCGTTGGTATAACCTAAGCATATATCGCAAGTCAAACAAGACAAGATATGATGAACTCATTAATGACGTTTGAGATCTCAATGTAAGGTGGTCAAACAAGACGAGAAATGATCTATAGATCTTGATGTATGATTGTTACAAGTTTGTGTCAATTTATTCGATCAAGCTAGCTTACTGGGGCTGCACTTCTGGCTGACGATGAAGATCCTATTTCTGAATCATCTTTCCATCAAATGTAAAACTTGATAAAAATGTACACACCAATATTAGTCTTATTACTCCCTCTGTCTCAAATTACTCTGCATTCTAGGTTTGGTTAAAGTCAGACTTATTAAAACTTGTCCAAGCATATTCTACAAAATACCAACATTTATAAAATTTATATACAATATAAAAGTATGTTTTATGATGAGTCTAATTATATTTATTTCATATTTTAGATGTTGATATTTTTTCTGATATACATAGTCAATGTTTAAAAAGTTTGACTTTAATTAAACCCAAAATGCAGAGTAAATTGAGACAGAGGGAGTAGTATTTAGGTACGTCTAATGGATGTTGTCGAGGAAAGCCACCGGTAAAATTATATATGATCTTACCTATGATATTGGCATGGGTGCCATAAAGGTTGCTAGACCTCAATGCAGACCACTTGCAAGTAGGGCTGGACTAACAAGCTACTCGACTCGTTAAGGCTCGGCCCGTATAGCTCGTGATCGTTGATCGTTCAGATAATTAAGAATATCAAGCTAAAAATCATTGTTTGACCCTGTTCGTTGCGTGCTCACGAGCTCTCACAAGCAGCGCATTAAGATTGTTAAGAAAATAGTGGCTAACTAGCTAAGTGGTACATACATGATACATGTACGTGGTAGGGAATAATTGTTAGGAAGTGAAGCCTAGCTCAACTAGTTGGGGAGTGGATGTACAAATTGAACACCTGGATTCAAATCCTCACGGATGTGAATTTAGATTCCTATTTATACTTGAGGACCAAACTATCCTAGTACTCATGAAGTATATCTTGAGGATCAGGTTTGGTACTAAACCAAGTTTAAAAATCCTGATACTCATGCTTAATGGTTGTGTCCATCCTTAATTGGTGCAGAGTCCGGGAAAGTGAAATTTTCCCTCCATTTTTCTTTATCGAAAAAATATACATGGTAGGATGGGTTGCCGCCGCTGAAGTGAAGATGATGAGATGAGGAGTTCACAAGAAAATCAATGAGACAATTGAGGAGGATTGAGGAATCGATGCATCAATTCCTGTACTTTATTTTCGGTGATCCTCGTTGGTATAACCTAAGCATATATATAGCAAGTCAAACAAGACAAGATATGATGAACTCATTAATGGCGGTTGAGATCTCAATGTAAGGTGGTCAAACAAGATGAGAAATGATCTATAGATCTTGGTGTATGATTGTTACAAGTCTGTGTAAATTTATTTGATCAAGCTAGCTTAGTGGGGCTGCAATTCTGGCTCACGATGAAGCTTCTATTTCTGAATCATCTTTCCATCAAATGTAAAACCTGGAAAAAATGTACACACCAATATTAGTCTTATTAGTATTTAGGTACATCTAACGTATGTTGTCCAGGGAAGCCACCGGTAAAATTACATATGATCTTACTTGCGATATGGGCATGGGTGCCATAAAGGTTGCTAGACCTCCAGGCAGGCCACTTGCAAGTAGGGCTGGACTAGCAAGCTACCCCGCTCGTTAAGGCTCGGCTTGTTTAGCTCGTAATCGTTAAGGCTTAGATCGTTCAGATCATTAAGAATAACAAGCTAAATGTTTCAGAAAAATAATAACAAGCTAAAAATCATTGTTTGACCATGTTCGTTGCGTGCTCGCGAGCGCTCACAAGCAGCGCATTAAGATCATTAAGAAAAATTATTGGCTAACTGGCTAAGTGTTACATACATGATACATTTATATGGTAGGGAATAATTATTAGGAACTCAAGCCTAGCTCATCTAGTTGAGGAAGTGGATGTATAAACCTAACACCTGAGTTCAAATTCTTACGGATGTGAATTTAGGTTTCTATTTATATTTAAGGATCAGGCTATTCTGGTACTCATGCAATATATCCTGGACCAGGTTTGGTACTTAACCAACTTTAAAAATCCTAATACTCATACTTAATGGCAGTGTCCTCTCTCCATTTTTTTATCGAAAATCAAGGAGACAATTGAGGAGGATTGAGGAATCGATGCATCAAAGGGATGGTATATTGGTATTTAATAGTACCTAGTAAGTACTACCCAAGTAGGCATCCGCTTTGATAATTGAGCAGTTTCTCGGGTCTTTGGACCCTTTGACGGTTCAGAAAAAAAAATAGGCATCGCCTGGGTATGATCCTGGGAGCCGGCCGGGACAGTTGGCCTGGGCCTTTGGGCTGTTTCCGTCATTTCAAGTTTGTCAGTTAGATATTCTATGAATTAAGGAGTTTAATGAGCTACTCTCAAGCCTATCGCTTGTGTAGCTCGTTAACGATAGCGAGCTAAATTCGTTGTTTGGCTCCGTTTATTTACTACACCGAGCAGAGCTAAACGAGTCTATCAGACGAGTGTTCAATTAGCTCGCCGAGCTTGAATCTTTATATCCATCCCTATATCCGCAAGGCATCACACGTGAAATAAATCGTGGATCTTATCCTTATGACTACCATGGATGTCATAAATGTTCTTAGTGTATTAACTGCAAATAAAGGCATCAACTTCTTGGGTTGAAAGTAGAACCTGGGAAATAATGTGAACAACTAGTTAACCTTTTGCGGATATTTTTAGATGGACCGGGTCTGAGCTAGCAGCACATTATATTATTGGATCCGAGCTAACATGTAGTACCTCTCATTTGTTTTCCATAATATTAGACGTTTCGGTAGGCTAAAATAGCCTACTAATAATACTAATTAAAACACCGTATATTTCGGACTGGAGGGAGAAACAAAGTGAAGCAGTTAAGCAGTTCATGGACCGATATGGGAGGAAGAAAAAAACGGCAGTTAGCAACGTTATTTATCCAACGGAGGATCGCCCACAGCAGATTCACAGTAGTATAAATGCAACGTTATTGACGCAATATCATCTCCACAAGCTACTAGCCGCGCCAGCACAAAAGCTCCACGTACTACGTATACGCCCTCTTACTACCTACTAGGATTAGCGCGCTAGCAATGGGGGCTGAGTGGGAGCACGTCAGCGACATCCACGTCCTCTTGCTGCCGTACCCAGTCCAGGGCCACATCAACCCGATGCTCCAGTTCGGCAAGCGCCTCGCCCACATCGACGGCGGCGTCGGCGTCCGGTGCACACTCGCCATCACGCCTTACCTCCTGCGCCAGTGCCAGGACCCGTGCCCTGGTGCGGTCCACCTCGTCGAGATCTCTGATGGCTTCGACAGCGCTGGCTTCGAAGAGGTCGGCGATGTCGCGGCCTACCTCGCTGGCATGGAGTCTGCCGGGTCCCGCACCCTGGACGAGCTGCTCCGCTCCGAGGCGGAGAAGGGCCGGCCGATACACGCGGTGGTATATGACGCGTTCCTGCAGCCATGGGTGCCACGCGTGGCGCGGCTACACGGGGCCGCCTGCGTGTCCTTCTTCACGCAGGCGGCCGCCGTGAACGTGGCCTACTCCGGGGTTGGAAAGATAGAGGAGGGGCTCCCCGCTGGGTTTGAAGCCGAGGATCTGCCAACGTTCCTCACCTTGCCCCTGCCGTACCAAGACATGCTCTTGTCTCAGTTCGTGGGCCTTGACGCCGTCGACCACGTCCTCGTCAACTCCTTCCACGAGCTGCAGCCACAGGTACGCTATATATATGTAGCCCATATATTATCAGTCGGGTTTCATGTCATTATATACTTGTAGTCGAAGTTTACTTATTACATCCTGAAATGAAATGAAATGAAGGAATCTGCCTACATGGAGTCGACGTGGGGGGCCAAGACAGTAGGCCCCACGGTGCCGTCGGCATACCTGGACAAGCGCATCACCGACGATGTCTCCTATGGCTTCCACCTCTACACCCCGATGACGGCCACGACTAAGGCCTGGCTGGACGCCCAGCCTCCGCGCTCCGTCACCTACGTATCCTTCGGCAGCATGGCCACGCCGGGGCCCACGGAGATGGCCGAGATGGCCGAGGGTCTACATAGCAGCGGCAAGGCCTTCCTATGGGTTGTTAGGGCATCGGAGGCCTCAAAGATCCCTGACGGATTCCAGGAAAGGGTGGGTGGGAGAGGACTCGTGGTGACCTGGGTGGCGCAGCTGGAGGTTCTAGCACACGGCGCCATCGGGTGCTTCGTGACGCACTGTGGATGGAACTCCACGATGGAGGCCCTAGGCGCCGGCGTACCGATGGTGGCGGTACCACAGTGGTCGGACCAGCCCACCAACGCCAAGTTCGTCGAGGACGTTTGGTGCGTCGGCGTCCGCGCCCGGCGGGATCCGGAAGGGGTGGTTAGGAGGGAGGAGTTGGAGAGGTGCATTAGGGAGGTGACGGGGGACGACAAGTATGCATGCAATGCCTTAGATTGGAAGGAGAAATCAAAGAGGGCCATGTCCCAAGGGGGTAGCTCAGACATGAACATCACGGAATTTCTTCAAGCACTAAGAAGGTCAAGAAAATCATCCGAGGCGAAACCTATCAAACCTCTGCTGGTGGGGTTAGATGCATGAATAATCTTGGGCTACACGGGTGTTTGAGCTACACGTCAAGATGGGAATGGGCACGGACCGGGCCCCATTGCCCCAGGACCAATCTCAGGGGCCACAGGTCGACCCATTCTTAGAAAATACTATGGCCCAGTTGGCCTATTGGGTGCCCAGGGCCAACCCAATTTTCTGCTAGAATACACTTTTTTCAACTCTGTATACGCACGATAATATGACATAAATAGAGGTTACAGAGGAAGTATAAATCCAATTAACGATATTACAGGTTCAATGAGCATCTACCTAAATAATTCAAGGAGCACACTACATTTCATGATCACCTCAGTATACGCATGATAATATAAAATAAATAGAGGTTGCACAGGAAGTATACGTCCATCCAATTGATGATATTACAGGTTTAATAATTCAAGGGACACACTACATTAGGGACACATTACATTGCATCATCTAGCTAAATAATTCAGGGAAGATTATTCAAGGAACACACTACATTTCATCATCTCCTAGAGGTTACTATACATCGCTCCCACATAGTTCAGTCATCACCATCATCTATATTTGGAAAATACAAGAATTGTTAGAGAGCATCAACAGCAATTATATGCAAGCAAAATATCCCTTGCTTGATAGATTTGCAGTACTCCAGGAAACATACATATAAATTATGAATGATTTAGCTACATGCAGTACTACATGCAGCGCTCGAACAAACAGCTAGGAATCAACTCACTCATCTATTGTTTGAGGTGACTTCATTTTCACTCTAATTACATCAGACATATAAAGATCACACATTCTCTGATATGATATTCATTTGGTTCAAGAAAATTCTTCTTTATTAGTAAAACTGCTACTTTTAACAATAGAGAGTGTTTGCATGAAAACTTGGAATCTGACTCACTGTCTCCCATCAACTGACCAACTACCAGAGCATGTGGAGGTAGGAGGCCTAGGCTATTATCACCTATGTTTGGCAGCAGCGCACGACAGGTTACTATCCACTGCTCCCGCCTCTTTGAGTGTCCTCATCATCTGCATTTATCAAAATGATAGAACGTGAATTTGAGTATATCAGACAAGACCACATAGCATAGCAAGTAAAAATTTGAGCATAGTATGGTTTATCTACATGGGCATATGTCCAAATTCAGCTCCAAAGACAGTCAAGGACAGAGAAAACAAGTACAGTTATCTTTAGACGTCATCGAGTATAGGGACTACAAATTTCTAACAATTACAATAGGTGTTAGGTAAAGCAAAGAATAATACAGAAACATGTAAAATACCTTCTAACTCCATTATTATGTGATGAATTGAGCCATGCTACGCTCACTACTAGTTGCAGAAAACAAAAACAGATTTTGATGAATGTAAAGTGCAAGCATAATAAGAAACAGAAAAGCATATGTTTTATGGCTTTATATGTGGCTCTTATCCAGTCCTGTAGTCAAACAAGAGCTTCTGCTGTTTTGAGTGTCATTCAACTTCGAAAATCTGATAACACGTGTTCCCTGAAAGCAGACTCGGATGCCACTCTAGAGGGTAGGAGTGGCCAAGATATCTGCTGTCACATGACTCGGTGTTTTTTTTTTGGAGAGAAAACCTTCTCGTTACCACGCGACTCAGTGTTGGGTATTCAGCTGAGTAGCACGGGTGACCATGTTTGTGTGTGCATGTTGGGCATTAGACGTTTTGTTTGCAGAGCAAATAAGAGAGAAAACCTTCTCGTTACCACGAGATAGCTAGGGCATGCAGCGTGAGCGCTCCCATGTACGTATTTGGTAACACTTTAGTGTGCAAATTGTTTTTTTAAAAGGACCCGTCTATAGCGAGCGCCCGGGCGCTGGATGGCCGTGTCGAGCGTTTCGCATCGCACGCGCACGGTAACAGAAAACAGGACGCCGTCTAGATGGCACGCTCGATGCGCAGCTCCGGCGCACCCAAAAAATCCACTTCCCCACTTGCTCACCCACTTCCCCCGACGCGCCGCCTCACTCTCCACCTTCTCCTGCAGGTGCCGGCGCCCCTCCACGGCGCGATGCCGAGAGGGCACCGCCTCCACCGTGCGCCGACGTGGAGCTCCCCAATTCCACAGTGCGCAGCCCCAGGCCGTCAAGAGATCCTCAACTCCACCTCGCGCCGAAGGGAGTGCCCTACCTCCACCCCGTGTTGCCATGGCCAGAGATGATCTGTTTTCTGCAGCTCATGTGCACGCGCACAAGGAAGACCAACCGGAGGGCTTAGGTGCTGACTGAGAGCAGTTCTAGGCAAGAAATCTGTCTATGTTGACAGCCAGCCCAATAGTGCCTAGTTTTTTTAGGGAATAGTATAGTTACTCTGACAAATATGCTAATTTGTTGTAATTTTTCCAACAGTGTGATTTGTTGTCTAATAATGTGTAATAGTTGTTTAATTATGCCGATTTTTTGTCTAATACATTAACTTCCCATTTTGTTGCAATTTTAGAGATTGGCGAGGCATCTTCGAAACCCGGCAAGGCAACTTCAGAACCTGGCAAGCCAACTTATGCCCGACTGAGCAACTTTGGTTTTCGATGAGGCAACTCATGTGCCCGTTGAGTCAACTTCTATACCCGACAAGTCAACTTTTGTTCCCAAATTTTACTCAATAGGCACTGAAGTTGCTTTTCATTGCTACTAAGTTGCCTACAACATTTCTTTCTTTACGATAATTAACTTATGCCCGACGAGACAACGTGTGCACAACTTCGGAGGCCGACGAGGCAACCTATGCCCGATGAGACAACTTTGGTGCTCAACGGGGCAACTTCTGTGCCTGACGAGGCAACTTTTGTCCGAGCAACTTCGGTACCTGGCGAGGCAACTTCTTTGCTTGAATAGGCAACTTCGGAGCCCGACGAGGCAACTTCTGTGTCTAACGAGGTAAATTTTGTGCCTAACGAGGCAAATTTTGACCGGAGAGGCAACTTTGAAACCTGACGATGAATCTTCAGAGCCCGGCGAGGCAACTTCGGAGTCCGGCGAGGGAACTTCGGAGCTCGACGAGGCAACTTTTGCCCGACGAAGCAACTTCGGTGCCCGGCAAGGAAACTTTTAAGCCTGACGAGGCAACTTTAGAGCCCGGCGAGACAACTTGAGAGCTTGGAGAGGAAACTTGTGCCCGACGAGGCAACTTTGGAGCCCGATGAGACAACTTTGATGCCCGAAGAGGCAACTTCTATGCCCGAAGAGGCAACTTCTATGCTCGGCGAGGCAACTTTTGTTCGGCGAGACAACTTCGATGCCCCGCGAGGCAACTTTAAAGCCCGGCGAGGCAACTTCAGAGCTCAGCGAGGCAACTTGTGCCCAACGAGGCAATTTCGGAGCCCGACTTTGGAGCCCGATGAGACAACTTTGATGCCCGAAGAGGCAACTTCTATGCTCGGCGAGGCAACTTTTGTTCGGCGAGACAACTTCGATGCCCCGCGAGGCAACTTTAAAGCCCGGCGAGGCAACTTCAGAGCTCAGCGAGGCAACTTGTGCCCAACGAGGCAATTTCGGAGCCCGACGTGGCAACTTGTGCCCGACGAGGCCGATGAGGGAACTTCTGCCCGATGAGGCAACTTGTGCCCAACTTCGGAGGTCGACGAGGCAACTTGTGCCCAACGAGGCAACTATGGTGCCCGACGGGGCAACTTCTGTGCCTGACCAGGCAAGTTAGGAGACAACTTCGGTGCCCGGCGAGGAAACTTCAGAGCCCAGCGAAGCAACTTCGGAGCTCAGCGAGGCAACTTGTGCCCGACGAGGCAATTTCGGAGCACGACGTGGCAACTTGTGCCCGACGAGGCCAACGAGGCAACTTCTGCCCGACGAGACAACTTGCGCCGAACTTCGGAGGCCGACGAGGCAACTTGTGCCCGACGAGGCAACTTTGGTGCCTAACAGGTTAACTTCTGTGCCTAACCTGTCAACTTAGGAGCCCGACGAGGCAACTTTGGTGCCTAACAGGTTAACTTCTGTGTCTAACCTGGCAACTTAGGAGCCCGACGAGGCAACTTCTGTTCCCGGCGAGGCAACTTTGAAGCATGACGAGGCAACTTCTGAGCCCGATGAGGAAACTTTGGAGCCCAGTGAGGAACTTATGTGCCTAATAAGACAACTTCGGAGCCTGGCGAGGCAACTTCGGAGCACGACGAGGCTACTTTGAAGCCTGACGAGACCACTTAAGAGCTCGGCGAGGTAACTTCAAAGCTCGGCGAGGAAACTTTTGTGCCTAACGGGACAACTTCTGAGCCTGGCGAGGCAGTGCCCGACAAGGCAACTTTTTAAGCCTGGCGAGGCAACTTCAGAGTCCGGCAAGACAACTTATGCCAGCAACTTTGAAGCCAGACGAGGCAACTTTGGACCCCGAAGAGACAACTTCAGACCTCGACGAGGCAAATTCTGTGCCTAATGAGGCAACTTCTGAGCCGACGAGGCAACTTTGAAGCCTGACGAGGCAACTTCAGAGCCCCGCGAGAGAACTTGTGCCCGACGAGGCAACTTCGGAGTCCGATGTGGCTGACGAGACAACTTTTGCCCGGCGAAGCAACTTCTTTGCCCGATGTGGCAACTTTGGTGTCCGGCAAGGAAGACTTTAGAGCCCAATGAGGGAACTACCGTGACGAACGAGGCAACTTCTAAGCCCGGCAAGGCATATTTTAGTTGAAAATTTTGTTAAGTTTTCCTACCGCAAAAAATATTATAGGCAACTTTTTATGGTAGAAGGAAAATTAAATGTATTATAGGCTAAAATTATCAATGTTTTCTCAGCATATTATTAGTGCTCGTTAAGGCATGGCACGAAAGGACCTAGAGGTCCTGAATGGGCCTTGTGTTTATACTATGTGAAGCTGCCCATCGCCAAGAAACCAAATCAGCATGAAAAAAAAAGTCAAATATCCCCAAACCCGAGCATCCTTCGAGAGGATCTTCCTCCGCGTGTGCATTTGGTGGCGCTAGCCCGATTGTTGCAGCCTGGCATGGTCTCAGATGGCTGACAGAAGAAGGCACGGAAGGAATCGAGAGAGGAGCCCGCCTAGGAGTGAGAACATGTGGGCGCGGCTCTACGCCCGGTGGTGGCCGGCGCCGGGTGGACTTCCTTGCGCGAGTAAGGGCATGTACAATGCTAGAGAAGGCATGCCTTCTCTTAGCTCTTCACATCATTTAGAGAAGACACAATATTTAACTTGTACAATACATTATTTCTTATTGCTATCTCTCGCAATTAATAGAATTAACTATTTTTAGTAAAAAATTGGTTGGCTAAGAGAAGGCATATGGTACAATGGATAAAAATAGTCTTCTCTTATTGCTAAGAGATCATCCCTTAACTAAGGGAAGACAACCCTCTCTCTCTTGTTTCTCTCTCCTCCAACTAAGAAAAATCCAACGTGGCGAGCATAAGGGAAGGCTGACGTCACCGCATTGTACGTGCCCTAAGAGGTGTTCAGCCCGTGGTGGACTCCTGATTTGGCGAGGTCCCGGCAGGAGATTGGGGAATCTCGGTCAGCGCGCGATTTGAGGAGGACGACCGAGTCGGAGTTGTTGGTTCGGGCAGACAATCGGGATAGTCGGTTGTCGTGCACCCGATCGAGACGTTCATCTGGTGCCCGCGCGTTCGGGTTTTTACAAGGCAAGTACTATGCGTTCCCCGACGATGGAGGCTTCCCATCGTCCTGCTTCTCTGCGCCACGTGTTCACTCAACATACCCCAAATCCCGCTGTTGCTACTAAACACCTATTTTTGCTATAAATGTTCCTGTTTTTGCTTCCGAAGCAAAAAAAAATGGTTCATTCCAGAAATAGAACGTCTTGCCGTAGACCTCGTCGGAGACCATGTAGCAAAAAAATGTGATAATGTAGCAAAACAGATTTCGTTGGAGACATCGTCAGAAAAAATCGCCGGTGACTCTCGCCGAAGACCTTGCAACAAAATGTTTACGCTGTTGTAGCAAACCCACAAGACGGTTGTAGCTACTAAGTTGTTCTAATGTAGCAAAAAAACTAACTTCACCGGAGACTTTTGTTAGGGTTCTCGCCGGAGAACTCGCTAGACATGTAGTAGCAAACAATTTGCGCTACTTCAGCAAGACCATAATATCTCCGGCGGCTTCTTGGCGGCTGATGCTTCGTCAACGCGTCGGACTCAAGGGCAGTAGGGCTGCCGCTCCTTCGCTGCTTCGCCCTGTGTGTCGGTCGTCTCCTGTGGCAAGGTGTGGGCCGATACCGGAGCTTCATCGTCGATCTGGAGGAGGAAGAAGATGGTGGACTTGATTGCTTTTTCAAGTTTCTTTTAGGGTCCTCGGTGCTTATTTTCTAGGCCTCTGTGTAAGTCTTATTTCTCAGGCCTCCTTTACTCCAACGACATTATTGCAGCTATACATTTTGGGTGCTCTGCACCCGTAATCCGTTCAAAAAAAAAGCAAGACCATAACATAGTTGTAGGAATACAGATACGAGTATGTAGCTAAAAAATATATGATATGTAGCAAAAAACTGAAACTAAATCTACAGTCCTAGAAAGGAGCAGAAGAAGGAGGCTTCGACGGCCATGGACGCATGCCCCCTCGGTCCCCCTCGGCGACAGCATCACTACTTTGCGGGTGCGGGGAGAGCAGGGGCGGAGGCCGCGCAGAGCGGTGGAGACCTCGCCGGAGGCTGCGCGGGACGGTGGAGCGCCTAGCGGCAGAGGAGATATCGAAGGAGCTAGGGCGGGGGTGTCTCTACCGACGGAGGGATAGGACGTCCCGCATCTCCGGTGACGGCGGGCTAGGACGTCAGGGAGAAGGCGACTATGGCCGAACTACTCGTGCGGGGAGACAGCTCATCGGGGATTGCAGTTCCTCCATGGCTGATGCAGGGAGAAGAAAAAGACAGAACAGGGGTGAGGGGGAGAAAGAGCACCGCATGTGGTGGGTCCTGCTCTTAATGCGAGCGGTTCACATTATGTGGAGGACGAGGAACTCAATATGAATTAATGATCTCCATGTAATTGATATGATATATCATCTATGACCATGTAATTTCAAACATTTTCTTCTTTTTATATGATCGAATATTGTATATGTATGCTCACAAGAGATCAAATATTAATTATATATATGCATCAATGTGTACTGTGTATATAGTAGTGTAGAATAAGAGTACGGAAATATGTTTGAAATTTTAATGAAACACAAATTGAAAATAGAACGAAATGAAAAAACAAAATAAATAGGAGCGACAAAAAAATACACGAACCTCTGCCGCACAGAAATTCTTTTAGTCACGGGTGGTGTTATGGCCCGGAACTAGAGGTCCTCCGACCCCTGCCACACTCCCACTGCCACATCACTAGTAGAAAAAGAGTCATTCATTCACCATAGTTCGGAGCATTACTCTCGGTTATGGTTGGACCCGGGACTAATGTGAGCATTAGTCCCGGTTACAAAGGCTAGAACGCCATAAATCTTTAGTCCCGGGTTAAACGGGTTAGTCTCGGTTCGTATGATCAACCGGGACTAAAAGGGGTGCCCCCGGTGCCAACCCCTATAGTCCCGGTTCGTATCACCAACCGGGACTAAAGGTGTGACCTTTAGTCCCGGTTCGTATTACCAACCCGGACTAAAGAAAGTGGGAAAAAAATCTCAAGTTCTGTTGTGACAGTAAAACGGGCACAAATCCGTTTGGAGATCGTCTTTTCTAGATTCAAAATCATGCCAAAAATTATAAAAATTCTAAAAATAAAATCCTTCGAACTGTAGTTATATTAAGTGGTTTAGTTGTTATGAAAATTAACAAATATAAATTTCGACATGATTTAAAAAAATGTTATGAAAAATTCAAATGGCCATAACTTTTGCATACGATGTAAAAAAGTACAACCTATCAAAACGTGCAAAAAAAATTAGCTCTTTGATTTCAACATCCTTAGGCTGTTTTGGATTTTTAAATTCGTAAAGAAAAAAAAACTATTTCAGAAATTAAATTATTTTACTATTTTTATGTCATATTTGAATTCCTCGCATTTTTCTAATAATAATGGATATATTATTTGTCGAATTTCGATTTATAGATTTGAAGATATTATTTATGTCATATTAAATGAATAAATGGCAAAAAATGAATAAAATATTAATTAAATTAGTTTTTACTTTCATTAGAATAAAATATCATTATTACTTATTTATTGTTGTTTACTAAAAAATAGTTGTTCTTAATTTCAAAAATAAAAACGTGTCACATAATTATATGAGTTAATAGGGTTGATATACTACTCTTGACAACAAGGTATAATGGTCCTTCACGCGGGCTGGAAGAGATGGAATAGAGAAGTTAAGCGTGCTGGGGTGGAGTAGCTAGTGCTACGATGAGTGACCGGCCGAGAAGTTTGATCGAAATACGATTTGAACTAAGATTAAATATAATTAGTGTTAAATATGAGAGATATGGGAGATTAACGAGTCAAACAATTCAAAAGTTTAAGAAAATTTTGAAAAAAATATTAAAAAAATAGGAAAAAAATAAAAAAACTTTAGTCTGGGTTCATATTATAAACCGGGACTAAAGGTCCCGCGCGCTCGATTAAAAGGTAGGTCTTTAGTCCCGATTTTATAGTCTCGGTTGAGAAACCGGGATTAAAGGCCTTTACAAACCGGGACAGAAGACACGTTTTCCACTAGTGTATGGTGGTCTCTGATCTCAATTCATACCAAACCGGAACTAGAGATAGAGACGTCTAATTCCAAATTAACAGTCTCGGGTGCCAAACCGGTACTAGAGCCAGTTCTGGACCGGGATTAGAGGGCCGTTTTCCACCGCTGTATGTACGCGTGCAACATGCTCCCAGTTCTTGGAAACGAAGCGGCTGTACAAAACTGGCCCTGAATGTACAGTATATGTATAGCAGCGGAGATCTCACGTACATGTTCTGCTATCTCGCAGATGTACATACACGTACACATGCTTTGCTATCTTCAAAAGTCACGGTTGAAACATCCTCTCACCTAGCATACTCAACTTCAGTTTATAGAAAGCATGGCTGTTCGACATGTCTGTCTGCCTCATATTTCATGCAGCCTCTTCGCCGAGCCCGCCCAACCTGGCGGCTTACCGACACCGCGATTGTTCGCCGTGGCATGGAACTTGCCTAGCTAGTCGAGATTCAGTTGATGAAACGATTCTGAACTCTCACTAGTACAAAATGGACCTTTCGTCCAGAGCATGTCTTGGTCCCAACGGTTAGAAACGGTCGCAGGGATCAGAAGACATCAGCGCCGGTTCGTATGGAAACTTTAGCCGCGGTCCGTTTAACAAATCGGGGCTAAAGGGTCTGGCGCTGGAAAAGAGCAGATGCGTGGACCTTTAGCCGCGGTTTGTTTCTCAAACCGGGACTAAAGTCTCCGACTATATCTTCTTCCCCTTTCCAGCCCGAGCCATTTCAAGCTCACACAATCATCCCTCTCAAATTTCTCCCCTTAATCTCGAGTTCTTCCCCATTTTTCTCAAGATTTGTGAAGATTTTTTGGCTCCACATCTATCAAGGGTCCTAAGAGGTTAGCAACTTCATCATTTCAGCTCTCATTACTTGTTTTAGCTCATTTGATGCTCTAGAAATAGATAGATTTTGTGTGGGTTCTATCTCTGTATATCTGGTTAATTTGGCACATACAGTTCTTAAATTTTATTTTATTCATCGAAGCACATAGATACATGAGTTCATCCTATATACATATCTTGATTTGACACGTTGTCTTAAAATCCTGTCGGTTCACAGTACATCATGTCACCGTCGAGCAACAAAATATTCTTCTTTCTTCTACCTGTCGTCACAAAATCCATTGAAACAAAAATAAGTACCAAAACTATAAAGGCACACATATATATAGTGGCGCCCTAGCATTTTAGTTAATCATCGGCCAGTTAAGCAAGAAATTAAGAACAAAAACATGAACACGCCAAGGAGCTACCAAATTAAATTAGGGATGAGCACAAACGTGAGGAATTTAACCTACGGGCATTGTTGTTCGTAACCATCAATGATTGGCCTGCTCTTAGTAACATTTCAGGACAGACAAACAAGGGATACAATGCATGCACATACTGTTTAGATGACACTGAAAGTATTTATTTGGATAAGTGCAAGAAGAATGTGTACCTATGGAATCGTCGTTTTCTTCCGCCCATGCATTCCCTAAGAAGGAAAGGCAAGCATTTAAATGGTGAAGAAGATCACCGGAGTAAGCCTGTCTGTTGTACTGGTGATGCTGTATTTGACATGGTGAAGGATTTAAAAGTAATCTTTGGAAAGGGTCCTGGCGGACAGTCCGTTCCGAAGGATGCTGGCGGACACGCACCCATGTGGAAGAAGAAATCTATATTTTGGGATCTACCCTATTGAAAAGTCTTAGAGGTCCGCTCTGCAATCGACGTGATGCGGTTGACGAAGAATGTTTGCGTGATACTGCTAGGCTTCTTGGGCGTGTATGGAAAGAATAAAGATACACCAGAAGCATGACATGACCAACAACGTATGAAAGACCGAGAAGGCAGGAATCCAGAGTTGTTTCAAGGTACTGCCAGCTATGCTCTTACCAAGGAAGAGAAGGAAATATTTTTTGAATGCCTGAGTAGTATCAATGTTCCTTCTGGCTTCTCGTCCAATTTAAAGGGAATAATAAATATGGCAGAGAAAAAATTCCAGAACCTGAAGTCTCATGACTGCCACGTGCTTATGACGCAGTTGCTTCCGGTTGCTTTGAGGGGGCTTCTGTCGGAAAATGTTAGAGTATCCATTGTGAAGCTATGTTCGTTCCTCAATGCAATTTCTCAGAAGGTAATCGATCCAGAAAGTCTACCAGGGTTACAGAAAGATGTGGTCCAGTGTCTTGTCAGTTTTGAGTTGGTGTTCCCACCATCCTTCTTCAACATAATGACGCACCTTCTAGTTCACCTAGTCGAAGAGATTACCATTCTCAGTCCTGTTTTTCTACACAATATGTTCCCTTTGAGAGATTCATGGGAGTCTTAAAGAAATATGTCCATAACCGTGCGAGGCCAGAAGGAAGCATCTCCAAGGGATATGGAACATGGGAGGTCATTGAGTTTTGTGTTGACTTTATTCCTGACCTTAAGCCGATCGGTGTACCTGAATCACAGCATGAAGGGAGATTTAGTGGAAAAGGCACGCTAAGAAAGAAAGCAAAGATATGTATGGATGGACATTCTTTCACTAAAGCACACTATACAATTCTGCAAAGTTCCACCTTGGTGGCTCCATATATCGAGGTACACAAGAATATTGTACGCTCCAACTATCTGGGGTAGTCTGACAGGTTGATTAGAGATGAACACGTGAAGACTTTCGGCGGTTGGTTGCAGACACATCTCATGAATGACACCACTGTTGGAGACCAGTTGTACTTGTTGGCCAGGTCTCCATCTTCAACTATATTGACTTTACAAGGTTACGAGATCAATGGGAATATATTTTACATGCACGCCCAAGATAAAAAGAGCACCAACCAAAACAGTGGTGTCCGATTTGATGCAACTGACGAGAATGGGAAAAAGGACACATATTATGGTTACATAGAGGACATATGGGAACTTGAATATGGTCCTAATTTCAAGGTCCCATTGTTTCGATGAAAATGGGTCAAGATGACAGGAGGTGGGGTAACGGTAGACCAGCTGTACAGAATGATAACAGTGGATCTCAATAATCTTGTGTACGGAGACGAACCATTCGTCCATGCCAATGATGTGGCTCAAGTTTTCTATGTGAAGGACATGTCTACTAGAACGAGAAAAAGGAAAGATAAGCAAAAGAATATAATATCATACGATGAGCCAAAGCGCCACATAGTTCTTTCAGGAAAAAGAAACATGGTGGGAGTTGAGGACAGGACAGACATGTCAGAAGATTACGACAAATTTCATGAAATTCCGCCATTCAAAGTGAAAACTGACCCAAGCATATCGCTAAATAAGGAAGATGCTCCATGGTTACGGACATGAAGAGAACCAAAACACTAGATGTGGATGTTGGTGATGTAATGTATTAAACCTTTTGTGAATTAATCCTATTTTTAATTTATTAAAGGAAGATGCTCCATGGTTAATAAAGGAATTTCTGAGATTGCTGTAGGCAGGTACCAAAACTGTAGACTAGGTAACACTTAGACATTTATTAATATTAAAAACCGGGACAAACCGGGACTAGCTAACACTGAGGACTAAAGCCACCCCCTTTAGTCATAATCATGCCTAGTCCTATAGTACACAGCTTCAGGGTCTTCTTCGTTATCGTCATCATCGTCGTCATCGTCACCTGCCACTCCAGATATCCTCAGCCCAGCCATGGCATATACCGGGGGCACCTGCCACTCCGGCCTCGGATTCACGGCGGGCGGGAGAGGAGTCTCCTGGAAGATGATGCCGCTACCGCCGGGCGGGGGAGGGGCCTTCTTGTGGCTCTGTGGAGGGTAGACTTGTGGGCACTGTAGGTGAGGATGGTCTCCCCCGGCGATGTAGCGCATCACGCCGATGATAGTACGGTTCGCCCACCACAGACGCCGACCGGCTTCATTGTGGTTCACCGGGGGCGGGCCATCACCCTCGTACCTGTCGAGCTCCCTTTCCTGTCGGTTAGCAAAGAAGGCATTCCAGGAGTGATAGTTGTCGGGATCCCACTGGGGATCCATCCGCTGCTCTGGCATGAGCTCGTGGTAGAAGTGGTTCGTGATGGCCGCCTGTCTGGCAGAGCCTTGAGGCACAGGAGGGACATGAACCCCTCCAACGCTCAGCATCCAGCCGACGGCCGACTGGTATCCCGGCGGGCAAGGGTAGTTGGAGGCCCACAACGCCTGGGTCTCCTCGAGGGTCAGAATGGCCCAGTAGGCACTGTCCATAGTTGTGAGAGAGGAAGGTGCGGATGTATGGATAGCCATGGCGTGGTCGGCCTATATATAGATGGAAAGTGCTGGAAAACATGGCGGGAAACGGTGGGATATGGCGGGAAATATCTTTAGTCCCGGTTAGTGGCTACAGCCGGGACTAAAAGCACCGTTCAGAGGGAAAGGGCGGGAAAACATGGCGGGAAGCGGTGGGATATGGCGGGAAATATCTTTAGTCCCGGTTAGTGGCCGATCATGTTCACGTGGTGTGATATTATGTGACATAGTTGCAAGGAAAAATATTAAACTTGGTATACTGATTATGTCTCCAAAAAACCTTCACAAAATGACATATCATGTTCGAGGTTTCATGGCTTTCGGTCCAAGAGACGAATGTTATGTGTTGAATCGCGGCATAGTTTATGATACGGTGTCCATATTGTGCATGCATGTGTATATTGGGATGTATAACAATGTTGCAGGAGGAAGTTTTCCTTTTCGTTGCTCGGAAAAGCCATTTTCCATTTTCCGAGCGCAAAAAGACGGGTCGTTTTGTGAAGCAGCCACCAAAATGCAGTTACAGAATGCTACCATCCCATTTTTCTAAAATAGTAGACCACGTTACGTGAACTATATCCCAACCGGGGGATCTCAAACCTTTCTGTCCTTTCCGGGTGAAAAAGACAAATGTCTGCCGAATTGGTAGGAAGTGGGTCCGGTTTGAACTACAAGTACATGATCAAACGTCCGTGATTTTTTGAAAAAAAATCATTTTTAGACTCACAATATGTCGTTTTTTCAGAGATCCAATGCAAGCTCTAACATTATCATCCCCTATCTTCACGCACGCCATTTTGACCTAAAGTTCGAAACGACAAAAAATTCAAAACGGGCATAAAAAATTCAAAAAAGGTCCGAACAATGTAAATCCTTCGCGTGGTGTGATATTATGTGACATAGTTGCAAGGAAAAATATCAAACTTATTATACTGATTATGTCTCCAAAAAACCTTCACAAAATGACCTATCATGTTCGAGGTTTCATGGCTTTCGGTCCAAGAGACGGATGTTATGTGTTGAATCGCGGCATAGTTTGTGATACGGTGCCCATATTGTGCATGCAATGGTATATTGGGATGTAGAACAATATTGCAGGAGGAAGTTTTCCTTTTCGTCGCTCGGAAAAGCCATTTTCCATTTTCCGAGCGCAAAAAGACGGGTTGTTTTGTGAAGCAGCCACCAAAATGCAGTTACAGAATGCTACCATCCCATTTTTCTAAAATAGTAGACCACGTTACGTGAACTATATCTCAACCGGGGGATCTCAAACCTTTCTGTCCTTCTCGGGTGAAAAAGGCAAATGGCTGCCGAATCGGCAAGAAGTGGATTCGGTTTGAACTACAGGTACATGATCTAACGCGTGATTTTTTCGAAAAAATAATTTTTAGACTCACAATATGTCGTTTTTTAAGAGATCTAATGCAAGTTCTAACATTCTCATCCCCTATCTTCACGCACGCCGTTTTGACCTAAGTTCGAAACGGCAAAAAATTCAAAACGGGCATAAAAATTTCAAAAAAGGTCCGAACAATGTAAATTCTTCGCTTGGTGTGATATTATGTGACATAGTTGCAAGGAAAAATATCAAACTTGGTATACTGATTATGTCTCCAAAAAACCTACACAAAATGACCTATCATGTTTGAGGTTTCATGGCTTTCGGTCCAAGAGACGGATGTTATGTGTTGTATCGCAGCATAGTTTCTGATACGGTGCCCATATTGTCATGCATGTGTATATTGGGATGTAGAACAATGTTGGAGGAGGAAGTTTTCCTTTTTGTCGCTCGGAAAAGCCATTTTCTATTTTCCGAGCGCAAAAAGACGGGTCGTTTTGTGAAGCAGCCACCAAAATGCAGTTACAGAATGTTACCATCCCATTTTTCTAAAATAGCAGACCATGTTACGTGAACTATATCCCAACCGGGGGATCTCAAACCTTTCTGTCCTTCCCGGGTGAAAAAGACAAATGCCTGCCGAATCGGTAGGAAGTGGGTCCGGTTTGACCTACAGGTACATGATCTAACGTCCGTGATTTTTTGAAAAAAAAACATTTTTAGACTCACAATATGTCATTTTTTTAGAGATCCAATGCAAGTTTTGAAAAAGGTTTTTAAAAAGGTTTTAAAAAAGGTTTTGAAAAAAGGTTTTTAAAAAAGGTTTTAAAAAATGTTTTTGAAAAAAGTTTTAAAAAGGTTTTTAAAAAGGTTTTGAAAAAGGTTTTTTGTTTTTAAAAAGGTTTTAAACAAGCATATAACAATTAATTTTAAAAAGGTTTTGAAAAAGCTTTTAAAAAGGACCTTTAGCACCGGGGCTAAAGGGGTGCGGGGCTGCGCGCGAAACGCGGTGCGCCGAAAATCCTTTAGCCCCGGTTTGTACAAACCGGGGCTAAAGGTCCCCCTTTATTCCCGGTTTATACTACCAACCAGGGCTAAAGGGGGGTGGGTATAAATACCCACCCCGTGCGCCCCGGTTCGGTGCACTAACCGGAGCACACAGACCGCCGCGCCGCCGTCTTCCTCCTCGCGCAGAGCCACCGCGCCGTCAACCACCGCACCGCCCGCGCCCGTGCCCGTGCGCCGCCCATGCCCGTGCCTCCTCCGCGTCGCCCGTGTGCCGCCCGTGTCGCCCGCGCCCGGCCCGTGCCGTCCCGCTCCGGCGCCACCCCTTCTTTCCCGGCACGCCGCCGACCGCCCCTTCCCCGGCACGCCGCCGACCGCCCGGCGCCGTCCCTCACCGGAGCCCACCGCGCCGCCCGCGCCGCCCGCACCATCAACCACTTCCGGAGCCGCCCCTCCCCAAGTTAATTAAGATCTAGTTAATTAGTAGTGTTAATTTTGTTAGTTATTTTGTTAGTGTTAATTAGTTAGTGTATATAATTTTGTTAGTGTATTTTAGGGTTAATTAGTTAGGGTTATTTTAGGGTTAATTAGTTAGTAAGTTTAGTGTAATTTTTTCTTAGATATTTTAGTTAGTGTTTAATATATTTTATTTTGAGTTAGTGTAATATAGTTTATTTTAGTTAGTGAATTTTTCTTAGTTAGTGAATTTTAGGATTTTAGTTGATACTATTTATTTTAGTGTAATATAGTTTATTTTAGTTGATACTATTTTTTTCATCATGTTTAAAGTATATAGGTTTAATTTAGTGTTTAGGAATGCCGATTCCTCATCCTCGTTCACTCGGCGTGACCCCAGAGCGCTACTAGACAGTGTCACCGGGCATCCACGGGGCTAGGCTCCGCCGGGCTGGCAATGGGAGGTGCTACCAGCCGGGGGACGTCGTCTCGTGAGGAATCCAGGTGTCGTCGTCGAACCGGATCTTCTGTGGTGGCGGCCGAGTGGTCCAGGTACGATGCAGAGAGAGCCAGCCCCCGACGAGGTGGTACAGCGTCGTGTCGAGCGAGGAGGACGAGCACGTACGGCGCTACATGCACATTTTAGGAGTCCGGGACGCCAGTACCTGGCAGCTTCTTAAGGCACCTTACCCGAGATATTCTCTGGTGATGGTTCCTACACTTTGGGTGCACACCTCCCGCGGCTCAGTAGCCGGGGCTCGACGTCTTCGCTGAGCTAGCTAGATGTGTAATAGGATTGTATTGTTGTTTAATTGGTACTTTATTGTTGTACTAGCTGGATTATTCGAGATGTATTGTTGTTTAACTGGTACTTTATCTTTCTTTATCGCATTGTTTAAGCTGCATTACTTTATATTCCTTTATTTTATCGCATTAAGCAAAATGGTTTTATCTTTCTTCTGTATTAGTTAAGTTATGGACACTAGAGACAACGAAGAGCACATCATGTACAACATGATAGATGAGGGTACAGGAGGTTACCATTATGATGGAGCATACGATGATGGAGATGATAATGGCTCCCAATACCTCAACTTGGATGAAGCCGACAGAAGAGACGACTATGACGAATTCTTTGGTGGAGACGACGGTGGAACTGACGGTGGAGACACCACCATAGCAAAGACCGGCGAGGTATATAAATCCTCTGCTGATCTGAGCTAGTAGATGCATTAGTTGATTCATATATATATATATATATATGTACTAACGACTGTTTCTTCTCTTAGACCTCCGCATCGGGCGAATCTTATGCAAGGAAACGAGGCCCGACCAAAAAGTTGGCCGATGGTATGCGTTTCACCATTGATCTAGTGTCTCAGTTCGGCGAACCTTTGGAGCCGAAAGAGGCCGCAAGTGTATTTGTATACCAGTGCGGAGCGATAGTCAGGGACGCCATCCCGATCACTACTCAGAAGTGGAATAAGCCAGGAGAGAAAAGTGATCGAGTTGGAGAAACCTTTGTCGATGACAGAGCCAAAGACGGTCTTTGGAATTCACTCATGGTACACTTCTCTCTGCCTGAATTGGACACTCCTGAACTCATGAGGCATTGAGATTGCAAGTCAGAAAGTGGGCCCTTAAGAAGATGGGCGGACAGTTCAAGGACTGGAAGAAAATATTGTACAACAACTTTGCCAAGAAGGGGCTGACTCCGCCATTCACTGGCCCGCTAGAGAAGCAGCGGGATAACTAGACCCCGTTTGTGAAATACAAGGAATCAGAAGCAGCTACGGCCAACTCAGAAAAGAATAAGATAAATGCGGCCAAAAAGAAATATCACCATACTATGGGGACAGGTGGCTACAAGACGGCCGCGCCAAAGTGGGAAAAAACCGAGGAAGAAATGAGTAAAAAAGGGGTCACGCCAGCTACAAATCAGTGGCCCGTGAGGTCAAAAAATTGGCTCCTTGGGCATGGGGGGTCGTATGACACTGAAACCGGGGAGATTATTGTTACAAAGGAGGCCATTACTAAACCCAAAGATGAACTTGTTAAAGTGATGCAACTGAGAAAAGATGGAAAGTTCATTCCCGACAGAGAGAACGATGAGCTGACATATGCCCTCGGGAATCCTGAAAAAGTCGGACGAAAACGAGGTTTTGGCCCATCTGTTCCATGGAAGACAGGGTTTCCCGCTGACATCGACACTTATAGAAGCCGATCCAGAAAAATGAACCGACAGAAGGCGGAGGAGGCAGTGCGGTTGGAGGCGGTTGAAAAAAGGAACGAGGAATTTCAAGCCATGTTCAAGCTGCAGCAGGAGCAGATTAATGAACTTAGAGTACTGGCCCGACAGCAAGATCCTGCTTTAGACAGTCCGGTGGGCCCATCTCAGCGGAGAAGCAACGTGGCTTCCACGGAGGTACAAGCTAATAATCCAATGCTGATGGACAATAATGCACCGGTGATAGATGATACTGTCGGTGCAACGATGGTTTGCTACCCCGTGGATGAAGTCGAGGCAAGGACAGCTTGTGAGCTACATGTCACAGTGAAGAACATTTCTATAAAGGTGACGCTCGTCTTTGCTTTACCTTGTCCACCGGAAGCGACCTACCATGGAAGTCAAATTCCAGCTGGCTATGCTCGTGTCGCTGGGGATGAAGTTGAACTGACATGTCGATCACTTGAGCTTGACATCCCTACAGGCGAAGGGGAGAAAACACTTGCAGAAGTGGAGGGTGGGATCATTCTTTGGAAAAAACAACACATCGTGTTTCCAGGCTGTGCGCCAAGGAAATCTTCTCCTCCGAGAAGAAATCCATCACCGCCAAGGCCACCATCACCTCCGAGTCCACCGTCTCCACCAAGAAACAATAGTCCACCCCTTCCGGAGAGGGATCGCAGCGCGACTGCATCTCCATCTCCGGCGCCTCCGCCTCCGCCCACTGAATCAAAGGGAAGAAAGCGGAAGAATAACACCGCTACGTCGAGGGAGACCCGACGCCGAAAACGATAAGATCCCCTCCCAAGAGTACCGCCGTCTCCTCCCAAGTTAGCTTATCACCGGATTGATGAGGAAAGCGCTGTGATCTCCCAGGCCGAAGTGAAGGACCATTTTGCACCAAAACAACCCGAGCCACAGGTGCTAGTTGATCCAAAAGTCAAGAAGCACTTCAAGGCATTCCTTGAGCAACCACCCCAACATGTGTTAAATAGGAAAGATGACTATACACTCTGTCTTACGAAGACACTAAAAGAGAAGTCATCAAGCAGTACTGCAAGTGGGAGAAAATCAAAAGAAGTTGCCCAGCTCGGCAAACAGGCAAAACAATCCATTGCCCCACTCAAGGTGTTACCCCAGCCCACACAAGGTGGAATAGATATGGAATTAGCTATTAAATTAGCCAAGGATTGTAACGTGCCGGTCGAAGCACTTCTAGCCGGCGGAGATAATGTCGCCAAGGGACCAATAGCACGAAAATTTGTCTACGGGGAGCCTCTGGTCAGCGATGAGGTATTCGATTATCTGCCAACACATATGCCACGGTTGCATATCTGGTACTTGAAAGTCACAAAGGAAGGGAGACAATTTCTCCTATGTAAAGTTGGAGAGGAGTACTTCCGTCCAGACGAGATCTCCATTGAACTTTGTGAACTATTTCAGTTATTCAACCTAGACGCCCTCGACAAGTCCCTCCTCAGCTGCTATTGTCTATAAGTAATTAAGTCACTAACTCAGCTCGTTCAATTCATTTCCTGTCGTTATCCTCACTATAGCTCCTTCTGTATGCTATTATATATGCAGAATGAAGATTCAAGAATGTAGAAGAAAGTCAATCTACAGCATTGGGTTCGTTGACCCAAACAGAGTTAATGGACATACGCTAATAAATAACCTCGAGAAAACGGAGGATAACTTGCTAATGTTTTTAATGGAGCAACATTACAAGAATCAAATACTATTTCCTTACAACTAAGGGTAAGAGTCTTACTGTCTTGTACACATTCAATTTTTGTTTACTCGATGTTAAGTGTATATAAATGTGCGCAGCTTTCACTGGATTCTTCTAAACATTGACGTTGACCGTGCAAAAGTTGAAATCTCGGACTCGTTAAAGAAGCCGATGGAAGACTACCGCAGCATAATTGATTGCCTCCAAAAGTAATTTCAATCACTATATCTGTCTCTTTCGTTCATTCTCTGAGATGTAAACTAATTAATAACTCATTCATTTCTTTTTTGCCAGACAGAGTTTGGAAAAGATTCACGAAGGAGGTTCAGGGTGATTGGCGTGAGGAGCTCACTTTTCGTACGGTCCTGGTAAGTAGTACGAGAGCTAGGGGACTAATTTATGTGGATATTAGAATTATCATTCTTACAATTATCATGCTTGATTATTATCTGATTGAATTATATTCTCGATCGAAAAGTGTGCGACGCAGTCACAGGGGACTAATTTATGTAGATATTACGTATGTGAGTTCATTCGTGGGTGTATGGAGCAAGGCACAGACTTTTTTCAAGTACGTAAACAATATATTGGCAATTTATTCTATAACATAGTTTTTGTTGAGTTTCATTCATAATGATCTACTTCTTTATATATAGTTGGATGCGATGCGGGATAAGCTTCTACCACATGAACGCCTACTAGCAATTCAAGAGGAGTTGTCGGGATTTTTGCTCAGGGATGTCATAAACTCAAAAAGAGAGTACAACGTAGATAGACCTTCATGTAATCATGGATAGACACAAAAGTACAGTATCTGTTGTAATGATGATCTTGGTGTAAATCAATTAGACGAGCTCTAGTCTCGGTTGTGTATATATTTATATGTATTTATGTTATCGTGAGTGAAATTATATTATATATGCATCAATGTATACAACATGTAGTAGCGTAGAATAATATGTATATGGAAACACAAATTGAAAAATAATCAAACACAAAAAAATAAAACCCTAAAACCCCATCTCCTGCCGCGGCAGCAGTTTGGTGCAAAACGCTGCCGCGGCAGAGGAACTTTATTCCCGATTCGTGTTACGAACCGGGACTAAATATCCTCCAGCCCAGCGCGCACAAAGCCGCCACGTGGAGACAATCTAGTCCCGGTTTGTAACAGAACCGGGACTAAAGGCCTAACCTTTAGTTCCGGGACTAAAGCCTCTTACAAACCGGGACTAGTGTCCTGTTTTCTACTAGTGTCTATTACTAACCATAGTTTCTATTGTCCGTGCCAACACCATTAGATTGTTCCTCCACAGGCATGCCTTGCTAACCATATGAGTTCCCTCCTCCTTGAGCATTATGTAAGAACAAAAGGAAAAGATTTTTGTACTCCCTCCGACCCATATTAATTTACTTGGATTTGTCAAAATTTGGATGAACCTATATATTAAATCTAGACATATGTGACTCAATTAATATGGGTCGGAGGGAGTAATGTAAGAGAGGCTTCTCCTAGATATGTGCAAGAGATGAATATTTGCTTATGGAATGAACCAAGCCACACAAGGGTAGGCTCCCCATTACCATTACAAAAGCAACCCAAGTGAAATGATATCAAAGTAAAAAAGTAATACATACCTTTGCACCAAGAACCACATGGTGAGATACAATAGATGAGATAATATCAAATAGGAATTTCTATTTTCGTGCCCCTGCTTTGTTAGCTGTACTCACTTTTCCCCAGCTTCTTAACTTTTCCACACTTTTGCCAAACTCCTTGTCTGAAACTCTCACATTGGTCTGAAACTCGCTCTCCGTCGGGTACCGTTAGTAGACCCTCGCCGTTACGTGCTGAAAAGTGGGGCCGTATTCAGGTGGGTTCCGTAGTGTACCCTGGCCGTTACGTGCTAACAAGTGGAACCCCGTTACGTGATGATAGGTGGGGCCACGTTCAGTCGGGTCCCATAGTAGGACCCCCTCCATGTTGGACTGCGTGGGTCCGGCTTATTGGGAACGTGTTTTGGGGATGTGGCGTGGGACCATGTGGGGCATGTTTGGTATTTACGTGCGCCCTGTTGCCTAAATTGGAATATTTATTTTTTGTTATTTTTATGATTGGCCTTTTTAAGAGAGCCTTTTTTCTCTTTATGTTGCTAACATTTGTTATTTTTGCCAAAAAAGGCAGCAAATCGAGAGCAGCTTCTCTCTTCATTCATGGTTCCTTTTGGCCCTCGTATTTTCCCAATCTGGCAGCAAATCTAACCAGCACCATAAATATATAGATGAACAGAGCAGATATAGATAAAGCAGCTAATAAAGAATTATATAGTACGATACTTAAACCAGGTTCAATAATTAGGATGCTTAGCAACAGCAGCTTACAAGTTCAACATAGACAACAAAACAAAAGAAGCTGCTTTACAGCAGCAGCAGCATCAACCCAGGATCAGTGGCCCCTCATGGCCTGCGCTAGGAGGGCCTCCGCCTCCTCCCTGTGGCGCTTCCTCCTCTTCTTGCTGCCTAGTCCCTTGACCTTGGGCGCCTTGGGCTTGATCGGGGGCATGCGACCCTCCTCGATGGCCACCTTCTAGAGGTTGCGGAGGTGAAATCCGAGCGCCTTGTGCTGGGTTCTGAAGGCGTATGACGGGCCACAGTTCTTCATGTCCTCGGCATGCATCACGAGGGAGTTGAAGTCAGTGGCGAGGCTCCTGGTGCAGAAGGGGCACGTATAGACGTCGCCGGTGAAGAAGCCATTGAACTGGCCGGACTTCATCTTCCTCAGCACCTGACGAGTCTTGGTGTCCATGGACTCGTCGTCGCTGCAAACATCGCTGCTATCCACCTATTACAAAAAATAGTAGCGTGCAATAAGTACATGATTGAGATACCGTGATTATCAGGATTGATTACTTGCATAAATTAACCGATTGAGATCCCCTGATTATTCCCCAGTACCCAAATCTCAAACCAAATGGAATACTGATCCTGACTACAGATCGGTGCTAGTACTGATCCCAACTATAGATCGGTGCTAATACTGATCCCAACTAGGGGTATTCATCGAAATACAAGATCTAACACAAGAGGATTAGCTACTGTAAAAATACCTAGCCTCCACCGATTAGCCGAGCCCTAATAACACACGATATAGCATCCAACGATGGGAATGGGGGAATAACAAAGGAAGGGGACAAAACCCTAGCTACCTCCGACCATGGGTCGGCTAAGCTGGTGTCGAAGGGGTTCTCCGGCCTGATGTAATCATTGTCCCCATAGGGGTCCCAGCCGTGCGAGATCTGCATGAGAACGCCTGGGGCTTATACGGGGATGGGGGTCTCCTCGCCGGCTGCTACGGCGGAAGCGGGGACAGGGGTCTAGATGGGGATGGTGGCTGCCTTCAATGCCTCGACGGGGAACGGCGGTGCTCCTCGTCGGCCGCCTTGGACACTACTAGGAAAACGGTCTTTAGTGGCGCACCTGAAACCATCATCTGTGGCGCACCTGTAGTGCGCCACGGGCCTTGCGCTACGGCTATCTCTCAGCCGTGGCGCACTGCCTAGTGCGCCACGGTTGTGCAGAGATAGGCGTAGCGCACCTCCTAGTGCGCCACAGAAGTTTGGCGTGGTGCGCTACCCCTTGGATCTTCTGTGGCGCACTACCTAGTGCACCACTAAACATCCATGGTGCGCTTTAGGTGCAGTGCGCCACAGAAGGTAGACCATGTACGCCACAGATGTATTTTTTGTTTTTTTTTTAATTTCCAAGCCAGATTATATGCAATACAGATTATATACAATATTACAGCAGATATACACACACAGATACAAGATATACAATTATATATATAAATACTCAATATGAAAAACAAGATTGAAACAAATACATATAGATAAGTCTCATACATGAATACATAGTCCAAGTTACATTGTTTTGATCATGTTATAAAGTAGTAGTTGGTGACATGCGAATACATGTGTCGATCGAACAAGTTAGAGCTCGGAAGCTCGCCTAGACATCTAAACTAGCTAGCTAGACACAAACGCGGGATAAATAACCAAAGAAGATAAGCATGATCACCGCCGCGACGAAGGTGTAGGTCTTCATCCGGTTCCTTGTCCTAACTACCGCTAGATAGCGCGTGTATCTAGCTTCCGCCTCCGCCATAGTGTTGTACCCTTTGTAGCTATTGCCGCTGAAATGGTGCACCTGTCTCCGGCAGTCTTCCCAATCATCGTAGACTCCGGGAACCCGTCCCTTGTACACGACGTACCACGTCATCTACAAGTTGACAATAATAACTAACCGGTGATTGAAAAAACATGTATAATTAAAGTCGCATATGAAGATACACTTATAGAAAGTACTCTTAAATCAAAAAGAGCAAACTCAAAAAGCATGCCTCATATATAACTAGGTTGTTGGACACAGGAATATGCTTATGACGGGACTGTTAGCCAAGTAGGATGCACAATTCCTGGACCTGTGCATATCACAAGGCTAACAATCCCGTCATAGCACATTCACATATATATTGTGCCACGACATTTCAATCATCGGCATATTCTCGAAAAAGACAAAAATAACTCGAAAAGCATGCCTCATATATAACTAGGTTGTTGGACACAGGAATATGCTTATGACGGGACTGTTAGCCAAGTAGGATGCACAATTCCTGGACTTGTGCATATCACAAGGCTAACAATCCCGTCATAGCACATTCACATATATATTGTGCCACGACATTTCAATCATCGGCATATTCTCGAAGAAGACAAAAATAACTCGAAAAGCATGCCTCATATATAACTAGGTTGTTGGACACAGGAATATGCTTATGACGGGACTGTTAGCCAAGTAGGATGCACAATTCCTGGACTTGTGCATATCACAAGGCTAACAATCCCGTCATAGCACATTCACATATATATTGTGCCACGACATTTCAATCATCGGCATATTCTCGAAAAAGACAAAAATAACTCGAAAAGCATGCCTCATATATAACTAGGTTGTTGGACACAGGAATATGCTTATGACGGGACTGTTAGCCAAGTAGGATGCACAATTCCTGGACTTGTGCATATCACAAGGCTAACAATCCCGTCATAGCACATTCACATATATATTGTGCCACGACATTTCAATCATCGGCATATTCTCGAAAAAGACAAAAATAACTCGAAAAGCATGCCTCATATATAACTAGGTTGTTGGACACAGGAATATGCTTATGACGGGACTGTTAGCCAAGTAGGATGCACAATTCCTGGACTTGTGCATATCACAAGGCTAACAATCCCGTCATAGCACATTCACATATATATTGTGCCACGACATTTCAATCATCGGCATATTCTCGAAAAAGACAAAAATAACTCGAAAAGCATGCCTCATATATAACTAGGTTGTTGGACGCAGGAATATGCTTATGACGGGACTGTTAGCCAAGTAGGATGCACAATTCCTGGACTTGTGCATATCACAAGGCTAACAATCCCGTCATAGCACATTCACATATATATTGTGCCACGACATTTCAATCATCGGCATATTCTCGAAAAAGACAAAAATAACTCACACTTGTCGTCCGAGAACCAAAGAGTAAGCAAAAAAACCAAAGAGTAAGCAAAAAAACCAAGCATTGATTGATATATAATAATAATAAGCAAAATAAGTAAGCGGTGATTCATAAACCTAATAAGATAAGTACACTTGTCGTCCACACACACACACACAAAGGTCATCTATAGTTTGCAACTACAACTAGGCCAACATCAAGCCTTCTGGCTCGGCTTAGGGAACGAGAGGACGCCCTGTCTCGTCATGAACTTCCTATAGTCACCCTGCATCTCTAGGCGATCTTCTATGTCACGGTTATTCGGGATATTTCCTCCGTAGAAGATCCCCCCCGAAGTCATGACATCACGAAAGATGATTGCCCCAAACTGCTGCTGGATGCGATACATCTCTTGTCTAATATCCGAATCATTGATCTTGGCCTTTGCTTCGGCCCACTGTTTGAGATGATCTGGCAGCGTAGAATTCTGCTGGTCAAGTAGGAACGCCCTCATGTGATGGAGTGCGTAGTAGGCTTCCTTCTTACTGTTTTCTGGCTGCTTCACGCAGGGGAACTCTGTTACGTGGTTGAAGACGTGCCTGCCGAACTTGACCTTCTTACGCACGAAGCTGGTGCCTTCCGTCGAGGCAAAGCCAGTGAGAGAATCATCCAGAACTTCCTTGATCTTGTCGTAGTTTTTCTTCTTTTCTAGACTCCCCGAGTCGAAATACGTGGCGTGGGAATGCTTCGGCGATAAGGAGATGAGCGTGCAGTGTTCATCTCTGCGCAAAAAATTCAAATGGAATGTGTTGAAAAAAGAATGATGATGATCTAATAAAGCCAATCGACGGTGGCGACTGAATAACGACTTACTCGGGAAAGTAAGGCACGAGAATGTATTCCTTTGTCTTGTTCGCCACGAGGATTCTTTTTAGGTACGAGGCCACGATACATCGTTCAGCGGGGGAAAACAAGCAGCCGTCACGCATGTAGTAGGGGTCCACTATAGCGATGCCCGGTGTGTTCTCTCTAATGATCTGCGTGGCCAGGCTGAGAGAAAAGAGACGGACCATGGTATAGTGCAGCGGGTATAGGTGGAACATATTGAAGATGTCCTCGAACCGCAGGAAGAACAGATCCGCGGGGGCAGTGTCGACGAAGCCCAAGCCTGGTGGCACCTTAACCACGAATACCGGGTGCGAGGGATCTTTCTCCGATAGAAGGCGTCTCTCTATTGTCAGCACGCCGTCATGCACACTCTGCAGTTCCGAACTGGCGAGCTTCCGCAAATTCTTAGGTAGCATGGGCTCACCCGCCACATGAATCCTCCACATAATACCCTCGGGTCTTGGTGGCCCGTCCCGAAACCTGATCGGATTCGCAGTTGTTGACGCCACCGGCTGGCTCGAGCTGCTAGATTTTCTTTTCCTGCCCTTTTTTCCTTTTGGAGAGCGGGCAGGCACCGCAATCTGAGCACCGGCCGCCCTATGTAGTGTGTCAGGGCTTAGAATAAAGGGCCGGTTGGCTGTATCAGCTGGCTCTGTAAAGGCGCAAGCTGGAGGCGTCTCCTGAGAACCAAACAGACGCTTGGTGATAGTGGCTTTCTCTGTGGGGCCACCAGCTAGGTCTTCTTCGTTGCCAAACTGAGTGCTGAAGAAGTGATCATTCCAGTCTTCGTCGTCCTCGGCCGGATCCTGCGCCATGTGCATATCATCAACATGATCATCCGACCCACCGCGTGGAGGTGAAGGCGAGGGCGGTAAGGGGGCCTTGCCACCGCTTGTCGCTGGCACGACAGGCGGTGCTGTTGTCTGTGGCGTGATGGCCCCCGCCGTCCCCAAACGGATCATGCTCTTTGGCCATAGCAAGAACAAGCCGAAGCAAATTCTGAGGACAGACGACTCTTCTTCATCCGCTCCTAGGGGTTGAATGGGAGGTTCCAGGTCGTCGCAGCCCCTTAGCACCCGACTAATTTTAACCCTGTGCACGCTATCTGGCATCGGTTTTGAGTGGAACGTGCGCTGCAAGGGTTGAACGATGGTACCCTTGGCAACATCCCTCAGCTCGTTGTTCACGTAGCATAAGAGAGTGCAAGGAACATCCGTCTGCAGAAAACATGTACGGCGTCGTCAGAGCGAGATGCCACAAGAGTAATATATAGATGGCATGAAAGGCGGTAATTAAAGCAATTTGTTTACCGTGATGGCGTCGAGATCGGCTAATGTCGACGCACCGCATACGGCGACGGGCGTGCAAGAGACGGAAGGGCTGCTTGATGGCGCGGTGCTGGCCGCCGGTGTATTCTCCCTACCGACGGGTGCTTGGAGCTCCGGTGCCGCCGCGACGATGGCAGGGGGGGCACCAACATGTACTCCGGAGCCGCGGTGATGGCAGGAGGAGTCACCAACACTTGCGGCGCCGTGGTGCTAGCGGGCGGAGTCATGAACACGTAGTTCGCCTGATTCATCGGAGCCACGTTGTTCGAGTGGCTGCTGACCATGCTTGGAATAGGGCACGGCCCTACTCGACCACCCGCACTCCAGTTCGCTATTGACTCCACCAAGGTAGGCAGGAAGGACGTAAGGGTGATTGCCAGGTTGTCTTGGACGATCTGCGGGATCCGCGCCACTTGTGCCTTAAGTTCTTGAACCTCTCTGTTTTCCTCCTCGCCTTCCCGACGGCGCCACATGCGTCCTCGGCGGTGGACCAAAATGATCCACCCAATTCTTACCCCCGAGGCCGGCCAGACGGCCAGCCGACGACGGCTTCTTCGTAACCGGCTCTATTTTCTTGGCCCGGTTCATCGCCCTGTTAAAAGGGTTATCCCACCGGGTGGCCGCCGTCGACCACTGGGATGAGGAACCCTGGGATCCATGACTAGCAACAATTTCCTCCTCCTGCAGAAGAAGTAACAGTGAATCATTTAGATCATCGATTAGATTGCAATCGTGTTGATCCGCGGTAATTAGATTATACTTACCACAATTTCCTCGAATTCCTTCACCACAGGATCCGCGGTGAGTTGTTTGGTTTTTGGGTCCACATGGTAACGGGCCCTGATGAAGTTTCGAACCTGCCCGGGTTCGAATTTAGCAAAGGGGTTTTCAATCCCCTTGGATCTATACTCTTCGTCCTCCTTATTCCATTTGGCCTCCGCGGTTCTGTATCCACCAGATCCGAGATGGTGATGACCTATATTCATCGCCTGCAGCACCTTTCCCCGATTACTATTGGCCAGGGCTCTTTCGGATTCACACCTCTCCTTGAACTCCCGGAACTGATCTTCGGTGATCTGCGGGTCAATCTTCTGGATCTCCTCGAGACTTTTGCCTTCTTTATAGATCTTCTTCTTTATCCGGGTTCTCCAGCTGGCCAGGGCGGTGCTCATCTTTGTGAGGGCGGATTTGTTTACTTCGTTCCCATGATAATTTGTGTTCTGATACTTAGCGGGGAACTTGTATCTTGCGTGCAGCTTCTCGAAGAGGAGTGTGCGCAAGTGGCCATTATCTTTATGCCGGAGATTCTCGGTGTTGATCGAGATGGTTGTCCGGGTGATCGCCGCCACTTTCCCACTGTACCCTTTGACGACAAGGGCGGGCTCCAAAGGAACCCCTGATGGGCTCACTTCGGTAATTTCCTCCCTGACCGTGCCGACCGTGTTCGGGCGCCGGTCCTTCGGCTTCTTCTTCTTCTTCTTAGGAGGGTTGCTACCACTCCCTGTGCCCTCGCCGCCATCAGTGGTTTCATCGTCCGCCGTTCCTTCGGCTTCTTCCTCCGCGTCTTCCATCTCATCATCCTCGCTCTCCGAAGGATGGTATTCTTCATCGTCTTCTAGACGCTGGGCCGCCTCCCAGAATGTCAATTGTTTATTCGGAGGTCTGAGTTCTCCTTCAGCGCTGATGCGCTTAGAACATCCAGCCTCGTCGTTGTCACACATCTTTGCACTAATAAAAAACAAATAATTGGTTAAATGCACGGAAAAATCCGGCATGACCTTTGCTAATTTTCTTAAACTAGGAGTGCCCGATTTCTGCCAAAACGGAAGTTAATCAACATCCCGGCAAAAATCGGGACTCATTTCATACAAGAACCTGCATACACACATAATAAAGTGCTTCATATACAAGCACAAGCACAATTTCAAGGTGCTGTTGTCCCAGCACAGATAGTAGTAGAAGCACATGAGTAGCACCACAGATAGTAGTAGCCAGAGCAACACTAGGATGGATATAAGGCTAGCACAACCACAGATAGTAGTAGCCAGAGCAACCTATAGCCAGCACAACTGCACAACCAGCACACAATAAATCTGTTTGATGCAAAAATGGAGCACAACTAGAATAAATGGCCAACACACAAACAGTACATCAAGCATAAATGGTAACCACAAGAATGATCACTGAACAATCTATTAACAATCCAGATTTGTGAAGCCGAGAGCAGCACCTTAAACAAGCAAGTAATACTTGCAAGTACAGATTAAATTAGTGATCACTGAACAACCCGCTGCTATCCATGATACCTCTATTATGATTCCAGATTCATGAAGGTGAGAGTAGGGGCCCAAAACGAACAATACTTCCAAGTACAGATAATATTAGCCGCAAAATATTTTACATCTGTCACTTACTCAACAACTATCTCAAGTTATGAGATAGGGGCAATACTAAACCTAGATATTCCAAGCTAGGCTAAGGAAAAATGGGACTGTTACAGTATCTCAGGGCTTCTAAACCATATGCTTTTAGTCTTGAGCACTAAGAGGCTTCTAAACCATATGCTTCTAAACCGATGATCATGAACTCTTGAGCACTAAGAGGCCCAAGACCATCACATGCTTTTAGTCCTTCCATATGCAAATAAGTAAAATAATGTGAATATTTTTTACTGATGAACTATCATAGTAACAAACCTAACAAAAGGATCAAATCATTCTATAGATTCTGAACCCTATAGATCAACATACTATATGTGGCATTAATCAGTATGTGACATATATACTGAATCAACCCTATAGATTCTGAATGCTGAATTGATGCCACCCTATGAGTGATTGATCTATAGTATGCTGAACAGTATGTGGATTTACAGGGTGGACATATAGTATATATGCAAACTGCAAGCACAACAGTACTAAATCCACATACTATATGTTCAGAAGAGCAAGCAGTGCAACAGAGATTAAAAGAGGTGGCATCAATTCAGCATTGCATTGTGTTTTGCTAAGCATTTGCATTGTGCATGGACTAAATGACCAAATTACTCGCAAAAAAATGACCAAATTTGCACATCAACGGTCCATTTGGTTTCTCTGTCTTACACATACAAAGATATACATGCCATCTTCACTTAACTAGCATCGCTCATCAGGTCACTAGCAGTATGTATATAGAAAGATATACATGCCATCTTTGTCAATAATTACAGATGCTTTCTCGAGGCAGCCTGCAAGCACCAAACTACATTTTTGTCTAACATTCTGCAAGCACTAGCACATTTTTGTCTAACATTCTGCAAACACCAAAGTACAATAGCCTAACCCTAACCAGATGCAATGAATTCAGGAAGAAAATGAATTGCAGCAGAACATTTCTGAAAAGGTGACTATGATTCAGTCATTAAATATAGCAAGCACTGCTCCCAGCTCTTGTGAAAATCAGGTGCAACTTGCTAGTAGTCAACAAGTGGATAATCTACTGAGCTCACCTCTGAGGAGAGAGAGGGGGAGAAGGATAGAGGGGAGGGGCAGAGCTCACCTCTGAGATTGCTCGAGGAGAGAGGGGGAGATGACGACGACGAGGGCTGGCGGACGAGGTAACGAGGGGGAGGGAGCGGCAGAGCGCCTTGCCATCGGAGGAGCGGAGCCGACTCTGCAGGAACCTCGCCGCCACCGACCTCCTCCTCCAAGGAACGAGCGCGCGGGCAAGGCGGCCTCCTCCTCCTCCTAGCGTGGAGGCCTCCTCCTCCTGGCGTGGCGGCCTCCTCCTCTTGGGATGCGGCGGCGGCGGTGCCTCGATGCGGGGATGGGGATGGGCCGGGATGGGGACGATGTGTCTGAGGACGACGATGGGAGGGCTGGCTCACGCGCGCAGTTGACTAGTCCAACCCACACACGCGTAGCGCACCCTGACCAAGTGCGCTACGGTTATCCGTAGCGCACTTGGCCAGGGTGCGCTACGCGTGTGTGGGTTGGACTATCAGATAAGAGGGCGGCCGTCCCACTAGTTAACACTAGTACTGTCTTACCCCACTGGTTCTGCCCTTAGCTCTATTCTAAACGATGAGCACCCAGGTTCGAATCCTGGTGCTCCACTTTTTTATTTTTACTTTAAAATACTTTAAAATGTTCCAAAAAATACTTTAAAATGTTCCAAAAGTGGTGATACATGCCATACAAATTTTGTTTTGTTTTTAAAATACTTTTAAATATTCCAAAAATGCCCAAAAGTGATAATATATGTCATAAAAGTGTTACAAATATGATTCAAAGTATAACTAAATTTCATAATACTTTGTCCATGAATATTACAATCTTTTTCGACCACGCGTTTTACAATATTTTTTGAGCTAGCGTTTTACAATCTTTTTTCCCTTCTTTGTCGCGGTTGAATAATTTAGCCCCGGCACTTTAATGTTTCTTCTTTCGAACGGGCTACCTTTTTTGGGTAGGGTTGTCCTTTTTCTTCTTGTGATGTATGTTGCTGCATCGTAGTCGTCGTCATCTTCAATCTTTGGATTGCCGTACTGGTCGAAGTCTTGCTCGTTGGCGACTCCATCCATTCCGATGATGTTTCTTTTTCCTCTCCTCACGACAACACGGCTAGGCTTTGTCGGGTCGGTAATGAAAAAACATTGGTCCACTTTGGTAGTCAGTACCCACGGTTCATTTTTCTCGGCCACGTTTGCACCGGCGGCCTTGGATTTGGCTGCTTCGGGTATAACCATGGTTGTGAAATACCGGTCTTCTCTTTCGACGCTCTTTGCCCATCTGACACGGAACATCGGCACCTTTTCTCCACAGTAGTCGAGCTCCCAGATCTCCTCGATTCTTCCGTAGAATCTTTCCTTCACGTTGTCATCGGTGTAGAATTCCGACGTTACGCCTGAGTTCTGATAATCACACTTGTTGTCCTTTTCCTCCGTGTAGAATGTGTAGCCGTTGATATCATACGCCTGATAGGTCACCAGGTTTTGCATCGGTCCTTGCGACAAGGTGAATATGATCTTTTCCGTGTCAGAAGAATGCGAGCGCGGGGGATTATCAAGGAGCGTCTGCCTAAACCAACGCGTGAAATCTGAGTTGTGCTCTTTGATTATTTCTCCCTGCGTCCTCTGTATGCCCCGGTCACTGTACTTCTTCTCGATTAACCTTTTGTGCTTCTGTACCCAAGGATCGACCAGTTCTAAATGCTGTAGCGCGACGAGGTTTGCTCGATCAAAGTCTGCGCATCGAAAATCGAAGTCTGCATGTAGTATGCGACGACCCTCTCGGTGACCAGATCCGTCGAGCTTGCCAAGGTGTCTGTTGACGGGAAGACCGACAGGGTTCTCGATGTCTAGATAATTCGTGCAGAAAGAGATGCACTCTTCGGCCAAAAAGCCCTTGGCTATGCTTCCATCTGGACGGGACCTGTTGCGAACGTATCCTTTGATGTGTCCGTTCATCCTTTCGAACGCCATCATGCTGCGGAGGAACATCGGCCCGAGTTGTACGATGTCCTCCACGACATGGACCAGCAGATGCACCATAATGTCGAAGAATGCGGGTGGGAAGTAGACCTCAAGCTCACATAGTATCACCACGATCTCCTCCTGTAGCCTTCCGAGCTGATTCAAGCCAATCGACTTCCTAGAGATGACGTCGAAAAACTTGCATAGGCCAAATAACGTTTCACGGACGTGCTCGTCCATTATCCCTCTTAGTGCGACCGGAAGTACCTGCGTCATTAGCATGGCACAGTCGTGAGACTTCATGCCACTGAACCTCTGCTTCGCCTCGTCTAGGTATCTGCTTATCTTGCCCGCGTAGCCGTAAGGAAATTTGACTCCTAGAAGGCACTTGAAAAACTGTTTGATCTCATCCTGGCTTAGAGTGAAGCAAGAAGGAGGGCAGTAATATTCGTTCTTCTTGAACTTTTTACCCTTACGACGACCTTGTGTCGTCTCCGACTCATGATCATCGTCATCTTCCTGATCATCAGGAGTAGTGCGTCCTCCATGAAGCTCCTTCCGGATACCCAAGCATATCAGGTCGTGCCTTGCTTTCGGACCATCTTTCGTCCTATCTGGCATGTTGATTATGGTGGCGACCAGACTCTCGCACAGGTTTTTCGTGATATGCATGATGTCGAGGCTATGAGGCGTGCGGAGAAACTTCCAGTATGGCAACTCCCAGAAAACAGACCTTGTTTTCCATACCTTCATCAGCGGCTTATCTTGTTGCTGCCTCTTTCGCTTCTTTCCAGGCTTAGGACAATCTTTCCAGTTTTTCAGCAACTCTTCCACTTCTTCGCTGCTCCTACGCTCTAGGATTCCTCGGGTCTCTGATTTGCCATCGAACAGGTCTCCACGTTTTCTCCATGGATCATTCTTGCCGAGCCACCTCCGGTGCGCCATGAACACGGTTTTCGATGACCCTGGATCTTTCTCTAGTTGGAGATAGCTTGTGTTATCCATGCACCTAACGCATGCGCAGAATCCTTGGATAACCTGCCCCGAGATATACCCGCAACCTGGATAGTCTTGCACCGTAGTGACCAACGCGGCTCTCATAGTGAAATAATCTTGTGCGACGGCGTCGTAAGTATTGGCTCCAGATTCCCATAACGTGGCTAGCTCCTCTTTCAACAGCCCGAGATACAGATTGATGTCGGTACCAGGTTGTTTCGGCCCTTGAATTAGCATACTCATTTGTATGTACTTCTTCTTCATGCACAACCATGGAGGGAGGTTGTACATCCATACAAACACGGGCCAAGTGCTGTGCGTGCTGCTCTGGCTACCGAACGGATTGAGTCCATCGGTGCTCGCACCAAGCCTGATGTTCCTCGAATCTCCACCGAATTCTGGGAATTCGAGGTCCAATGCTTTCCACTGGCTAGCATCTGAAGGGTGCGTCAGCAGCTCATCCTTTTCGGGGTCATCATCATCTCCTGGCTTCTTCCTTTCCACATGCCATCGCATGAGCTTCGCTTCCTTAGGGTCCGCGAAATAGCGCTGCAGACGAGGGGTGATAGGAAAGTACCATACCACTTTTCGAGGTGCTTTCTTCCCTTTCTTGTATCGACTCACGCCGCACACCGGACATGTGGTTTTCTCTGCGTCCTCGCCCCGATAAATGATGCAATCGTTGATGCATACGTGATATCTAACGTGCGGTAGATCGAGAGGACAGACGATTTTCTTGGCATCCTCGATACTAGTTGGACATGTGTTCCCCTCCGGGAGACGATCGTGCCAGAATTCCATCATATCGTCGAAGCTTGCGTCGCTCAATTTGTGCTTTGCCTTCATCTCCATAGCCTTGAGCGTTACATTCAACCGGGTATCATCGGGCCTGCATCCTTCATACAATGGAGTAACCGCGTCTTTCTCAAGTTGCGCAAGCTTGGCTTTCTCTCTAGCGGCAGCCCTGGCGTTACTCGTCTGCTTGAGAAGCAGCTCTTGCACATAAGGGTCCCGCACCCAGCCTGACGTTGTTCCATCGTCGTCTGCTCCTCTGGCATCTAGATCATCATCATCCCGGTCTGCTTCCGCACCTTCACCATCTCCAGGAGCCTCTTCATCATCTCGCCCATTCTCGCCGTGATGATGATCATCGTCATGTTGGCCACCTTCTTCACCGTCTCCATCATCTACGCCATCGCTTATCCAACGAGTGTATCCATCCATGAAACCATGGCGGAGCAGGTGCGCCTGCAGATTCCCGGAATCTGGGTCGATCACCCAGTTGAGTTTGCATCTTCTGCACGGACATCTTATATCTGTCTTGTTATTTCGTATCATGTCGGCCGTCGCACATTTCAAAAATCTAGCCTGTTGGGAATATGCCCTAGAGGCAATCATGTATGATGATATTTCCCATTGTATTCATAAAGTTATTAAGTAGTCCTTGTATAAACATCTGATGTGTATCATTGAATATGTGATTCGATTGTGGAACTATGCATTCATGTTGTTTATACTAAATATCCTTGGTCATTGAGGTTGTGCTGGACACACAACTTAGACCAATGTGAAAGTTGGCTTGATGACTCGGTTCCACTTGTCATGGGCATGGAGATGCTATTCCAACTTACACAGATTCGGCTAAAGAGTTTAGCGAGTCGGATTGACCCATATTGAGGTACAACGAACTAGTTGTCATTTGTATATCTCAATCAATGTAATCCTTAGACCTGAGGTTGTTGCATAGTCCGAGTTGAGGATCACAGACTTAGGTTCTATCAAACGCTGATCCGTAACTGGGCAGTTATAAAGGCAGGGTTCGGGTCGACTGAGAATCAAGCTGCGTGATGTGAATAACCAAGATGGGATTTTGCCCCTCCACTCGGAGAGATATTCTCTGGGCCCTCTCGTGAGATATGATTCGGAAAGCATGGCCATGCACGACTCGGTTAAGTGTTAACCAAGGCGATCGGCTAAGAGTTAGTCGGGTGAATCACTTATCTCGGATCGAGAAGAGAGTTGGACTATTTAAGGGATGACATATATTCGCCTATAGTCTGACAAGGTATATCGTGAGGCAAAAGGGACTCAGACGTAAGTCGCATTGGAAAGGCAAGTCGTCATGACTCTTTGGTACTTGGGAATCGGCATGTTCTGCTAGGAGCCGATGCCGATTGATCGATTGTGAGTCGGACTCTAATCGTGTCCAAGTAACCATGAGCCTGCGGGGTCACACACTTAAGAGCGGGAGCATGTTCGGATTGGATCCGAATCTGTAATCTGGTTGGGTTGGACCTAAACCAGATTAGGACTGAGTTAGTGAGTTGGACTCACGGTGACTAGTGTTATATGGGCTTTAGTGAATGGGTCGCGTGAGCAGAGCCCACGTTCACTCCCTATATATAGTGGAGCACCGTAACCCAAAAAGGTTAATCTTTGTTCGGTTAGGTCATTCCATGTGTTGGAAACCCTAGCTCCACAGCAGTCCAGCCGCCGTAACGAACCTAGCAGTTCGCCGCCGGCGCTCCTCCTTGTACGTGTGGATACCAGCAGAGGTGCTGTGCGATCAGCACCAGGACGATCGGATCGCGAGGACTGCACTGCATCAGCCGACGCGCTTCATCAATAATCCGCAACCGCGCGTCTAGTGGTAAACCTCGTGGCCTTCTACCTCAGCTAGATCTTGGGATCACCACGTTAGAGGAAAAAGTTTTGTTTTATCTCTGCGTGGCCCAACAGTGGTATCAGAGCGATAGCTTCTGGTTTTAGGCTCGAGATCACGCATATGTGATATGCGGTAGGATGTAGATGAGATCTATGTGCTGTTTGGTGGTCGATCTATGAGATAGATCGGTTTTGTACGAGGTTGATTGGATCAACTGTACTCGGGGAAAGGTAGATCTGATTTCCGTGATCATACTGCTGAGGTCGTGGAACGACATACCCCTACCGGTCGGCTTCCGCCATCGGGGACCGCCGGCTTCGCCCTGTCGTAGCGCCTTAGATGTCGTTGCGAGTTTCACAACGCCGGTAGATATTGTATCTATGCATAACTTGTTTTTGCAAGAAGTTGTGAATGGTATGGTTCATGTGCATGTGATGTATGTGTGTAATCCATACGTGATCTGCGAATCACGGTTTTTGTCAGCCGGCTGGAGCCTAGGTGCTGTCATTTTATTGTATAACGACCTGCGTGTCGGATTCTCTATGTAATTTACTTTACTAAGCTAGTGTAGCTGTTTGAGAACCCGGAAGGCATGCAAGGCGTTGTACATGTCGGCGACATGGAGTAAGACGGCAAGTGACAAGAGTTGGCACAAGTCGGATTACAGGCTTTGTGGAGATGGAGATCGCCATGAAGAGAGCCATACCATTTCACATTATAATTGCTTTATTTTGTGTTATTGTTATGTCTCAGTTTTACCTCTATAAGATAGTCGCTAAAATTTAATCCCTCAAAGAAGGTCTAGTCGGTTTTCCCGCCAGTGTTTGCACCATCACAAGTCGGACATTTTTGGCAGTGGGCTCATAAAATTGAGGTGCTGCCAATTCTTTCCGACTAGGTGTGTTCGAGTCGGACTCTTACTGCAGAAACACTCGGTAAGCTAGACGGGTCTATCACAACGGTTGTGGGACTCGGGAAAAGGTCGGATGGGAGCCGGGGCATGTGATGCCACCCGTCCAACAGGAGTCGCATGAGATGCGATTGACAAGGAGTTGTCTACCTAGATCACTTGGCGGCTAGCGGTGATGCTAAAGCTCACTAGCCTACTTGCTTATTTAGGATCCTGAATCACTAAGTAACCATCGGAGGGGTGTTGGTTCTAGTGGGAGCATAAAATATTAAAATGTTTAATATGCTTGCTCTTTTATGAATACATGTCTTAAGTGTTTTGCATATTTTCTGTTGTAGATCATGGCACCAAGTAGCAGTCACTCTCAGATATCCGGTTTTGCGTTGAGAACTATTCTTGAGAAAGATAAACTGAACGACACTAATTTTACCAACTGGTATCGAAATCTGAGAATTGTTCTCAAACAAGAAAAGAAGGACCATGTCCTAGACAACCCACTTCCAGATGAGCCGAATGAGAATGCGACTGTCGCAGCCACCAATGCCTACCGTCGGGCTAAGGATGAGTCCACGGATATTAGCTGTCTTATGCTTGCTCACATGGAACCGGACTTGCAAAAGCAGTTCGAGCATGTTGAGGCCTACGATATGATCGAAAGCCTCAAAAGTATGTTCCAGGCTCAGGCGAAGACTGAGAGGTATCAAGTCTCTCAGGCTTTGCTGAGTTGCAAGCTTAAGGATGGTGATCCACTGAGTCCGCATGTGATCAAAATGGTTGGTTACGTGCAGTCTCTGGAGAGGCTTGGCTACCCCATAAGCGAAGAGTTCGCTACGGATATAATTCTGAACTCTCTTCCTAGTGCATATGGGCAGTTCATTTCGAACTACCACATGCATGGTATGGATAAGAAGCTCACTGAATTGCATGGGATGCTCAAGCAGGCAGAGGCGGATCTCAAGAAGGGCACCAGTCAAGTGTTGATGGTGCAGAATAAGGCTAAGTTCAAGAAGAGTTCTTGGACTAAGAAGAAGGCTAAGTCAGGAGGAAAGCAGGCTCAGGACCCAGTCCCAAGCGCTTCCTCAGGGACTAAACCATCTCCTTCAGCCGGATCCACTTGCTTCTACTGCAAGGCGGATGGCCACTAGAAGAGGAACTACAACAAGTACTTGGCCGAGAAAGCCAAGAGTGGAGGTATGACTTCCGACTCAGGTACACTTGTTTGCAATGTTATAGACATATATCTTGCTGATGCACCTAATAGTTCTTGGGTATATGATACCGGATCAGTTATTCACATCTGCAACTCGTTGCAGGGACTGGTAAGAACTAGGAGCGTAGCAAGAGGAGAGGTTGATATTCGAGTCGGCAACAAAGCAAGAGTTGCTGCGTTGGAAGTCGGCACGATGCAACTTCATTTACCTTCCGGATTCATTATGGAACTAAATAATTGTTATTATGTTCCAGTGCTCAGTCGAAACATTATTTCTGCTTCATGTTTGATGAGGCAAGGCTATGAGTCGAATATCAAGAATAATGGTTGTTCTTTGTATTTGAATGATATGTTTCACGGCTTTGCACCCGTCCAGGACGGGTTATTTATTTTGAATCTTGATGGTGAGTCGGTTTATAACATAAATGTTAAAAGGTTGAAACCAAATGATCTGAATATGACTTACTTTTGGCACTGTCGGCTTGGTCATATAAGTTGGAAACGCATGAAGAAGCTCCATGATGATGGACTCCTAACTTCGTTCGACTTGGAGTCGTTCGAGACATGCGAATCTTGCCTACTCGGCAAAATGACCAAGACACCTTTTGCAAAGAGTTGCGAAAGGGCGTCCGACTTGTTGGGACTAGTACATAGTGATGTATGTGGACCAATGAGCACGACAGCCAGGGGTGGTTATGAGTACTTCATTACCTTCACTGATGATTTGAGTAGGTATGGATATATCTACTTGATGAAACATGAGTCGGAAGCCTTTGAAAAGTTCAAAGAATTCCAGAATGAAGCACAGAATCAACTCGGCAAGAAAATAAAGTTTCTTCGGTCGGACCGAGGAGGCGAGTACATGAGCCATGAGTTTGATGACCATCTGAAAAGTTGTGGAATAGTTCCTCAACTTACTCCGCCAGGAACGCCACAAAGGAATGGTGTTTCGAAAAGGCGGAATCGGACCTTGTTAGACATGGTACGATCAATGATGAGTCGGACAGATCTGCCTTTATCATTTTGGGGTTATTGTCTAGAAACAGCGGCGTTCACACTAAACAGAGTACCATCAAAATCGGTAGAGAAGACACCGCATGAGATGTGGACAGGCAAAAAGCCGAGTTTGTCTTTTCTTAAGATTTGGGGTTGTGAAGCTTTTGTCAAGCGACTTCAGTCGGAGAAGCTTACGGCCAAATCGGATAAATGTATTTTCGTGGGGTATCCGAGGGAGACCTTGGGTTACTACTTCTACAACCGAGAAGAGGGCAAAGTGTTTGTCGCTCGGAACGGTGTCTTCCTTGAGAAAGAGTTTCTCAGTCGGAGAGTAAGTGGGAGCACGGTGCAACTCGAAGAAATTCGAGAGGAATCGGCAAGTAGCGAGTCGGCAAAAACCTTGGAGGATGAGCCGATCGTGGCAGCTGAGCCGATAGCCGCACCTGTACTACGAAGATCGGCAAGATTACGAAGTGTTCGTGATGTGTTACTGTTAGACAGTGATGAGCCGACAAATTATTCGGAAGCAATGGTGGGATCTGATTCCGAGTCATGGCTTGGAGCCATGAGATCCGAGTTAAAGTCCATGGATGAAAATCAAGTTTGGAACTTGGTTGATCTGCCAGACGGTGCAAGACCCGTCGAGTGCAAATGGGTCTTTAAGAAGAAAACTGATATGGACGGAAATGTTTCCGTCTATAAAGCACGCCTTGTCGCGAAGGGATTCCGACAAGTTCAAGGAGTTGATTACGACGAGACTTTCTCGCCCGTAGCGATGCTTAAATCAGTTCGGATCATGTTAGCTATAGCAGCCTATTTCGACTATGAGATATGGCAGATGGATGTCAAAACGGCTTTCCTTAACGGAAATTTAACCGAGGACGTGTATATGATACAGCCCGAGGGTTTTGTCGATCCGGCTAATGCTGACAAGGTGTGCAAACTTCAGAAATCCATTTATGGGTTGAAGCAAGCATCTCGGAGTTGGAATATTCGCTTTGATGAGGTAGTCAAATCGTTTGGCTTCATCAAGAGTGATCATGATTCTTGTTTGTACAAGAAGTTTAGTGGGAACAAAGTAAATTTTCTAATTTTATATGTGGATGACATATTACTGATTGGAAATGATGTCCAGATGTTGCAAGAAACCAAGGAATCATTGGAAAGGAGTTTCTCAATGAAAGACTTGGGTGAGGCAACATACATTCTCGGAATCCGGATCTATAGAGATAGATCAAGGAGGGTCATTGGATTGAGTCAGAGTACTTATTTGGACAAAGTGTTGAAGAAGTTCACCATGGAATCGTCTAAGAAAGGGTTCTTACCGATGTCCCATGGTGTAAAACTTAGCAAGACTCAGTGTCCTTCAACAACTGATGAGCGAAGTCGGATGAGTGCGATTCCATATGCTTCTGCAGTCGGATCCATCATGTACGCCATGATTTGTACTAGGCCGGATGTTTCCTATGCTCTAAGTGTTGTGAGCAGACACCAGGCTGATCCTGGAGAGATCCACTGGACAGCGGCTAAAAATATCCTAAAGTACTTGAGAAGGACTAAGGATATGTTCTTGGTTTATGGTGGTGAAGATGAACTCAGTGTAAAGGGTTACACGGATGCGAGTTATCTCACCGACTCTGATGATTCTCGCTCGCAATCCGGATACGTGTTTATTATAAACGGAGGTGCTGTGAGCTGGAAAAGTTCCAAGCAAGAGACTGTGTCTGCATCTACAACAGAGGCTGAGTATATTGCCGCCTCGGAGGCAGCAAAGGAAGCTGTTTGGATGAGGAATTTCCTCATGGATCTTGGTGTGGTTCAGGGCTCGTCCAATCCGTTAGACGTGTATTGTGACAACAATGGTGCTATTGCACAAGCCAAAGAACCTAGACAACACCAGAAGAACAAGCACATACTCATGCGGTACCACCTAATTCGCCAGTTCGTGGATCAGGGTGATATCAAGTTATGCAAGGTACACACGGATGCAAATATTGCAGATCCGTTGACAAAGCCGTTACCCCAGCCGAAGCATGAGGCGCACCTGAGAGCCATGGGCATTAGATGCTTAGACATGTGATGTCGAAAGATTGACTCTAGTGCAAGTGGGAGACTGTTGGGAATATGCCCTAGAGGCAATCATGTATGATGATATTTCCCATTGTATTCATAAAGTTATTAAGTAGTCCTTGTATAAACATCTGATGTGTATCATTGAATATGTGATTCGATTGTGGAACTATGCATTCATGTTGTTTATACTAAATATCCTTGGTCATTGAGGTTGTGCTGGACACACAACTTAGACCAATGTGAAAGTTGGCTTGATGACTCGGTTCCACTTGTCATGGGCATGGAGATGCTATTCCAACTTACACAGATTCGGCTAAAGAGTTTAGCGAGTCGGATTGACCCATATTGAGGTACAACGAACTAGTTGTCATTTGTATATCTCAATCAATGTAATCCTTAGACCTGAGGTTGTTGCATAGTCCGAGTTGAGGATCACAGACTTAGGTTCTGTCAAACGCTGATCCGTAACTGGGCAGTTATAAAGGCAGGGTTCGGGTCGACTGAGAATCAAGCTGCGTGATGTGAATAACCAAGATGGGATTTTGACCCTCCACTCGGAGAGATATTCTCTGGGCCCTCTCGTGAGATATGATTCGGAAAGCATGGCCATGCACGACTCGGTTAAGTGTTAACCAAGGCGATCGGCTAAGAGTTAGTCGGGTGAATCACTTATCTCGGATCGAGAAGAGAGTTGGACTATTTAAGGGATGACATATATTCGCCTATAGTCTGACAAGGTATATCGTGAGGCAAAAGGGACTCAGACGTAAGTCGCATTGGAAAGGCAAGTCGTCATGACTCTTTGGTACTTGGGAATCGGCATGTTCTGCTAGGAGCCGATGCTGATTGATCGATTGTGAGTCGGACTCTAATCGTGTCCAAGTAACCATGAGCCTGCGGGGTCACACACTTAAGAGCGGGAGCATGTTCGGATTGGATCCGAATCTGTAATCTGGTTGGGTTGGACCTAAACCAGATTAGGACTGAGTTAGTGAGTTGGACTCACGGTGACTAGTGTTATATGGGCTTTAGTGAATGGGTCGCGTGAGCAGAGCCCACGTTCACTCCCTATATATAGTGGAGCACCGTAACCCAAAAAGGTTAATCGTTGTTCGGTTAGGTCATTCCATGTGTTGGAAACCCTAGCTCCACAGCAGTCCAGCCGCCGTAACGAACCTAGCAGTTCGCCGCCGGCGCTCCTCCTTGTACGTGTGGATACCAGCAGAGGTGTTGTGCGATCAGCACCAGGACGATCGGATCATGAGGACTGCACTGCATCAGCCGACGCGCTTCATCAATAATCCGCAACCGCGCGTCTAGTGGTAAACCTCGTGGCCTTCTACCTCAGCTAGATCTTGGGATCACCATGTTAGAGGAAAAAGTTTTGTTTTATCTCTGCGTGGCCCAACATAGCCACAATGCCTTCGCTCATTATGCGGACCATTTTTGCCTGCACGATGTACACGGTACAATTTTGAAGTCTATTAGAACCACATAATGAATGCATGCATGCAATGGTCGATAGAAAATTTCGGCATGACCTATCCTAAAATTAGGACCTTTGCGAAATGCCAAAGTCTTGCCAAAATGGAAATGAATCAACATTTTGGCAAAACAAATGGCAACTTGTTCACATACAAACACAAGAGAGAGAGACCGATCCATACACACATGAACATATCATTATCCTCTCCATACACACATGCATGAGCATCATCGATACTCTCCATATACACACACATATGACCATCGATCCTCTCCACACATACACACATCATGAGCATCGATCATCTACATACATATGAGCACATGCATCATCCATATAGACATGAACACATCCTTACATGGACAACTTACCGAGATGAGAGACCGATCGCGAGAAAGATGGAAAGGAGAGGTGCGCGCGTCGACCGGAGACGGATAGATGAGAGACCGGAGACCTCCTCTATTACTTATGTAACATCCAAAGCAAGTTTTACATGCTAAAAATGGTGAATGTATGGAGAAATTGAGGTGGGAAGGAGAAGATCCCGACTAGATCTAAGGAGGAAGAAGAAGGGGAAAGTGAAGTGTGGGTGGTGGATGTGTGGGCACACATGTGCACATAAAGTGCTGTCCTAAAAGAATCGACACATCCGTGGCGCACACGGCCCTAGTGCGCCACAGGGAGTACAAACTTCTGTGGCGCACTAGGCCGAGTGCGCCACAGATGCTCCTAGTCCCTGTGGCGCACTAGGCGGAGTGCGCCACAGAAGTTTGTGGCCGTTTCAGAGCAGAGGGGGGCATGCGCTTAGGCGTAGCGCACCAGGCACACGTGCGCCACAGATGACCCTAACAACCATGGCGCACATGACTATAGTGCGCTACAGATGTTTGGCGTGTGGCCAACAGGGCCCTGGCCCACACACATCTGTGGCGCACTATAGTCATGTGCGCCACGGTTGTTCTAGTTATTAGTAGGGCACTGCCCACAGGTGAGCCACGCCTGTTTTAGCCGTGGGGCACTTCAACCATGTGAGCCACGGATGTGCTGATTACCTATAGCGGTTTTCCTAGTAGTGGGAGGCGACGATGGACACCGCCCCGTTCTTCTCCATTGCCGGCGTGGTTGGGGTTTTCTTGGGGGTTTGCAGAAGGTGATGGCACATTGGAGATGGTTGTGTGAGTGAGCGAGCGAGTGAGTGATGAGTGAGAGTGAGGAGGCCTCTTTAAAGGTGAATGGAGGAGACGTTTCACCACCATACACCGTGCACGGCCACACGCGTCCTCTACTGCCTCGTTCACCGCGACACGCCTACCGTGCGTCACGTTTTCCCCCTCGTGTCTAACCTTGGCCACTTAGTTGTGCTCATTTATACCCTCGAGTGTAGCACTGGTAGTTTGGTTGTACTCAGTTTTGCCGTCGAGTAAGAACACTGCCGTGTGCAATATACTCACTTTTATCCTCCGGTGGCTGGTCAACAGAGAGTCAACGAATGGGTTTTAGCTAGCTAATTGAGTCATTTTATGCACAACAAATTCAAAAATATCAAAACATAGTGGCATCTACCCAGGGAGTCTTATTATGTGACCTTCCACCATAAGAAATGTATATAAATCAATTTTTAATCTAAATCATCACTTCTTAAATCACCTACAATCTATGAAGGTTCATGGATTTCTTCTCAAGCCTCTCCCCAAAACATAATTTGTCTGAATGAGGCAATAATTGTCAAACTGATGTATATTTGAAACTCAAATATTTTTATATGTGCCAATATGTATTTTATTGTATAAAAGAAGAATTTTCCATTTTTTTAAATCTCCTTTTGTTTTATATTTGAACCCCTTTGTCAGTTTTGCCCTTGGTTTTTAAGTTCTACTCAGTTTTTCCCTCGCTCTTAGTGACAAACTCTCATACATGTCCTCATCTTGGCTTCTACGCTCTGATTGGTCGAGACAGTTGTCACGCTGATTGTACTGTCAACACCCGGATTTTTAATCCCAGATGCCTGTTATGCCATACATCGCAATCCCAGGATTACCATTTTTGCAAGACATAACAGAATTGGATACCACAGTACATCATCCATTACAACCGTACATAAGGTCTTACACAAATAAGGATATCATGATCCAGTTCTTAATACAACATCAAGCAGCGGAATACGTAATAATAACGGTAGCGTAGGTGAAGCTCCATCTTCGGGGTCACAGGCAGTGCTGACGATGGGAGATGATCCTAGTTGGCTTAACCTTCCTGGGGTCCATCTTCCCGATACTCCTCTTCATAGTCTGGCCATGGGAATAGCCAGGGACAGAGCCATGAGTACTCTTTAAGTACTCGCAAACTAGTACTAGCAGGTAAAGGGGGGTTTTGGATAATAGGACACTAGGCTCTAGGGTTGTTTTGCAAAGGCCAGATTTATCTCTACTACTTTTTATGAAAGCACTAATGCTAGTTGAAGTTTTATAACACCTAAAGGGGAACTTGTATTTCATATCACAACCCTGTTGTGGTCAAGTCAAAGTCTCACTTCATTTCATAAGTCATTTTGAAAAGTCTGACGGGGGAACAGTATGGCCACTCCAACTGCGGACGTGGCTATTTGAATAGTTTGACACTCTGCAGAGATTGTACACTTTCACCACAACATTCGATACATCCGTCATGAACAAATCCTGAATTCACCATACTTAGTATGCGGATAATCAATCCTAACCTTTCAATTACACGCCCTAGTATAAGCACCTCTCATGTGAGTTTGGCCTCCCAACCATGACCAACTGTCATCTTGGGTACTGCACAGGTGGACAATCTTCACAAGGTAGCCTCAGCTCAGACCTTGGCCGTGAGGGAACTAATACTAAGGTACATAAGTTTCCAGTCAAGCCCTACCCAATCTTCGGGTATTGTGGTTGTACGATAAAATTGGAATGGTATCGCATCCAGGCAACCATCAGTTTTATAAAGGGCTAAGGCTCATGCCTCAACATTTTCATCACCAAAATCATCCGGTGTTCAGAAACACATGTCCAAAACATTTCAATAGAATGATCCAACATTCCAAGGTTTTCATAACCATTTTTCCTCCAAGTATTCCCATCTAAAGTTGATCAAGTTTTATGCTTAGCACTAGCATCTACAGGTGGGGGTAAGCACTAATGAGGTGTGGTAGACTAGTGGAGTTTCAACTAAGCTCAATCTCATGCCTTGGGATGACATCAATATTATCTAGCTTAGGCCAAATTTTATGCTCTTTATGCAACCTTCACATATCTTTCTAGTATCTCCCATTCACTTAAGTAAGCTCTAAGTACTAGCTTTGATAAATAAATAAAGTAATCAAGCTTGTAAGTAAAACTAGGATTGGTTTATCAAGTGGATATGATCACATATGCTTAAGGCATATAGTGGGCATAGTAACAAGTAGTGGTTTGTGGCATCAGTAGGGTATCTTGCAAGGGTTAGCTTGCATTGGTTCACTTAGTTAATAAAGCTTGCTAAATTGCAAGTGTTAGCTTGCAAGGTTACTAGCTTGCATAGGTATAGTATCAGCTTGCCTTGTGTAGAGCAGTGGTTGAAGTTCTCCTCGGCTTCTTCTTCGTAGAATCCTCCTTCCTCCTCGTATCCTTGGTCGGTACTAGCGTCTATAAATAAATACGAGGTACACAATCACCAAACAATACTTAACTACTTGCAATTATCACACACAAGGGTCCTATAGATGATCTAACATCATCACTAACATTACAAGATTTGGGTTTGGTTTAATTCTTTTTATTTTTAGAAAAGTAATTTCTACTCATTGAAAAAACTACTAAAGATTTAATATTCTCCAAACCAAACATGGGATCATGTTGACACATGTCATCACCACATATTTTAGTTCATGGGAATGTGATTTAAAGTGGTGTCACAATTTAATAAGGTTTTACTCTTTTATTTTAATTAATTAAAATGGCTAGAAATGCCTAAGGGGCATTCTTTTATTACTTGAACAATATTTCTGTAAGTAACCCTATATATTTTTATATATTCTGAAAGGCATGGTTAAATGTGATTTTTGAGAGTTGGAATCAACTCAAAAGCTATTATGGTTTAAATTTGAAAAATGTTTGAATGCAGAAAAGCTTCTGCCTTGTTATTTTTACCATGGGTGATCTATAGATCCAAATGACTTGAATCCAACGGGCTTGGATTCAGCATTCACAGACCTTTCCAACAAAATTAGTTTCATTCAAATTGGTGCACTGAGTCAACCTGGGTTGATTTTTGAAAATGGGTACAGAAGTGTGTTTGAATTAAAAAGAAAAAGGTTTAATTTGAATAACTGGACTGCATGGGAAAAGTTACTAGGCCGGCCTGCTAAGCGCAGCGCTCCCGCGGGCTGTTTAAGTAGGTGTCCCCACTCGTCAGTGACACAGGGGGTGCGAAGCGGTATGGTGCGATGTGGGTCGTTCGATCTGGTTCTAATCCAACGGCTGGGAGTCATCGTCGACGTTGAGCAACGCCGGCGAGACAGAAACCTAGCGCGGCAGGTGGGGGTCGCTGGGGGCTCACCGGGTTGCTGGCGAGGGTCGGCGAGGCGGGCGAACGACGAAGTCGATGACGGCGAATCTCCTGGTACCGGTGGCTTCTCCTGGGGCGGCTCCAATCGCTGGCTCCCTTCTTCTCCAGAGGCGGCGGGCTCCGGTGAAATTCCGACGAGGTGGTGCTCGCCTTGCTCTGGGAACGGTGTGGCACGATCAGTGAGGAGAAGGGAGTAGAATGGTGTGAATAATTCGACTGGGGGTGGCCTCTATTTATAGTCGAGCAAGGGGACTGACGGGCCGCATGGTGAGCTCGTTGGGGGCGGTGGTACAGACGGCTATCGGCATGGGCAAAGGTAGGGGACGGTGGTGCTCCCTGGCGATGCTTAACGACATGGTTTCGAGGCGTGGGGCGGTGTGGCTTGGTCGGAACGGGGCGGTGCTCTACGCGTGTCTGACGGAGATTTTAATGGCGCACAGCGCGCGTGGTCCGCGCGGCGGCGAACGAGTGTGTCTGCGGGGTTGCTGGGACGGTGGTGATCAAGTATGCACGCGGCGAGGGCGGCGCGCGGTCTGTGGGCGTCGGTCGAGCGTGGCGCACGGGGCGTGCTCTCAGCATGGTTGCTGGCGAGGTTTGCATGGTTCTTGCGCGTGGTCCAGTGGCTGGCAACGTTCGAGCGGTGGACAGGGAGTGGCGGTGGGGTGTTGGCTTGCTCCCAGACATGCTGGCTAGGCTTGTTTCTCCTCCTAGCTTGTTGTCTCCACTGGGGTGGCATGGTTAGCTTCGGCTGTTCACCATTGATGACAATGCCAAGTTTACAGTGGTGCTAGTGCTTAGTTTAGCTTGCTAGATGATCTACTGAGATGGTTGTGAGCTAAAGAGGGAACAAGTTAGGCTCCAATCACTGCTCACTATAGTGTTTAGATTTTGTTTGATTTGTGTCTGCAACCTGTTTGATGAAATGGCCGCAAGAACTCAAGTTTTGAATTTTGAAAAGATTTTTGGTGGGTGTGCTAGGTTGCTGTTGGTGAGTCTGCAGATGGTTGGGTTTTGAAATTTGAGCTTGTTTGAGTGGTTTTTGAAAAAGTGGGATCTTACCATATGATATAGATTCAATTTTGAATTACCATTTAAACTATGCATTTGAAAGTTTCTGGATGATCACAAAGTGAGCCTTGATACTTTGTTATGAGTATATTCAAGGGGTGCAAAGATCCAGAAAAGTTTCTGTTAGGTTTTGAAAGTTTGAGACAGCCAAAGTAGGCATGGGAGTTAAATTGGTCAAAATGACCATTCCCTTAATATATTTGTTTTGATTTACTTGTCTTTATGAAAAGTGTGGGAAATGTTTTAGATGATGTTTATTTCACCTAAGAAACATTTTAAAAGCAATGAAACAATCAAACAAGGTGGTTCCAAAGAATTTCAAAATCCATGCATACACATATGCATGCCTTCATGATTTTATTTAGCAAAGTTTTTGTTAACCCTAAATGTTGATGAATAGTGTTTGATGATTCAAGCTTAGTATTTTTGGGATGTTACATGTACCCACCAACCGTTGATCCTCTGATTGATCCTCTGGGATCTAGCGGATAGGATAACCCCTATATCTGTCGGGGGGCACCCTCTATCCATGCAAAATAACGAGTTTGCCACCGATTATTTAACTCCATAAACAAATGATTTTGAATATAATTTAAAGGGAAAGTGTTCAAAGGTGTATAATTTTTGCATTATATTTCACTCCATGTCCTAAATGCGATTTCAAAGAGTTTAAAGGTGTATAATTTTTGCGATATGCAAGTGTATGCATTACATCCCTACATTCTATGAAAATGGTAATCTCTCAAGATTTTCTTACCACATCATTATCACGTATTAAGTGCGATTTCATAGTGTTCAAAGGTAAACACCCTTTTCCTTTACATTGAGAGTTGTATAATTTTTCAATTTGAAAGTGTTCAAGAGTAGTGTCAATTATAAACACTCTTTTACATTAAGAGTTGTGTAATTATTCAATTTGAAAGTGTTCAAGAGTAGTGTCAATTATAAACACTCTTTTAAATTAAGAATTATATAATTTTTCAATTTGAAAGTGTTCAAGAGTAGTGTCAATTATAAACACTCTTTTACATTAAGAGTTGTATAATTTTTTTAAATTTGAAAGTGTCCGAGATTTGTGTCAATTATAAACACTCTGGTACATTAAGAGTTGTATAATTGTTTTTAATTTGAAAGTGTTCAAGAGTAGTGTCAATTATAAACACTCTTTTACATTAAGAGTTGTATGGTTTTTTTCAATTTGAAAGTGTCCAAGAGTTGTGTCAATTATAAACACTCGTTTACATTAAGAGTTGTATGGTTTTTTTAATTTGAAAGTGTCCAAGAGTTGTGTCAATTATAAACACTCTTTTACATTAAGAGTTGTATAATTTTTTTAAATTTGAAAGTGTTCAAGAGTTGTGTCAATTATAAACACTCTTTTACATTAAGAGTTGTATATTTTTTTATTTGAAAGTGTTCAAGAGTTGTGTCAATTATAAACACTCGTTTACATTAAGAGTTGTATAATTTTTTTAATTTGAAAGTGAATCACTAGCCGTGCGAGAGTTGTGTCAATTATAGTTTCAGACCGCGCGAGAGTTTCATAATTACAAACACTCTTGCAAACCAAATGAATCGTCGTTGCTCCAGGGGAATTTAACATAGATTTAAGGGAGATTTTATATATCTCTGAGAGTTATGGAGGTTGAAACCACCGCTGGGAAGTAAAATCCAGAGAGATATTATTCACAACCACGAATTACGCAACACTGGATCAATCCTATTCGAAAATCAAGGCAGTTAGTTGAGCACGAGCGGTTCACATTCAAATACTGCGAATAATCAACCCACAAAAGGGAAACGATGCTTACCCAGATGGAATCCATGCGTTAGATCCCTGCAATTCCACCCAATCTTCTCCGTGCTCGACGGGGATGGACGATGCACCAGCCGGCATTGCATATGTTCCGCAAAAGGGGTAGATCTAGCAAGGGCGGGAGCAGAACCGGAGGTGGAGTGGGCTCCACGGCTAGGGGGGGCGGCTCTGGGGCCCAGGACGACATAAGGTAGGAGGTCATAACGGCGGGGCAGCAGAGCGATGGTGTGGGAGCTGTTCTAGGCTCAGGGGGAAGCGAATGCTTTGGGTGAGCGAGAATGATCGGTCCGACATGTCTCTATGCGGCCCCACTCTTCACCACGTATGCAAGACCCGTCCCAACGCGGCCCCACCCTTCACCACGTATGCAGGACCCGTCCCAACGCGGCCCCACTGGTCAGGAATGTAACGGTCGAGGCCTCGTAACGTAACGCTCAATGCCCGACCCACCCCAATGTTGTCCCACCAGTCAGAATATAGCGGTCGATCCTTTGACCTGACGGCATCCCTCCGTCCGAGCGCCCGCGAGGGTTTCTTAACATGGCGAGGGGAAAAGTAAGGAAAAGTTAAGCGGCTAGGGGAAAGTGAGTAAAACTAACAAACCAAGGGCACGAAAATAGAAATTCCTTTCAAATATGGATCCACCATATACAACCAATCACGAGAGTACCACATACATAACATAACAGAAAGTCTCATACAAATTGTAGCACAAATAAACGAGGTACAGAAACACACATAGAAAAGGAAATGTTCACGAGCATAAAAAGATCAAAGAAGAAACAAGCTCGCGACGAGGCCCTTGTAAATCCCGCAGCACCCTAATAGATATCTTTCTCCCCCTTTGGCAACAAGACGCCAAAAAGGGAAGACAGGCCAATCTACGTGCCCCAACCACCAACATAAGTACGAGAGGGATCGGAGTTCCAGGTGGCGTGATCCCAAGCGTGTGGAGGGGGACCGGTGACGTCATCATCATTCTCTTCATCATTTTCAGACCACCTGCAGTTCATATTCACCCATTGATCCTTGGACGCGGTGACAGAGCTGGACTCAGGAGAGACATTAATATCGAGTTTCCTCATGTTGGCCTTCTCTCTCTTGGCACTATGCCTCCGGTCAACATATGCTTGGTACCCGTGGTCTTGCATGAAGCAAAAGGATTTCTTGATCTTCTTCATCAACTTCTTTGCCCAAGAGGGCATCCTCTCTAGCCTGGGAGGAGGAGAGACCTCCGCTCGATCCATAGCAGTAGACCACATTTTCCTCGGGAGGTCGCAAAAAAACACTAAACTCGAATTAAACGTGAATTCACATGAAATCTGAGTACTCGTTTTTCTTGGATAAGGTGGCAAAATTTGCTGACTTGGAGTGGGTCCCACATGTCAGTTAAATAAAAAATTATAATTATAAAAAATACCCATCATTCTTCCTCACCCAATTACCAGCGCCGCTGGTGGGAGCAGTCCTCTCCGATGACCTTGCTCGTGGCCGAGTGCCTCTATCTTGTCCACCGTCTTGAGGCCGAGATCCGCTGCCACTCCCTTATCCCCTCCCCGTGCCACTCTCTCCAAGTGCGCCCAAAGCCAGTGACCAAGTTGGCCATGACCAAGGAGGTGCGTGACAAGGGGCGCCCTGGGGTGGCGCCAGTGCGTGGATGGCGCGGCCAAGGATCATGACACGTGCGGACGGGGGCGTGCAAGGGGGTGCAGGAGCACGGCTAAGAGGATGTCCAGGAGGCTTGACAGTGGTGCTCGTATGTGAGCTCGGGGCGCGACAGTGGCGCTGGAGCTGAACGCGAGCATCGTCCGGTGCATCGACCTCTCCACTATGATCAGGCCGACGTCTTCCCGACCTACAAGCTGCATGTGGCCTCGCGTGCATCGTCCTCCGCCACCCCGCATGGTCGCTGGAGTGGCCTGCCACCGTGGTGTGTGTGTGAGAGAGAGAGGAGGAAAGAGAATAGTGAGGGGATTTTTCTTTTATTTATGGTATATTTTGACTCTTTAATGTGGGATGACAAATGGGACCCAGTCCACATGAGCAAATAGGACCCGGCATGTGGGTCTCTCTTCTGTCAGAAACGGCGTCAATTCGTGTTCAACTCGAGTTTATTGTTTTTCTCCTTAACAAAATATGGTAGATTTTTATCCGCAAATCGTAAAGTGATACAAAAGTTGAAATTTAAATCATAATATGGTTGTTTTATGCTAACAACTCGTGCACATTGTGCCATATTTGCTTCAAGACCAGACTGTTTCCGAAATTATTGCCATACTGTTTTCAGAATTTCAGACATGTGACTTTATCTCGTAGATTGATATATATGGGTGTGTGATATGACTAAGACATGCACAATGATACAAAAAAGGACATAAGTATAATCGTTGGAAAGCTTGCCATGCATTCATTGTAAAAAAAAAGAAGGTATACATGTAGTAAGTAGTGTTGTAAACAGTGTTGTAGCAAGGCATTATTCTCAAATGAAAATGAAGCCCCTATCACGGGTATACTTCAATGATGGATCGAAATCCCAATACTACAGAGATCTTGTAGTCCGTGAATCCGGCTTCAAATATAATCTTCCTCCACTGTTGTTCTTCTCGCTCACGCCCGCCCACGCGCATCATGAAGATATCAAACAAAAGCTGCGTCTCCCTGGTGGGCCCGTCCTTGCAGTTTGACCCCACCACAACATCAAAGATTATCACCTTTCCTTTGGCGGGGATGGCTTCCCTGCACCGTCTAAGCACCTTGATGGCATCTTCGTCGTTGAACAACTGCAAAAACCACTGTACGTAGTAGTTCATTGGTTTATACGTCAGTCCTTTGCCAAAAAAAAGGTTTATTACATTGGGTAGAAAAAATGAGAGAGAGAAAAATTTACATATGCTTTTGTCAAAAAGGAGAAAAAACGAACAAATGTAGAGTACCTTGAGTAGAACCGCGTCGGCGGGTGGGATGTACTGAAACGCATCCCCAGCGACAAATTGCACATTGCCGGTGGCTGCCTCTTTGACCACGTGTGGGAGGTCTAGCACGGTGCATTTCATGTTGGGCAGCGCCTTGGCAATAGCTTCAGCGACGCCACCATGGCCACCTCCAATGTCCACCAGGGATTCCACGCCCTCAAACATGTCGCCATGTTCACTCAGGAGGATATCCGTAAGGACGCGGCTGTCGGCGACCATGCCGGCGTTGAACATGCCGCCCATGCCCTTCTTGGCTGTCATCTCCGACCGCGTGCAGCCGTGCGCCGCCTCGAAGAGTGTGAGCTCTGACACCCGCTCGTCGGTGAACCAATCTGCTAGGCTGAAGAGGGCGGTCGCGGCGAGCGGGTCGACAAGCACAGGAACCATGGGGGATAGGGCTGGCACGAGTAGGCGGGATACGTGGGTGAGCTTGTAGTACACAGCGCCATCGTCGCTGTGCATGGAGAAGACACCAGAGATGGCGAGCACGCGCATGAGCCGCCCGAGGTAGGAGACCTTCGTCCCGTGGGTCCCGGTTTCTGCGGCGATGTCCGACAAGGTGGCGGAACCACCACGGCGGTGGATGGCCTCTGGGATCTGCAGATCTATGCTGGCCCTCAGTGCCACGGACTTGACATAAGCCAAGGAGAGGTTGTACAGCTCCGTCTGAGCTTGGAGGAACTCCTCCGTGCTCATCATCGCCTTGTTTTCACTAGTAGTGTGGACATGCCCCATGATGATAGAATATCTTGTCTTGTGTGGTGAGTGACACAAAAACCTTTGCTATCCCTCATCGCCCTCTTATAGCCTACTCCACTAGTAGCTAGAGTAGCAAACACCTCACTGAGGATAGCACTAAATTATTAGGCTTCAACGTGTGTATATTACTAGCTCTCTCCTTGTTATTTTATTAGCCTTGGACGTGTATAATCTTGGGGACCAACTGAAGTATATATTACTAAAACATATTATTATAAACTTTAGATGTTATTTTTTAATGGTATGATTTTTGTATTATATTATTTATTTTACATTGGTCGAATTAAGGACATAGATACACCGGCAAGCCTAATAAACTAATAAGTTGCCAGTAGTAAGGATAATTAATCCTTTTTCCGAAATGCGAGCAAAGCCTTGCATGTAGCTATGCACACAACCTTTAGGCTGGTCATAGTGCTAAGTAACTTAGACTAGTAACATGTATATGTTACTAGTTCATCTTACTATCTTTATAGTGGGTAGTAACATATGTGTGGTGTCATTTAAAGACTATTTAATTAGATTATAAACTCATATGTTATTGATATGTGTGGTGTTATGGTAACTAAATAGCTAAGTTACTACCTTTCTCTCTTTCTTTATTAATTATCATGCCATCACTAGTAGAAAACGACCCATTGATCTCGGTTGGTAAGGAGCATTAGTCCCGGTTGCCCAACCGGGACGGGGCAATCGGGACTAAAGCCCGAACCTTTAGTCTCGGTTGCCCCACCAACCGGGACAAAAGGGTGCACACGTGGCCGCTGCTCCGTGCGAGGGGGGCAGGACCTTTAGTCCCGGTTCGTAATACGAACCGGGACTAAAGGTTTATTTTTATTTTTTTCAAAAAAAAAAAAATTAATTTTTTTTCAATTTTTTCTTAAATCTTTGAATTATTTGAATTGTTAATCTCCCACATCTCTTATTTTAAACACTAATTATACTTAATCTTAGTTTAAATCATACTTACGGTCAAACTTCTCATCCGGTCACCCATCCTAGCACTACTCCACCCTCAGCACGCTTAACTTCTTCATTCCATCTCTCCCACCTGCGCGAAGGACCGTTATATCTTGTTGTCAAGACTAGTATATCAATCCTATTAACTCATATCGATATGTGACACGTTTTTATTTTTTGAAATTAAGAACAACTATTTATAGTAAACAACAATAAATAATTAATAATAATATTTTATTATAATGAAAGTAAAAAACTAATTAAATTAATATTTTATTCATTTTTGCCATTTATTCATTTAATATGACATAAACAATATCTTCAAATCTGTAAATCAAAATTTAACAAATAATATATCCATTATTATCAGAAAAATGCGAGGAATTCAAATATGACATAAAAAATACTAATAATTTAATTTCTGAAATATTTTTTTTTTGAATTTTAAGAATCCAAAACGGCCTAAGTATGTTGAAATCAAAGAGCTAATTTTTTCTGCACGTTTTGATAGGTTGTACTTTTTTTACATGGTATACAAAAGTTATGGCCATTTGAATTTTTATAACATTTTTTGTAAATTATGTCGAAATTTATATTTGTTAATTTTTGTAACAACTAAATCACTAAATCTTGTTAATTTTTGTAACAACGAAAATAATACTCAAACAAGAGACACTTGATTAATAGTAAAAGGAAGCAGCCATGTTGTTGCTTAGCCGCCGGGTCACCTTTTAGCATGTGAGAATTAACTAAAGCTGCCCAGCCGGCCCTAGCATCGCGTGTGAGACTTGACTAAAGCTGTCCAGCCGGCCCCACTTTCTTTAGTCCGGGTTGGTAATACGAACCGGGACTAAACGTCACACCTTTAGTCCCGGTTGGTGATACGAACCGGGACTAAAGGGATTGACACCGGGACACCCCTTTTAGTCCCGGTTGGTGATACGAACCGGGACTAAAGGTCCCGTTTGACCCGGGATTAAAGATTGCTGGCGTTCTAGTCGTTGGAACCGGGACTAATGCTCACATTAGTCCCGGGTCCAACTATAACCGGGATTAATGCTTCGAACTGGAATGGACGAATGACTCTTTTTCTACTAGTGCATGTCACCAGTTTGCTTATTTGGTATAGCTAAATTACTCCCACTATGACCGGCCTTATTCTTAGAACCAAAGTGTTTGGCAAGATCTATTAGAAAGATTATAAAAACCGGATCCCAAAAACAAATCACCAAGAAAAACGATAACTGTATCGCCAGCTCCCCGACAAGATCTAGCAAACAGCTGGCTGCTGCTTTCGACCCCGTGCCACAATCTCTCTCGCTCTCTCTCAGTGACTCGCAAGAGAAGAAGGAGCGCCTGGGCGTGGAGGCTTGAACTCATACAAAAGGAGCCCTAGTTCCGCACAGCCTATCCACAGAACAGCGCACACACTCCGGATGTCGCCGCCTTCACTATCTTTGGCCAAACCATCTTTAGCATGTAGATCGATGCGTAGACTCTCGCCATACCTGCCACCGACATCACTGTGGTGCCAAGTAGAACCACCATCCTGCGTGCTAGCCGCTCCGTCTCTCCTGCCTCTTCCATCTAGCGCCGCTCCAGAAGCGATGCTCCTAAGAGAAAACACAACGTCGTGGCGCCGCCATCGCCCGATCCGAAGATCTTATGGTTTACGTTGAAGTAGCACGATTTAGGTCGACACTGGGTGCACGATGATTCCTTCATCAATGTAACGATGTGGTAACGCCGCTATCACCCACCAATGGCTCAGTTTTCACCGGCACCTACGTCTCTCCGCCTCACTGTCGGGACTCGATAACTAGTTCGGCAGATCCCGGGATCTGTTAGCGAGTAAAGATAATTAATAATAGTACTTCATTCGTACGGGCTTATAAGTTTTCCTCATGTTAAAAATCAAACATTGAACCAAAATCAGGACATGGCACGAATCGAAACGGACTAAGGACCACCCCTTTCCAGGGATCAAAATGTAGGGAGATACCGGCGAATTCGGCGGCGGGGTACTCGGAGACTATCACGAAGCGTACCTAAAGACTAATAAGGCTAATATTGGTGTGTACATTTTTCCCAGGTCTTACATTCGATGGAAAGATGGTACAGAGATAGAAGCTTCACCGTGAGCCGGAATTGTAGATCTAGTAGCTTGATCGAATAAATTTACAAAAATTTGCAAGAATCATACATCAAGATCTGTAGAGCAGTTCTTGTTTGACCACCTTACGTTGAGATCTCAAACTCCATTTAATGAGTTCATCATATCTTGTCTTGATTGACCTACGATATATGCTTAGGGTTCTACCAACGAGGATCGCGGAAAATAAAGGCCAGTAATTGTCTGTTACCTGTCAGTGTACGTATGCATATGTCAGACCCTCATAGCAGACAACACATAAAAATGCTCCATGAATTCCGCAAGGCTTCCTAATATATACCATCTAGTACTATTTTACCCAACGCATGTGTCTTAGAGCGTCCGATCAAGCACCAAGCATGGAGATTAGATAACAAACGAACCCAGATTAGGTGCCAACGCGACTATTCATAGTGAGAGTAACATTGGTAGTAACATAGAGCTATATGCAGTGTTAACTGGGCATACTGATGACATGGCAAGCCGTTAAGTGATGAGAGAGATGATTGTGATAAATAGCTGCTCGTACCATTGACACGGCCTAAGATAGAATAAGCCAAGTTAATAAATAGTAAGAGTTTAGGTTGTAACATAGACTAAGCATGTGTAGTAAAAATTACTTCCCCTATGACTAGTTTGCAAAAACAAATATCAAGTTGTAAGAATCATACTATATACATCGAGATCTACAATTCCATTAATGAACTGATGATCTTAATTGACCACCAACATTGCATTGAGATCTCCAACCAGGCAAGAGTTGGTCAGGTATCCGTCTTGTTGCACAGTGAGGCAGCTGATTCTATAGCCTCTTCATTTTGAGACATTATGGTTTATGGTCGACCCCGGAACAAAACAAGAATTGTAAAAACTTGGGATTCAACACCATGATAAAATACTACCCTCATGATTAGACCATGTCCCTGAGATTTGATTAAAAAAGGTACATTAACGGTTAATACGTTATAATTAGATAAGTTATTTAGCTATGACGGAACTTAGGACCAAGAAAAAGAAGAAGAATGCACCAAAATGCAAGTGCGGCACCAGATGCTCGGTCAGATGTGAACATTTGTGTTTGTAGGAAGATTCTAGTCAGATGAGTTGTCAACATGTCTTGTTTTGCTATTCTAACTGAGCATATAGTAATGATCGCTTAGCATATCTCCTAAGATGAAATTAGAGTTCTGTATCAAATAGTCATATCATTCCTTTTTTTGCATACCTCCATTATAGTACTTTCCGAATTAATACCCAATCTCCCGTATAGTGAGTTCATGAGAATCTTGTAAACATATGCCATAGCATCGTCACCATTATTTTTAGCTTCTTGTCTGCTGGCAAAGAGATCTCGCACAAATATTTTGAAAGGACCAATCATCTCCTCAAACAAGTAATCCCTGAGTGGTACAATCTAATAACCCAAATCGCGGGCATACTCCAGCTCTTGGCTATAATATACAACAAACAATTCCCCGTTGGGAACATAAGTGTTTTATTTTGCTTTTAGTATGGCAAGAATGGGAGAGTAATAGTAGCAGGACAAACAACATTAGCCTCAATAAACCCAAACATATAATCCAATTCCAGGTCTTCCAAATTATCAAGACATGTTTTCCAGCAGGCATAGCAAATGTTTTCATTACATTTTTTGGAAATGGGTGCATTTATTAAAATTTAATGTTTACACCCGGCCTCTGCATAACCAAGATGCACACAGCTACACGAACGACAGAGCTTAGGTAAAAAGTAGACAAGCATTACACAAAGGCACTATCAAAATAAATAACTAGAATCTAAGACATATCAATCCTCAAATCACGTGGCCATCCATGTCGGGAGAAAATATCCCTCGCCGTGTCCTCCAATCGCGTACATCCCTCCATAAATAAGTCGTGAAACTCCATACGTTGGAGAATATTTCATGAACGGAGGATAGCCGTGGCACGATAGATAACCTGTAGAGGAGAAGACACAATGTTATTAAAAATCTTGTCATTTCTACAAAGCCATAGCGACCATATAATGGCAAGCGCTCCCACCCTAAACAAAGTTCTGTACTTATCACCAATTCCATGCAATCAATTACCAAAAACATTGGTTACAGAACTTGGCGGAGATATACCAGAAGCTATGTGGATGAATGACCATATAGAGCGAGCAAATTTACAATGAAAGAATAAATGGCAAATTGTCTCATCTTAATGTCAAAAAACACATTGTGTACTTCCATGCCAATTCCTCTTTGCAAGATTATCTTTTGTTAGAATTACCCCTTTCCGTAGATACCAAGCGAATATCTTCGTCTTAAGGGGTATTTTCATTTTCCAAATTTTATTATTATCATCGACCGGAATATCAGGTTGTATCAAGGCTTTATATAGTGAGCCAACATAAAATTTACCACTTTCCAGTAATTTCCATTTGAAGACATCAACACCGTCCGATAATTGTATTCTGGATAATCGTAATAATAGATTGTTCCAAGATACCAATCTAGGACCGATGGGACTTCTTCTGAAAGACACATTAGGAGGATAGTCTTCCATCACTGTGGAAATTGTATCCCCTTTATGTCTAACAATCTATATAGAGCCGGATATTGTTCGCGAAGAGTAGTTTGGCCAAGCCATCTATCTTCCCAAAACCTAATCTGTGATCCATCCTTAATCTCGAAAGCACCAAAACGAAAGAAATGCTTCTTGGTGGCCATAAGACCTTCCCAAAAATGTGAATCTCCGGGTTTCCAAACCACTTGAGACACAGCCTTGGACCCCACATATTTCCTCCATAACATGGTTTGCCAAACACCATCTTCTGAAAGTAGTTTAAAAAACCATTTGCCCAGGAGTGCGGTGTTTTTGACTTGCATATCGTGTATGCCCAGTCCACCAAATTCTTTCGGGCGGCAAACCACATTCCATCTGGACAGTCGGTATTTCTTTTTCTCACTATCCCCTTGCCAAAAGAACCTTGAATGGAAATAATCCACTTTGGTCAAGACCCCTTTTGGTAATTGGAAGAACGAGCTCATATATAGTACCATATTAGTAAGTACTGAATTTATAAGTACTAGTCTTCCACCAAGGGATAACAATTTACCTTTCCAACTATTAAGACGTTTCTGTAACCTTTCATCAACATGTTTCCATTCAGCAATTGTGAGACGCCGATAATGAATCGGTATTCCCAAATAATTGATTGGAAACTGGCCCTGACCACAGCCGAAAAGTTCAGCATATAGGCGAGCCACATTTTGGGCCTCGCCAAAACAATACAAATTACTCTTATGGAAATTTATTTTTAAGCCCAGATAGCTGCTCGAATGCTGATAATATCAATTTCAGATTCTTAGCCTTCTCCAGATCATGTTCCATAAAAAGAATTGTATCATCGACGTATTGAAGAATAGAAAGTACACCATAAATAAGATGTGGAACCACTCCTTCAATTTGACCATCAGCCTTTGCTCTCTCAATAAGGATAGCCAACATATCAGCCACTATATTAAATAGTAAAGGCGATAATGGATCCCCTTGTCTCAGTCCTTTCTTGGTTTGGAAGTATTTGCCAGTATCTTCATTTACTTTAATGGCAACACTACCCCCAGACACAAACGACTGAATAAGAGAGCGCCACTTCTCAGAGAAACCTTTCATACGGAGAGTTTGCTGGAGGAAAGACCAATTAACTTTGTCGTATGCCTTCTCAAAGTCAATCTTGAACAATACACCATTTAATTTTTTGAGTGTAGTTCATGGATTGTTTCATGCAAGATTACAACACCATCTAGGATATTTCTTCCTTGCATGAACGCGGTTTGAGACGGGCTAACAACATTGTCAGCAACTGAGTTTAGTCTAATCGTGGCAACCTTCGTAAAAATCTTAAAGCTAACATTAAGCAAGCAAATTGTACGATACTGTTGTATACGTTCTGCATTGTTAACCTTACGTAGTAAAATTTTGTTGCCAAAGTTAAGTCTAAAGAGATCCAATTGTCCGACTTGTAAAAACCCAAACAAATTCATCAGGTCCTCTTTGATAACGTCCCAGAATTTTTAGTAAAATTCCGCTGGGAAACCATCGGGTCCTGGTGCTTTGTTATGTTCCATTTGAAAAACCGCTTTCTTAACCTCTTCCTCGATATATGAGGCAGTTAGAAAGTTGTTTTCTTCATCAGAAACCTGGGGAATATCAGACGTTTGGTACTCATCCATAGAGAAAGAATTCTCCTCTGGGGCCCCAAACAAGGATTTATAATAGGTAGTGATATATGACTTCAGATGCTCCTGTCCCTCAATCATACCTTCATCCTGAAACAAAGAATGAATAAGTTTCTTCTTATGCTTGCCATTGGAAACAACATGGAAGTATCTAGTATTCGCCATCTCCTTCCAGGATAAATTTTGCTTTAGAGCGTTGGTACCATTTGAGTTCCTCCTCGCGCAGAAGTCGGGCTATCTCCGCATTCGATTGGCTTTTAAGCTCCATTTCCTGTGCAGTTAATGGCCTGACTTCTGCGGAAGCCTCTAAGTCCTCAATTATAGATGTTAGGCGTAATTTTTCGTTTTTTAGGTTACCAGCTGTGTGCCTGGCCTAGCCCCGAAGGAACTTGCGTAAAGAACGCATTTTGTTATTCCATTGAAGAATAGGCGTTTGGCTATTGACCGTTTTTTCCCAAATATCTTTAACCATCTCGTAAAAGCCATCACGGATCATCCAACCGAGTTCAAATTTAAACTCATTCGTATACTTCCGTGGCGGTGAACCAAAAGATAAAATTAAAGGAGCATAACCCGACAAAGCCTCCATACGTTCTAGAGCGCTAACAGTTACCATAGGGAAATTTTGTTCCCAGTCAGTATTCATAAGCACTCTATCTAATTTTTCGTATGTTGGCTCCGGAAGACTATTAGCCCATGTAAATTGCCTTCCTAACATTGTAAACTTTCTCAAGTCCAGACTGTCTATAACAGCATTAAACAGAAAAGGCCAATGTTCATCGAACCGGCCCCGACTCTTCTCGCGAGGAAATCTGAGTAAATTAAAATCCCCTCCTATAAGAATAGGGTATGGATTATCCTTTGCCAAATTCACAAGCTCACGTAAAAAGTCAGCCTTATAAACATCCTGAGCGGCCCCATATACGGCGACTAAAGACCATGTGAAATTGTCAGCCTTGTTACGGATATGGAGTTTTATAAAAAAATCTCCCACCGAACTAGCTAAAACTTCCATAGTCTCATCTCTAACGCCTAACAGGATGCCCCTAGATTGACCGTGTGGCGGACATGATATCCACGTAAAGTCCACTCCACCAGAAAGGCGATTGAGTAGGGCTTGTGAAAAATCCCGTCTACCAGTCTCAGAAATACCCAGAAAATCCAATTTATGGTCTCTCACACAATCAGCAAAGAATAAATGTTTAGCCAAGTCCCTAAGACCTCTGCTATTTGAAAACATTCCATTCATTGAGAAAATATAGGAGATTTAGATACACGGGATCTCTTTCGCGATCGCTGGCTCTTTGATTTTCGACCAGAAGCTTTCAACTCATACATAGAGGCAAGCCCGGTCTCATCAAAGTCCACCTCCGACACTTCACCGACTAAGTGAGAAAGGAGTTGACCATCTACTGTGACATGCAACTCCTCCTCCTCAATTAGTGAAGCATCAGGAAAAACACCGACCTTAGGAGTAACCGTTAGACGGTCAACCTCCATGTGTCGCAAAACATTAGAAGAAAAAGATACTTCCTGTACAGAGCTACCCAAACTAATGCCAACATTGGCTAGCTTAGAAGAAATAACAGGAGTAGAAAAAGACAAAAAGGACTTCGGAGAATTCATTATACCTGGCAAATCTAAGTTCCTCTCCGCCTTACGCCGCATGGCCTTGAGCATGGAGTCCTCATCAGTCGCAGACGCCCCAGAGGCATCGACTCCATGGAGCGCGCTCCGCCTGAAGGTTGTGCCACTCCCCTGCACAGCGACTGGCGAAGCGTCACCAGGAGAAGAAACCCATGGTGGAGACCGAGGCATCCCAGACCCCTCCTGGATCCGGTCACCCCCATCAACCACCGAAGTCTCCTGATCCACCAATGTATGCGAGACGACCCTAGGTGTCCCCAGGTCCTCACTGACCGGGGGTACACGGTCATCCTCCTCGTCATGGTTGGCCAACCCCGCCTGGGTCGGACCAAGCACGACAGCATCCCGAAGCTGGACACGAACGTCGCGGTCAGCCGACCCCTCCTGGGTCAGCTTCCGCGAACACACCGAAGGAATAACCTCATCAAGTACAGGAGTGGACACAGGAATAGACCTGCCCTAAATATGCGTGCTGGACCTCACTGGCGAAGCTGGGCAAGACCGCCGAGCAGGAATGGAAACCGAACGAAGAGCCTCCTGTAACTGATCCTGAGAAACTCGAGGCTCTGAAGTAGAACCCTTCCCGCGAAGAGGGGAATCCAAAGGAAGAGCATCCAGAAGTTGATGACCTCGTGGGGTACCGGATTAGCATTAAAAGGGGTGACCGCAAGAACCCTCTGCACCCCCTAGCTAGAAGATGTAGGCACAGAAGAACCCTGCATAGCCGAGGAAGATCCAAAACCCACCCCCTGAGTAGTAGCAACAGCCTCAGAAGTATCCATAGCATCCTCAAAATGCTTCCCATTGGCATCATCATCCGCATCATCATCTCCTTTTCTCCACAAGAAAGGAACAAACTCTGGTTCCGGAATATAACCTTCAGGCTCAATCCGGAAACGAAACTCAAATACCTTATGCTTAGCCACAGCATCTGACACAATAAAGTCGCCCAATGTATCCTTCGCCTTGAGAAAAACCTTCATATCAAACAGCTCTACGAGAATACGGACGACCCCCCGCTTCTGCAGGCTGAACAGATCCACATCAAGAGTGTTCCCCATGAGTCCTCCAATAACCCACAAGCCATGAAAGGATCGCAAAATATGGGGTACCCCCTCCACATGTAGCCAAACCTGTTGCATCTCAAGCTTATGCGGCACCTCCTCCATCCTGTAAACCGAGAAGGTCAGCTGAGCGGTACTGAGCGGAACAGTCATCAGAATTCCATCCACCCTGTCCAGATCCTCAAACGTCGGGAAGCTCACTAAGAAGGCTGAGTCTCCATGTGGCACCGCCTCCCACTTCCACTGAACCTGCACCTGGCACCGCCTGGCAATTTGTCTCTGAACAACCTTCGCTGAAACCATCGGGCAAGAAACTCGTACCAGAGAAATAGGGGTCTGACTATGCGCAAGATGATCCCGAGTCACAGCATCTGGAATCTGGGTGAACAGAGTCTGGTCATTGCTAATACCAGCCATATACGGAGTTAAGCGCGGTTGCTTCAGCACCGGACACCTCAGTGTGGGATGTGCCGCGCAATCACAAATGTAACAATAGTGGACCGCCTTACAATCCATGGTTGCATGAGTATTAACCGCACACTTCCAGCACCGAACAAACTTGCTAGTCTTCTTGCCCCAACAACAGAAGATACATGCGAAGTCGCAACAGCTGGTGCACCTGTAGTGCCCTGATGACAAGTGTATGGATAGTGAGCTTGTTCACCCTGAGCTGGAATAGACGTAACAGACTGACCAGGAACCTGAGGCTGAGGGACCCCATTCTGACCATAACCCTGCTGCTGAACCTGCTGATTCTCCTGCTTCTTCTTCTTCTTCATCCGTTTCTGAACAAGAACACCAACAGCCCCAAGACCCACCGCGAACTGCTGCCCCGACCCTCCAAGCGTCGGTGAAGCAGCTGCCATCCCCTGCGAGCCACACGGGACAACACTGTTCCCCACCGTCGAACCTCGGTAAGGCGGTTGAAGGGGCTGCTGAACAAATTGCGAAGCCTGATAGTTGAAGTAAACCGCTGGTGGCTGAAACTGATTTGTAGGCCACGATGGCATCCCCTAGTAGAGCGCCCCGGGCGGCGGCATACCTGGCGGCCCAGAGAAGGAAGGCGGACCAAAGTTCATCAGATTGACGGCCTGAAACTGATGAACGATCGCCGGCTGCATGCCATGCGACCCAGGAGCGCGAGCTAGGGAAGGCGCAGCGGCAGGAGCAGGTACCACGGCAGGAGCAGGAGTACCCGCGGCAGGAGCAATTTGATTGGGGGCCTGCCATGGGTACAGCAGCGGCAACCACCTCTAGGAACGAGCGGCGCCCTGGCGATTCCCTCCCTGGAATTGGTGCTCCTGGCGGCGGAACCTGGGGCAATGGCGAGGCGGAGGAGCACGTAGACTGATAGGTTACAGGCGACGTGCGGGTAAGGATTGACGGACCAGTGTCCGACCGAAACCGAGTAGCAAACCTCCTCGCGATTGCAGTCCAAGAAAAGATCAGCTCAGGTACGATCAGAATAGGTCCCACACTAGTTGCCACCTCAGCCTCCACAACTCCCGTACACACACGATCAGACGAGGGCAGCTTGAAAACCGGATCAAGGGAACGGCCTGCATGTACGTGATCCATCGCCGCCGCCGCAAACTCAGCAAAAACCGGCGGCGCAGACAACCGCCGAGGAGGCAGCGGGCCTCTCCAAGGCTTCACCTTCGTACCCCTGGCCAGCCTCAATCCCGACGGGGAAGCACCCACACCATAGCTCCGTGGCGATGACGACCTTGGACGCTGAACGGCAGGCTTTGGCGACAGAGTACCGCACGACGACGAAGGCGATCTCCTTTCCCAGAAACGTGACGCCGGGGTGGGAAACCCAATCTCCTCCCAGAAATCCTGCTTGAGCTCGTCGTCGGTCTTCCGTCGATGGCGCGCCACCGTAGTCCATCCAAGTTCGCCGGAATCATCCTCCAACGCCTCTAGGGTTTCCCGCGCCGCAGAACCGTCCGCTCCAACTGATTTGGAGTCAGACCCAAGGCAGCGGAACCTCGATCCGGACGACCCCGCCGGCGACATACCCCCAGGCGCCAGGGTTAACCGCCGCCTTGAGGCCCTCACCATTCCTCGCCTTGTCCCAGGCGCATCTGTTGTAAGTTTATGCACCGTGGTAGATGGTTATTTTGGTTTCTCCTAAAATGGAAGATTTTCACTTCCCCGGCCTCTCCACCAACTAGGGATGCACACAACCATTAAGCATGAGTACCAGGATTTTTAAACTTGGTTAACCACCAAGCCTGGTCCTCAAGATAAATTGCATGAGTACCAGGAAAGCCTGGTCCTCAAGTATAAATAGGAACCTTAATTCGCTTCCGTGAGGATTTGAACTCAGGTGTCGGGTTTATACATCCACTCCCCCAACCAGTTGAGCTAGGCTCACTCTCCATATGGATATAAAAAGATTATGCCATAATAATATGGCTTGTACGTATAAGCTTGACCTCCATAGTAACCATGCCGAATGAATGCATCAAGGTAACTTGTAATGTCGTCAAGTCTATCATTTTGATCATAATAATCTATTCGATATATCAGAGTAAATAATAGCGTATAAAGTTTCATCCTATTATTTTCACCCGTGGGATGGACTACGGGGGTGGACACGCGGCTCCATGGTGGCAGAGCCCGGGTCTCCCGGGGAGGCGGGCCCTGCTGCATGGGATTCCCTGTTACAGAGAGCTCACACGCCCTTTCCTACCCTAGGTCATGAGAAGGTGGGACGCACGCATGGCCTGGGCCCATTGTTAGTGGCTACATGTCGGATATCACTCTGTGAGAGGCGTTTGGAGGGAGACATGCGCTCGCCGCCCACCGGGATGTTGGCCCCGTCTATGCCGACGTGGCAGCGGAAACCCTCGCCCTGTGTAGATTGTCATGGCTGAGGGACAATGGGGAAGAGATAACGCTTGCCCTCCGCTGGTTCTCGTCGCCAGGAAACGACGTGGAGGCGGAAACCCTAGCCACCACGGGCTCTCGTGGCTGAGAGCTGAGCTAGAAGCGGAAACTATGGTCATCGCGAATCATCACACCGAGGTTGTACAATGCGCCTCGGCGAGGTAGTTTTGTGGGTCCCGACCATATGCTCGCGGCAAGGTAGTATGGTGGGTCCCGACCATGCATAGGTGCAACTTCGGCGTGCCCCTCGCCTCTTATATAGATACACCTCGGTGCATCTCTCCGTCAACATTAAATCTATTTTTTCGCGTAGTTTTCTTCCCTCTAGCTCACTTCCTCATGGTTCTGCTAATTTCGCCCAGCTCGCTGGTCGCTCCAGTAGGGTTCTAAGCGGGTAAGGATGTGATTGTTCGACATGGCTACACACCCCACCTCGCCACATGGCTTCACCTCTTAGGCATTAGACACCATGATGCCACCAAGTAGCACGGCATTCCTTGCGGTTTCGCCTATGCTTCGTGGCACCTTTGTTCCTTTCCGCTCCTGTTTCTTCGTCTTGCCATCGCCCGATAACTAGATGACGCTTTTCTGTTGGTAGGCTCAAGTGAAGGACGCCTCTATAAAATCTCCTTCCAACACGTTTTTTACCACGAGTTTTATCAACTTTTACGGCAGTTGGTACAACCGGCATCATGGTTAGCAGATGTTGATGGCAGACAACAGTGACCACACGATGGTAGCCGGGAGTGTACGACGCGGCCAGGGATGAAGAAAGGTCATGTAGGTCCAATCGTGGACTCAATCGTGTATAGATGCTTTCTGTGTATCGTATAGAGTCTTTGTGTGCGAGGAGGAAGAAAGGTCGTCATGTAGTTCTAAAGTCTGGTTGTGGTCTCAATCCTGTATAATGGCTTCGTGTGCATTGTATAGTCTTTGTGTGGGTTTATTACTTGTTGTACACTTAGCGGTACGTGCTTACGTAGCAATGTAATTGGTATTTGTTGTAATCGTCGTCTAAAATGTTTGCTTTTCTCGCATATCGTTTGCACTTTTTGCCAAGCTATGTATCTGAGTGTTAATGTAATATTTGTGTTCATGTATGCTATAAATTAAAGTCTCTTTTTGTATCCATTGTCTTCTCATTGATAAGAACCCATGAAGTATTTACCATAATCGTTCCGTGTGTATGCTAAAGGTCTGCTTTTGTGTCGGTTGTCTTCTCTGCAATAAGAACATGTGTGTTGAAGTGTATAAGTGGATTGCACTGATCTTTTCTATCAGTTCAGACTTTTTGTTGCGTTGGTAGTGCATGAAGCTTAACATAATATCAGAACCTAAGGTCTCGAGTTCGAGTCCTGGCTTTCGCAATTTATCCTAAAATTATTGTTGATCCCTCTATGTCCACGTATAGGCCTTTTGAGTCATACGTGAGTTTCGCGCGCCGTCGCTCTCTTCCGGTTGCACGTGCTGACTTCTCTCCGTTCGTTACACGTGAGAGGGGGTGTTGAAGTCTATAAGTGGATTGCACTAGCCTTTCCATCAGTTCGGACTTTTGGTTGTGTTGGCTAGTGCATGAAGCTTGAAATCGTATCAGAGCATAAGGTCTTGACTTCGAGTCCTGACTTTCGCAATTTATCCTAAAATTTACGTTGACCCCTCTATATCCACGTATAGGCCTCTTGAGTCATACGTGAGTTTCGCGCGCTGTCGCTTTCTTCCGGTTGCACGTGCCAACTTCTCCCCGTCACACGTGAGAGAGGGTGTTGAAGTGTATAAGTGGATTGCACTAATCTTTTCCATCAGTTCGAACTTTTGGTTGCGTTGGCTAGTGCATGAAGCTTGACAACGTGAATAGGACAAAGCGACTTACATGAAAAGTCTTTTTCTTCTGCTCGAAAATAAATTTTTGTCCACGTGTTGATGCTTCTGTTCCGGGCATCATATTGAATACATCCTTGGTATTTATTACCACGTACACCTTATAATACTCAAAAAAGAGACTCAGCAGAGTATTTCTTTGGTTACGCCACGATTAGCAAGGTGGATTTCGCGTTTCTCGGTACATTGACTTTGACGGTATGTGGTATCGCACGGACGTAAACATTCTTCTATATGCGTTACATGACGTTTAATGCCATGTCAAGCCAGAGTCCGGCCAAGGTCACGTTTTTTGAAATGGTTGCTGCTGAAGGAAGCTATAGAGCTATCAATGTAGAGATGCTTTCCGCGTGCATTGTTCTATCATCGGCTCAGGCGCTATTGCGGGTTCACATAGCGGTGGGTCTTTTTTGGTCTTTCTGGGAGAGCCCGACGGTGGACTCCAATAACAAAGCTGGTTCACATAGCGGTGGGTCTAGATAGGCACTACTGAAAAAAGGGTCTTCAATTCAATGTGAACAACGAAAACAGTCCCGGCCTGGCACAGCCCGCGACTAGTGGGAGCACTAGTCCCGGGCCGTGAGGTCTCTAACGGCTAGAAACGGCCATAGTCACTAGTCTCGGGCCGAACCAGGTCATACGGCCCGGGACTAATAACCTGAAGTAGGCCAGCTGATCCTTTCATGGACTATTAGTCCCGTGTCGAATCACGGCCCGAGACTAGTTGTCCACCACTATATATTCTGCCTCATGTCCTGCTGTCCTAAAGCATATGGTGGCCATTTTTCTCAAAAAAGCAAGAGAGTTTATGCCATTTTTTTCTCAAGATTTGTCAAATTTAGTTTGCAACACCTAAACCAAAGCTTTAAAAGGTTAGAACTTTATTCTTTCATCTCTTATTGCTACTTTAGCTCTATAATGCTCTAGAAGTATAGAGATATGGATCAAATACATGCATGCTCTAGAAGTAGCTAGAAGGATTTTGATATATATGTGTAACAAATTTTGATTAGGCACATAGTTACTAAAAATTGAAATGTGTAATTTTAGAGTTTAAGATCTTAGAATGGAATGAGGTTTTCACTGATAGAACAATAATAAAAAACTCCACATTTATCATGTTGATTGTTTTCTCCAATTCACAAAATTGGTGCATGTAAATTTTTCAAAATTCAAAATTAATGCTCTAGAAGCTCTCAATATAACTTGTAATAATTTTATCATGTTGTGTAATGGTTTTTGATATACTTTTACTATAATGCAGATGGTCCGGGAATGGATGTACGGTACTGATCGACGCTCTGACAAGTTCATTAATGGCGTGCATGAATTCATCCGTGTTTCTGATGCAAACAAGTGCAATGGTTTTGTATTCTGTCCATGTAATGGATGTAGGAATCAGAAGTATTACTCTGACTCAAAAACCCTTCACAAAGTCCCGCTTCATGCCCAGTTATAATTGTTGGACCAAGCACAGAGAGAGAGGGGTTATAATGGAAGACAATGAAGAAGAGGAGGAGGATGACAACTATCATGGTTTCCCTGAGTACGGAGATACTTCCATGGGGGATGCTGAAGGGGAGGATGAAGAAGAGACACATGATGAACCTGCTGATGATCTTGGTCGGACCATTTCCGATGCACGAAGAGATTGTGAAACTGAAAAGGATAGGGAAAAGTTCAATCACATGTTAGAGGATCACAAAAAGTTGTTGTACCCAAATTGCGAAAATGGTCTGAAAAAGCTGGGCAGCACACTAGAATTGCTGCGATGGAAGGCTGAGTGTGCTATACCTGACTCCTCATTTGAAAATTTGCTGAAAATGATGAAGAATATGCTTCCAAAAGATAACGTGTTGCCCGCCAGTACGTACGAAGCAAAGAAGGTTGTCTACCATCTAGGTTTAGAGGTTCAGAAGATACATGCATGCCCTAATGAATGCATCCTCTACCGCGGTGAGGAGTATGAGAATTTGGATGCATGCCCGGTATGCACTTCACTTCGGTATAAGATTAGACGAGATGACCCTGGTGACGTTGAGGGCGAGCCCCCCCCCCCCCCCCCCCCCGAAAGAGGGTTCCTGCCAAGGTGATATGGTATGCTCCTATAATACCACGGTTGAAACGCTTATTCAGAAACAAAGAGCACGCCAAGTTGTTCCGATGGCATAAAGAGGAACGTAAGTCAGACGGGATGTTGAGACACCCCGCTGATGGGTCGCAATGGAGAGAAATCGATAGAAAGTACCCGGACTTTGCAGATGACGCAAGGAGTTTAAGGTTTGGTCTAAGTACAGATGGCATGAATACCTTTGGGAAGCAGAGCTCCAGTCACAGCACCTGGCCCGTGACTCTATGCATCTATAACCTTCCTCCTTGGTTGTGCATGAAGCGGAAGTTCATTATGATGCCAGTGTTGATCCAAGGTCCGAAGCAACCTGGCAACGACATTGATGTGTACCTAAGGCCATTAGTGGAAGAACTTTTACAGTTGTGGCACGAACCCGGGATACGCGTGTGGAATGAGCACAAGCAGGAAGAATTTAACCTCCGAGCATTGCTTTTCGTAAAAATCAATGATTGGCCTACTCTTAGTAACCTTTTAGGACAGTCAAACAAGGGATACAATGCATGCACACACTGTTTAGATGAGACTGAAAGTATATATTTGGAACATTGTAAGAAGAATGTATACAATGAGCATCGTCGATTTCTTTTGGCCAAGCATCCCTTAAGAAAGAAAGGCAAGCATTTCAACGGTCTGGCATGTCACCAGACGAAGCCTAAGGAGCGTACTGGTGCTGATATATTTGATATGGTCAAAGATTTGGATCAAATGGTAACCTTTGGAAAGAGTCCTGGAGGAAAACCTGTTCCGAAGGACGCTGAAGGACACGCACCCATGTAGAAGAAGAAATCTATATTTTGGGAGCTACCATATTGGATATTCTTAGAGGTCCGCTCTGCAATCGATGTGATGCATGTGGCGAAGAATCTTTGCGTGAACCTTCTAGGATTCTTGGGCGTGTATGGGAAGACAAAAGATACACCGGAAGCATGAAAGGACCATCAACGTATGAAAGACCCAGATGGCCTGCATCCAGAATGGTTTCAAGGTCATGCCAGCTATGCTCTTACCAAACAAGAGAAGGAAATATTTTTTGAATGCCTAAGCAGTATTAAGGTCCCGTCTGGCTTCTCGTCGAATATAAAGAGAATAATAAATATGGCAGAAAAAAAGTTCCAAAACCTAAAGTCTCATGACTGCCACGTGATTATGGCGCAAATGCTTCCGATTGCATTGAGGGGGCTTCTACCAGATAATGTTCGAGTACCCATTGTGAAGCTATGTGCATTTCTCAATGCAATCTCTCAGAAGATAATCAATCCTGAAGATCTACCACGGTTACAGAATGATGTGGTCCAATGTCTTGTCAGTTTTGAGTTGGTGTTCCCACCATCCTTCTTCAATATTATGACGCACCTGCTGGCTCACCTAGTCGAAGAGATTTCCATTCTCGGTCCTGTATTTCTACACAATATGTTTCCCTTTGAGAGGTTCATGGGAATCTTAGAAATATGTTCGTAACCGTGCTAGGTCAGAAGGAAGCATCTCCAAGGGCTATGGAACAGAGGAGGTCATTGAATTTTGTGTTGACTTTGTTCCTGACCTTAAGCCGATTGGTCTTCCTCAATCGTGGTATGAGGGGAGACTGAGTGGAAAGGGTACTCTAGGAAGGAAATCAATAATATGTAGGGACGGACATTCTTACACCGAAGCACATTACACCGTTCTACAGAATTCTATCTTGGCAGCCCCATATATCGAGGAACACAAGAAAATCTTACGCTCCAACAACCCTGGAAAGCATGACTCTTGGATTAGATATGAACACATGAAGAGTTTCGGCGGTTGGTTGCAACATCTCATAAAAAACAACACTCTTAGAGATCAGCTATATTTGTTGTCTAGGTCACCATCTTCGACTATATCGACTTTCCAAGGGTAGGAGATAAATGGGTATACATTTTACACGATAGCCCAAGATAAAAAGAGCACCAACCAAAACAGTGGTGTCCGCTTTGATGCAACAGACAACAATGGTTGAAATACCACATATTATGGTTACATAGAGGAGATATGCGAACTTGACTATGGACCTTCTTTTAAGGTCCCCTTGTTTCGGTGCAAATGGGTCAAGATGACAGGAGGAGGGGTTGAGGTAGACAAGAAATACGGAATGACATCGTTGGATCTCAACAATCTTGGGTACTTAGACGAACCATTCGTCCTAGCCAATGATGTGGCTCAGGTTTTCTATGTGAAGGACATGTCTACCAAACCTATAAAAAGAAAAAATAAGAAAAAGAATACATCAGACGATGAGCCAAAGCGCCACATAGTTCTTTCAGGAAAAAGAAACATCGTGGGAGTGGAGGACAAGACAGACATGTCAGAAGATTGTGATAAGTTTCATGAAATTCCTCCCTTCGCGGTGAAGGATGACCCAAGCATCATGTTAATGAATGAAGATGCTGCATGGATATGACGGGATAAGAAAGGAACACACACGAAGAAATGATATGTAATAATTGTAACATTTTATGAGCGAGGATGCTCCATGTGTCCATTTTTATAGTGTTGTCTGCAAAAATTTTGAGTGTGTTAGTCCCGTTTTGTGGCTGGACCGGGACTAAAGGAGGGCCTTTAGTCCTGATTCATATTTACCATTAAGATCTGATCTCCAAACGCGTGAGGTCACATATTAGGGAGTGCCTCTATGACTAGTTTCTCGGAGATGCCGGAGGACTGGGCTCCGGCGGCATCTCCCTGAAACTGGCCGTAGTGGTGTCCCTGCTCTCGAAAACCATCTTGCAGCTTGTAACTTCTCTAACTAGGTCAATACGCCTGGGAGCTAACTAATTTCACATATTAGGAAGTGCCTCTATGACCAGTTTCTTGGAGATGCCGGAGGACTGGGCTCCGGTGGCATCTCCTGAAACTGGCCGTAGTGGTGTCCCTGCTCTCGAAAACCATCTTGGAGATGCCTCAAACTGGCTGGAGGACTGGACTCACAAGGATGCCTATTTATAGTACAAGCAGCTCGGCATAATGTCGACACTCATGACATAATGTCGACACTCACCCCTATTATTAGTGCTGGCTCATGTTTTTTCCCGGTTGGTGTCTCCAACCGGGACTAAAGGTTCATCTTTAGTCCCGGTTGGTGACACCATCCGGGACAAGGTACAAGCCGCACGACATAATGTTGACACTCACCCCTATTATTAGTGTTGCCTGGCCCAGTCTGCCGCAATCCCTTCAGTCGCGGTTGGTTTCTCCAACCGGGACTAAAGATGAACCCTCTCTTTATAGGCATTTCCCTCTATTTATTAGGTAACACTCAAGACATTTATTAATATTAAAAACCGGGACAAACCTGGACTAGCTAACACTCAGGACTAAAGCCGCCCCCTTTAGTCATAATCATGCCTAGTCCTATAGTACGCAACTTCAGGGTCTTCTTCGTCATCGTCATCATCATCGTCCTCATTATCGTCATCTTCACCTGCCACTCCGGGGATCCTTAGCCCATCCATGGCATATACCAGGGGCCATTCCAGCCTCGGATTCACGGAGGGCGGGGGAGGGGTCTCCTGGAAGACGATGTCGCTGCCACCGAGCCGGTGTGGGGCCTTTTTGTGGCTCTGTGGCGGGTGGACTCGTGGGCACCGCAGGCAAGGATGGTCTCCCCCGGCGATGTAGCGCATCACTCCGATGATAGTACGGTTCACCCACCACAGATGATGGCCGGCTTCGTTGTGGTTCACTGGGGGCGGGCCATCAGCCTCGTACCTGGCGAGCTCCCTTTCCTGCCTATTAACGAAGAAGGTATTCCGGGTGTCGTAGTTGTCGGGATCCCACTGGGGATCCATCCGCTGCTCCGGCGTGAGCTCGTGGTAGAAGTGGTTTGTGATGGCCGCCTGGCGTGCAGAACCTTGAGGGACAGGAGGGATAGGAACCCCTCCAGCGCTCAGCATCCAGCCGGCGGGCGGCCGGTAGCCCGGCGGATAAGGGTAGTTGGAGGCGCACAACGCCTCGGTCTCCTCGAGGGTCAGAATGGCCCAGTAGACGTTGTCCATTCTTCTAAGAGAGGAAGGTGTGGATGTGTGGATAGCCATGGCACGATCGCCCTAAATATAGAGGGAAAGGGCAGGAAAACTTTGCGTGAAGCTTTGGGAAATGGCGGGAAATATCTTTAGTCTCGGTTAGTGACTACATCCGGGACTAAAAGCTCTCGTAGAAAGGAAAGGGCGGGAAAACTTGGCGGGAAGCGGTGGGAAATATCTTTAGTCCCCGTTTGTGACTACAATTTGGACTAAATGGATATTATATTAAGATTCTTTATATTTTTCTGATAATAATAGACATATTATTTGTTTTATTTGGATTATTACAATAAAAGATATGATTTTCCAAAGTTTTTATATTTGATTTGAATTAAAAAAAAGAAAATTTACAAATGAAATAATTTATAAATGATGCAAATAGATAAATGGATATTATATTAAGATTCTTTATATTTTTCTGATAATAATAGACATATTATTTGTTTTATTTGGATTATTACAATAAAAGATATGATTTTCCAAAGTTTTTATATTTGATTTGAATTAAAAAAGAAAATTTACAAATTAAATAATTTATAAACGATGCAAACAGATAAATGGATATTATATTAAGATTCTTTATATTTTTCTGATAATAATAGACATATTATTTGTTTTATTTGAATTATTACAATAAAAGATATGATTTTCCATAGTTTTTATATTTGATTTGAATTAAAAAAAGAAAATTTACAAATGAAATAATTTATAAATGATGCAAACAGATAAATGGATATTATATTAAGATTCTTTATATTTTTCTGATAATAATAGACATATTATTTGTTTTATTTGGATTATTACAATAAAAGATATGATTTTCCAAAGTTTTTATATTTGATTTGAATTAAAAAAAGAAAATTTACAAATTAAATAATTTATAAACGATGCAAACAGATAAATGGATATTATATTAAGATTCTTTATATTTTTCTGATAATAATAGACATATTATTTGTTTTATTTGAATTATTACAATAAAAGATATGATTTTCCAAAGTTTTTATATTTGATTTGAATTAAAAAAAGAAAATTTACAAATGAAATAATTTATAAATGATGCAAACAGATAAATGGATATTATATTAAGATTCTTTATATTTTTCTGATAATAATAGACATATTATTTGTTTTATTTGGATTATTACAATAAAATATATGATTTTCCAAAGTTTTTATATTTGATTTGAATTAAAAAAGGAAATTTACAAATGAAATAATTTATAAATGATGCAAACAGATAAATGGATATTATATTAAGATTCTTTATATTTTTCTGATAATAATAGACATATTATTTGTTTTATTTGGATTATTACAATGAAAGATATGATTTTCTAAAGTGTTTATATTAGTTTTGAATTAAAAAATGAAAATTTACAAAAAAACAATTAGTCGCGGGTCGTGGCTGGACCCGGACTAAAGGTTGCCTACGCGCGCGAAAACGAAGCGGCCAAAAAAACCCTTTAGTCCCGGGCCGTGGCTTAACCCGAGAATAAAGGGGGGTCTTTAGTCGCGGATTAAGCAACGACCCAGGACTAAAGACCCTTTAGTCCCGTCCCTTTGATTGACCCTCGACTAAAGGGGGGGTCCCTATATATTCTGTGCGCCACCGCCCCTGCCCAGCACTTGGCATTCCTCGACGCAGCGAAGACGAAGCACACAGACGCATCGAAGACGACGCAGGGAAGGTGTTGTTTGCCGCCGCCGTGCCACTCCGCTCCGCCGCCGCCGTGCCACTCCGCTCCGCCGCCGTCGTGCCGCTCCGCCACCGCCGCTCCACCGCCGCCGCTGCGCCATGCCGTGACATGCCGCCGCTCCGCGCGCCAACGCATTTTTTGTCTCGCCGCCGCGCGACGTCGCCTCTCCGCGCGCGTGCCGCCTTGCCACCGCGCGCCGTCGCCTCGCCGACTCGCTGCCGCCTCACCGCCCCTCGTCGGTGAGCTCAATCGAGAGGCCGCGCGGGTGGTTTTTTTTATAGTTTTTGATAGTTTTTTGTTATAGTTTTTTCTATTGTTTTTTATATTTTTTTATAGTTAGGATTATTATAATTAGGATTATTAGGATTGTATAATTAGGATTATTAGGATTATTATAATTAGGATTATTAGGGTTTTTGTTATAGTTTTTTCTATAGTTTTTTATAGTTTTTTTATAGTTAGGATTATTATAATTAGTTTTTTGTTATAGTTTTTTCTATAGTTTTTTATATTAGGGTTTTTTGTTTTAGTATTAGGATTATTGTTTTAATTAAAATATTAGAATTAGGATTAGGATTATTGTTTTAGTTATTTTTATTTATTTATTAGGATTATATTGTTTTATTTATTGTTTTGTTAGGGTTATTTTTTATTTTAGTTATTATGATTATTGTTTTAGCACAAATAATATTAGAATTATTATAATTAGGATTATATTATTTTAGTTATTAGGATTATTGTTTTTTCTAACCTGTTTAACTCTCTTTTTGTTATAGATAATTAAGTCATGGATCCATCCGAAGATCCTGGTTGTATCGGTGAAGGTTTTCTTCAGGACATGATAAGAGGTGAAATTCCTCTTAATATTACTACCGGCGAAGATATTTTGCTCGAGGAAGAGATATCCTCATATCTGAATCCATCCGGTGATGGACTAGAGGAAAACCTAATGTACGAAGGGGAAGACCAGATGGACGAAGGGCAAACAAATAAGAACAATAATGATGGCCACTCGACAGGATCCGGCGAGGTACATATATATATATATATATATATATATATATATATATATATATAAAGTCTCGTGTTACCTCTATTCATTAACTGATCTAGATATATATTAATCACTCTCTCTTCTTCTTTCAGCCCACCGGATCGAAGCAATAGACAGCTCGAACGAAACGAGGGCCGAACAAAAAGTTGGATGGTAATCAGAGGTTCACCATCGAAGAAATAGATGATGATGGTGAACCGATTGCTCTAGAGAAGCACCGGAGGATGTTTATAAATCAATGCGGGGTTCTTGTTAGGGACAACCTGCCGATCACCATCCAAGAATGGAATAAGTCAAAGAAACCCAGTGAAGAATCCAACAGCTATGTCACCGATGATGCGAAAGATGACCTTTGGCAGAAGCTCATATCGCATTTCATACTACCTCCAGAGTATGAGGAATTTGAGGTAGATGTTATTACCCCAAGGCCGGATGGGCTTGAAAATAGAGCGAAAGTCAAGGAGTGGGCACTGAGCAAGATGGTTGAACTGTACCGGAACCACAAGAAAAGTTTATACGCGAAAAAGAAAACTCCAGACTTCAAAGGAGTAAACGAGAAGTTGATAGAACAGTTGCCCGATTTTGTACAGTACAAGCAATCTGATAAAGCAAAGCACTAGTGGAAAAAGGGCATATAGTCCCGGTTTGCAAGGGTCTTTAGTCCCGGTTTTGCACCCAGGACTGTGAAATCGGGACTAAAGGCTCCTATTTTTAGTCCCGGTTAGTTACAACCCGGGACTAGAGGGCCACCGCATGGCCGTTTTTTGCTGCAGGGGGATGAAGGACCTTTAGTCCCGGGTCGTAATACGGCCCTGGACTAAAGATTTTTTTTCAATTTTTTTTTAATTTTTTTCGAATTTTTTCTTAAACTTTTGAATTGTTTGACTCGTAATCCTCTCACTTGGAACATTTTTAGCACTATGAATATTTAATCTTAGGTCAAATTACACTTGTGGTCAAACTTCCCATTCAGTCACCCATCCTGGCACTACTTCACCCTCAGGACGCTTAACTTCTCTGTTCCATCCGGATGCCCTTGCGCGAAGCCCTTTTGTACCTTGTTGTCAACACTATCATATCAATCCTATTAGCCCATATCAATATGCCATACATCTTTATTTATTGAAACTGCAAACAACTATTTTAGTAAACAACAATAAATAAGTAATAATAATATTTTAATATAATGAAAGTAAAAAACTAAATAAAATAATATTTTATTCATTTTTTGCCAATATTCATTTAATATGGCATAAATGATATTTTTAAATCTATAAATCAAAATTCGACAAATAATATATTCATTATTATCAGAAAAATGTGAGGAATCAAAATATGGAATAAAAAATTGCTAAATAAAAAAATTAAATAACTTTTTCCCTTTTCAAATTTTAAAAATGTAAAAGAATCAGAAAAATGTGAGGGATCCATTATTTATAATTTTAAAAATCTAAAAATGTGAGGAATCCAAATAAGGACGTTAAAATCAAACTCAATTTTTTTTTCCACACATTTTGATAGGTTGTACTTTTTTTTTGACATCGTACCCAAAAGTTATAGCAATTTTAAGTTGCCCACGTCGCACCCCTTTAGTTCAGGACCGTATCATGACCCGGGACTAAAGGGTCACCCTTTAGTCCCGGGACCCTTTAGTCCCGGGTTGTATCATGGCCCGGGACTAAAGGGTGTTGCCCGTGCCTGCACACCTTTAGTCCCGGACCGTATCACGACCCGGGACTAGAGTTTCCTTTGTCTCCTAGCCACTAAAAACAGTACGAACCGGGACTAGTGCTCATACTAGTCCCGGCCCATAATAAATCGGGACTAGTGTCAGACTCTAGATCGAACCGAAGCCTCTTTTTCTACTAGTGAAGGCAAAGTCGGCAAAGAACGCGTTAAATGCTGCCAACAAGAAATACCATCATAAAATGGGGACAGGTGGCTACAAGAGTGCCGTCCCTAAGTTGGAAACTATGGAGAAGGAAATGAGGGCTCGAGGCGTCACTCCTGGTACAGATGGATGGCCCGAGAGGTCAAAGCACTGGTGGTACGGGCATGGGGGATCATTGGACCCAGAAACAGGGAAGACATTATTTCATGAGAAAATTCTAAAACCCTCCCAAGACCTTATTAAAGCAATGAATGATGCTCAATTGGGATTGTTCCGTCCCGAGAGAGAGAACGACGAGCTGACACGTGCCCTAGGGAATCCTAAAAAGGGAGGACGAACACGAGGCAAAGGCGCCGGTGTCTCGTGGAAGAAAGGGTTTCCTCAGTACGATGCCAGTTACAGAAGCCGTCAGAGAAAGAAGGACCCGGAGGCAGACCGGATCTCCAGGGTAGAGCAGGACCTAGCTGATCTGAAGAACCTCATGCATGAAATTAGCCAAAGGCCGCCGTCATCAACTCACCTGCGGTCTGATGATCCTGCATTGGATCTTAGCCAGCGGAGAAGCAGCGTGGCTTCCACGGAGGTCCGGGCTGATGATCAAGCACTGCTGGATGATGCACCGGCTCCTCACTACCCCGTGGATGATGTCAGAGAGATGGCACAATGTGAGCTACATCAGCCAATGAACAACCTGTCCTTCAAGGTGGCGATCGGCACTGCTTTACCTTGTCTACCAGGAGCACTCCACCATTCACTTCCGATTCCACCAGGCTATGCTCGTGTCACGGTGGATGACATAGTGGTGGATTTTGCGGACCTAGAGATTGAAATCGCTACGCCTGAAGGCCTTACGAAACTAGGAGATGTCAAGCGCAACATCATTCTATGGAAAAAGAAGTACATCAAGTTTCCAAGGAATCCAAGTCCACCCCGCATCGAATATCGTCAACCTCCAAGTCCACCCCAACCCGATTATCGCCAACCTCCAAGTCCACCCCGCCCCGCTGACGATCTCCGCAGCAGGAGTACATCAACTCGATCTCCGCCTCCGCGCAATACTCGATCTCCGCCTCTGCCTCCGTGCAATACTACTACCTCGTCGAAGAAATGGAAGTTCGATGGTCCCCCGCGCCCCACATCGAACAAAGGTCAAACGCTGAAGATAGTCGACATCCCTCCGGCTCTTCCAAAGAGACCTTATGACAAGACCGATGAGGAAACTAACGCGGATGTGGCTGCCCAAGTTAAGGCGCATTTTGTTGGAGATATGCCCTAGAGGCAATAATAAATGTAGTTATTATTATATCTTTGTGTTTATGATAAATGTTTACATTCATGCTATAATAGTATTAACAAGGAAACATTAATACTTGTGTGATTTGTAAACTTAATTTGAAGTCCCTAGTAAAAGCCTCTATATATAATACTAGCTTGTTGGATAATAGATGATTGTGGTTTCCATATCATGAACATTGAGATGTTATTAACAACAAGATCATATCGTTAGGAGAATGATATGGTGGACATACTCCTATAGATAAGCGTAGCATAAAGATCAAGTCATTTCAATAGTTCAATTGCTATATGCTTTCTGATACATAGTAACCTAATTCCTTCGACCATGAGATCATCCATATCACCTTTGCCGGATGGATGCTTTGATGACATCAAACACCACACCGTAACTGGGTGGCTATAAAGGTGGCATTGAGTGTTTGGAAAGTATTGGTTGAGACACATGGATCAAGAGTGGGATTTGTCCATCCATATGACAGATAGATATACTCTGGGCCCTCTCGGTGGAATGTCATCCAATTAACTTGCAAGCATGTGACTGGCTCACAAGGGATCACATATCACGGGAACGAGAAAAGAGTACTTATCGGTAACGAGGTTGAACTAGGTATGCAGAGATACCGACGATCATAACCTCGGATAAGTAAACTATCGTGAGACACAGGTAAATTGGTATCGTATGTAAGTGGTTCATTCGATCGCAAAGTAATCGTAGAAATATGTGGGAGCCATATGAATTTCCAGATTCCTCTATTGGTTATTGTTCGGAGAAGTGTCTCGATCATGTCCGCATAATTCACGAACCGTAGGGAGACACACTTAAGGATTCGACGTTGTTTGAGTAGTTATGGTATGATGAGGAAGAGACCGAATGTTGTTCGGAGTCTCGGATGGGATTCGGGATATCACGAGGAGATCCGGAATGGTCCGGAGAATAAGATTCATATAAGGAAAGTCTCGTTTCGGAGTTGGGGTATGATTCCGGTGTTTTCATCGGGAATGTTCTAGAAGGTTCCGGAATGTCCGGCACTCCGGAGGGGAAGGGGTACATGAATGTGTCATTACAAGTTGGAATGATTGCATCATGTACTAAGTGTCATCGCTGTCCAAAATAAAGGGTTTATTCAAATCCTAGTTTGAAAAGTCAAACGGCTAGTTTGAAAAGTCAAACGGCAGTTTTTGGAAAGAGGAGGAGAGGTGGAAACCGAGTTGGGGAGGAGTTCCCTCCTCCAACCGGCGGCCCACCTCCAAGCCGAGTTGGGGAGGGACTCCCCTCCCTCCCCTTGGTCGGCCGGCCCCTCCACCTATATAAGGAGGGGCAGGGCTCCCTCCTAGAGACACACAAGATCCTCTCCTCTAAACCCTAGCCGCCGGCGCCGCCACCACCACTGCCGCCGCCGCCGACCTAGGTCAAGCCGCCACCGCCGCCTAGCAACCCTAGCCGCTGGCCAAGCTTCCTCCTTGGCATGTCTAAACCATAGATCACCGAGGACTCTCTCATACTCGACCATACTCGCTCCGTCTTAAGGCGAAGCCCTGCGAGATCTCCCCTCTACTTCCGGTACCACGCCGTTGTGCTGCCGGAATCGCGAGGAGAGTGCTACAACCTCCGCTGCCTGCTGGAACAAGGGAGAGGAAGGTCTTCGTCGAGTACCGAACGTGTGACCGACTGCGGGAGCGCTACCGGAACGCAGCGCCGGAAGGATCGTCTACGCGATCTTGAGATCGGAAAGAGTACGACTACATCACCCACGAGAATCTGCTCTCGTTAAACACTTTGGAATCTTCGAGCGTGAGTTATTCCATCGACTCGTTGCTACAATCTAGTAGATAGATCTTGTCTTGTTTGTTTGTATGCGGTAGAAAATTTTTGTTTTCCATGCTACGAAACCCTACAGTGGTATCAGAGCCGTGTCTATATGTAGATCTGTTGCACGAGTAGAACACAATGGTCATTGTGGGCGTTGATGCTTTTATTGTCGATTGCTTCTTGTTTACTTTGCATCTTGCGGTATGTTGGGATGAAGCGGCCCGGGCTAACCTTACATGACATCGTTCATGAGACTTGCTCCACGCTTGACATGCAACTTGTATTGCATAAGTGGCTTTGCGGGTGCCTGTTTCTCCTAGCATAGTTAAGATCCAGTTTACAACGGGTGATTAACAATACTAGTATCAATGTTGTGGTTCTTGTTCGTAAGTTAGAACGACACTTATTGAAAGCCCCAAACCACGTAAAATATGCAAACAAAGTAGAGGCGTCTAACTTTGTTTTGCAGGGGTGTGCAGTGATGTGATATGGCCATGATTGTGATTATATTTGATGTATGCAATGATCCTTATTATAAGTTGGCAACCGGCAGGAGCCATATGGTTGTCTTTAATTTCTGTTAAGACCCGCGTGTCTATTCAAAGTAGTTGTAATAGTTGAAGCTGGTGGACGACAACCATGGAGAAGCGTCATTGACCTTGATGCAATGCCGGTGATGATGGAGATCATGTTCGTTCTTGAAGATGGAGATCGGAAGCACAAAAAAGAAAGGCCATATCATATCACATATTATGAATTGCATGTGATGTTAATCCTTTATGCATCTTGTATTGCTTAGTAGACGACGGTAGCATTATAAGATGATCCCTCATGCACATGAATTTCAAGTAATAAAGTGTTCACCCTTAGTTAGCACCGTTGCTAAAGCTTGTTGTTTCGAAGCACCACGTGATGATCGGGTGTGTTAGATTCCGCAAGTGTATACAACGTGAGCAAGCCAGAGTTGCTCATGCAGAAACTAAGGTTTGATCTTGACGAGCCTAGCATGTATAGACATGGTCTCGGAACACGGATCACCGAAAGGTAAAACATGAGTCATATAGAAGATATGATGAACATGTCGATTGTTCACCATTGAAGCTATATCAACTCTCGTGATGATCGGTGTTGATGTGGTGGATTTGGTTCGTGTGATCACTAAAACAATGTGAGGGATATTGTTTTGAGTGGGAGTTCACCTAGATTAATTTTATTAATTTGAACTCAATTTGTCATAAACTTAGTCTAAACTATTGCAAATATGTTGTAGATCAATGGCAGCCCCTACCATCAATTTTAATGCGTTCCTAGAGAAAGAAAAGTTGAAAAACAATGGAAGCAACTTCGCGGATTGGTTCCGCAATTTGAGGATTGTCCTCACAGCTGGTAATTTGACCTATGTGCTGGATGCACCGCTGGGTGACCCACCTGCAGCTGATGCTGCCGATGAAGTAAAGAACGTTTACCTCACTGGGAAGACTCAGTACTCCACAGTTCAGTGTGCTATCTTGTATGGTTTAGAATCGGAGCTTCAGAAAAGGTTTGAGAATTCAGACCCATATGATATTGTCGAGGATCTCAAATTGATCTTTGAGACTCATGCGGCAATTGAAAGCTATGAGGCTTCTGAAAAGTTCTTTAACTGCAAGATGGAAGAGGGCAGCTCCGTCAATGAGCATGTGCTTAAGATGTCTGGGCACGCAAACAAACTTCAAAGCTTGGGTATAGTGATTCCTAATGCTTTGGGGATTTACCGTGTCCTCCAATCACTACCACTAAGTTACAAGAACTTTGTGATGAACTACAACATGCAAAACATGAACAAGACGTTTCCAGAACTCGTTGCCTTGTTGAAATCTGCAGAAGTGGAGATCAAGAAAGAGCACCAAGTGTTGTTGGTCAATAAGACCACCAAATTCAAGAAAGGCAAGTCTAAGCAGAAGGGACACTTCAAGAAGGGTGGTAAGAAAGTTACCACGCCAACGAAGAAGACCAAGGCTGGACCTAAGCCTGATACTAAGTGCTTTTACTGCAAGGGAGAAGGTCACTGGAAGCGGAATTGCCCAAAGTACTTGGCGGATTTGAAGAACGGCAACATCAAGAAGAAAGGTATATCTTATATACATGTTATTGATGTGTATCTCACTAGTACTCGTAGTAGTGCCTGGGTATTTGATACTGGTTCGGTTGCTCATATTTGTAACTCGAAACAGGTGCTGCAGAATAAACGGAAGCTAGCGAAGAACGAGGTGACGATGCGCGTGGGAAATGGATCAAAGGTTGATGTGATCGCGGTCGGCACGCTACCCCTTCATCTACCATCGGGATTAGTTTTATACTTAAATAATTGTTATTTGGTGCCTGCGTTGAGCATGAACATTATATCGGGATCTTGTTTATTGCGAGACGGTTACTTGTTTAAGTCCGATAATAATGGTTGTTCGATTTATATGAGTAATATGTTTTATGCACATGCACCTTTGATAGATGGTCTATACTTCTTGAATCTCGATAGTGGAAATACACATATTAATAACATTGAGGCTAAACGTTTGAAATCGAGTGATAACTCGACCTATATGTGGCACTGTCGTCTTGGTCACATTGGAGTGAAGCGTATGAAGAAACTCCATTCCGATGGACTTCTTGAATCACTTGATTTCGAATCACTTGATAGATGCGAAGCATGTCTGATGGGTAAAATGACTAAGACTCCATTTTCTGGTATGATGGAGCGAGCTACGGACTTATTGGAAATCATACATACCGATGTGTGTGGTCCAATGAGTGTAGCATCGCGCGGTGGTTATCGTTATGTTCTTACCTTCACGGATGACTGGAGTAGATATGGGTATATCTATTTCATGAAACATAAGTCTGAAACTTTCGAGAAGTTTAACGAATTTCAAAGTGAGGTAGAGAATCGACGTAACAAGAAGATTAAATTTCTACGATCTGATCGTGGAGGTGAATATCTGAGTTACGAGTTTGGCGAGCATTTGAAGAAATGCGGAATACTTTCGCAGTTGACACCGCCGGGAACACCACAGCGTAATGGTGTGTCCGAACGTCGTAATCGACCTCTCCTAGATATGGTTCGTTCTATGATGTCACTTACAGATTTACCGCTATCATTTTGGGGTTATGCATTAGAAACAGCCGCATTCACTTTAAATAGGGCACTGTCTAAATCCGTTGAAAAGACACCGTATGAATTATGGTTTGGGAAGAAACCTAGATTGTCGTTCCTTAAAGTTTGGTGGTGCGAAGCCTATGTAAAGAAGTTACAGCCGGACAAGCTTGAACCCAAAGCGGAAAAATGCGTCTTCATAGGATACCCGAAGGAAACTATTGGGTATACCTTCTATCATAGATCCGAAGGCAAAATCTTCGTTGCCAAGAATGGATCCTTTCTAGAGAAGGAATTTCTCTCGAAAGAAGTGACTGGAAGGAAAGTAGAACTTGACGAGGTTGTCGAACCTTCTCTCGAAATTGCGAGTAGCGCAGCACCGGAAGAAGTTCCTGTGGTGCCTGCACCAATAAGAGAGGAAACTAATGATGATGATCATGAAACTTCGGTTGAAGTTGCTACAGAGCCTCGCAGGTCAACGAGAACTCGTACCAGTCCAGATTGGTATGATCCCGTTATGAGTGTCATGTTGGTGGATAACACCGATGACCCCGAGACATATGAGGAAGCGATGATGAGCCCAGATTCCAATAAATGGCAAGAATCCATGAAATCCGAGATTGGATCCATGTACGAAAACCAAGTGTGGACTTTGGTGGACTTACCGGATGGCCGAAAGGCTGTCGAGAACAAATGGATTTTAAGAAGAAAACAGATGCTGATGGTAATGTTACTGTCTATAAAGCTCGACTTGTCGCAAAAGGGTTTCAACAAATTCAAGGAGTTGACTACGATGAGACTTTCTCACCAGTAGCAAAGCTAAAGTCTGTGAGGATTATGTTAGCGATCTCTGCATATTATGATTATGAGATGTGGCAGATGGATGTCAAAACAGCATTCCTCAATGGAGACATTGATGAAGAGTTGTATATGGTGCAACCCAAAGGTTTTGTCGATCCTAAAGATGCTAACAAGGTATGCAAACTTCAACGGTCCATCTATGGATTGAAGCAAGCATCCCGAAGTTGGAATCAACGTTTTGATAAGGTGATCAAAAGTTTTGGTTTTATACAATCTTATGGAGAAGCTTGTATTTACAAGAAAGTGAGTGGGAGCTCTGTAGCATTCTTAATACTATATGTGGATGACATATTGTTGATTGGGAATGATGTAGACCTTCTTAATAGTGTCAAGGAATATTTGAATAATAGTTTTTCAATGAAGGATCTTGGCGAAGCAGCTTACATATTAGGCATAAAGATTTATAGAGATAGATCAAAACGCCAAATATCATTATCACAAAGTACATATTTGGACAAAGTTCTAAAGAGGTTTGGAATGGAAGATAGCAAGAAAGGGTTCTTGCCCATGTTGCCCAATACGACCTTGAGTAAAACTCAAAGTCCGACATCGGCAGAAGATAGAGAAAGGATGAGTAAGACTCCCTATGCCTCAGCCATAGGATCTCTAATGCATTCCATGCTATGTACTAGACCCGACATTGCATATGCTGTTAGTTTAACTAGCAGATATCAAAGTGATCCAGGAGTGGATCATTGGACAGCGGTCAAAAACATCCTTAAGTACTTGAGAAAAACTAAGGATATGGTTCTTTCTTATGGAGGTGATGAACAACTCGTTGTTAATGGTTACACCGATGCTAGTTGGAACACAGATCCGGATGATTCTAAATCACAATCTGGATACGTATTTATTTTGAATGGTGCAGCAGTTAGCTGGAGGAGTGCAAAGCAAAGCGTTGTGGCGAGATCTTCAACTGAATCGGAATACATGGCTGCTTCAGAGGCTTCACAAGAAGCGATATGGATGAAAGAGTTCATTACAGAGCTGGGTGTGGTTCCTAGTGCGCTGGACCCAATGTCTATCTACTATGATAACATGGGCGCCATAGCCAATGCGCAAGAACCAAGGTCACACAAGAAGCTGAAGCATATCAAGCTACGTTTTCACGCTATTCGAGAACATATCCAAGATGGGGATATAAAGATTTGCAAAGTACACACAGATCTGAATATGGCGGATCCGTTGACTAAACCTCTCCCGAGGGCAAAACATTACCAGCACCAAACTGCCATGGGTGTTCGGTATATTACCATGTATTCTAGATTAGATGACTCTAGTGCAAGTGGGAGACTGTTGGAGATATGCCCTAGAGGCAATAATAAATGTAGTTATTATTATATCTTTGTGTTTATGATAAATGTTTACATTCATGCTATAATAGTATTAACAAGGAAACATTAATACTTGTGTGATTTGTAAACTTAATTTGAAGTCCCTAGTAAAAGCCTCTATATATAATACTAGCTTGTTGGTTAATAGATGATTGTGGTTTCCATATCATGAACATTGAGATGTTATTAACAACAAGATCATATCGTTAGGAGAATGATATGGTGGACATACTCCTATAGATAAGCGTAGCATAAAGATCAAGTCATTTCAATAGTTCAATTGTTATATGCTTTCTGATACATAGTAACCTAATTCCTTCGACCATGAGATCATGCATATCACCTTTGCCGGATGGATGCTTTGATGACATCAAACACCACACCGTAACTGGGTGGCTATAAAGGTGGCATTGAGTGTTTGGAAAGTATTGGTTGAGACACATGGATCAAGAGTGGGATTTGTCCATCCATATGACGAATAGATATACTTTGGGCCCTCTCGGTGGAATGTCATCCAATTAGCTTGCAAGCATGTGACTGGCTCACAAGGGATCACATATCACGGGAACGAGAAAAGAGTACTTATCGGTAACGAGGTTGAACTAGGTATGCAGAGATACCGACGATCATAACCTCGGATAAGTAAACTATCGTGAGACACAGGGAAATTGGTATCGTATGTAAGTGGTTCATTCGATCGCAAAGTAATCGTAGAAATATGTGGGAGCCATATGAATTTCCAGATTCCTCTATTGGTTATTGTTCGGAGAAGTGTCTCGATCATGTCCGCATAATTCACGAACCGTAGGGAGACACACTTAAGGATTCGACGTTGTTTGAGTAGTTATGGTATGATGAGGAAGAGACCGAATGTTGTTCGGAGTCTCGGATGGGATTCGGGATATCACGAGGAGATCCGGAATGGTCCGGAGAATAAGATTCATATAAGGAAAGTCTCGTTTCGGAGTTGGGGTATGATTCCGGTGTTTTCATCGGGAATGTTCTAGAAGGTTCCGGAATGTCCGGCACTCCGGAGGGGAAGGGGTACATGAATGTGTCATTACAAGTTGGAATGATTGCATCATGTACTAAGTGTCATCGCTGTCCAAAATAAAGGGTTTATTCAAATCCTAGTTTGAAAAGTCAAACGGCTAGTTTGAAAAGTCAAACGGCAGTTTTTGGAAAGAGGAGGAGAGGTGGAAACCGAGTTGGGGAGGAGTTCCCTCCTCCAACCGGCGGCCCACCTCCAAGCCGAGTTGGGGAGGGACTCCCCTCCCTCCCCTTGGTCGGCCGGCCCCTCCACCTATATAAGGAGGGGCAGGGCTCCCTCCTAGAGACACACAAGATCCTCTCCTCTAAACCCTAGCCGCCGGCGCCGCCACCACCACTGCCGCCGCCGACCTAGGTCAAGCCGCCGCCGCCTAGCAACCCTAGCCGCCGGCCAAGCTTCCTCCTCGACGTGTCTAAACCTTAGATCACCGAGGACTCTATCATACTCCACCATACTCGCTCCGGCTTAAGGCGAAGCCCTGCGAGATCTCCCCTCTACTTCCGGTACCACGCCGTTGTGCTGCCGGAATCGCGAGGAGAGTGCTACAACCTCCGCTGCCTGCTGGAACAAGGGAGAGGAAGGTCTTCGTCGAGTACCGAACGTGTGACCGACTGCGGGAGCGCTACCGGAACGCAGCACCGGAAGGATCGTCTACGCGATCTTGAGATCGGGAAGAGTACGACTACATCACCCACGAGAATCTGCTCTCGTTAAACACTTTGGAATCTTCGAGCGTGAGTTATTCCATCGACTCGTTGCTACAATCTAGTAGATAGATCTTGGCTTGTTTGTTTGTATGCGGTAGAAATTTTTTGTTTTCCATGCTACGAAACCCTACAGTGGTATCAGAGCCGTGTCTATATGTAGATCTGTTGCACAAGTAGAACACAATGGTCATTGTGGGCGTTGATGCTTTTATTGTCGATTGCTTCTTGTGTACTTTGCATCTTGCGGTATGTTGGGATGAAGCGGCCCAGGCTAACCTTACATGACATCGTTCATGAGACTTGCTCCACGCTTGACATGCAACTTGTATTGCATAAGTGGCTTTGCGGGTGCCTGTTTCTCCTAGCATAGTTAAGATCCAGTTTACAACGGGTGATTAACAATACTAGTATCAATGTTGTGGTCCTTATTCGTAAGTTAGAACGACACTTATTGAAAGCCCCAAACCACGTAAAATATGCAAAGAAATTAGAGGCGTCTAACTTTGTTTTGCAGGGGTGTGCAGTGATGTGATATGGCCATGATTGTGATTATATTTGATGTATGCAATGATCCTTATTGTAAGTTGGCAACCGGCAGGAGCCATATGGTTGTCTTTAATTTCTGTTAAGACCCGCGTGTCTATTCAAAGTAGTTGTAATAGTTGAAGCTGGTGGACGACAACCATGGAGAAGCGTCATTGACCTTGATGCAATGCCGGTGATGATGGAGATCATGTTCGTTCTAGAAGATGGAGATCGGAAGCACAAAAAAGAAAGGCCATATCATATCACATATTATGAATTGCATGTGATGTTAATCCTTTATGCATCTTGTATTGCTTAGTAGACGACGGTAGCATTATAAGATGATCCCTCATGCACATGAATTTCAAGTCATAAAGTGTTCACCCTTAGTTAGCACCGTTGTTAAAGCTTGTTGTTTCGAAGCACCACGTGATGATCGGGTGTGTTAGATTCCGCAAGTGTATACAACGTGAGCAAGCCAGATTTGCTCATGCAGAAACTAAGGTTTGATCTTGACGAGCCTAGCATGTACAGACATGGTCTCGGAACACGGATCACCGAAAGGTAAAGCATGAGTCATATAGAAGATATGATGAACATGTCGATTGTTCGCCATTGAAGCTATATCAACTCTCGTGATGATCGGTGTTGATGTGGTGGATTTGGTTCGTGTGATCACTAAAACAATGTGAGGGATATTGTTTTGAGTGGGAGTTCACTTAGATTAATTTTATTAATTTGAACTCAATTTGTCATAAACTTAGTCTAAACTATTGCAAATATGTTGTAGATCAATGGCAGCCCCTACCATCAATTTTAATGCGTTCCTAGAGAAAGAAAAGTTGAAAAACAATGGAAGCAACTTCGCGGATTGGTTCCGCAATTTGAGGATTGTCCTCACAGCTGGTAATTTGACCTATGTGCTGGATGCACCGCTGGGTGACCCACCTGCAGCTGATGCTGCCGAGGAAGTAAAGAACGTTTACCTCACTGGGAAGACTCAGTACTCCACAGTTCAGTGTGCTATCTTGTATGGTTTAGAATCGGAGCTTCAGAAAAGGTTTGAGAATTCAGACCCATATGATATTGTCGAGGATCTCAAATTGATCTTTGAGACTCATGCGGCAATTGAAAGCTATGAGGCTTCTGAAAAGTTCTTTAACTGCAAGATGGAAGAGGGCAGCTCCGTCAGTGAGCATGTGCTTAAGATGTCTGGGCACGCAAACAAACTTCAAAGCTTGGTTATAGTGATTCCTAATGCTTTGGGGATTTACCGTGTCCTCCAATCACTACCACCAAGTTACAAGAACTTTGTGATGAACTACAACATGCAAAACATGAACAAGACGTTGCCAGAACTCTTTGCCATGTTGAAATCTGTAGAAGTGGAGATCAAGAAAGAGCACCAAGTGTTGTTGGTCAATAAGACCACCAAATTCAAGAAAGGCAAGTCTAAGCAGAAGGGACACTTCAAGAAGGGTGGTAAGAAAGTTACCACGCCAACGAAGAAGACCAAGGCTGGACCTAAGACTGATACTGAGTTCTTTTACTACAAGGGAGAAGGTCACTGGAAGCGGAATTGCCCAAAGTACTTGGCGGATTTGAAGAACGGCAACATCAAGAAGAAAGGTATATCTGATATACATGTTATTGATGTGTATCTCACTAGTACTCGTAGTAGTGCCTGGGTATTTGATACTGGTTCGGTTGCTCATATTTGTAACTCGAAACAGGTGCTGCAGAATAAAAGGAAGCTAGCGAAGAACGAGGTGACGATGCGCGTGGTAAATGGATCAAAGGTTGATGTGATCGCGGTCGGCACGCTACCCCTTCATCTACCATCGGGATTAGTTTTATACTTAAATAATTGTTATTTGGTGCCTGCGTTGAGCATGAACATTATATCGGGATCTTGTTTATTGTGAGACGGTTACTTGTTTAAGTCCGAGAATAATGGTTGTTCGATTTATATGAGTAATATGTTTTATGCACATGCACCTTTGATAGATGGTCTATTCTTGTTGAATCTCGATAGTGGAAATACACATATTAATAACATTGAGGCTAAACGTTTGAAATCGAGCGATAACTCGACCTATATGTGGCACTGTCGTCTTGGTCACATTGGAGTGAAGCGTATGAAGAAACTCCATTCCGATGGACTTCTTGAATCACTTGATTTCGAATCTGTAGGGGTCCCAACCTAATAAGGTTGATCCCTCCTGTGTTTTACAATGCTAGTCCCTGGATCAATAGCTAGCATCCACAGTTAAGATGTAATATCAAGAAACAAAGGTCATAATACAACTTTATAACCAGGAATAACATAATTTTATTAGATCAAACATAGCTCATTTGGCTATTACATTACATTGCAGCGGAATAACTATAGTCATTGGGTCCTTTATCTTCAAAGTGCCACAGGCAGATGTTGGTTGTAGACTTTGTAATCCTAAACAATCAATCTTCACTAAAATCAATCAAACCTGCAACATACAAGTTACAGCCACAAAGGGTCAATACATTTGAATTGTATTGGCAAGTGATACTATGGTAGTATAGTGGAGTCTATCATCTATATGTATTTGGATAAGTGGAGTTGAGGCTTGCATTGCTCAAAATAGATTTTTCTTATCATTTTGAAAATACTAAGTTTTTGCTTGACAAAATCATTTCCCTCAATCAAAGATTTCAAGATCCTTGTACCAAGCCATCTCTCCATCAATGATTGAAGAATTCAAACAATCCCTTGTTCAAACCACAAGATTTTAACTTAGAAATTGGAATGATGAGATTCTTGATTGCTTCCATGTCTTGATGCTCAAATTGTCCTTTACCAGGGACATGGCTAAGTACTTAGATTTTACACTCTGCAGAGGTGGTGCACTTTCCCCACAAGACTTGGTTTCCCAAGACAAGATCTTTCAGAAGCCTTCCCTTAGACCAACATGGACGCGCTCCAACCTATCAAACACTACCACCCACTGTCCATTTGGCTAAGTTCTTGCAACCTATATGATCATGGCAGAGCCCATATTGCCAAGTGGTTGCACTTGAAGCTTCTCAACATTTGACATCTCAAATCTCTTTGTTTCCTGGGTGGCATTCCACAAGTGAGATACACAATCCAAGTCCATGGCCTTGTGAACCACTCAACCATTCTCCACCAAGCTATCCCATTCCACCCAGGTGATTCATTAACTTAGTTGTTTTATTAGACAAAATCACAAGTCCTCAGACTTAGAATATTTTTCCATAGTGTGAATATATATTCCACCCATGTTTTCTATTAGCTAGGCTAAGATTGATAGTAATAGGAATCTTAACTTAGGAAAATCCTACTAAGGATTCATCTACTAGGTTTTCTTATAGCAATATCTATACTTAGCAAAATCCATGCAAGTTTTACTTAGCAAAATCACTAATGCATAGTGAAAGTAATGGGATAGAAAGTATGAAGCATCACTTGCCTTTTTGGTAGGGAATGGTGATTCACTCCTTTATCTTTCTAGTCTCACACTTCACTACAAATCAATCAAGCAAACACAAATTCAATTCACATTCCAAACCAAAGTCAAACAAACAATTCTTCACACACACAAAGTAATGGAATCTAAGTCATGCATGGGAGCATGCACAAGATAGTTTTATTTTACAAAAGGGTCTCTATGGGGTTTCTAAACTTTGTAAGATCCAATTTGGACATTTACCAAAGTGGCAAAGTCATTAGCAAGAGGGTTTTGTCCAAAAACTATTTTTAATTCCATTCATCATTTCATGTGGTGAAAAATGTTTTTATTAAGGCAAAACTCTTAAGTTGTTCACCAAATGAGTTGCTATTGCAAAGCTTGGTGTTTTTGGGTCAGTAAGTTTGGTCCAAAATATTTCCTTAAAGTTTTCTTTCCATAAACATTTTCATAATAAAATCAATAATTTTATTTGGCTAGAATTTGGACTAAACTAATTAATCCATTCCAAACTTTTCCAAATTTATTTTCCAAACCATGGGTTGGTTCCTAGGGTCAGTAAGGTCACAACAATCCAATTTTGCAAAGGTTTTATCCTTAAATTCAATTTTAAACAATTTTTATACTCTAAACAAGCATACAAATGAATCTGCAAAAATGAGCAAACAAACAAATACTATTTGCTAAACCAATTCCACAGTTGGCTAGGGCTTGTTCTCCTGAATCCATTGATATAAAATTTGCCAAATTTGGACGTGTGGTTTGAAAGTTATAGGGTTTTCAAATTGCTACTTAAATCTGTTTTTCAAATTCTGTTTTAAAACAGATCCTGCCACGCGTCGTTATTCTACTGGATGATACCGGTTCGCCCGGATCGGGCGACGCTGGCCGTTGGATTTAATTATCATCGCGCGGCTCAGATCGACGCATACCTCTTCGTTCTACTTTCTATCCTATCCACTGGATCAAGATCGGACGGTTCTCAGTGCCCCGACCATAAGCTGGCGGCGCTGGGCTCTGACGCACGGCGGCGGCGGCTTGTCAGTGGTGTCGCCGGCGTTACAGGAAGCGAGAAGGAGGGAGAGGATGTTCACCGTGTTCGCAGACGCCTGGGGGAGCTCAAGGAGGCACTGGCTGGTGAAGGGGCGCACTATGCTAGCTTGAATCGCTCGCCGGAGTTCGTGTCCGCGTCCGGCTTCTCTGTTTATCGTCGAAGGCGACGACACAAGCCACGAGAGAGCAAGATAGCAGTTGCGTTAGATGCGTACGGGGTTGGTGATCGTGTGTGCTTCAACGAGACATAATGGGGTGGTCAGATATTACCTGGAGGACTCGCCGGAAAAGTAACAGACGACGGCGGCGTATAGGTGGAGTTGCTGTCGACGTTTTGGAGCGCCCGCAGGTGAATGGGTGGTATGAACAGATGCGTCTGGATGCGTGGAGTATGTGTGCTAGGTCGACGAGGCAAGGGGCGGCGTGTGGCAGCCGAAATCGGTAATGGAAGTCGTCGGAGACAGAGGAAGTGCTGGGTCGAATTGTGGCAGCCTCGGGGCGGAGAAGGAGTGGCGACAGAGGGGAATGGAGGAGAGAGCGTGGGCGATTAAGACAGTGTGCTCACGGCGAGAGATTAATGCTGCAATAAGGCGTAATCAATCGAAGAATCAATGGCAGCAACGGTGGCGAAGGGAGGAAGAACGGGTCGTGGGAGTGGGGAAGGAGAACAGTGGAAAGGGGTCCACTGGTCAGTGGGAAAAGAAACGAGGGGGAAGGTCCACATGTCAGTTGCTTCGTGGGTTTAAAAAGGAGTGTGAAACGTTTTCTTTCGGGGGAGGGGAGTTGGGCTGGCTTGCTGGGCCTTGTTGGGCTTCTGGGTTGGGTCGTTTTCTCTTATTTTTTCTGTTTACTTTGTTTTATTCTTTTCTATTTCTATTTACTGATTTGAATTTCATCCAACTATTCAAGCATTCAAATAATTCAAACAACTCAAACAATTGTAATATTGAATTTAGTTATGTTCAGTAACATGGACAAAAGCCCAAAATAAAATAAAATAAAATAATAATTTTATTGATCCATTCTTTAATTAAATAAAATGGACCTTTATTTATTTAACATGACTTGATTTATTCAATAAAATCCTCATTTAAATTCCAAATACTTTCAAATCCAAATCAGTAGGTGTTATTTGAAATTATAAGATACTTGAAATACTTGTTTTAAAACAAAATAACATTTTATTCTAGAGTCCATTATTAATTAAATAAAATAGACTTTCATTATGAAATCAACTAGGGTTTGTTTTATTGAGAATATTTATTTTAAAATCTAAAATAAAGCCAAAACATTTTAGTAGGTTTTATCTGAGAATATAAAATATTTGGAAAACTTATTTTAAATAATTTTAATAAGTTTTGATGTTTCAATTAAATTGGTAAAACCTTTTATTAAATAAAGTTGGGTATTAAATCCTTATTAATTTATTTGAATCAACTTTTGCTATTTTAATTCAAAACAAAATGTTTTAAATCCAAAGCTTGGCCAAGGTTTAATTTGGCTTTATAAAATGTTCTTTATTTATAAACTTCTATTTCATTTGAACACAAAATCTTTTATTAACAGATCTATAGTAGTAGTACCAAAATATTTTATTTTCCTTTATTTAAAATGTTTATCCTTTTAAATCCCTTTAGGATTTTATTTAATTCAAATTGGTTTGAGGTTCCATTTGAATTCAAAAAGTTTCTTCTGGTCCTGAAAATCAAACAAAGTTTTATTTTATTCATTTATTTTCACATTACAAGATTTGGAAAATCTTGGGATGTGACAGAATCACTTGATAGATGCGAAGCATGTCTGATGGGTAAAATGACTAAGACTCCATTTTCTGGTATGATGGAGCGAGCTACGGACTTATTGGAAATCATACATATCGATGTGTGTGGTCCAATGAGTGTAGCATCGCGCGGTGGTTATCGTTATGTTCTTACCTTCACGGATGACTTGAGTAGATATGGGTATATCTATTTCATGAAACATAAGTCCGAAACTTTTGAGAAGTTTAAGAAATTTCAAAGTGAGGTAGAGAATCAACGTAACAAGAAGATTAAATTTCTACGATCTGATCGTGGAGGTGAATATCTGAGTTACGAGTTTGGCGAGCATTTGAAGAAATGCGGAATACTTTCGCAGTTGACACCGCCGGGAACACCACAGCGTAATGGTGTGTCCGAACGTCGTAATCGAACTCTCCTAGATATGGTTCGTTCTATGATCTCACTTACAGATTTACCGATATCATTTTGGGGTTATGCATTATAAACAGCCGCATTCACTTTAAATAGGGCACCGTCTAAATCCGTTGAAACGACACCGTATGAATTATGGTTTGGGAAGAAACCTAGATTGTCGTTCCTTAAAGTTTGGGGGTGCGAAGCCTATGTAAAGAAGTTACAGCCGGACAAGCTTGAACCCAAAGCGGAAAAATTCGTCTTCATAGGATACCCGAAGGAAACTATTGGGTATACCTTCTATCATAGATCCGAAGGCAAAATCTTCGTTGCCAAGAATGGATCCTTTCTAGAGAAGGAATTTCTCTCGAAAGAAGTGTCTGGAAGGAAAGTAGAACTTGACGAGGTTGTCGAACCTTCTCTCGAAATTGCGAGTAGCGCAGCACCGGAAGAAGTTCCTGTGGTGCCTGCACCAATAAGAGAGGAAACTAATGATGATGATCATGAAACTTCGGTTGAAGTTGCTACAGAGCCTCGCAGGTCAACCAGAACTCGTACCACTCCAGATTGGTATGATCCCGTTATGAGTGTCATGTTGGTGGATAACACCGATGACCCCGAGACATATGAGGAAGCGATGATGAGCCCAGATTCCAATAAATGGCAAGAAGCCATGAAATTCGAGATTGGATCCATGTACGAAAACCAAGTGTGGACTTTGGTGGACTTACCGGATGGCCGGAAGGCTGTCGAGAACAAATGGATTTTAAGAAGAAAACAGATGCTGATGGTAATGTTACTGTCTATAAAGCTCGACTTGTCGCAAAAGGGTTTCGACAAATTCAAGGAGTTGACTATGATGAGACTTTCTCACCAGTAGCAAAGCTAAAGTCTGTGAGGATTATGTTAGCGATCGCTACATATTATGATTATGAGATGTGGCAGATGGATGTCAAAACAGCATTCCGCAATGGAGACATTGATGAAGAGTTGTATATGGTGCAACCCAAAGGTTTTGTCGATCCTAAAGATGCTAACAAGGTATGCAAACTTCAACGGTCCATCTATGGATTGAAGCAAGCATCCCGAAGTTGGAATCAACGTTTTGATAAGGTGATCAAAAGTTTTGGTTTTATACAATCTTATGGAGAAGCATGTATTTACAAGAAAGTGAGTGGGAGCTCTGTAGCATTCTTAATACTATATGTGGATGACATATTGTTGATTGGGAATGATGTAGACCTTCTTAATAGTGTCAAGGAATATTTGAATAATAGTTTTTCAATGAAGGATCTTGGCGAAGAAGCTTACATATTAGGCATAAAGATTTATAGAGATAGATCAAAACGCCAAATATCATTATCACAAAGTACATATTTGGACAAAGTTCTAAAGAGGTTTGGAATGGAAGATAGCAAGAAAGGGTTCTTGCCCATGTTGCCCAATACGACCTTGAGTAAAACTCAAAGTCCGACATCGGCAGAAGATAGAGAAAGGATGAGTAAGACTCCCTATGCCTCAGCCATAGGATCTCTAATGCATGCCATGCTATGTACTAGACCCGACATTGCATATGCTGTTAGTTTAACTAGCAGATATCAAAGTGATCCAGGAGTGGATCATTGGACAGCGGTCAAAAACATCCTTAAGTACTTGAGAAGAACTAAGGATATGGTTCTTTCTTATGGAGGTGATGAACAGCTCGTTGTTAATGGTTACACCGATGCTAGTTGGAACACAGATCCGGATGATTCTAAATCACAATCTGGATACGTATTTATTTTGAATGGTGCAGCAGTTAGCTGGAGGAGTGCAAAGCAAAGCGTTGTGGCGAGATCTTCAACTGAATCGGAATACATGGCTGCTTCAGAGGCTTCACAAGAAGCGATATGGATGAAAGAGTTCATTACAGAGCTGGGTGTGGTTCCTAGTGCGCTGGACCCAATGTCTATCTACTGTGATAACATGGGCACCATAGTCAATGCGCAAGAACCAAGGTCACACAAGAAGCTGAAGCATATCAAGCTACGTTTTCACGCTATTCGAGAACATATCCAAGATGGGGATATAAAGATTTGCAAAGTACACACATATCTGAATATGGCGGATCCGTTGACTAAACCTCTCCCGAGGGCAAAACATGACCAGCATCAAACTGCCATGGGTGTTCGGTATATTACCATGTAATCTAGATTAGATGACTCTAGTGCAAGTGGGAGACTGTTGGAGATATGCCCTAGAGGCAATAATAAATGTAGTTATTATTATATCTTTGTGTTTATGATAAATGTTTACATTCATGCTATAATAGTATTAACAAGGAAACATTAATACTTGTGTGATTTGTAAACTTAATTTGAAGTCCCTAGTAAAAGCCTCTATATATAATACTAGCTTGTTGGTTAATAGATGATTGTGGTTTCCATATCATGAACATTGAGATGTTATTAACAACAAGATCATATCGTTAGGAGAATGATATGGTGGACATACTCCTATAGATAAGCGTAGCATAAAGATCAAGTCATTTCAATAGTTCAATTGCTATATGCTTTCTGATACATAGTAACCTAATTCCTTCGACCATGAGATCATGCATATCACCTTTGCCGGATGGATGCTTTGATGACATCAAACACCACACCGTAACTGTGCGGCTATAAAGGTGGCATTGAGTGTTTGGAAAGTATTGGTTGAGACACATGGATCAAGAGTGGGATTTGTCCATCCATATGACGGATAGATATACTCTGGGCCCTCTCGGTGGAATGTCATCCAATTAGCTTGCAAGCATGTGACTGGCTCACAAGGGATCACATATCACGGGAACGAGAAAAGAGTACTTATCGGTAACGAGGTTGAACTAGGTATGCAGAGATACCGACGATCATAACCTCGGATAAGTAAACTATCGTGAGACAAAGGGAAATTGGTATCGTATGTAAGTGGTTCATTCGATCGCAAAGTAATCGTAGAAATATGTGGGAGCCATATGAATTTCCAGATTCCTATATTGGTTATTGTTCGGAGAAGTGTCTCGATCATGTCCGCATAATTCACGAACCGTAGGGAGACACACTTAAGGATTCGACGTTGTTTGAGTAGTTATGGTATGATGAGAAAGAGACTGAATGTTGTTCGGAGTCTCGGATGGGATTCGGGATATCACGAGGAGATCCGGAATGGTCCGGAGAATAAGATTCATATAAGGAAAGTCTCGTTTCGGAGTTGGGGAATGATTCCGGTGTTTTCATCGGGAATGTTCTAGAAGGTTCCAGAATGTCCGGCACTCCGGAGGGGAAGGGGTACATGAATGTGTCATTACAAGTTGGAATTATTGCATCATGTACTAAGTGTCATCGCTGTCCAAAATAAAGGGTTTATTCAAATCATAGTTTGAAAAGTCAAACGGCAGTTTTTGGAAAGAGGAGGAGAGGTGGAAACCGAGTTGGGGAGGAGTTCCCTCCTCCAACCGGCGGCCCACCTCCAAGCCGAGTTGGGAAGGGACTCCCCTCCCTCCCCTTGGCCGGCCGGCCCCTCCACCTATATAAGGAGGGGCAGGGATCCCTCCTAGAGACACACAAGATCCTCTCCTCTAAACCCTAGCCGCCGGCGCCGCCACCACCACTGCCGCCGCCGACCTAGGTCAAGCCGCCGCCTAGCAACCCTAGCCGCCGGCCAAGCTTCCTCCTCGGCGTGTCTAAACCCTAGATCACCGAGGACTCTCTCATACTCCACCATACTCGCTCCGGCTTAAGGCGAAGCCCTGCGAGATCTCCCCTCTACTTCCGGTACCATGCCGTTGTGCTGCCGGAATCGCGAGGTGAGTGCTATAACCTCCGCTGCCTGCTGGAACAAGGGAGAAGAAGGTCTTCGTCGAGTACCGAACGTGTGACCGACTGCGGGAGCGCTGCCGAAACGCAGCGCCGGAAGGATTGTCTACGCTATCTTGAGATCGGGAAGAGTACGACTACATCACCCACGAGAATCTGCTCTCGTTAAACACTTTGGAATCTTCGAGGGTGAGTTATTCCATCGACTCGTTGCTACAATCTAGTAGATAGATCTTGGCTTGTTTGTTTGTATGCGGTAGAAAATTTTTGTTTTCCATGCTACAAAACCCTACACATTTTGCACCCAAAAATCCTGAGCCAAAGCCGATATATAATGAAAATACCAAAAAGTGGGCTAAGTCCTTTCTTGAGCAACCATCCCAGATATCGATGAATCTAGAATCAGACTATGACCGGGATATTATTAAGCAAGCACAGAAGAAAAAAATCACAAGTGCAAAAAGCGGGAAGCAAGTTGCCTAGCTTGGAGCACAGAAGAATCAATCGGTCGCCCCGCTCAGAGTTATTTCAGACCTCGACAAGGCCTTCAGAGCTAAAATGGATATGGACATGCAAATAATGGACCCTAGAGCCCGTAATAATGCTGCACTTATGGGAATCACTGTATCGCAGGCCAAAGCAATTGCTAACGAAGCAAATATGTCTCTTGGTCAATATTTAGGCTATAAAGATACGCCAGTGGGTCAGATAGTACGGCAGTATGTCCAAGGGGAGCCTCTAGTCAGTAATGAGGAGCTCGCGCATCTATCCACACATATGCAAAATCTGCACGAATGGTACATGTCGCATTCAGAAAAAAGCATCAGAAAGATTGGTTTCCGGTGGACGTTATAAAGGAGCATCATGTCAAACCATACTCGATACAGGTTCAAATGATCGAACTGTTTCAGTTATACAACCAGCACGCCCTTGACAAATCTATCATTGGTTGCTACTGTCTGTAAGTTATTTATTTGTATAATTAAGTTTGTAGCTCAGCTTGTTCATTGCATTTAATATATTATCCTAACTATATATCCTTTTGTATGATGATATTATATTCTGCAGAATGAAGATGCTTGAATGCAAAAGAGCTAGAAGATACGATGTTGGGTTCATTGACCCATATATCATTAATGAATATACGTTAAAGAATCACCCCAAGGACGTGGAGGAAGACCTGTGCAGGTTCTTAACCAAGCATAATTTTGTTAAGGAAATACTATTTCCTTACAACTTCAAGTGAGTGTTTATATCTTGTACACATTTTATTTTTGCTTACCGGATGAGCTATGCATGTATGCTTATGTAAATGTCCACAGATTCCACTGGATCTTGCTAAACATTCAAGTTGACAACTCCCTAGTTGAAGTCCACGACTCATTAAGTTGGGACCAAGAGTAGTGGAGCGACATGAAAGCAATGCTCCATCAGTAATTTCAATCATTATCGCATTATATCGTCCTCTTTCATTCATTTCTTGATATCAAGTAACTAATAACTCCTTTGTTCATTTTCTTTGCCGAGCAGGTGTTGGAAACGATTCAGACAGAAAATACCAGGTCCATTCAAAGAGGAGTTAACTTATAAAAAGGTGAAGAGTTTTCAGCAGCCACCGGGAACTCATTTATGTGGATACTACGTCTGCGAGTACATCCGCGAGTTGAACAGTGAGTGGAAAGTTGACTCACATTATATTTATGATTTGCGGGAGAAACTAGAGCCAGACTAGCGCATAAGAGAAATTCAAGAGGAGCTTGCGGGATTTATGATGAAGGAAACTAGAGCCAGACCAGCGCATGTAGAGCATTATGCGGATGACGTGGAACTCGATTTGCCTTAGTCATCTTCATGTAGCTGATATGAATATATATTCATCATGACCATGTAATTTCAAAACATTTCTTCCTTTTGATATGATTGATTATATGCATGCTTGCAAGGGATCAATTAATTATATAAATGCATCGACGTGTAGTGTGTATGTAGTAGCGTATAATATGTATACTGAAATATATGTTTGAATTATAGTGAAATACAAAACGAAAAAGGAACGAAATGGAAAAAAAGGAAATACACAATCTCTGCCGCGGCAGAGAAATGTGTGTTTCTCTGCCGTGGCAGAAAACCTTTTAGTCCCGGGTGGTGTTACAGCCCGGGACTAGAGGGTTTCCGCGCCCCACGGCGCTGAAAAAGCCACGTGGCAGTTATCAGTCGCGGGCCGTAGCGAGCTGGGACTAGAGGGGGGCTCTAGTCCCGTTTTCGTAGTCCCGGGCCCAAAACCGGGACTAGATCCAGTTGCGGCCCGGGACTTGAGGCCCTTTTTCCACCAGTGAGGGTTTTATATACTTATCTATTGTATAAGTCGTTTTGTCTAAGGAAGACACAAAATTAGCTATGTACATCTATATATTTTGTTTTGGTGCTTTCAATATGAACGATGGATCACATATTAGATTTTGGGATGATAAATGGCTCGATCCACTAGTGCAGATGGTGGCCTCTAACACCGGTTCATAAGGCCATCTAACAGCGGTTCTGTTGAGGGTTCGGTGTTAGAGCCCCCCCTTTAACAACGGTTCTTATACGAACCGATGTTAAAGGGTGGCGCACGTGGGGTTGCCGCAGTGCTCAACCCCCCTTTAACACCGGTTTGTAACACGAACCGGTGTTAAAGGTTCTCTGCCACGGCAGGAAAACACCATATATCTCTGCCGCAGCAGAGTTCTGTCGTCGCCCTGTTTTGGGCGGATTTCTGCGGCGCGGCGGGGACGGGGGGGGGGGGGGGGGGGGGGCGACGGGGACGGAGGGAGGGGGTATCGATCGGGAGAGGTATAAACATACATCTTCGGTACATACGAGTACATGAATAATTAAGCAACTATTATTATACACAAACATCTTCATTGTGGTATTCTTTGTACACGTTGAAGCATCAAGTACAAGACAAACACGTTCAAGCATATATACAAAATAACTCGTTCATTTTGGATATCTAAAGAGTTCTCCGCCAGGCGTGACGACCTCATCAAGTATGAACCCCGCCAATTTTGGAGATATGCCCAAGAGGCAATAATAAAATGGTTATTATCATATCTTCATACTTATGATAAATGTTTACATACCATGCTATAATTGTATTAACAGGAAACATTAATACTTGTGTGATTTGTAAACATAAAAGAGTCCCTAGTAAAGCCTCTTGTTAAACTAGCTTGTTGGTTAATATATGATCATGGTTTCCTGATCATGAACATAGAGATGTTATTAACAACAGGGTCATATCATTAGGAGAATGATGTGCTGGACATACTCCTATAGTTAAGCGTAGCATAAAGATCAAGTCATTTAATATAGTTCATTTGTTATAACCTTTCTGATACATAGTAACCTAATTCCTTCGACCATGAGATCATGTTAATCACCATCACCGGAAGGATGCTTTGATGACATCAAACACCACACCGTAACTGGGTGGCTATAAAGGTGGCATTGAGTGTTCGAAAAGTATGGGTTGAGGCACATGGATCAAGAGTGGGATGTGTCCATCCATATGACTGATAGATATACTCTGGGCCCTCTCGGTGGAATGTCATCCAATTAGCTTGCAAGCATGTGACTAGTTCACAAGGGATCACATACCACGGGAATGAGAAAAGAATACTTATCGGTAACGAGGTTGAACTAGGTATGCAGAGATACCGACGATCAAAACCTCGGATAAGTAAACTATCGTGAGACAAAGGGAAATTGGTATCGTATGTAAGTGGTTCATTTGATCGCAAAGTAATCGTAGAAATATGTGGGAGCCATATGAATTTGCAGATTCCTCTATTGGTTATTGATCGGAGAAGTGTCTCGATCATGTCCGCATAATTCACGAACCGCAGGGAGACACACTTAAGGATTCGATGTTGTTGAGTAGTTATGGAATGATGAGTAAGAGACCGAATGTTGTTCGGAGTCTCGGATGGGATCCGGGATATCATGAGGAGATCCGGAATGGTCCGGAAAATAAGATTCATATAAGGAAAGTCCTGTTTCGGAGTTGGAGAATGATTCCGGTGTTTTCATCGGGAATGTTCTAGAAGGGTCCGGAAGGTCCGACACTCCAGAGGGGAAGGGTGCATGAATGTTTCATAACAAGTTGGAATGGTTGCATCATGTACTAGGTATCATCGCTGAGCAAAATAAAGGGATAAATCAAATCCTAGTTTGAAAAGTCAAACGCCAATTTGAAAAGTCAAACGGCAAGTTTGCTTGGTGGAGGGAGAGTAGGAAACCTACTTGGGGAGGAAGTCCCACTCCCTCCACCCGCCGGCCAAGGAGGAGGAGTTAGAGGAGGACTCCCTCCTCCTAGGCGCCTCCCTCCCACCTATAAAAGAAGGGGCAGCGGTGCCCCTCTACCTACACCTCTCACACCCCAAACCCTAGCCCCAAGTCGCCGGCCACCTCCAGTGTAGCCGCCACCTAGGGCATCCTCTAAGTCGCCGAGTTAGGGTTTCCCCAAACCCTAGCCGCCGGCCAAGATCTCCCCTTGGTGCCTCTAAACCCTAGATCGCCAAGGCCCTCTATCATAGTCCACCATACTCGCTTCGGCTTAAGGCGAAGCCCTGCGAGATCTCCCCTCTACTTCCGGTACCACGCCGTCGTGCTGCCAGAATCGCGAGGAGAGTGCTACAACCTCCGCTGCCTGCTGGAACAAGGGAGAGGAAGGTCTTCATCGAGTACCGAACGTGTGACCGACTGCAGGAGCGCTGCCGGAACGCAGCGCCGGAAGGATCGTCTACGCGATCTTGAGATCGGTAAGTGTACGACTACATCACCCACGAGAATCTGCTCTCGTTAACCGCTTTGGAATCTTCGAGGGTGAGTTCCTCTATCGACTCGTTGCTACAATCTAGTAGATAGATCTTGGCTTGTTTGTGTGCATGCGGTAGAATTTTTTTGTTTTCCATGCTACGAACCCCTACAGTGGTATCAGAGCCGTGTCTATATGTAGATATGTTGCACGAGTAGAACACAATGGTCATGGTGGGCGTTGATGCTTTTGTTGTCGACTGCTTCTTGTGTACTTTACATCTTGCGGGATGGTGGGATGAAGCGTCCCGGGCTAACCTTACATGACATCGTTCATGAGACTTGCTCCACGCTTGACATGCAACTTGTATTGCATAAGTGGCTTTGCGAGTGCCTGTTTCTCCCAACATAGTTAAGATTCAATTTACAATGGGTGATTGACAATTCTAGTATCAATGTTGTGGTTCTTGTTCGTAAGTTATAACGACACTTATTGAAAGCCCCAAACCACGTAAAACATGCAAAGAAAATTAGAGGCGTCTAACTTTGTTTTGAAGGGGTGTGCTGTGATGTGATATGGCCATGATTGTGATTATATATGATGTATGCAATGTTCCTTATTGTAAGTTGGCAACCGGCAGGAGCCATATGGTTGTTTCCATTAAATCCTTTGTGTCTATTATTCAAAGTAGTTGTAATAGTTGATGCTGGTGGAAGACAACCATGAAGCGGCGCCATTGACCTTGACGCCACACCGGTGATGATGGAGATCATGTTCGTGCTTGAAGATGGAGATCGGAAGCACAAGAAGAAAGGCCATATCATATCACATATTATGAATTGCATGTGATGTTAATCCTTTTATGCATCTTGTATTGCTTAGTTCACGACGGTAGCATTATAAGATGATCCCTCAAGCACACAAATTTCAAGTTTTAAAGTGTTCATCCTTAGTAAGCACCGTTGCTAAAGCTCGTTGTTTCGAAGCACCACGTGATGATCGGGTGTGTTAGATTCTACGAGTGTATACAATGTGAGCAAGCCAGATTTGCTCATGCAGAAGCTAAGGTTTGATCTTGACGAGCCTAGAATGTACAGACATGGTCTCGGAACACGGATCACCGAAAGGTAAAGAATGAGTCATATAGTAGATATGATGAACATGTTGATTGTTCGCCATTGAAGCTACATCAACTCTCGTGATGATCGGTTTTGATGTGGTGGATTTGGTTCGTGTGATCACTAAAAAAATTTGAGGGATATTGTTTTGAGTAGGAGTTCAACGGTGATATGATTAAAAGTTGAACACTATTTATCATAAATTAAATCAAAGTGAATTTGCATAGTTGTTGTAGTCATTGGAATCCGTTTACCACCTTGCGCTTAGTTTTAATTGAGATGCTAGAACTATAGAATTCTGGTTAATTACTTTACGAACTGGTATCGTATTGTTTTGAAGTGTTAATCTAAAGTTTAAAAGTCCTATTGCAAACTTTCAGTAAGTTCCGGTTACTCCATGAAGTTTAATAATTGGTATTAAAACAAGAGTGACAATTCCAAGAGTTAGTGTATGAGTATCATGTTTGTCTCCATGATTCTTGATATTCAAAGGATTGTCTTAATATCAAGGTTATCTAGGATCTAAAAGAGTTGTTTTAGAAACCGTGATGTGTGGAAGATATTGTGATATCTGAAACGAAGTTTTGGTTACAACATGATAGAGTATAATATGGCAAAAGTCATGTTCTCATATTTGATGAGAATTTGCAAAAGGTTGGAGACACTAGTTGTCCTAATCCTCCAAAAGGTTTTGGAGAGAAACATTAGACTCGCAATTCACCATTATAAGCTAAAATTAGCTTGATCATGGATAATTCCATGATAAGGGTGAATATTTGATGTAGGTAAAATGTTTAGTACACCAAGAGATTACTAAAGAAAGGAATTTGAAAGAACACCAAACATTTGATAATGGTGATCTACTTCAAAGTGCAAGTCCAAATACATTGGTATTTAACTATACACGCTTTGGACTATGTGTCATGTGTATGGCTCCACTATTGATGTTGATAGATTCTTTCAAACTAAAAAGAAATACTGAAAGAGAATCTCATAAATATATGGAAGAAAAGAAAAAACTAGAATTGTTCAGTTTAGGTATATAAAGGATATACGTGTTATGGCTATATTCTTTGCTTATTAAACAAAGTGGTTCTTAAGTATTTGATATTGAATTTGTTGGTCTGAATCGTCATACGACACAATAGAATTCATGAACTACAATGGACTAAGTAACTAGCAAAAGAATATGTGATGATGTTCATCGAGAACAAATAAAGGGTTATTGTGTTGCTCGTTAAACATCAAATCTTGCCTTCAAGATTTGTTTTATCAGGTATTATGAGAACAAAAGGGTTGTTCAAATAATTTCCGTAATCCATAAAAAATGGATGATTCACAAATCTCGTTGGAGAAATCATATCCATAAAACTAGTGCTAAAAATGTCGAAAGACAAATTGATTGAAAGATCACTTAGGAAGTGACATCGTCGTTTAAATTATATTGGAAAGAAAACATGAAGAAACTCCATGTGTATGGAATTTTGGAGTCTTTTGATTTTTGATCAAATGACACTTGTGAAACTTTCCTAGAGATAATTAAAACTTCGTTCATAGGCCAAAAGGGAACGAATGACTAGCTTATTGGAACTTGTACATATTGTTGTACGAAGTCCATTATGTGTAGTCAAGAGCGATGGATTTCAACTTCATATGCTTTCTCCGAAAATTTGAGTGAATATATGAATATTTACTTAATAAGGATGAAGTATGAAACATTTGAAAAGTTCAAAGACTTTCAAAGATGAAGTGCAAAATCATTGTAATAAGAATATAAATAGTTTATGATAAGATCATAAAGGAAGATATTTGAGTTACAAGTTTAGCATAATACCTAAGATTTAAGGAATCGTTCCGTGGATTTGCATTTTTCGAAACACCATAAGAGTATGGAGCGTTCGAGATATGTAATTAAACCTTGTTTGACATGGTAAGATCAAAGGTGTAATTCATAAAACTGCCATTATATTTTAAAGATTAAAAGCTTTAGTGACTACCGTTTTTCCACTGAAAAGAGCTCCATCATAATCCGTTGAATTGACACCATATATAGTTATGGTTTGGGATAAAACCCAAGTTGTCCTTTCTTAAACATTGGTATGCTATGCATAAGAAAGATGTTTGCAATCAAAGTCGGATGAACCTGTCTTTGTATAACTGTTAAGTATTCCTCCATAACACCGGAGACAAAAGTGTTTGTCGCTTAAAACGTCAAGTTTATTTGAGAAGGAATTTGTCATGAAAAGATAAGTGGGAGGACAATAGAACTTTGATAAGGTTAAAAGAATCTTAGCTATATGTGCAAAGTTGCGCAGCGCCGAAAAGTGTTCCGGAGGCAGCAACAATGCTCATGGATCACGTGCCTCAAAGGTTGCGGTCATAGAGGTCTAAGTTCCTATTGAAACAAGTAGGTCGAGTAAACAATCAAATACCAATATTTGAGGGTTGAATCATTATTTGAGAATAATGAACGGACTACATGCAAAGAAGCGATGATGGGCCCTGACTCCGTAAAATGGCTTGAAGCCATAAAATCCGTGATAGTTCCATACACGAGAAATCAAGTTTTGAACTTGAAGGACCCTCGAGAAAGGTGTAAGACCTTACAGTTGTGTTTGGATCTATAAAGAAATAGACATGGATGTTTCGCATCTATGAAATAGTCGACATGTTGGGAAAGAGTTCACAACAATGTTCAAAGGTTGACTATGACAAGATTTGATCTTTCATAGAGATATTTAGTCTAGACGGATTAATGTAGCAACCACTACATATAATTTTGTTATGTGGTAGTTGAATAAACAAAACAAGTTCTTCTAATAGAATTGTTACCTAGGACATGTGCTTAACACGGTCCATAGGGTTTTGTTAATTCAAAGGATGCTAAAAGCATATGCAAACTTCAATGGTTGAAGTAAGCATTGCGGAGTTGGAATCTTCACTATGATGAAACTATTAAAGGAGTTTAAATTCGTTGGAGACAATGAAGATGCTTGCATTTGCAAGAAATTAAGTGGGAGCGCTAAGACATGTTTCTAATACATTATGTGGAAGACATATTGTTGATTGGAAATGATGTATCTTTCATTAACACATATTAAGAATTTCATCCCGATGAAAGACTTAGGCAAAACCCAAATATTTGGCTTCGATAGACGCTAATCTGGTTGTGCCGAAAGTACATAGATGATGTATTGAATGAGTTCAATATAGAAACTACAAGAAAGGTTCTTGTCACACAGAAAGGATTGAATGAGTTCAATATTGATGATATATTAAAGTGTATTGACACTTGGTAAGTGAAACAAAGATTGAAGTATAGATTGATACTTGATGTATGAAATCACAAAAGGTATTTATATCAATCATACTGTGATATGTACAAATCCAGATATGTCGTATGCTCTAAATGTTATGAGCATATACCAGAATGATTCATAAGATGATCATTGGACGATAGTAAGGATATTCTTATGATCTTTTGGAAGAACTAAGAGTATATTATTTTGTAGAAGTGGCAAATAGATGGTTAGTTCATTGTAAAAGTATTACATTGATACTAATTTTGTCACAAGGTACATATTAAGTTTATCTCAATCTAAACTAAGGGTGGCACAATATAATGGAAAGTAAGTTCCATAATGGATTTGGATGGGTTCCAAAGTTAAGACATTGTGACAGATACTACAACAAAAGGCTAAGTATATGACTGCTATAATAGCAGCTAAAGAGGGCATTTGTGTCAAGTAGTTTGTTATCAAACTAGGTGTAGTTCACAGCGGGATAATACTATGAAGATATATTGTACGACAATATTATAAACATGTTTTAACCCCAAATAACTAAAGGTCTCACCAAAGGACCAAAATTATACAAAGCCATCTCATTAGAGAATGAGTGATGCGTAGAGATGCAAAGACATGCAATTACACACGGACCTGGAAGTGTCAGATCCGGAGATCAGTTGACCACTAGCAATCGTGTACATACAACACTGGAAAGCCATAGGTGTTGAATACACAAAGGTTTGAAACTAGATTATTGACTCTAGTGCAAGTGGGAGACTGTTGGAGATATGCCCAAGAGGCAATAATAAAGTGGTTTATCATATCTTCATACTTATGATAAATGTTTACATACCATGCTATAATTGTATTAACAGAAAACATTAATACCGGTGTGATTTGTAAACATAAAAGAGTCCCTAGTAAAGCCTCTTGTTAAACTAGCTTGTTGGTTCATATATGATCATGGTTTCCTTATCATGAACATAGAGATGTTATTAACAACAGGGTCATATCATTAGGAGAATGATGTGATGGACATACTCCTACAGTTAAGCGTAGCATAAAGATCAAGTCATTTAATATAGTTAATTTGCTATAAGCTTTCTGATACATAGTAACCTAATTCCTTCGACCATGAGATCATGTTAATCACCATCACCGGAAGGATGCTTTGATGACATCAAACACCACACCGTAACTAGGTGGCTATAAAGGTGGCATTGAGTGTTCGGAAAGTATGGGTTGAGGCACATGGATCAAGAGTGGGATTTGTCCATCCATATGACGGCTAGATATACTCTGGGCCCTCTAGGTGGAATGTCATCCAATTAGCTTGCAAGCATGTGACTAGTTCACAAGGGATCACATACCACGGGAATGAGAAAAGAGTACTTATCGGTAACGAGGTTGAACTAGGTATGCAGAGATACCGACGATCAAAACCTCGGATAAGTAAACTATCGTGAGACAAAGGGAAATTGGTATCGTATGTAAGTGGTTCATTCGATCGCAAAGTAATCGTAGAAATATGTGGGAGCCATATGAATTTCCAGATTTCTCTATTGGTTATTGATCGGAGAAGTGTCTCGATCATGTCCGCATAATTCACGAACCGTAGGGAGACACACTTAAGGATTCGATGTTGTTGAGTAGCTATGGAATGATGAGTAAGAGACCGAATGTTGTTCGGAGTCTCGGATGGGATCCGGGATATCATGAGGAGATCCGGAATGGTCCAGAAAATAAGATTCATATAAGGAAAGTCCTGTTTCGGAGTTGGAGAATGATTCCGGTGTTTTCATCGGGAATGTTCTAGAAGGGTCCGAAAGGTCCGGCACTCCGGAGGGGAAGGGTGCATGAATGTGTCATAACAAGTTGGAATGGTTGCATCATGTCCTAGGTGTCATCGCTGAGCAAAATAAAGGGATAAATCAAATCCTAGTTTGAAAAGTCAAACGTCAATTTGAAAAGTCAAACGGCAAGTTTGCTTGGTGGAGGGAGAGTAGGAAACCTACTTGGGGAGGAAGTCCCACTCACTCCACCCGCCGGCCAAGGAGGAGTTGGAGGAGGACTCCCTCCTCCTAGGCGCCTCCCTCCCACCTCTACCTACACCTCTCACACCCCAAACCCTAGCCCCAAGTTGCCGGCCACCTCCAGTGCAGCCGCCGCCTAGGGCATCCTCTAAGTCGCCGAGTTAGGGTTTCCCCAAACCCTAGCCACCGGCCAAGCTCTCCCCTTGGTGCCTCTAAACCCTAGATCGCCAAGGCCCTCTATCATAGTCCACCATACTCGCTTCGGCTTAAGGTGAAGCCCTGCGAGATCTCCCCTCTACTTCCGGTACCACGCCGTCGTGCTGCCGGAATCGCGAGGAGAGTGCTACAACCTCCGCTGCCTGCTGGAACAATAGAGAGGAAGGTCTTCATCGAGTACCGAACGTGTGACCGACTGCGGGAGCGCTGCCGGAATGCAGCGCCGGAAGGATCGTCTACGCGATCTTGAGATCGGCAAGTGTACGACTACATCACCCACGAGAATCTGCTCTCGTTAGCCGCTTTGGTATCTTCGAGGGATGAGTTCCTCTATCAACTCGTTGCTACAATCTAGTAGATAGATCTTGGCTTGTTTGTGTGCATGCGGTAGAATTTTTTTGTTTTCCATGCTACGAACCCCTACAGCCAATTCCTCTTAAATGGCTCGTATGCGGTCAAATGGTAGGATTTTGTCCCGCATTCGTTCGATCTAAATATATATGAAGAATGGGGTCAATATATATATAAGAATGAAACTCAACACAACTGATGGTAATAAAATAATATTGTGTATACTTCGTTTATTTACTCTAAGTTGTTCTAGTGCGGCTTTGGCCCGTCGCACATATCATGTTGCGAATGAACTCGCAAACGTAGTATCGACATAAGTTATTGCCGGGTCCCTAATGCACGCACTTTACGAGAATAGAGAGTTCAATCAAAATAATAATCAATAAAGCATGATATAATGGAATTGGAAGTAGAATCAAAGAGATATGCAGACCTAGCTGGCTAGTATTACTTACATTTTGATCTACAAATTTTAGTTCTTCTGACCATTCTCCCACGGCCCTGCCCATGAACCTTTTCCAAACCCTGTCCGTCAAAGAAAATGGATAAAGGAGTAATTAATTACTTGTTGTCACGAAAGTTGCCGATCTAGTGCGATAATATGATTGAAATTACCGCTGGAGCATCTGTTTAAAGTCTGCCCATAGCTCTTGGTATTTTCGTAACGAGTCCATGACAAGGACTTTTTCTGAGTCAACTTGAATGACTAGCAGAATAAAGTGGAACCTACGCACGCATAACTCATCATCAGTTACACTTAACATCGAGTAAGCCGAAACAGAATGTGTACAAGAGAGGGCAACACTCACGAGAAGTTGTAAGGTAATAGTATTTCCCTTTTGGTTTGTTGTCTCAGTAAAGACGTTAGCAAGAAATCTTCTGTTTGCCCGGCTTTGTGTTTTATCACTTGTTCATGAACTCTATTTGGGTCAACGAACCCAATGTCAAAAGGGCCTCCTTTCATGCATTCCATAACCTTTTTCCTGCATAATAGTATATACATATATGGTGAGCATATATATACATGCAATTAATGAATTGAATGAGCTGAGATAGAAATGACAGAAATAGTACTTACACACAATAAAGGCTGATGGCAGCTTTGTCGAGTTCCTTCTGATTGAATAAAAAATGAAAGTCTTGAATGTTGAAGGTGATCTCGTCATCTTCGCACAAGAAAATATGATCTCTTATATGCGTGGTGATCCATTCTTCCTTTCTCGTCTTGCAGAAATCAAGGTACCACTTATGCAATCTTCGCATTTTTGTTGGTAGATTCTTGAGCCCCTCTTTCTTGACGAGATTCTTCCCGTACTTCCATGGTTGTATGAGGTTGACATCGCCTTTGGGCAAGTGGTATCCCATGATGTTCAATTATGCAATGTAGGTCATCCCCATCTCATTGGCCTTTCTTTGTAGCTCTTCCTCGTAATCATTTACAGGAGGAACTATCCTTGTGTCGAACACTTGGAGCGGGGAGCACAATTGGTTTTTATGCTCTTCGAGCATGGGAACTGTTTTCTGGGGTGCCGCATGCTACAACTTTTAGACTCCCTCTGCCTTGCATCCCCCTTCATAATATGGCGCTCGTAGTCCGGCACAAGTGGGGTTTCAGGTTTCCAAATATTATTGTAAAACTTCTCCACCATCGCTGGATCTAGTTTCTCCTTTGGCTCTGCCTCTCTAGGTCCAAAGAATTTCTTGACCTCTTCTTCCGAGATCCACTTGTTCTCCTCGTCACTATGATTCCATGGTAATACTGACAATGGCTTGGCGGAAGGCTGCGGGACATAGTTTCTTAAACTCTTTGGCATATGTTTTCCTGCATATTTCTTCGTGGCAGTGCTAGTGCTCTTCGTGGCAGTGCTCTTCCGCTTACGCTGACGCGCAGGAGATGGCTGGCGCACCGGAGATGGCTGACGTGCAGGAGATGGCTGGTGCGTCGAAGATGGCTGACGCGCAGGAGATGGCTGGCGCGCCGGAGACGGCTGACGTGCAGGAGATAGGGGAGTATTCTGATGACTTGGAGACGGCTGAAGAGGCTCAGACTGCTGACGCTGCGGAGACGGCGGGGGTGCCAGTGGCCTCCAATTTGGAAGCACGATGTGTTCATTCTTCCAAAGAATGGTTGTTTTCACTTCAAATTTGAGTTGAGTTTCCCCTTCACCTGTAGCATGGTCAAGCTATGCTTCCTCATATTCCTTCACAACCTCATCCACCTCGACAATAGCATAGCCATCTGGAATCGGTCGGCAGTGGTAAGTTCCACGAGCTACAGGAGGTAAGGCATAGACGACCGCCACCTTAATGGATAATCCCATTAATCTCACATGCAGCTCAGCGTTTTCGCTCTCCGTGATCTCATCCATGGGGTATCGAGGACCCGCCATTTCAAGTGTGGGTTGCACGTTCTCCGTGGAAGCCACGCTGCTTTTCCGCGTATAGTCTGGGCCACTGGCAGCTTCCAATGAAGGCTCTTCGTGCCGCTGAGATGGGTCGCTAGCTTGTTGGCTATTTTCTGCATTCACTTGCGCCTGCAGCGTCTCAAGTGCATGTTCTATCTATGTCATCCGGTCTGTACGCTCTTTTTCTTTTCTCCCGCGCCATCTGTTAAGAGTCGCCCCACTCGGCAAACCCATCCTTCCATGTCATACCCCCTGTGCCTCGTGCAAGTACATCGTGGGAGTGGAGTATCAGCACCGTTTAGCGGGATGGTTGGGCCAGTCTTCACTTTGAAGGGCGGAATTTCATCAAACTTATTATAATCTTCTGACATGTCTGTCTTGTCCTCCACTCCCACGATGTTTCTTTTCCCTGAAAGAACTATATGACGTTTTGACTCATCGTGTGATGTATCTGTTTGCTTATTTTTTCTTTTTTTCGGTTTGGTAGACATGTCCTTCACATAGAAAACCTGAGCCACATCATTGGCTAAGACGAATGGTTCGTCTAAGTTCTTGTATTCCTTCATAAGATTGTGGAGATCCACTGTTGTCATTCCGTACTTCTTGTCTACCTCAACCCCTCCTCCTGTCAGCTTGACCCGTTTGCACCGAAACAAGGGGACCTTAAAATTAGGTCCATAGTCAAGTTCCCATATCTCCTCTATGAACCCATAATATGTGGTCTTTTGCCCATTGTCTTCTGCTGCATCGAAACGGACACCACTGTTTTGGTTGGTGCTCTTTTTATCTTGGACTATCATGTAAAATGTATTCCCATTTATCTCATACCCTTGGAAAGTACATATAGTCGAAGATGATGTCCTGGACAACAAGTACAGCTGATCTCCAACAGTGGTGTTATTCGTGATAAGTCTTTGCAGCCAGCCGCCAAAACTCGCCATGTGTTCACTTATAATCCATTCATCAGACTTCCCTGGGTGTTCGAGGCGTATAAAATTCTTGTGTTCATTGATATACGAGGCAACCAAGATAGATCTTTGTAAAACCGTATAGTGTGCTTGATTGAGAGAATGCCCGTCCCTACATATCATTGCTTTACATCCTAGGGTGCCTTTTCCATGTAGTATCCCCTCATGTCGTGATTCTGGAACACCAATCGCCTTAAGGTCAGGAATAAAGTCAACATAGAACTCAATGACCTCCTCTGTTACATAGCCCTTGGAGATGCTTCCTTATGGCCTAGCACGGTTATGAATATATTTCTTTAAGACTCCCATATACCTCTCAAAGGGGAACATATTGTGTAGAAATATAGGACCGAGAATGGCAATCTCTTCTACTAGGTGAACTTGGAGATGCGTCATAATATTGAAGAAGGATGGTGGGAGCAACAACTCGAAGCTGATAAGACATTGGGCCACATCTGTCTGTAAACCTGGTAGGCTTTCTAGATCGATTACCTTCTGAGATATTGCATTGAGGAAGGCACAAAGCTTCACAATGGGTACTCGAACATTTTCAGGTAGAAGCCCCCTCAATGAAATCGGAAGCAATTGCGTCGTAATCACGTGGCAGTCATGAGACTTCAGGTTTTGGAATTTTTTCTCAGCCATATTTATTATTCCCTTTATATTCGACGAGAAGCCAGACGGACCTTGATACTGCTCAGGCATTCAAAAAAGATTTCCTTCTCTCCTTTGGTAAGAGCGTAGCTGACATGAGTTAAGTGGCGTCCTTTACCCTTCTCGTTCTCAGGATGCATAGGCTCTTCAGGGTCTTTCATACGTTGCTGGTCCTGCCGTGCTTCCAGTGTATCTTTTGTCTTCCCATACACTCCCAGGAAGCCTATCAGGTTCACGCAAACATTCTTCGCCACGTGCATCACGTCAATTGAAGAGCGGACCTCTAGGACTTTCCAATAGGTTAGGTCCCAAAATATAGATTGCTTCTTCCCATGGGCGCGTGTCCGGCATCGTCATTCGGAACAGATAGACTGCCAGGACCTTTTCCAAAGATTACTTCTAGGTCCTTGACCATACCAAATACCTCCTCACCAGTACGGAGGACAAACTTCCTCCGGGGTTCTGACAGACGTTTGAAATGCTTGCCTTTCTTTCTTATGGGAAGCAGGTTCGGAAGAAATCGAAGATACCCTAGGTACACAACCTTCTTACATTTATCCAAATATACACTTTCAGTCTCATCTAAATAGTGCGTGCATGCTTTGAATCCCTTGTTTGTCTTCCCTGAAATGTTACTAAGAGCAGGTCAATCATTGATGGTTACGAAAAGCAACACTCGTAGGTCAAATAGCTCATCAATGATTGGCCCACAGTTGTAAAATTTCTTCAACTAATGGCCTTAGGGACACATCAATGTCGTTGCCGGGTTGCCTCGGGCCTTGTATGAACACTGGCATCATTATAAACTTCCGCTTCATGCACAACCAAGGAAGGTTATAGATACATAGTCACAGGCCAGGTGCTATGACTACAGCTCTTCTCCCCAAAAGAATGCATTCCATATGTACTTAGACCAAAACTTAAGTTCCTTGCGTCACGTGCGAAGTCCAGGCACTACCGCTCGACTTTTCTCCACTGTGACCCATCAGCGGGGTGTCTCAATATCGCGTATTTCTTACGGTCTTCCATGTGTCATCGCAATAACTTGGCATGTTCTTTGTTTCTAAAAAGACGTTTTAACCGTGGTATTATAGGAACATACCATATAACCTTGGTAGGAACCTTCTTCCTAGGGGCCTCGCCCTCAACATCGCCAGAGTCGTCTCGTCTGATCTTATACCGCAGTGTAGTGCATACCGGGCAAGCATCCAAATTCTCGTACTTCTCACCGCGGTAGAGGATGTAGTCATTAATGCAGGCATGTATCTTATGCATGTCTAATCCTAGAGGGCAGACAACCTTCTTTGCTTGGTATGTACTGTCAGACAAATTCATTATTTCTTGAAAGCAGATTCTTCATTTTTACCAACAACTTTTAAAATGCGTTGTCAGTCACACCGTTCTCTGCCTTCCATTACAGCAAATCCAGTGTGGTACCTAGCTTTTTGTGGCCATCTTCACAAGTTGGGTACAACAATGTTTTGTGATTCTTTAACATCTGCTCCAGCTTCTCCTTCTCCTTTTCAGTTTCACATTCTTCCTTTGCATCAGTAATGGCCTGACCCAGATTGTCATCAGCGGGCCCATCTGCTGCCTCTTGATCTTCATTATCTACCCCCGTTGCAGTATCATCGTATTCAGGATACATATTATGATAGTTGTCATCATCCTCTTCTTCTTTGTTGTCTTCCATCATAACCCCTCTTTCTCCGTGCTTGGTCCAACAATTATAGTTGGACATGAAACCAGATCGAAGCAGGTGGGCGTGAATGGTTTTGGTATTTGAGTAGTCTTTCTTGTTCTGACAGTGAACACACGGACACCACATAAAACTATTGTGACCACGGTTTGCCTTAGCCACAACGATGAAATTTTGGAGGCCCGTAATGTACTCGGAAGTGCGTCGGTCACTGTACATCCATTGTCGGTTCATCTGCATTATATAGTATATCAAAAATTAATAGGAAGATGACCACTTATACAGTACATCAATAAAACATGAAAGGATAAAGTTGTTGACCTCGACCGAGAAGGAAAGAGCAATGGAAAAACGTAATTCGAGCTCTCGGGCATTTCACCGAACACCTCTTGTGCATAGGAAAAAAAACACAAACTAGCACACCTCTCACCCTCTTGCTAAGCTCCAAAATGAGAGAGAGGGGTGTGGGCTGAGGTGTGTTATATAGGCGCACCCCCACGAACCGGTGTTAAACGGGGGAGGGCTGCGCGGGGCGGGGCTGACAGGGCCTTTAACACCGGTTCGTGGCTCAAACCGGTGTTAAAGGGGGTGCGCCTTTTTGCTTTCTGGACCACGCTGGTACGGACCACCCCTTTAACACAGGTTCGTAGAAGAACCGGTGTTAAAGCCCATTTCTGACCTCAACTAAAGGCCTCGTTTCCACTAGTGACCAAACTTTTCTTCACGGATAATATCCAGCTCTATATTCGATTGTTAGACACAAAGAGGACACACTTTCCACTATTATGGAAGATAATCCTCCTAACGTGTCTTTCAGAAGAGGTCTTATAGGTCCTCGACTGGTATTTGGAAAAATTTGTTATTACGATTATCCACGATACAGTTGTCGGACAGTGTAGACGAGTTCAAATGGAAATTATAAGAGAGTGGTAAATTTTCAGTTGCCTCACTGTAGAGAGCACCGGTTCAACCTAATATCCCGGTCGATGATAACAGTAAAATTTGGAAAATGAAAATACCCCTTAAGACGAAGATAGTCGCTTGCTATCTACGTAAATGTGTAATCCGTACTAAAGATAATCTTATAAAGAGGAATTTGCATGGAAATATATAATGTGTTTTTTATCATCACGATGAGACAATTTATTATTTATTCTTCTACTGTAAATTTGCTCATTCTATATGGTCATTCATCCAAATAGCTTATGGTTTATCTTCTTCATGTTTAGTGACCAATGTTTTTTGTAATTGGTTGCATGGAGTTGAAGATAAATACATGATTTTTTTAGGGTGGGAGCGCTTGTCATTATTTGGTCGGTATGGCTCTGTAAAAATGACAAGATTTTTAATAATATTGTGTCTTCTCTCCTACAGGCTATTTATCGGGCCACGACTATCCTTCGATAATAGACTATTCTCCAACGTATGGAGTTTCGCGACTTGATTTTGGATGGGTGTACGCGTTTAGAGGACATGACGAGAGATATTTTCTCCCTACATAGATGGCCGTGTGATTTACGCATTGATCTGCCATAATTGAGGCCTCTTGTTTTTAGTTGAGACTTTCTAATTTTATTATACTTTATTTTTCTCTGGTTGTGTGGTTTGTGCGGTTGTTTGCATCTTGGTTATGCAGAAGCCGGGTGTAAATATTACTCTTAGTAATAAAAGTGCCATTTTCCAAAAAAAAATGTACAGCTATATGTTTCTAAGTGTTCGAATAATTTCTGCCATGAAATATGTTTTCTATGAATGGCAAGATGCATTCTTTTTGCGTTTAGACATCAAACGACATTGCATCTAACAGAAACACAGTGATTTAAAGGAGCCTTCCATGAACATGCCATTGTCTTGGGTTGGAATCCGCATCCCGAAGTCGCGAAGAGAAGTCTAGTTCTCATTGCTAGCGGTGATCGTGTCAAACATTGCCTGATATCCACATTGAATTTTTTCCAAACAATTAATCCCAAAGCATCGCACAAGTAAGAATATCATGTTCCATATGATCCAACAACTGGGCCCTATTATCCTTCAAAAAAGACACTTTCATGTACTATTGACCCCTTTGAACCCAAGTGGGGACATAAAAAGTCTTAGCCAATATTTCTACTCCCTAATAGAAACATTACAGCCAAGCTATAATCGTAGTGTCCTGACTTATGAGCTAAGGTTCTTGAAAATCCACTCTAGTTATTCTCACTCTCAGATGTGAATCCTTGAAATACTCTTGATCAATCAAATCTGAGATCAGCTCAGATACTCTCAAGTCATCGTCTCACTCATGTACCTAGCGAGCGCTACGAGTCCTGACATCATGTTTGCCATGTCCAAATTGAGCCAGTTTATTTCCAATCTAGGTGATGTGCATTGGGGTGTTGTTCAAAGAATTATGCGCTATCTGAAAGGTACTATGAACTATGGACTTCACTATATCGGGTACCCGTCGATTCTTGAAGGGTATAGTGATGCAAATTGGATCTCTGATGCCGATGAGATGAAAGCCACAACGGGGTATGTGTTTACTCTTGGAGGTGGTGATGTTTCCTGAAAGTCTTGCAAGCAAACGATCCTAACGAGATCGACAATGGAAGTAGAATTAACATCATTAGTCATATCTGGTGTCGAAGCAGGATGGCTTCGAGATCTTTTGATGGACTTGCCAGTGGTTGAAAAGCCAGTACCGGCTATTCTTAGAACTGTGACAATCAAACTGTAATTGTCAAGGTAAAGAGTTCAAAGGACAACATGCAGTCCAACAAACACATAAGAATGAAACTAAAAGCTGTCAGACATTTAAAAAACTCCGAAGTGATAGCGTTGGATTATATCTAGTCGGCTAAGAATCTGGTAGATCCCTTTATTAAAGGGCTATCCCGTGTTGTGATAGAAAATGCATCAAGAGAGATGGGTATGAGACCCACATAAGTTGCGATGGTAGTAAACCAACCTATGTGATCGGATATCCTTTGAAGTAGGACCTGGGAAAACAAGATAGTGGTTAACAAAGGAGAGTAGTTTTACTAACCCACTCCGTTGGAGATAATATACTCTCGGAAACTGTATGGCAGGTTGACTTTTGTCTTAATGTGTTTCAAAGCTTTTATAAGCAAGATGCTATCCTACAGAGCAATCTTTGGAGGAACACACCTATATAAGCCCAACTGCTGGTCACAGTCTATGGGATTGGGTTGATCTCTAGTAAATTCATGAAAAGGCCAGGAGTGTGACTAATATGCTCCACCCGAGGGGTCATATTTCGGCATCCTAGTACTAGTAAGACATTTGGTGAAACCTCTTTACGCCAAACTAAAAATTCAAGGCATAGTCCATTGTTCAGTTGTAAAGGAGTGTAGCCATCTATTCTAGGTGGATGTTCAACCTTAACATGTCTCCACTGAAAATACCAGTATATCAAAACAGTGTTGGAAACACCATGGGACTTTGGGATCTGGTGGGGGATTGTTGAACTATAGGGTGGGCTTTAGGCCCATCTAACAATTTCAGAAAAATCCCTAAGGGACCATTCATGGTAAAAGAAGAGGTGGGAGTTTTGTTCCACATGGCTAGTTGGGAGAGATTTCCACCAACATATAAAATGAGATCTTCTCACACTAGTATGACTTGGTGTGAAGAGAAGAGAGGCGTTCTACACGCGCGGTCCTCTTCCTTCGCCACCCGCCTCGACATGCCTTGTCACGACGCACGCGTCGTGGGTTGCGGGAATCTCGTCGAGCGGATGTGTTCTTTTTGTCACGCAGAAATGGGATACGGATGGTTGCAACTGAAACGTTAATGAGAATGAATACGAGCTGAAACGTTTTGTCTTAAGTACGTACGTTTTCAGTAATTCATTATGGGCATTTCTATTAATTAATTACAGTCGTTTATTTCCATTGAACCATTCCGTATCCGCATGTGCCTATATATTGGAGAGTTCTCTTCTCTCTAGACACAGAATAGAACCACTGCCTCCACGCGGAATTGCTACTGCCGTTTCCTCTACTGTTGCTACCGCGGGTGATCCCATTCCGTCCACCGCGTACATGGCTGACAAAAGAGCAGACATCTGAAACCCCGCCTCTCCAGATCCTATATGGGAGAGGTGCGATTAGGCACTACAAGAGAATTGGCCTATAGAGGCACTATTTTGGTGCCGTAGAGACACTGTTATTGTCTTTATGTACTTGTAGAGACATTTTACACATTGTCTCAAAAGTGTCGCTACGGACAGTGTCTCTTGTGTGTTAAGAACACTAGTAATAACGTCTATAAACCTTATAAGACACAACAAAGAGGCATTATATTATGTCTCTATAAGTAGAGTAAAAAATACTATGAAAAACATGTTAAAAGTAATCCTTGAACTCTTGACCTTAATGATAAAGACTTATTCTTCCAACCATCTTAACCTTACACAAGATCTTGTTTATACCTAGATTTAGTTTCTTTTGAGTATAGCACAACCTGAATAAAACTTAAAACAAATGTCTCTAGAGACCAAATAAAATGCCTCAAATTATGTCTTTATAGAAAATGTAAACACCTTTTGCAATGTGTCTCAATGATTGCATATATATAAATTGTTGACACAATTTAGAATGCCTAAAAAGTTGTCACTAGAATGAAAATTTCATTTTGTTAGAAATTTTTATTAACTGGTGTCTCTATATTTGAGACACATCCTTCAGTCTCTCAACAATTGTCTCTACAGGATGCAAAATGTCTCTACCTGATTTTTAAAAAGACAAAATAAGAAGTGTCTCAAGGAGAATGTCTCTATGGTAGGTTTTCGTTGTAGTGAGGATTTGGGGGTACGTCTTCGACGTGACTGCTTGCTTTCGGTCCACTACTTCCACGCCTTTGTCATCACCATGACTACCGAAGCCGAATAGGCCGCCGCTGCGTCCAAGAGGGCGGCTGACGAGGCTGCCGCCTCCACTGCTGCTACGGCCAATTGTTCAACCGGAGGGTATAACATGCTAATACCTCTCTTACTTATTTTTGTGTGCATAGTACTAGTAATTTCCATAGATGATTCTACGATTAGTCTAGTACTATATAGTATCGTTACCAAATATCAGTACACGTATATTTGGCTCATGTTTATTTTTAGATTAATATAATTAAAATATTGCCTTGATTCTCAACAATAACATGATCTTTAGACTATCACAACAACTTAGAGAGGGAGCTAGCTTGGATGTCATGTCACGCAAAATAAGATAAACAACACAAGCAATGTCGACTTATCGTTTGGCCTGAACTGAACTAAAGTTGATAGCACCCGGACAGACACAATCTTCATAGCTCACGTCTTGTTTGACTTGAACCGAATTAACGCCATTACAATCCTGACACAGAATCTCGATAGCTCTCGATTTGTTTGACATATTTTCCAAATAAATGCTGCTTGAATCTGAAAAAAAAACAATCTCAACAACTCTTGACCTAAATCGAATTAATGGCGTTAGAATCTGGACACAAACAATCTTGACAGCCGTGCTCTTCTTTGACCTAAACAGAATTAATGCCCTTTTTTTTTCAAAAGTTGTCCAATAAGCTTTGCTAGCTCTGAGAAATTTACTCAAACTTATTTAAGCAATAAACCATGCAACTAGCAAGATTCTTACATCGAGATCCAAAACCGCATTCAAGAGTTGGCCATTCAAGTTTTGCGCCACGCAAGCATGTGCAACTTTTGGGCTTTTGATGCACTAGAACATAATGATGTATTGCAAAATAAGAGGAGTATGGGATCCCCCACAAACTTGGTTAAATGGGCCAACTAGGTCGGTGGCACCGTGCCCGCATTTCAAGCCCTTGCGACCTTAGGGGTCAACTATTTGCAAAACGATAAAAGGCGGGACAAGGATGGTGGATGCAGTATGTAGGACGGTGTTGAGAAACAAAGAGGGTGATGGTCGAGAAAAACGTGTTGATCTTACCCTTGGTAATGTTCATTAAGCTACCGGTACAAGATCCCTGCAAAACAAAAAAGCTACCAGTACAAGCTGGGTTTAGAACCCACCGGGGACGATAAACATTATAGAATTAAAAAATCTAGTACAATCATTATTATGGAATAGTAAATGAAAGGTGGTACTAGATCGATGGATCGATTGGAATGGAGTACTGATGTACTGCAAAATAAGAGTAGTATGGGATCCCCACAAACATTTCATGCCTTAAGGACCTTAATTAGGGCCCAACAATTTGCAAAACGAGAAATCGGCGGGACAAGGAAATGGTGGATGCAATATGTACGACGGTGGGGTGAAACAAAGAGGGGATGGTCGATCGAGAAAAGCGTGTTGATCTTATCTTTGGTAATGTTCATTAAGCTACCAAAAGTACAAGCTGGGTTTAGAACCACCACCGCCAGGTCGCTAGGTTCTTGAGCAAATAAATTAAAGACGAAGCTAGCTTGAAATCACAGTCCGATATACTAGCTAGAATTGAAAAAATCCAGTCCAATTATTAAGTAGTACTAAGAGGCAAATGAAAGGTGGTACTAGATCGATTGGAATGCTAGCTAATTAAGCTAGCTAGATGGTGAAGCGTTGGACGAGGTCGCAGAGGTTGGCGTGCGACGATCCACCAGGCTGCATGGCCGCCTTTGCCTTGAGAGAGAGATCGCGGACGCGGTTTCGCCTCTCCTGGCCCTCGTCTCCTCCTTCCAGGACGGCGGTGAGCGCCGCCTGGATGGCCTCCCGGCGCACCTCCACGGGCTGGATGTGAGGGTCCTCGGGCCGGACGCTGACACCGATCCGTAGCACCTCCACGGTGAACTTCTCGTTCACGAAGTGGTCCGACCCTATGAGACGAGGCCACGTCACCGCGGGCTTCCCAGCCGTGATGGCCTCCATGACGGAGTTCCACCCGCTGTGCGTGAACAAGCAGCCGACGGCGGCGTGCGAGAGGATGAGCAGCTGGGGCACCCATCCTCTCACGATCCGGCCACCACCACTGGCGGCGACGCGCGCCTCCAGCTCCTGCAGCTCCTGCGACGACTCGGCGAACGGATGGTCGGCCTTGCTGAGTGCCCAGATGAAGGGGTGGCCTGAGGTCTCCAGCGCCCGCGCCAGCTCCAGCACCGTCTCGGGATCCATCTTGGGAGCGATGGTCCCGAAGCTGACGTACACGACGGACCCAGCCTCCTTGCCGTCCAGCCACCGGAGGCAGTCGTCGTCGTCCATGGAAGCTTCGCCTCTGCAGGTGGTGGTCGTGCCACCGGCGGCGAGCTGGTGGTGGAGGGAGACCGGGCCGACGGTCCACACCTTCTTGCCTCCCCAAGCGGAGCTCAAGCCCGCCACGTGGTCTGGCTCCAGCTCCAGGAAGGTGTTGAAGATCATGCCGGCGCCCTGGGCATGCGCTCGCTGGATGTCCTCGCCCAGCGTCCCCATGGACGCGTGCCGGAAGAAACACGGGGCTTCCACCCTCCGCATCTCCAGCAGCGTCGCGTCCAGCAGAGGCACCGCCACCACCTCCTCCGACCCCGGAGAGCAAAGGCATTTGTTGTACTCGTGGACGTTGTGCTCGGAGAGGGCGCAGAAGGCGCACATGGGGAAGAAGCTGATGCGTGGCACCCCGAGCGCCGCCGCGACGGGAGCCGTCCACGGGTGGGAGAAGTCCGACACGATGCAGCTCACGCGCGGCTCCAGCTTGCCCAGGCGCTCCTGGATGGGCGCCTGCAGGAGCGCCACCGCCTGGAAGTAGCCCACCACCCGCTCCGGCGGGATGTTGTCCAGGTTGTCGGCGCCGTCCGACACGTACTCCAGCGGGAACTCCAGCAGACGGACCTCCAGACCACACTGCTCGATGCACGGCCGGATCCTCGCCGCCGTCCACGGGGTGGCCACCATACTGCACACGGCGCCCTGGCTGGCCAGCAGCAGGGCGGTGTCCAGGCTAGGGATCACGTGGCCCTGGGCCATCAGCGGGATGAACACAAAGTGCGCACGCTGCTGCTGCTTCCCCTCGCACCCAGCTGCTGCTAATTCTTCGCCTGCTGCTGCTTGTTGCCCCATCTTCCTCCTCACTCTTCTTGGTATTCGTCTTCGTTCTACTACTCACCTCTGCTAATAATGGTGCCTGCCTCTTTCTCTTTGACTTTGTCCCCTCTTATACAAGACAAGACGCCGTGTGCGTGGGTTCTCTCATCGATCAATCCTAAGTTATTGGTCCCCTTGAAAATAGTAATGAATTTGGAAATTCAAGTGTATATCAACTGCCACTCGTATGTAATATATAATATAATGGGCCGGAATCTATCTATCAATCTATATACTAAAATCAATATAAGGTTTTTTTCGAGGCCACAACATCTAGATTATTTGATGGTTAGATCTAAAATTTATTGCTAGAATTTTAAATCACAATCATAAGAAATATAAGGGGGTCTGTCACGGCACCAGCCTGAACCACATCATCTAAATTATTTTGATAAAAATTTATTGCTACAACTTTAAACCACAACCATCCCGGGTCACGCAGACGTGCGACTCCAGAGGCGATCGTGCCCCTCGTGTTGTTCACCCCCGCCGCCACCGGAGGAGGCCACCTAGTGGCGGACTGCGGCGATGTGGTGTTTCCCTGCACCTTCTTCCTTCCACACACCCATAGTTTCTTCCATCTTCATCCACGAGTCTTTCGATCTGGTTTCTTCCATGGCTCGATGATGCGTCGTTGGATATTGGTCTAGCCAGGTTCCTAGAGCTCGACGTATGAGCCTCAAATGATCAGCCTGTTCTCATACTTCACTATGTGCTCGTGGTTGATGGCCAGTGGTGCGTGTGCCGAGGATGGTGAGTTCTTCGGTTGGAGTGGATGAATCAAGCCTGCTTCACCGGAGTCTTGAGTTGCCAATGATGTACAGTTGTACACCTCTCCGCCTGGCAGAATTAGCACATACGCGAATCTGCATGTGCGGTTTTATGAGGCACGTCTAGATGTCCTAGTTTTGTTGGCATGCACCACCGGGCACGCCTCCATGCATCTTAGCTGCGATTACTGTGGTGCTGACAATGCATGAGAATATCAAGATGGTTGCACCCGGAAGACCGGTGGATCTCAATTGTGTGCATTTGGGTGTGGAGAAGACCGTGAGCCGGATGATCGGTGTTTGGCAGCAGACTCGGCAAGCGGGGGCAGCAACACAAAGGACTTTATTTATAGTGGTGTTTTTTGGGCACCAAGTCTAGATTTCCAGGGTGAAAATCCTAGGTCCAACCTTCATTGGTTGTACCTAGCAACGGCGAATCGTCTTCTTGTTAAAAGGCATTGTCTAGAGTTTTACGGACTTTTTCGAGGTAAAAACTCGTGATCTGATGATCAGGCGACAACGGTATTTGTGCAATGTTCTCTTACAAGGCATCATTTATTGGAGAACCTTTGTTGGAATTTGGGATATTTCAATATTGGGTCTTTGCCCCATAACCAATACAAATTCTGAATTTCTCTTTGATACAGCTCATGGCTGTAATAGTGGTGCTAAAGTTTAGTCACATATTGCTAATGTAAGGTGTGTTGCACCACCTTATATACTAGGTTGTTCTACCACTCGCTAAAGAGTGAGAAAATGGAGGAGCACTCGCCCACTCCTCCTCCAACGCCGTCTACCTCGTCATGACGCGCGCGCTGTTCCGGGAATGAGCCGAGCTCATGTGTTTGATTTGCTATTGGAGAACACTACAGAAAATATCGTCCGGACTTCCTCGGCTCTTCCTTGCTTGTCGCTTTGTGTCCAGGTTTACTCGGCTCTTCTTCATGGGGAAGTAAGAGGATCTTATCCTTATAAACAGAGGCACATCACATACACAGCATATATGAGACACATACATAGTTCGACTTCCAGTTTATTGAGCAGCCTCCTTCGTCTTCCATTCAATTATAGGATGAATTAATTAATTAATTTCATGTTAGTGTAGTTGTGCACTATAGATCTACATATGCACTAGGTCGATATTTTTTTAATCCCTTCAATAGCAAGGTGGATTTTTTAGTTGCTTTGTTATTAGTGTGGTTGTGTACTATAGATCTATATATATGCACCAGGTGCGTCCTTGTGTTGGTCTTTTTTAATTCCTTCAAATGCACAGTGGATTGGTTAATAACTTTGTTGTTAGTATTATTGTGTAAAATAGATCAACAGATGCATTTTGTAACCCTTTCAAATGCATAGTGGATTTGGTAATTAATTTGTTGTTAGTGTGATTATGCACCTTATATCTACATATGCACTATGCCGACCTTGTTATTGGTCTTTTTTTAATCCTCCAAATGCAAGGTGGACATTTTAGTTACTTTAATGTTAGCGTGGTTGTGTATAAACATCTAAGTTAATATGTTTTAATTCAATACTTTCATAATAGGGATCTTATTTGGTAACACTGCACAAAAAGAAAGAGAGAGAAGGTGTGCGACATCATGCACGCATCTTGCCTCTTGGCATGAATTCCACAGTTAAGTGACTAATCATATGAATTTGAATTTATTTAGGTTAATTTTTTTTGTTTATATGTGTTCTCACATTGAAAAATGTTTTTGTACAACAAGAGGCAGCGATACAACGTGTAGTATCTACTCGAAAAGATGCAATGACTGGAAGCTGCAGTGTTGTGGAGAGAAATTTCCACCTTCTGTTTTCTCCCTGCATAACTGCATAGTAAATTACTATTGGTACCTAAAAAATCCATACAATTTAAAGCAACTTTATACTTCTTTCCAAATGACCAAAGTCTGAATGGTGTAGGATGCACACAAGCAGACAGGTTGCATAGATCAGAACTTGAAGACTTCCATTTTGCAAGGGGCACATAACGTTGCCTCACATTGCATCATGTGTGATTATTTAGACTGATTATGTTTATCAAATACCACATAACAAACAAGCTAGTAAACCACACAAAAGGAAATTTAAGAACAATTTGAGTATTCACCTGAAGCGATGATCTTCTCTAGATCGAACATAAGCCTGGCATCCTTTTCACCGACAAGCATATGCCGGGAGAGGACTTCCTTCCCCTCTCTTGGAGCACTACTATCGGGTGTGCAGTGAACTATCCAATGTAGATTCATGTCAGGGCTGTATCCGGCGCAGAGGCCATGAGGGCGCCCACAAACTGGTCGCTAGGCCAGTAACTGATTGCAGACGGGCGTCACAGAGTATCTCAGAGCTTGGCGACGACGAACCTGGTCTAGATAAGCAGAAAGATGGAGGCGGCCTGTGTCGTGACACGACGCATGGAATCAGGCCCGCGAATTGGAGGACAGTGGTCGGAGGCGAGCTCGTTGAGAGAGGTGGGATCCAGGGATGGGTATGACTCGGAGCTTGGTGGCGGCGGAACTGGTCTCGAGTAACAACAAGCTGGAGGCGGCAGACGGACTCAGGGTGTGTTTAGTGTTTGGTTTGTGTCCAAAATTACCCGTCAAATATTTGGCTAGCCAAAATTTTGGTTAAGCCTTGCTTGTCCATAAGTTGGCCAACATTAGCTAATAAATTGAACTAGAGTTAGTAGTGGAGCATTGGCATGCTAAAAAGTTGGCAACAATCCAAACAAGTGTCAACCTTTTTGGTCATGAGCAAAATATTGGTAAAATACACTTTTGCCACAATCCAAACACACTTTTAGGGGCCCGTACTAGTGGAAAACGGCCCTTTTGTCCGGGCTATTAGTCCCGGCCCCATGGTCCGCACCGGACGGCCCGAACCCCCCCAAACCTTTAGTCCCGGCCTATTAGATCCCATAAGTCCCGGTTTGAAATACAAACCGGGACTAATGGGTCTAAGGCCTGCTGCACGATGCGGGCACCCCCATTAGTCCCGGTTTGTATCTCAAACCAGGACTAATAGGCTGGCCCTATATTTAAAGCACAACCCCTTCCCTCACAACTGTTTTTTTCTGGTGGGAGGTGGCATAGTTTTGTGCTAGTTTCTTTTTCTTCATATGCACTAGAGGTGTTCGGCGAAATGCCGGTTAGAGCGATGCAACTTTAGGTCACAGAAGACAAACATGATATGAGGTGCCCAAGCCACACTTAAGTTTTCTCATCTTTGTTTCCAGATGTCCTAAAAGGATAGCAACTATTTTCTCGTTTAGACCCCACGGTACTAATTTTTGCATCATGATTGCGTTTGATATATAGTTGCATAATGCAGATGAGCCATCCATGGATGTACGCTGATCTACGCTCTGCCGCTTTCAGAGAAGGCGTGCATTATTTTTATCTCGTTGCTAAGGCAAACAAGTGGCGGGATGGTTTTATGTGTTGTCCATGTGTTGAATGTAGGAATGGGAAGACTCACACTTCCGCAAGAGTCATTCACATCCACCTGCTTCGATCCGGTTTCATGTTCGGCTATAATGTTTGGACCAAGCACGGAGAAACAGGGGTTATGCTGGAAAACGATGATGAATAAGAGAATGATGATAACAACTACTGATCTATGTTACTTGAATACGCTAATACCGCAATGGAAGACAATGAAGAAGAAGGAGGTGAAGAACGAAAACCAGATGAGCCCGCTGATGATCTTGGTCGGGTCATTTCTGATGCAAAGCGAGAATGCGACACGGAAAAGGAGAGGTTGTAGTTCGAGCAGATGTTATAGGACCACAACAAATTGTTGTACCAAACTTGTGAAGATGGCTGGAAGAAGCTAGGTAGCGCACTAGAATTGCTGAAGTGCAAGGCAGAGATCGGTGTGACTGACTTGGGATTCGAAAAGTTGCTGGTACTAATGAAGAAGTTGCTTCCAAGAAATAACGAATTGCCCTCCAGTATGTACGAAGCAAAGAAGCTCATCTTCCCTCTAGGATTAGATGTGCAGAAGATACATGCATGCCGTAATGACTGCATCCTCTACCGCGGTAAGAAGTACGAGAATATGGATAAATGCCCAGTATGCACTGCATTGCGGTATAATATAAGAAAAGATAACCCTGGTGATGTTGATAGCGAGCCACCTAGGAAGAGGGTTCCTGTCAATGAGATGTGGTATGCTCCTATAATACCACGGTTGAAACGTTTGTTCAGAAACAAAAAAAGCATGCCAAGTTGTTGCGATGGCACATGGGAGATCGTAAGAAAGACAGGATGTTGACGCACCCCACTGATGGTCGGCAGTGGAGAAAAATCGAGAGAGACTTTCCAGAATTTGCTAGTGACATAAGGAACTTATGGTTTGGTCTAAGTACAGATGGGAATGAATCCTTTTGGGGAGCAGAGCTGCAGTCACATCACCTGGACCGTGACTCTATGTCAACACCCAGATTTTTAATCCCAGATGCCTGTTATGCCATACATCGCAATCCCAGGATTACCATTTTTCCGAGACATAAAAGATTGGATATCACAGTACATCATCCATTACAAACCATACATAAGGTCTTACAACAAATAAAGGATCACATGGTCCAGTCTTAATACAATCATAGCAACAGAATAACGTAATAATAACGGTAGAGTAGGCGAGGCTCCGTCTTCATGGTCACAGGAAATGCTGACGATGGGAGATGATCCTAATTGTCGTAACCTTCCTGCTGTTCGTCCTCCTAATAGTCTTCTTCATAGTCAGGCCACGAGAATAGACAGGGACAAAGCCATGAGTACTCTTTAAGTACTCGCAAACTAATACTAACAAGTGAAGTGGGTTTGAATAGGACTACTAATCTCTAGGTTGTTTTGCAAAAATCCAGATTTACCTTAACTGAGTTCAGAAGCAAAGAAAGCTAGTTGAAAGTTTTATAAAACCTAAGTGAGAACTTGAATTTCATATCACAACCCTATTGTGGTCAAGTCAATTCATGAACCATTTCACAAGTCATTTTGAAAACATCTAATGACGGAATAGTATGGCCACTCCAACTGTCCATAACCGTGGACGCGGCTATTTGAATAGTTTGACACTCTGCAGAGGTGGTACACTTTCACCACAACATTCGATACTTCCATGAGGAAAAATCCTAAATTCACCATACTCAGTATGCGGATAATTAATCCTAACCTTTCAATTACACGTCCTAGTATAGGCACCTCTCCTATGAGTTAGGCCTCCCAACCATGACCAACTGTCATCTTGGGAACTGTATAGGTGGAAAATCTTCACAAGGTAGCCTCAGCTCAAACCTTTGGCCGCAAGGAAACCCATACTAAGGTATATAAATTTCCAGTCAAGCCCTACCCAAATTTCGGGTATTGTGGTTGTAGGATAAAATTGGAATGGTATCGCATCCAGACAACCATCAGTTTTATAAAGGGCTAAGGATCATGCCTCAACATTTTCATCATCAAAATCATCTGGTGTTCAAGAACACATGTCAAAATATTTCAGTAGAATGACTCATCATTCTAAGGTTTTCATAACCATTTTCACCAAGTATTCCCATCTAAAGTGATCAAGTTTTATGCTTAGCACTAGCATCTACAAGTGGGGGTAAACACTAATGAGGGGTGGTAATCAAGGGTGAATGATCTAAGTTCAATCTCATGCCTCAGGATGACATCAAGATTATCTAACTTAGGCCAAGTTTTATGCTCTTTATGCCACCTTTAAATATCTTTCCAAAATCTACAAATCACTAAATAAATTAAAATAGAAAGCTTTGATAAATAAATAAAAATAACTAAGCTTGCAAATAAAACTAGGATGGGGTATCAAGTGGTGTAAGCTTGCAAGTAAAACTTGCATGGTTTAGCTTAGCTGGCTAAGATAGTATCTTGCTAAGATATTAGTATAAGCTTGCAAAGTTGCAAGTGTTAGCTTGCTAAGTCAACTTGTATAGTGAGACTTGCCTTGTGTAGAGTAGTGGTTGAAGTTCTCCTCTGCTTCCTCTTTGTAGTATTCTTCTTCCTCCTTGTATCCTTGGTCGGTACTAGCGTCTATAAATAAATACGAGGTACACAATCACCAAACAATACTTAACTACTTTTATTTATCACACCAAGGTTTTCACTAGATGATCTAGCATCATTAGAAACATTACAATCATCAAAGCAATTTTCTTATTTATTTTATTTTGGAAAATTAATTTCTACTCATTGAAAAACAACTTAAGATTTAATATTCTCCAACTAAAAGATGGGATCATGTTGACACATGTCATCACCACATATTTCAGTACATGGGAATGTGATTTAATGTGGTGTCACAATTTAATAAGGTTTAACCTTTTTATTTTAATTAAATAAAGTGACTAGAACTGCCTATGAGGCATTCTTTTATTACTTGTCCATTATTTCAGCAAGTAATCCTAGACATTTTAATATATTGAGAAAGGTCTTGTTAAATGTGATTTTTGAGAGTTGGAATCAACTCAAAAGCTTTCATGATTGAATTTTGAAAAATGTTTGAATGCAGAAAAGCTTTTGCCTTGTTATTTTTACTATAGGTGATCTATAATTCTAAATGGTTTGAATCCAACGGGCTTGGATTAAGAATTCGAGTACCTTTCTAACAAAATTGGTTTCATGCAATTTGGTCTAGTGAATCAACCTGGGTTAATTTTTAAATATGGGTACAGAACTAAGTTTGAAACTAAATTAATAAACCTAAATTTGAATTACTGGGCCACGCGGGAAATTAACTGGGCCGGTCCACAGCGCACAGCACGCACGGGTGAGTTTAAGTGGCTGTCCCCACTAGTCAGTGAGATAGTGGGTGCAAAGCGGTACGGGGCAATCTAGACCACACGATCAACTTCTAATCGAACGACTCTGACTTATCGTCTTCATCGGGCAACTCTGGCGATACAGAACTATAGCGCGGCCATTAGGGGTCTACGGGGGCTCACCGGGGCTCAGGCGATGGTCGACGATGGGGGCGAACGACGAAGTCGGCGACGGCGAACCTCCTGGTACCGGCAACTCCTCCTGGGGCGGCTCCAATCGCTGGCTCCTCTTCTCCTCCTCCGCGGAAGACTCCGGCAAAATTCCGGCGACCTGCTGCTCGCCTTGTTCCGGGGATGTGGTGGGGTGGTTTTGAGAGAGAGGGGAGTGTGTTGGTGTGAAGAAATCGAACAGGGGTGGCCTCTATTTATAGTGCCAAGAAGATACCGAAGGGCACGAATGGAGCTCGTCGTGGTCGTTGTCACAGTGGGCTAACGGCATGGGCGACGGTAGGGGTCCGATGGACATTTTAATGGCGCACCATGGCTATGGGTCGCGAGGTGGCGAACGAGGTTGTCTGGTGGTCTCCTGGGACGGTGGTGATCACGCACGCAAGCGGCAAGGGCGGCGCGCGGTCTGTGGTCGCGTGTCGAGTACGATGCTCTGGCGCGCTCTCGGCATGGCACAGAGGCATAGGGCGCGGCGGTTCTAGAGTGGTCCAGGGGCTGGCTGAGCGTTGGCTTTGGACAGTGGGTGGCGGTGGATGGTGGTCAATGTCCTAGACAAGTTTGGCGATGCTAGAGCTTCTCCTAGATGGCTATCAACAATGGGGTGGCAAGGTGAGGCTCGACATGCTCACCATTGATTGAAATGGCAAGCTCATAGTGAGCTAAAGCTTGTTAACTAAGGTGGATGATCTACTAATAGCATGTTGTGAGCTAGAGAGGGAACAAGGTTTGCCCAAAACACTGCTCACTATAGTGTTTGTAGTTTGTTTGATTTCTGTTTGAAAGGTGTTTGATGAAATGGGCAAAAGAGATTTGAATTTGAATTTGAATTTTTGGTTCAAAATTGGTGGGTGTACTAGTTACATACTAGGTAGTCTCTGGTTAGTTGGAAAGGTCAAGGTGAATAGGTTTGTTTGGTTTTTGAGAATTGGTGATCTTTGATACATCCAAAACGTATCTACTTTCCCGAACACTTTGCTATTATTTATCCTCTAAACTTGTGTGATTTGGATACAACTAACACGGACTGACGTTGTTTTGAGTAGAATTACCTTGGTATCTTGTTTTTGTGCAGAAAATGAACTATCAGGAAAAATCCCGGAAAATATGCCAAAAATTATATTTCACCAGAAGATCCACAGAGCTAGAAGACGAGATGGAGAAGGAGCCTAGGGGGCCCACACCCATGCCAGGCGCGGGCCCACCACTGGCCGCGCCTGGGGGGTGCAGCCACCCCAGGCACCCCCTAGGCCTACCTCTGCGCCTATAAGGTGCCTTTCGACCTAAAAACCGAGGTGGGTTTGATAGTTTTCCAGAAAGAGTTCCGCTCCTCCGCCGCCACCAAAAACCAAGATTCGGATCCAGAAACTCCGTTCTGGCACCCTGCCGGGATGGGGAATTTGGAGAGGATCATTGCCATCGTCATCAGCAACGCATCTCCATCAACCGCCGATGTTTCCCTCATCCATGAGTGAGTAATCCCCCGCTGTAGGCTTGGAGATGGTAGGGATTGGATGAGTTCTATCATGTAATCGAATAAGATCTGTTAGGGCATAGTGCCTAGTATCTCTATTAGTGCTATTTGGCTTTGTTGCAACTTGTTGTGCTTAATGCTTGTCACTAGGGACCGAGTACCATGATCTCAGATATGAACTTATTATTGAATCATTATGATAGTATTTGTTAGTGATCTTATGTGCAAGTTGTGTACACATATCATTATCCGGATCCAAAGGCCCCAAAGTGACAATAATTGGGACAACCGGAGGGGATGGCTGTGGTGTGAGGATCACATGTGTTCATGGAGTGTTAATTCTTTGCTCCGGTGCTCTATTAAAAGGAGCACCATAATTGCCAGTAGTTCCCTAGAGGCCTCGCTGCCATGGGCTGGCTGGACAGAAGATGTTGTGCAAGTCCTCATTGCGAGCACGTATGACTATATATGGAGGATTGTTTAGTACTTGGATGATTGTTATTATTTATATGCAATGCCCTAGATCTTGAAGTTACATGTTTAGACTCGTCCATGCAACGCCCGTCCATCCATCCCTATGCCTACCGCACTCGAATCCCACTGTTACCGTTACTGTTACTATTGCTCCTGTTTTGCTATTGCTGTTGCTACTACAAACTATTACTGCTGATAAACTCCTGTGAGCAAGAAATATTTCCAGGTGCAGCTAAATTTACAACTTAGTTGTTAAGGCTTGCAAGTATTCTTTGGCTCCCCTTATGTCAAATCAATAAATTGGGTAATACTATCCGCGAAGACTGTTGCGATCCCCTATACTTGTGGGTCATCAAGACTATTTTATGGCGCCGTTGCCGGGGAGAATAGCTTTATTTGTAAGTTCACTTGGATCTATTATTTTTCACTGCTACTCCTTTCATGATGGGGAAGTCTCGTGATGGAAAGTTCCCTATTTTACCATCCACTACAAGAAGAGGTACAGTCCTAAACACCTCTACTGCTCTTGATTCACCGTCTGTTATAAGTAAGCTTGTTACACCACCACCACATACACATGCTACACACACTACTACTACTGCTGAGTCTAAAACTGCTTTTGATACTCATGATGTTACTTCTACTGTGCTTGATGGGAGTGGTTCATTAGGTCCTTTTCTAGATGCTACTATGGCTAGTCTAGGAAATACCGAAACTCCTAGTGAATACACTGTTACACCTGTTAGCTCACCTGAGTCAAGTGAGAGTGCCGAAACACACATGGTACTAGTGCTATTAAGAGTCTCCTTGATAGACATACTATTATGCCTAGGTTGTCCTCTAATCCTAATTTTTCCATTTCTCCCATAGATATTAAAGATAAAGATTATGATTTCTCTCTTGATTTGTCCTATTTAGATATTGTTGAGAAAGAACCTTATTGTGGGACTAAAAATGAGAGTGTTGTCGCTCATATGAATGAGCTTTCTACTATGAGTGCTTTATTCTCTGATGATTTTAAGATGCACAAGTACTTTGTTACTAAGATCTTCCCTTTTCACTAAAAGGAGAAGCTAGGGTTTGGTTTAATAGATTACCTCCTGGTTCCATTGATAGCCCTGATTGCTTGATTGCTTCTTTCCTACAGAAATATTTTCCTCCCAGTGCTAGACATGCTGGTTTGTAGAGACTTTTTGATTTTAAACAGGGAGAAGAAGAGAAATTGCGTGAGTCATGGACAAGGTTCTGTGCCTTGATTCATGCACATCCTGGTTGTCCATTACTTAAGAATGAGCTTCTTGATATTTATTATAATGGACTAACTGATGATTCTAGGACCTACCTAAATAGTTTTGCTGATTGTGTTTTCAGGAAAAGAACTCCTACAGATGCTGAAGAATTAATGGCTAAGATAAGCAAGAATTATGATGATTGGACTTCAACTGAGCTAAATACACCTGAACCAATTGTGCCTGAACCAGTTCCAACACCAACACCAAAGAAGAGGGGAGTTATTGCATTAAATGATGAAGTGATGAAGGAAGATAAGAAGTGTCTAAAGGAGAAAGGTATTAGAGCTGAAGATGTGAAGAATCTACCTCCTATAGGAGAATTATGCAAGCCAATTACTCACTCATCTACTATTGAGGTACACTCTTTCCACTTTAATGAAGGGGGTATTCCCTATGGTAAGCCTCCTGATCAATGTTTAGAGGAACTTGACACATTTATTGTTAAACAAGGTAATTTTAATAAACAAGTTTAGAATCATTCACTAGAAAACTCTAGAGCTATCCATGAGTTGAAAGATATTGTGGAAAGAACTTCTAATGATATTAAAATGCTTTGTAAACACTTTCAAATGGTTCAAACCCAACTTGATCAACTTGCTAAGGTACAAAAGGATATGCTAGTTGATGCTTCAGGAGATAAACATGCTTATGGAATTAGAACTAGGAGTGGCTACTCAAGATCCTTTATATCCTGAAGGACACCCTAAAAGAATTGAGCAGGATTCTCAACAAGGTGAGAATAGTGGTAGTCCTCATAAGAGAATGAAAAATAAACATAAAGTAGTTGAGGAACCACTTGAACCTGCTGTGGATCCTAATAGTATATATGTCTCTGATGCTGAAACTGAGAGTGGTAATAATAAAAATGATGCTCCTGATAAGGAGAAAGTTGAGGAACAACCTGAGAAGCACACTAAGAACACTAGGTACACTAAGGAAGATTTTATTGCTGATAAACATGGTAAAGAGAGAGAACCTTGGGTGCATAAACCTATGCCTTTTCCAGGTAAGAAACACAAGTCAAAGGAGGAAGAACACTACAACAAGTTTTGTGAGTGGATGAAACCTTTATTTTTGCAAATTTCTTTGACTGATGCTATTAAATTGCCTCCTTATTCAAAGTATATGAAGGATATTGTCTCTAATAAAAGGAAGATTCCTAATGAGGAGATTTCTACTGTGCTTGATAATTACTCCTTCAATGGTAAGGTTCCAAAGAAACTTGGTGATCTAGGTATACCAACTATTCCTTGCTCCATTAAGAATAATTATGTTAGAACTGCTTTATGTGATTTGGGAGCTAGAGTTAGTGTTATGCCTTTTTCTCTCTACAAGAGACTTCAACTAAAAAAGTTGATACCAACTGATATATCTTTGCAAATGGCTGATAAGTCAACTACTATTCCTATTGGTATCTATGAGGATGTTCCTGTTCAAGTTGCTCATAATTTCATGGTTTTAGTTGATTTTGTTGTGCTTGAAATGCCTGAAGATGATAATATGTCTATTATTCTTGGGAGACCTTTTCTTAACACTACAGGTGCTGTCATCAATTGTAATCAAGGAAAAGTAACATTCAATATTGATGACAAAGAGCATACTGTCTATTTCCCCAAGAAGGTTGTTAGAAGCTATTGCCTAAATTCCATTGAAAATATTGAGAGCATCAAGGTTGGAGAAATATATTGTCCCGTTCCACAAGAAAATTTTGAAACTATTATGATTGGGACCATTGCTATCAAGTATGAGGTAACATAATCACCTTGTGGAATGCAAAGTTTTGTTTCATATAAGATTGTTTTGGTAACAATACTTGATCAACCTTGTTAACAAAAGTATTTTAATGAACAAAATAATGTTTTCATTGTGGTTATTCTTGCTTTCTTTTACTTTTCTCCTTCCTAGCTTTTGTCTTTCTTTTGCTAGCTTTGGTTTTTCTAGTTGTTTGCTTGTTAGTTTGTCTTAGAGCTCCTATAGTTTGGCTTTTGGTTTGCTTTCGCTTCTTCTGAAAAAATGTTTCTGCGAGAAAATCAATTTTCATACCCTGAAAATTGGCCAAAAATAAAGTTTCCCGAAAAATCCTAGAAAATTCAAAATAAATTTTTCCTAGAAAAAAGGGGCAGAGAGACACCTGAAGTGACCCAGGGCCCACCCCAGGCTACCACACCGGCCTACCAGGGGGTGGCGCGTAGGGGGGTCTGGCCACCTAGGCCCCTCCAGGCTGCCTCCTCAAAGCCACCTTCTTTCTCTCTCCCAAAAACCACCGGAAAACTGCTCAAGCTCGAGTTCTTGCTATTCTTGCTCGCTATTTTCGATCTCCTTATTCAGCCCATCTCAAGTGCTGATTTTTGGAGGGATTGCTCCTTGGTATGTGCCTCCTCCACTTGTCCAATTAGATTTGTGATTGGTATATTGTATCTTGAGTATTTTGCTGCTATAGGTAACAGGTTGTTTGAGCTTGCATTCTTGTTCTATGCTTAGAAACTTCATTTTGATGCATGTGTAGTCCTCTATCAAGTTCCTATAGTAGTTGCTCATCATTTATCAACTTAGAAATCACTTGGCTTGATGTTTGTCTAAAAATTTCAGAATTAAAGAAAGGTCATGGACAACCATACATTTGGAGAAATATTTGAGAGTGATGCACCTAGAAGGGCAAGGCTTCTAAGGTCATCCACCAGTACTAGACCCTCATACAATGAGGATCTCATTACTCCGCGATTTGGTGACGAGGGAGATGAAGGGGATGCGCACCCCTCCACCTTTCCTTGCGAAACTTTATTGCGGGCTGCTGGGATTATTAATGATTTTATGACTTTGGTTCGGAAGGTTGGACTAACAAGTTACATGCAGGATGAGAGCGCACAATATGCTACGCTCACCAAAAAATATGTGGAAAGTTTCTCCTTTACTAACAGCGTGTTCAAGCCAGCTGTGTCTTTCAAAATTTATGGCAGGGCTCATTCTATGACTTTGAAGCAATTTTGTAAGGCCATGGGACTTTGTACATCTGGGTCAGCAAAGAAGATTCTAGCTCTACCCGCTGATTTGTTGGAGCTTTACCCAGGAATAACCAATGATCATGACCGCAGAGCTCAACGGGGAAAGATAAAGATTATTCAACTCCTAGCCATCAGGTACTTTGCCTACTATCTTGCCACCAGTGTTCTTGGTAGGGAGAACACTAGTAATATTTCCAACTATCAATTAGCCTTCTTAGCTACTGCGCTCAACAATGAAGATAAGTATAATCTTGGTTCTCTCATTGCTCGTCGCTTAGCTGCTAAGAGACCCATTTAATCGACTTGGCACATGCTCACGCATGCATATGACTAATCAATAGTCAGTAAGCCTCGATGATTTATTTTGCCTCAGAGTTCTTGTATCACTTTCATGCCATAATTAGTCTTGTTTTGTTGCAAGCATGATTATGACAATCATTGCCCTCTCGTTTGTCGCTCCCTCTCTTTTGATAGCCTTCACTTGCACTAAGTATGAGCTCTACCTATGCTTCCAACTCCCTAAAACCAATATTGCCAGCTGTGTCCACCATACCTACCTATTAGCATCGTTTTCTATTTCATTGCATATTCAATATGCCGTGTTTTCTTCCAAATAAAATGTTTGCCTGTTTTGCGAAAATTAGTTAGTAAAGCTCTCACGAACTTGATTGCACACTTTATTCCTTGCACTTAATAATCCTGATCCATTGTGACTAGTCCATGAAAGTTATATGCTTGCAAATTATATGCTGGGAGTCAGCAAAACCGTGCTGTCACGGGGAACGCTTTCAACACTTTTTTGCATATCTTATCCAGTTGATACTTTGCTCTTTTGTTTACGAATGTCGACGATGTGAAATAAAAGGGGAGCTTGTGAGTTCATGGAGTTTATACATTGTGTTAGAGAAACGCCTGGGCCGCTAACCTAAGCCATGCCTAATCATGGTGGAAACTTGCAGCATCACCATAATGAGCATCTATGAAGCATACTCAATAAAAAGCTATGCATATGGTAAATAAAAAGATTGCTGAGATGCTCATTGTCTGCTTGCCTTGTCATTTTGATCACGAGATAGCTCCTGTATCATGTGCAAGGGGTACCCCGTTGGTGGTTCTCTATGATATGCATGTATTAACAATGACAAGAACTTTCAGGTGACCAAAGTTGAGTATCATGCGAAGCGGCCCTCGTACTCAAGGGACTTGAGATTTCTAGTTTATAGTCTGTCAAGCATATACTTCAGAGTAGACCTCACTTTCACCTTAACCATATGAAGATGCCTATGCTAGGGGCAATGAGAGCTCAAAGCTAATGAGTACGTTCCTTTCAGCATTAGGAAGCCTTTCAACCTTTTCAAAACTTTTTTCACAACCTTGTTGAGTCACCACTTATTTTGTGAGCACCTTCTTGAGAGCATAGTTGTCATTCTTGTGTTTGTTACAAAACTTGGTTGATTATGTCATGACTTTGATGCATGTATCTCTGATATTTTTACTTCTAGTCTTCACTTGAACTTCAGAGGTTCCTTGGCATTTATATTGTGCTCTTCAAACAAAGGCAAGCAAGATACCACTCTATTATACCTTACTATGAGCATTGCAATGTTGCTTATGTTTGTGTTTCATGCTACTTATTATTATTGAGTTGGTTTCTCTTCATAGATTGCAATGACTATTGAGTAGACTTAGTTGCATAATATTTATTATGAATTGTCTAAGCATCTACTCCTGTGCTGAGAATATTTACATCATATGAAGCAAAGTGTTCGTGAAAGTTCTTTTATCGCACTCAGTTTTCAACTGAATTGCTTGAGGACAAGCAATAAGCTAAGCTTGGGGGGAGTTGATACGTCCAAAACGTATCTACTTTCCCGAACACTTTGCTATTGTTTCTCCTCTAAACTTGTGTGATTTGGATACAACTAACACAGACTGACGCTGTTTTTAGCAGAATTACCTTGGTGTCTTGTTTTTGTGCAGAAAATGAACTATCAGGAAAAATCCCGGAAAATATGCCAAAAATTATATTTCACCAGAAGATCCACGGAGCCAGAAGGCGAGACGAAGAAGGATCATGGGGGGCCCACACCCATGCCAGGCGCGGGCCCACCACTGGCCACGCCTGGGGGGGTGCAGCCACCCCAGGAACCCCCTCGGCCTCCCTCTGCGCCTATAAGTTGCCTCTCAACCTAAAAACCGAGGGGGGTTCGATAGTTTTCTAGCAAGAGTTCTGCTCCGCCGCCGCCACCAGAAACCAAGATTCGTATCTAGAAACTCCGTTCTGGCACCCCGACGGGACGGGGAATTTGGAGAGAATCATCGCCTTTGTCATCACCAATGCATCTCCATCAACCACTGATGTTTCCCTCATCCATGAGTGAGTAATCCCCCGCTGTTGGCTTGGGGATGGTAGGGATTGGATGAGTTCTATCATGTAATCGAATAAAATTTGTTAGGGCATAGTGCCTAGTATCTCTATTAGTGCTTTTTGGCTTTGTTGCAACTTGTTGTGCTTAATGATTTTCACTAGGGCCCGAGTGCCATGATCTCAGATCTAAACTTATTATTGAATCATTATGATAGTATTTGTTTGTGATCTTATCTGCAAGTTGTGTACACATATCATTGTCCGGATCTAAAGGCCCCAAAGTGACAATAATTGGGACAACCGGAGGGGATGGCTGTGGTGTGAGGATCACATGTGTTCACGTAGTGTTAATGCTTTGCTCCGGTGCTTTATTAAAAGGAGCACCTTAATTGCCAGTTGTTCCCCAGAGGCCTCGCTGCCACGGGCTGGCTGGACAGAAGATGTTGTGCAAGTTCTCATTGCGAGCACGTATGACTATATATGGAGCACATGCCTAGGATTGTTTAGTACTTGGCTGCTAGTTATTATTTATCTGCAATGCCCTAGATCTTGAAGTTACATGTTTAGACTCGTCCATGCCATGCCCATCCATCCATACCTATGCCTACTACACTCGAATCCCACTGTTACCGTTACTGTTACTATGCTCCTATTTTGTTGTTGTTGTTGCTTTGCTGTTGCTACTACAAATTGTTGCTACTGATAAACTTATGTGGGCTAGAAATATTTCCAGGTGAAGCTGAATTGACAACTCAGTTGTTAAGGCTTGCAAGTATTCTTTGGCTCCCCTTGTGTCGAATCAATAAATTGGGTAATACTACCCGCAAAGACTGTTGCGATCCCCTATACTTGTGGGTCGTCAATATTCACATATGTTAAAGATTCAATTTTGAATTGTCATTTGAATCAAGTTGCCAAATGTTTATATAAGTTTGAAAGGTGGGCTTTGGTTCACTTTTACTTGGTCTAGCAAGGGGTCAGAAGAAATGGAATTGTTTCTGTTTGAAATTTTGGACTAGAAACACTCAAAGTGGCCTAGTGAGAAAGATTGGCAAAAATGACCATTTGCTTATTTGGTATGTTTTTTAATTTTTTCTTGAGTTGTTTCTTCTTGGATTTGATTTAGATGATGTTGTTTTCATCTTTAAACCATTCCTTGCTATTCACAACAATCACACAAGTCCATTCATGCATTCATACAATCATCACATACACACATGCATTCATATGATTTTAATTAACTAAATTTTTGTTAATCCTAATTTTGGTGGTTGGAATTTGATAATCCTTGATCAATATCTTTGGGATGTTACAAACCTTCCCTCCTTAAACAAAATCGTGTCCCGAGATTTGAGAAAGAAGAAAAAGACAACTATGATTTAAGGAGATCGGGAAACTCCGTCTTGATGTAGTCTTCTCGTTCCCAGGTAGCTACCTCTTTAGTGTGGTTTCTCCACTGGATCTTGAAAAACTTGATGCTTCAGGTCCTGGTGTTTCTGAAATCTTCCTCCAAAATACGGATGGGTACTTCGGGATACATCAGGTCATCGTTGATCTCTATGGTCCTGTGATCAATATTCTTGAAAACTTCGGTCTTCTTCAGTACTTCTAGGCATTTGTGAAGTAACGATATATGGAACACATTATGCCCGGCTGACATCTCCTCTGGCAGTTCCAGTTGATATGATACTTATCCTCGACGATTAAGAATCTTGAAGGGTCTGATATATCTGGGGGCTAACTTTCCTTTGAGCTGGAAACGTTGCATTCCTTTCAAAGGCGACACTTTTAGATACACAAAATCTCCGATATTGAAAGAGAGGTCTCGACGTCTCTTGTCGGCATAACTCTTCTGTCTTGATTGGGCGGTCTTGAGGTGCTCATAGATCTTGTGAACTTTCGCTTCTGCTTCTTGTAGGTTGTGGGGTCTGAAAATCTGACTCTCTCCTACTTCCAACCAATTCAAAGGGGTACAACACTTCCTTCCATGCATGAATTCAAATGGGGCCATTTGCAAACTGGCCTGATAACTATTGTTGTAGGAAGTTTCTGCGAAAGGCAGACAATCTTCCCATTTAGATCCATACTCTAGAACACAGGCTCTCAACATATCTTCGAGCATTTGATTTACTCGCTCTGTTTGTCCATCTGTCTGAGGGTGATAAGCTGTGCTGAAATCTAGTCGGGTTCCTAATCCTTCTTGGACTTTCTTCCAAAATCTCGAGGTAAACTGAGTTCCTCGATCCGACACGATGTTCTTGGGGACTCCATGCAAACTGACGATTCTAGCAATGTACAACTCTGCTAGCTTCGATCTCTTGTAGGTGGTCTTGACTGGTAAGAAATGAGCGACTTTGGACAATCTATAAACTATGACCCAAATAGAGTCATTTCCCCTACTAGAAGTAGGCAATCCGGTGATAAAGTCCATTCCAACTGAATCCCATTTCCATTCCGGAATCTGCAGTGGTTGCAATAGTCATGCGTGTCTCTGATGTCCCGCCTTGACTGTCTAAAAAATATCACACTTGGCGATGTAGCTTCCGATTTCTCTCTTCATCTTACCACCAAAATTGCTCCTTTAAATCCTGATACATCTTCTTCCCTCCGGGGTGGATAGAATAAAGAGTATCATGGGCTTCTTTGAAAATAGCTTGCTTCAACTCTGAGTCAGCTGGTACACAGATACGTCCTTTGTACCACAAAACTCCTTCTTCATCTTCGGTGAATCCAGGTACCTTTCCTGTACCGATACGATGTTTGATTCTGTCGATACTAGCATTTCCTTTCTGTGACTCCTTGATCTGACTGATCAAAGTGGGTTGAAGTTCAATGCTAGCCAAAAATCCTTCACTTACTAATTCCATTCTAAAATCTTCTATTTCCTTGTGCAAACTTGGTTGCTCCTTCTGAATCATGGAGTTTAAGTTGCACGACAATCTGCTAAGGGCATCTTCTACCACATTGGCTTTACCGGGGTGATAGTGAATGTCCATATCATAGTCTTTGATTAGCCCTATCCATCTTCTCTGCCTCATATTCAGCTCCTTCTGAGTGAATATATACTTCAGGCTCTTGTGATCCAAATAAATCTCACAACGGTTTCCCATAAGGTAATGCCTCCATGTCTTCCGGGCTAAAACTACAACTGCTAGTTCAAGATCATGGGTAGGATAATTCTGCTCATGCTGCTTCAGCTGTCGGGATAGATAAGATATTACTTTGCCTTCTTGCATCAACACACATCCGAGACCGATCTTGGATGCGTCATAATACACATCAAAGGGCTTCGTAATATCCGGCATGATTAAGATTGGGGCTGAAATCAATCTCTTCTTGAGTTCTTGAAAACTCGCTTCACATTTGTCCGTCCATTTGAACTTCTTATCCTTCTTCAACAATTGGGCATGGGTCTTGCGATATTCAAGAATCCTTCTACGAACTTGCGGTAATATCCCGCTAATCTGAGAAATGCACGAAATTGGGTTTGAGTGGTTGGGGCTTGCCAATCTTCATCATCCTTCACCTTTGCAGGGTCAACGGCAATTCCTCCGGCTGATACAATATGTCCGAGGAATCCTACCTCCTGTAACCAGAATTCACATTTGCTAAACTTGGCATACAACTGATGCTCCCTAAGGGTTCCAAGGATGGTCCTTAGGTGTAGCTCATGTTATTCTTCTGATTTGGAATAGAGAAGAATGTCTTCGATGAAAACAACGACAAACTTATCTAGGAAGTCCATAAAAATCTTATTCATGAGATTCATGAAATAAGCGGGGGCATTGGTTAATCAAAAATACATGAAAGTGTATTCATACAATCCATATCTGGTGGTAAAGGAAATATTTGGAATATCCTCTGCGCGAATCTTGAGTTGATGATAGCCAGTTCTAAGATCAATCTTAGAAAACACTTTAGCACCAGTCAACTGGTCAAACAGGTCTTCGATCGTCGGTAGTGGGTACTTGTTCTTGATGGTGACATCATTCAACTTCCGATAATCTATACACAAACGGTTACCTCCATCTTTCTTGTCCACAAATAAGACAGGTGATCTCCATGGCGACGCACTTGGTTGAATCAATCCTATCTCTAGCATAGAATCCAGTTGCTTCTTCAGTTCCACTAATTCAGACGGGTTCATACTATATGGTCTCTAAGCTATGGGTCCGGTTCCAGGGATTAGTTCAATGATAAACTCGATGTCCCATTCTAGGGGCATACCGGGCAAAACATCTGGAAATACATCGGGGTATTCACAGACTATTCTCACTTGGTCAATGGTTGGTTGGGCTAGACTCTTGTTGCACTTGAATTAACGGGGCAAGGTCTCAAATACATGCTCTACTGATATTCCGGCTGTACTGGTCATGGTTATGGCTTTCTTGGCACAGTCGATTAATCCTTTATGTTTCGACATCCAATCCATTCATAGTACTACTTCCAAACGTTTAGTTTCGAGTACTATTAGATTATCATAAAAATCTATGCCATGGATTCGGATAGGCACAACCTTGCAATTTTGTCTAGCTTTGGTGGTTGAACCAGGTATTTGAACTATCATAACATGCTTCAATTTGGTTGGTTGAATCTTACTAGTGCATGCAAATTCTTCGGTAACAAACGAGTGCGATGCTCCAGAATCAAACAACACTCTTGCAAGTACTGAGTTAACAGAAAACATACCCAGCACGACACCTGGCGCTTCTTGGGCTTCTTCAGCATGCATGAGAAAGAGACGGCCGTTGCGGTTGAGCGAATTTCCTAGGGCAAACCTTCTTCCAAGTTGAACACGACGTTGTTGCTGAGCTGGGGTATTTGCATTGGGGGCTGCGGCAATCTTCTTGGGGCACTCATTGGAATAGTGACCCTTGGTTCCACATTCATAACAAGTCACCTAAGACTTGTCCTTTGCTGCAACAGGCACAATATTGCTTCTAGTCCTTGGGGTAGTATTGGTGTTGGTGCAACACTGTTGTTGTTGAACTTCGGCGGGGCGCGATTGAAATTGCTGGGGTTGTTGTGATTTCCTATGGGCCTTGGGTTTCCTCCTCCATGGTTGTGGTAGGTCGGACGGTTCATCGGGGCTCTATTGGTTCTTGGGGCAAATCCTGGAGATGGGTTGGGGCGATATTTTGGGGTATGATGGGTTCCTGGTTGATGCATCATTCTACGCTTGCAGTTCTCATTCACTTGGTTGATCTTGCCTTCCATCTGAATGGCAGAGTCCACTAAGGCTTCAATGTCAGCAAAAGGAATGTTGACTAAGACTGTCTGCATCTCATCATGCAGACCATTCAGGAATCTCTCCTTCCTTAGGTTCAGTGTCAATCTCATCCGGTGCATACCTATCCAATGACAAAAATTTGTCATGGTACTCAACTACAGTCATCCTTCCTTGCTTCAGTTCCCTGAATTCATCTCTCATCCTATTGATCAAACACGGTGGCACATGGGTTCTGCTAAACTTGACTTTGAATTCCTCCCAAGTCATCATCTGTCCTCCATTCATGGCGCAAACGCTGTTCCACCAAGCTCTTGCATCTCCGGCCAGGTAGTGGGTGGCAAACAGTACCTTCTCATTAGCCTCCACTCATGTGACTTCCAAGTTGTTCTCCATGGTTTGCAGCCAATCATCAGCCTCTAGGGGCTCTTCAGACTTAGTGAAGACGGGTGGATTGGTGTTCTGGAAATTCTTGAGCTTTGATCCATGGTTGTCCTGATTTCCATGGCCTTGGTTGTTGTTGTTGGCCATTTGAGCTATGTGGTGAACGGTGGCTAAGTTGGCTTGAAGTTTGGGTCTTTTAGCCTCGCGGTCAGAAACCAAAATTTGCAAGATTTGCAATATTGGGTCCGGGGATGAAGTGCTTCCTCCGCGAGGCATATGAAGATTGAGATACATCATGAGAAAAGAGGGAAATGTAGAGGTCCCAACCTGATAAGGTAGAGATCCCTGTGTTTAAAATGCTAGTCCCTGGATCAATAGCTAGCATCCATAGTTTAAGATGTAATATCAAGAAACAAAGGTCATAATAAAACTTTATAACCATGAATAAAATAATTCATTACATCTTACATATCTCATTTGGCTATCTCATTACAATGCAGCAGAAATAACTATATAGCATGGAGTCCTTCATCTTCAAAGTGCCATAGGCAATCATGACGGTTATAGACTTGTAATCCTATTCAACACACTTCACTAACATCAAACAAACCTACAACATAATAAGTTACAGCCACAAGGGTCAATACATTTGAATTGTATTGGCAAGTGATACTATGGTAGAATAGTGGTATCTATCATCTATATGCATTTGGCTAAGTGGATCTTAGGCTTGCTTTCCTCAAAATAAATTTTTCTTATCATTTGAAAGCACTAAATTTTTGTTTGTCAAAATCACCCAAACAATCTACCAATGAAAATTGGTGATCCTTTACCCTTGTTCAACCACAAGCTTTTAACTTAGAAATTGGGATGAGGATATCCTTGATAGCTTCCATGTCTTGATGCTCAAATTGTCCATTGCCGGGGACACGGATAAGTACTTAGATTTACTCTCTCAAGAGGTGGTGCACTTTCCCCACAAGACTCGACATGCATCGAGACAAGATCTTTCAGAAGCCTTCCCTTAGACCAAAATGGACGCGCTCCAAACCTATCACCCCCTACCACCAACTGTCCATCTGTCTAAGTTATTGCAACCTATATGATCCAGGCATACCCCATAATGCCATGTGGCTGCACTTGAAGCTTCTCAACATTTGACATCTCAAATCTCTTTGTTCCTGGGTGGCATTCCACAAGTGAGATACACAGGGTAGGCCATGAAAATGGGGCCCTGGTAACCACTCAACAAAAAATCCATCCAAGCAATTACCATTCCACCCAGGTGATTCATTCACATAGTTGTTTTATTAAACAAAACACAAGTCATTGTCTTAGAAATATTTCATAGCATGAATATAATCCACCCTTGTTTTCTACTAGATAGGCTAAGCATAATAGTAGCAAGAATCTTAACTTAGGATTACATGCAAGTCCTACTCAAAATATCACTAATGCATAGTGAAAATAATGGGACAAAAGTATGAAGAACCACTTTACTTTTTAGTAGAGAATATAGGTTCACTCCTTGATCTTATAATGGTCACACTCTTCAAAGTTTACTACAATTCAATCAAGGCAAAAATTCAAACTAACATTCAAACAATTCATCACATAAAATAAAGAATACAAAACAATGCATGCAAGAATGCAAAAGATTGTTTTATTGGAAAAGTGGTTCCTAATAAGGTTATAAACATTTTAAAATACCTATTGGCCATCTATAAAAGTGACAAAACCATTTTAAATCAAGTTAGTGAAAATGGGCCATTTAAATCATTTTTGTTTTGTTAGAAATGATTTAAATCAAAGTAATAATTTTCTAGGGTTCATCAAATACATTATTAAATCCAAAACTTAGTGTTTAGGGTCAGAGAGTTTAAATCAAACCATTTGCAAAAGGTTTTACTCAAAAAGTATTTTTAAACCATAGCAAATATTTTTGTTTTACTAGAAATGCTTTTATTCAAGTAATAATTCCTTAGTGTCACAAAATATACTTTTAAATCCAAAAGCTGGCTTTTATAGTCAGTAGGTTCAAAACAAACCATTTGCAAAAAAAATTACTCTGAAATCATCTTTAGAATAAATTTTATACACCAAATAAGCCTAGAAGTGTTTCTGCAAAAACACCCTATTTTCTCGAGGCAAAATGCTAAAATAAGGGCATGGTTGCAAAGGTTTCTTTTACCTGATTCCAATGATATAAATTTGCAAATTTTGGCGTGTAGATCTAAAGTTATGAATTTTACAAAATCTAATGTCTAATAGAAATGTTTCTGTTTTTAAAACAAAACAGAGGCCACGTGTCTTAACCTCAGTGGGCGATACCGATTCGTTGGGATCGACTGAGGCGATGCGTTGGATTAAAAGGGCATCGTGCCGCTCTGATCTAATCATACAAATTCACTTTAGTGGTTCTATCCTGTCCACAAGATCAAGATCTAACGGCCCTAATCCAAATAACCAAGAATTGGCGGCTCTGCGACGGTGGACAGCGACGGCGCACTCGGGCAGAGGTGGTCCGGCCATTCCAGGAAGCGAGGGATAGGGAGGAGGGTATTACCAGTCGCGCAGGGTTGAGCTGATTCTCGACATGGTCGCCGCAGGGACAGGGGCGCACGGTGGCATTGGGGATTGCTCGCCGGAGATGTTGCTGACGACGGTGTGCTCGGGTTGTTGTCATTGGCGAAGTTACGGACTGCTCTAAGGTAAACAAATGGTGCTGTTAGATGCGCGCAAGTGAGGAGAGTAGGCATGCGTCAACTAGAGAGGAGGGGGTGCTCAGGGATTACCGGGGACGGTCGCCGGAGTCGAAGCCGAGGACGGTGGCAAGTTGACGTTGACGAAGACGATGTTTTAGGCCATGCGCGAGCGAGTTGGGGCCATGGGCAGGTGCGTGAGAGGATGGGGAACAAGCTAGTAGGTGCCAGGGAGCAAGGGAAGGTGAGGGATGGTCGGAATCGTCACCGGAGTGTCGTCGGAGGCAGTGCGGTGAGAGGATGAATTGGAGAAGCCTGGTGGCGTTTGTGGCGTGGTGTCTGAGGGAAAACAGAGAGGGGCAGAGGGGAGTAAGTAAGCGTGGTCGCAGGGTAGAATTAGCACGGCGTTATCGCGAATTAATGGCGCGAATCGAGGCAGGAAACGACGACGGAATTTTGGGGATGAACGGGTCTGCGGGGGTGGAGACGACAATCTGGTTGTGGGGCAGCATTGTCAGCGAGTGAGTGGAGGGTACAGTGGGGCCTCGCTGTCAGTGGCTGTGTGGGTAGAGGTGTGAGTGAGAAAAAGATTCGCGAGAGAGGGAGGTGGGCCAGGAACTCAACTGGGCTAGGTTAGGTTTAGCTGGGTTGATTTTTTTTCTCCTTCTGTTTTCTTTTCTTTTTCTGTTTCTATTTTCTGTTTTGAATTTATTCAAATGATTCAAATACTTGTTTGAATTCAAATATCTATCAAAACTTTTCAGTAGGTTACTATTGTTTATTTAATGTGTTTTAAAGTCCATTTAGAATAATTTATTTTATTCATTTTATTGTTTAATATTTATTTAATTTAGTCACTTGTCTTTATTTAAATAAGATTTTAAATATGGTTTTAAAACTTCTATTTGAATTATTTTTACCAAACCTTTTTCATTAGGTTTTATTTATTTATTAGTATGTTAAATAATTCACTTTGAATTATTTAAAATATTTTAATATGATTTATTATTCATTTAAATTGAGCATTTGTCTTTATTCAAATAAAATCAAATATGGTATTAACCCATATAAATTTTATTCATATAATACTTTTATTCTTTTTAAGTTAATTAAATAACTTTTAATCCACTTTGGCAAATTCCACTTTATTATTTTCTCATGATTTGATTAATAATTTACATTAGGGATTTATCTCCATTTAAATATGGTTTAATCCCCTATGTTTTTATTTGAATATTCTTTATCCCTTTATTTTAATTGGATTATCTTTATTCCATTTCCTTATGGATTTAACTCAAGGTTTAAATTGTCTATTAAATAATTTTATTGGGATTTATTATTCAGATTAGGTAAATTGTCTTTATTTAAATAAAATTGAGTATGGTTCAAAGTCCATATAGTTTTATTTAAATAATCTTTTATTTCTTTTTATTATTCAATAAAGTTTCATTTGTTTATGGATTTGGACAAGATTTAATTTGGCTTTTACACATTTCTTATTTATTTCTTTCTTTCTTTGCCTTATAAAATCCATATCTTTTTATTTATAGATCCAAACTTGGTGATTCCAATTTGTATAATTTTATTTAATATTTGTTTATCTTTTTAAATCCTTTGAGGATTACTTTGCTCACAAATTGGTATTGATTTTAGTTAGCAGATTTATTAGCCTTGGAATTCATTTTCTTTTATCTTATAAAATTCATAAGTTTTTATCCATGTTCCAAATTAAATGAAACCAATCTCTATGGTTTTTTAATATTTTTTTTATAATTTTTGATCATTTATAAATGTTTTTTGATAAATTTTTATATGGATCAAATCCATAGTCTTAGAGAGATCTTGGAAATGATTTTCTTCCATTAGGGTTTTAGGGTTTTGGTTTATTTTTTCAAGTGTTTAAATTTCAAGATACATTCATTGATGAATGCATTTCACTTGATTGAAATTTTGTTGGATTCCCTTTTCTTTCAAATTTTGTTCAAGCAGGGTTTTGATGTTTTCATTTAGAAATAAAAAGTTTCTTTTTACCCTAAATTTCAAGAATTATTTCTTTTGTTTATTTATTTTTCACATTTCAAAATTTGAAAAGAAATTGGGATGTGACAGGAAATTTCTAAGGTTCAGGGTTTTTGAAAGGTTTTCAAGGTTTGACTCAATTTTTTCTAGCAAATTGATTTTCATTCATTCATAGCACACGATACAAACACTTACCATAAGGAAAACAGATGGTTTTAAGAACCATTCTGGGAAACTAAGATACAGTGGGACCGAATACAACTCACTAACGCTAGTGCTCAAGTGCTACTACTCCTTGGAGTCGGTGTCCTCATCATCATCAATGAAGGCGACGTCATCGTCATCGGTGAAGAAGTCCATGGCCTAATCCTCCATAAATTCATCATCATCGCTGAGGTAGGAGTAGGGGTCTCCACAAATGTCCTCCCCTACATTCTCCCTCTCCTCGAGCTGCATATCCCTCTCGTGCATGGTCTCCTCCAACTCTGTGATCCTGTGGCAAAGACAGGAAATGATGCGCTCCTTCTTGTCGAGCTGACGGCGACGAGATTGGCGATCCTTTACTAGCATGGCAATGGTCTGATCCTTCTGGGCAGCAATGGCGTACTTGTGGTTGGCCTAGGAGCAGGCATTGTCTAACTCCTTCTGCCGGTCATACATCATGAAGCTGAGGTGGTCCACTTGGTTCTTCAGCTCAGGGTGATATGGTGCCTCCAGCGACTATCCCATAACATCACGCCTTGGGCAGAACTCAAAGCGGGTACCCTTGATCTGATTGAAGCTCTGCCCACACAGACGGGCAAGATCTTCTTGATTGGCGATCCTTTACTAGCATGGTGAACTGAATTCCCTCGGAGGTGGGGGCTTCAATCTTTCCTCGGAGACTTGCAAAAATCAGCCATTGCAACTCCTCTCCTTCCTGATCGTTCAGCTGAGCTCCGAAGAACTCAGGGTGCGGACGCTCCAGAAGTTCCGAAAGTTGGTCCAGGTCACGCTCAAAGATGAGATCTCCTCCATTCCCTAATTGATAGAACATGCTATACTTCACATCCATCTATAAGAATATAGGATGAGTAAGTTAGTAGAGTGATCAAGTGTGTCAAATTTTATGTAAGTTTGCAAGAATTTTTGAGGAACATGAATTTTCATGAAAGAGTCTAAGTGATAAGAATCAGAATAGTTTTTAAAAAATACTCACTTGCTTGGTTTTGAAACTAGGTTTTTTATTCAGACGTCCATTCTAAACTAGGGTCTCCTATGGTCAGGATGGCTCTGATACCAACTTGTCAACACCCGGATTTTTAATCCCAGATGCCTGTTATCCCATACATCACAATCCCGGGATTACCATTTTTGTGAGACATAACAGATTGGATATCACAGTACATCATCCATTACAAACCATACATAAGGTCTTACAACAAATAAGGGATCACATGGTCCAGTCTTAATATAATCATAGCAACAGAATAACGTAATAATAACGGTAGCGTAGGCGAGGCTCCGTCTTCATGGTCACAGGCAATGCTGACGATTGGAGATGATCCTAGTTGTCATAACCTTCCTGCTGTTCGTCCTCCTAATAGTCCTCTTCATAGTTAGGCCACGAGAATAGACAGGGAAAAAGCCATGAGTACTCTTTAAGTACTCGCAAACTAATACTAACAAGTGAAGTGGGTTTGAATAGGACTACTAAGCTCTAGGTTGTTTTGCAAAAAGCCAGATTTACCTTAACTGAGTTCAGAAGCAAAGAAAGCTAGTTGAAAGTTTTATAAAACCTAAGTGAGAACTTGAATTTCATATCACAACCCTATTGTGGTCAAGTCAATTCATGAATCATTTCACAAGTCATTTTGAAAACATATGATGACGGAACAGTATGGACACTCCAAGTGTCCATAACCGCGGACGCGGCTATTCGAATAGTTTGACACTCTACAGAGGTCGTACACTTTCACCACAACATTCGATACATCCATCAGGAACAATCCTGAATTCTCCATACTCAGTATGCGGATAATCAATCCTAACCTTTCAATTACACGCCCTAGTATAGGCACCTCTCCTATGAGTTTGGCCTCCCAACCATGACCAACTACCATCTTGGGAACTGCACAGGTGGACAATCTTCACAAGGTATCCTCAGCTCAAACCTTGGCCGCAAGGGAACCCATACTAAGGTATATAAATTTCCAGTCAAGCCCTACCCAAATTTCGGGTATTGTGGTTGTACGGTAAAATTGGAATGGTATCGCATCCAGACAACCATCAGTTTTATAAAGGGCTAAGGCTCATGCCTCAACATTTTCATCATCAAAATTATCTGGTGTTCAAGAACACATGTCAAAACATTTTAGTAGAATGACTAATCATTCTAAGGTTTACATAACCATTTTCACCAAGTATTCCCATCTAAAGTGATCAAGTTTTATGCTTAGCACTAGCATCTACAAGTGGGGGTAAACACTAATGAGGGGTGGTAATCAAGGGTGAATGATCTAAGTTCAATCTCATGCCTCAGGATGACATCAAGATTATCTAACTTAGGCCAAGTTTTATGCCCTTTATGCTACCTTTAAATATCTTTCCAAAATCTACAAATCACTAAATAAATTAAAATAGAAAGCTTTGATAAAGAAAAAAAAACTAAGCTTGCAAATAAAACTAGGATGGGGTATCAAGTGGTGTAAGCTTGGAAGTAAAACTTGCATGGTTTAGCTTAGCTGGCTAAGATAGTAGCTTGCTAAGATATTAGTATAAGCTTGCATAGTTGCAAGTGTTAGCTTGCTAAGTCAACTTGTATAGTGAGGCTTGCCTTGTGCAGAGAAGTGGTTGAAGTTCTCCTCTGCTTCCTCTTTGTAGTATTCTCCTTTGTCCTCGTATCCTTGGTCGGTACTAGCGTCTATAAATAAATACGAGGTACACAATCACCAAACAATACTTAAATACTTTCATTTATCACACCAAGGTTTTCACTAGATGATCTAGCATCGTCACAAACATTACAATCATCAAAGCACTTGTCTTATTTATTTTATTTTGTAAAAGTAATTTCTACTCATTGAAAAACTACTTAAGATTTAATATTCTCCAACTTAAACATGGGATCATGTTGACACATGTCATCACCACATATTTCAGTACATGGGAATGTGATTTAATGTGGTGTCACAATTTAATAAGGTTTAACCTTTTTATTTTAATTAAATAAAGTGACTAGAATTGCCTATGAGGCATTCTTTTATTACTTGTCCATTATTTCAGCAAGTAAACCTAGACATTTTTATATATTCAGAAAGGTCTTGTTAATTGTGATTTTTGAGAGTTGTAACCAACTCAAAAGCTTTCATGGTTGAATTTTGAAAAATGTTTGAATGCAGAAAAGCTTCTTCCTTGTTATTTTTACTATAGGTGATCTATAATTCTAAATGGTTTGAATCCAACGGGATTGGATTAAAAATTTGAGTACCTTTCTAACAAAATTGGTTTCATGCAATTTGGTTTAGTGAATCGACCTGGGTTAATTTTTGAATCTGGGTATAGAACTAAGTTTGAAACTAAATTAATAAACCTAAATTTTAATTACTGGGTCTCATAGGGGGTGCGAAGCGGTACGGGGCAATCTAGACCACATGATCAACTTTTAATCGAACGGCTGCGACTTATCGTCTCCGTCAGGCAACTCCGGCGAGACAGAACCCTAGCGCGGCCAGTGGGGGTCTATGAGGGCTCACCGGGGCTCGGGCGAGGGTCCGCGATGGGGGCGAACGACAAAGTCAACGACGACGAACCTCCTGCTACCGGCAGCTCCTCCTGGGGCGGCTCCAATCGCTGGCTCCTCTTCTCCTCCTCCGCGGCAGACTCCGGCAAAATTCTGGCGTCCTGCTGCTCGCCTTGCTCCGGGGATGTGGTGGGGTGGTTCTGAGAGAGAGAGGGGAGTGTGTTGGTGTGAAGAAATTGAACGGGGGTGGCCTCTATTTATAGTGCCAAGAGGGGACCGAAGGGCACGGGTGGAGCTCATCGTGGTGGTCGTCATAGTGGGCTAACATCATGGGCGACGGTAGGGGCGGTGCTGTGCTCCATGGTGAAGCTCAATGGCATTGTCGCGAGGCGTAGGACGGTGCGAGATGGTCGGAACGCTGCGGTGATCTAGGAAGGTCCGACGGACATTTTAATGGCGCACCGCAGCTATGGTTCACGGGGCAGTGAACGGGGTTGTCTGGTGGTATCCTGGGATGGTGGTGATCACGCACGCAAGCGGCAAGAGCGGCACGTTGTTTGTGGTTGTGTGTCGAGTGCGGCGCTTTGGCACTCTCTCGGCATGGCATAGAGGCATAGGGCCCGGCGGTTCAAGATTGGTCCATGGGCTGGCTGAGCGTTGGCGTTGGACAGGGGGTGGCGGTGGACGGTGGTCAATGTCCCAGACAAGGTTGGCGATGCTAGAGCTTCTCCTAGATGGCTGTCGACAATGGGGTGGCAAGGTGAGGCTCGGCATGCTCACCATTGATTGCAATGGCATGCTCATAGTGAGCTAAAGCTTGTTAACTAAGCTAGATGATTTACTAATAGCATGCTATGAGCTAGAGAGGGAACAAGGTTGGCCAAAAACACTGCTCACTATAGTGTTTGTTGTTTGTTTGATTTCTTTTTGAAAGGTGTTTGATGAAATGGCCGAAAGAGATTTGAATTTGAATTTTTTGTTCAAACTTGGTGGGTGTACTAGTTTACTAGGTAGTCTCTGGTTAGTTGGAAAGGTCAAGATGAATTGGTTGGTTGGTGTAGGGGTCCCAATCTTAGATAAGATAGAGCCTCCTGTGTTTTACAATGCTAGTCCCTGGATCAATAGCTAGCATCCACAGTTAAGATGTAATATCAAGAAACAAAGGTCATAATATAACTTTATAACCAGGAATAACATAAGTTTATTACATCAAACATAGCTCATATGGCTATTACATTACATTGCAGCGGAATAACTATAAGCATGGGGTCCTTCATCTTCAAAGTGCCACAGGCAGATGTTGGTTGTAGACTTTGTAATCCTAATCAATCAATCTTCACTAAAATCAATCAAACCTGCAACATATAAGTTACAGCCACAAAGGGTCAATACATTTGAATTGTATTGGCAAGTGATACTATGGTAGTATAGTGGATTCTATCATCTATATGCATTTGGCTAAGTGGAGTTGAGGCTTGCATTGCTCAAAATAGATTTTTCTTATCATTTTGAAAATACTAAGTTTTTGCTTGACAAAATCATTTTTCTCAATCAAAGATTTCAAGATCCTTGTACCAAGCCATCTCTCCATCAATGATTTAAGAATTCAAACAACCCTTGTTCAAACCACAAGATTTTTAATTTAGAAATTGGAATGATGAGATTCTTGATTGCTTCCATGTCTTGATGCTCAAATTGTCCTTTACCAGGGACATGGCTAAGTACTTAGATTTTACACTCTGCAGAGGTGGTGCACTTTACCCACAAGACTTGGTTTCCCAAGAAAAAATCTTTCAGAAGCCTTCCCTTAGACCAAAATGGACGCGCTCCAACCTATCAAACACTACCACCCACTGTCCATATGGCTAAGTTCTTGCAACCTATATGATCATGGCAGAGCCCATATTGCCAAGTGGTTGCACTTGAAGCTTCTCAACATTTGACATCTCAAATCTCTTTGTTCCTGGGTGGCATACCACAAGTGAGATACACAATCCAAGTCTATGGCATTGTGAACCACTCAACCAATCTCCACCAAGCAAGCCCATTCCACTCAGGTGATTCATTAACTTAGTTGTTTTATTAAACAAAACTTAAGTCCTCAGACTTAGAATATTTTTCCATAGTGTGAATATATATTCCACCCATGTTTTCTATTATCTAGGCTAAGCTTGGTAGTAGTAGGAATCTCTAACTTAGGAAAATCCTACTAAGGATTCATCTACTAGGTTTTCCTATAGTAAGGTCTATACTTAGAAAATCCATGCAAGTTTTACTTAGCAAAATTCACTAATGCATAGAGAAAGTAATGGGACAAAAAGTATGAAGCATCACTTGCCTTTTTGGTAGGGAATGGTGGTTCACTCCTTGATCTTTCTAGTCTCACACTTCACTACAAATCAATCAAGCGAACACAAATTCAATTTACATTCCAAACCAAAGTCAAACAAACAATTCTTCACACACACAAAGTAATGGAATCTAAGTCATGCATGGGAGCATGCACAAGATAGTTTTATTTTGCAAAGAGGGCTTATATTGGTTTCTAAACTTTGTAAGATCCAAATTGGTCATTTACCAAAGTGGCAAAGTCATTAGCAAGAGGGTTTTGTACAAAAACTATTTTTAAATCCATTCATCATTTCATGTGGTGAAAAATGTTTTTATTAAGGCAAAAACTCTTAAGTTGTTCACCAAATGAGTTGCTATTGCAAAGCTTGGTGTTTTTGGGTCAGTAGGTTTGGTCCAAACTATTTTCTCAAAGTTTCCTTTCCATAAACATTTCCATAATAAAATTAATAATTTTATTTGGCTAGAAAATGGCTAAGTCAAGTAATCCAACTAAAATCTTTCCAAAATCATTTTTAACACAAAGGGTTGGTTCCTAGGGTCAGTAAGGTCACAACAATCCAATTTTCAAAGGTTTTACTTCAAAATTATTTTCAATAAATAAATTACATTTCTATTTGACTAGAAATGGTTTTAAATTAAAGAATCATCTCTTAATTTCTCCAAATACATTTTTGTGTCCACAAAGTGTTTCCTAGGGTCAGTAGGTTCAAATCAATGCAATTGCCAAAGATTTTAACCCTAAATTCAATTTTACACAATTTTTACATTCTTAACAAGCATACAAATGTTTCTGCAATTTCAAACAAGCTAACAGCTACTATTTGCTAATCTAAGGGCATTGTTGGCTAGGGTTTGTTCTCCTGAATCCATTGATATAAAATTTGCCAAATTTGGACGTGTGGATCAAAAGTTATAAGGGTTTGAAAATTACAAATAAATCAGTTTTCAATTTCTGTTTTTAAACAGACAGGTGACACGCGGCACGTCGTCATTCGCTGGTAACGGTTCGACCGGATCACGCTGCGGTGCGTTGGATCTAATCCCATCGTGCGGTACAGATTGCTCGATACCCCTTCGGTTAAGTGAGTCTATCGTGCTCGTTGGATCTAGATCGCACGGTGCTCAGCTCCCTTGCCAGGGATGGGCGGCGCTGGCGGCGGCGTCTGGTGGCGGAGCGGCCAGACGGTGGCGAAGTCGACGCTACAGGAAGCGAGGAAGGAGGAGAGGGGGCTCACTGAATTCGCCAAGGCGTGGGGGTGCTCGAGGTGCTTCCCGTTTGCCGAGGGGCGCGCTGGAGCTACGGGAATTCCTCGTCGGAGTTTCTACTGGCGCCAGGAGCTTCTGCTTGCCGACGGGGACGAGGTTGCAGGCCACGCGCGAGGGTTTGGCGAGCACCTGGAGATACAGAGGACAAAGACTAATAAAATGGCATGTCTGACTAATCAAGGCGCGCACGGAGTCGAGTGCTGGAGCTCACCGGAGTTGCGGGGTCGTCGGTGGCGTACAGGTGGAGATATTGCTGACGTCCTGGAGCGCTCGGGGGCGAGCTGGCGCTACGGTGATGATCGCCAGGAGGTGGGGATCACAGGAGCATGGTCAGGGAGGCAAGGGGTGGTGAGGGGCTGCCGGATTCGTCGTCGGAGCGTCGTCGGAGACAGCGCAGTCGAGGAGAAATTGGGATGGACTAGAGGCGTGCTCGGGGAAGGAGGCAGAGGGGAAACGGAGAGGAGAGGGATACGATTAAATGTGCGTGATCACTGCCGGTTTAACTCGCGGCATTAAGGTGAATTACGCTGGAGGATTCAACGGCAGAACGGGGGAAGAACGGGTCACAGAGGGTGAGGACGAAGAACAGTAGGGTGTGGGGTCCGCTGGCAGTGGAAGAAAGGGAGAAGGGGAGGGGTCCACATGTCTGTTGCTCCGCGGGTTCTTTTTACGGTGAGAAACGTTTCGCTGCGGTGGGGTGGGGATTGGGCTAGGTGGGCTGTTTGGGCTGGGGTAGTTGGGCCGCTGTTGTTTCTTTTTTTTTTGTACAGAAACATTTTCCTTTTCTTTTTCTATTTGCTGATTTGATTTTCAATCAACATTTCAAACATTCAAACCATTCAAACAATTCAAACTATTGTAATGAGTTTTTGGTTCTGTTTAACATCATAATTCACATTCTAAAATAAAATATTATTTTAAATCTTTTTAGGTTCCATTTATTAATTAAATAAATGGATCATTAGTTATTTAATAAAATAGGGTTTGTTTTAATTAATAAAATCTTCATTTAAAATCCAAATATTTTCAAAACCCAATCAGTAGGTTTTATTTGGAAATAAAGAATATTTGGAAAACTTGTTTAAAATAATATAATCCTTTTACTTTAGGGTCCATTAATAATTAAATAAAATGGGCCTTAGTTATTAAATCAAATAGAGTTTGATTTTATTAATAAAATCTTTATTTGAAACCTAAATATTTTCAAAACCAAATCAGTAGGTTTTATTTGGGAAATATATAATACTTGGAAATTTGTTTAAAACAAATAACCTTTTATTTTAGAGTCCATTATTAATTAAATATAATAGACTTTTCATTATTAAATCAAATAGGATTTGTTTTATTGAGATATTTATTTTGAAATCTAAAATAAAGCCAAAACACTTTAGTAGGTTTTATTAGAGAATATAAAATACTTGGAAAACCTATTTAAAATAATTTAATAAGTTTTGATGTTTTAATTAAAATGGTAAAACCTTTTATTTGAATAAAATTTGGATATTAATTCCTTATTATTTTATTTAAGCAATCCTTTATTATTTTTAAATAAACCTTTGCTATTTTATTTAAAATAAAATGTTTTAATTCCCAAAGCTTGGCCCAGGTTTAATTATAATCTATAAAATAATCTTTATCTATAAAACTTTTATTTCAATTGAGAACCAAATCCTTTTATTTAAAAGATCTAGAATAGTATTTCCAAAATATTTTGTTTTCCTTTAAAAAAAATGTTTATCTTTTTTTTAAATCCCCTTAGGATTTTATTTAATTCAAATGGGTTTGGAGTTCCAATTGAATTCAAAAAGTTTCTTCTGGCTCTAAAAATCAAACAAAGTTTTATTTTATTCATTTATTTTCACATTACAAGATTTGGAAAATCTTGGGATGTGACAGGCTACCACCCTTAAAATAAATCTCGTCCCGAGATTTGGGGAGGCTAGGGTTACAAGCATGTTCAAAACAACTAGGGTACTACCACCCTTAAAAATTTTCAAACAAAATATTACACATTGTCCTTCTTGGGATCATGAGAAATACTTTCTCTAAGCAAACAGTTGCATTTATGTCCTTAATTTCCATGCTTGACTCATGGGCCAAGGTTGAGATCCTTCATAGACTTGTTTAACTTGTTCTCCATCCTTTCTGGACAATTGTTTGCATAGTGGCCTAGTTCCCTGCATTTGAAACATGTGACAAGGTTGAGATCCCTCATAGGCTGGTTTATCTTATGCTTCATCTTTTCTGGACAGTTGTTTGCATAATGTCCTAACTCTTTGCAGTGTTTGCACATCACTTGGCTGATATCTTTCTTTTCCTTTGGTATCATTGCCTCTTGTTTGTTTCTTTGGTTCTTCTTCTTTTCTGGGCATTCGCTGGCATAGTGTCCCATCTCTTTGCAATTGTAACACTGCAATTGGCTTATGTCTTTCTTCTTCTTGTTGGGTCTCTCCAAAGCTAGGAGTTCTTCTAGTTCATGTTCTTCATAGGTGGGAGATCTTTCTCTCTTCTTGGGGCATTGATCTTCATGCTCCTTGGATGCATGATCCTTGTATCTAAAACCATTGCTAGCTTGGGTTCCTTCTAGAATAACATCTTTGTCATCCTTTTTGTCATTAGCTCTTTGGGAAAAGTTTTCTCCCATGTTGATCATTTGAGTAACCAATCCTTGCAACAATTGGGATTGAAGTTTCAAAATCCTTTGTACGGCTGGGTCTAGTCCATTGTTGTTGGCTAATAGCTGAGTTGTCTCTTGGCTCAACTGGTTTTGGGTTGCTATAAGTTCTCTCATGTTGTCTTCTTGGTTGGTGTTGATGTCTCTTGGAGTAGTCATCTATTTGGGTTTGATAGGAGATTAGAATAGGCAAGATATTTCTAAGGAAATATTTCTAATCACACACATCACAATTCACACAAGCAATGTGCAAGCAATCACAAACAAACATTTCACTCAAACAAGGTTCAAGCACATACTTAGGCAACAAAATATTTTTGTTACACCACATAAGTTGGTGGTTTTGACTTAACTAAAATATGGTGGTCCATCTATATGGTTCACTTGTGATCTTTCCATCATTCTTGGTTGCTTCTTCTTACATGAGATCATGGTTCCTTAAGAAAAACTTTTGGTCACAATAACTTCTAGTGATGTAGGTTCCTTCTAAATTTTACATTCCCTCAGTCTCTAAATCTTAAGTAAGATTTCCTTGTTTCACTTGTAGTCCTTGATGATATCCATGTTGGAAGTCCTTGGGTGAATATGCTGAAGATGTTGAAGTCATTAGAGCTGAAGATGTTGAAGTCATTAGAGTTGAAGAAGTTGAAGCAGTCCTTTACACATAGTGTAGTCTTTGGTCATGGGGTAGGTTTTCCATCAAGTTGAAGTAGAAGAGATGTAGAGTTGAAACCAAAATGGTTGAGGAAAGAGTTTACAAGATTGTTTTGTAAATAAGTTTTTGGAACAAATACAACTCCTATTTTTCTAAGGGTTTTTGTCCAATCCTAGGTTTACAAATCCTACAGGCAACACAATGCTCTGATACCATTTGTAGGGGTCCCAATCTTAGATAAGATAGAGCCTCCTGTGTTTTACAATGCTAGTCCCTGGATCAATAGCTAGCATCCACAGTTAAGATGTAATATCAAGAAACAAAGGTCATAATATAACTTTATAACCATGAATAACATAAGTTTATTACATCAAACATAGCTCATATGGCTATTACATTACATTGCAGCGGAATAACTATAAGCATGGGGTCCTTCATCTTCAAAGTGCCACAGGCAGATGTTGGTTGTAGACTTTGTAATCCTAATCAATCAATCTTCACTAAAATCAATCAAACCTGCAACATATAAGTTACAGCCACAAAGGGTCAATACATTTGAATTGTATTGGCAAGTGATACTATGGTAGTATAGTGGAGTCTATCATCTATATGCATTTGGCTAAGTGGAGTTAAGGCTTGCATTGCTCAAAATAGATTTTTCTTATCATTTTGAAAATACTAAGTTTTTGCTTGACAAAATCATTTTTCTCAATCAAAGATTTCAAGATCCTTGTACCAAGCCATCTCTCCATCAATGATTTAAGAATTCAAACAACCCTTGTTCAAACCACAAGATTTTTAATTTAGAAATTGGAATGATGAGATTCTTGATTGCTTCCATGTCTTGATGCTCAAATTGTCCTTTACCAGGGACATGGCTAAGTACTTAGATTTTACACTCTGCAGAGGTGGTGCACTTTACCCACAAGACTTGGTTTCCCAAGACAAAATCTTTCAGAAGCCTTCCCTTAGACCAAAATGGACGCGCTCCAACCTATCAAACACTACCACCCACTGTCCATATGGCTAAGTTCTTGCAACCTATATGATCATGGCAGAGCCCATATTGCCAAGTGGTTGCACTTGAAGCTTCTCAACATTTGACATCTCAAATCTCTTTGTTCCTGGGTGGCATACCACAAGTGAGATACACAATCCAAGTCTATGGCATTGTGAACCACTCAACCAATCTCCACCAAGCAAGCCCATTCCACTCAGGTGATTCATTAACTTAGTTGTTTTATTAAACAAAACTTAAGTCCTCAGACTTAGAATATTTTTCCATAGTGTGAATATATATTCCACCCATGTTTTCTATTAGCTAGGCTAAGCTTGGTAGTAGTAGGAATCTCTAACTTAGGAAAATCCTACTAAGGATTCATCTAATAGGTTTTCCTATAGTAAGGTCTATACTTAGCAAAATCCATGCAAGTTTTACTTAGCAAAATTCACTAATGCATAGAGAAAGTAATGGGACAAAAAGTATGAAGCATCACTTGCCTTTTTGGTAGGGAATGGTGGTTCACTCCTTGATCTTTCTAGTCTCACACTTCACTACAAATCAATCAAGCAAACACAAATTCAATTTACATTCCAAACCAAAGTCAAACAAACAATTCTTCACACACACAAAGTAATGGAATCTAAGTCATGCATGGGAGCATGCACAAGATAGTTTTATTTTGCAAAGAGGGCTTATATTGGTTTCTAAACTTTGTAAGATCCAAATTGGTCATTTACCAAAGTGGCAAAGTCATTAGCAAGAGGGTTTTGTACAAAAACTATTTTTAAATCCATTCATCATTTCATGTGGTGAAAAATGTTTTTATTAAGGCAAAAACTCTTAAGTTGTTCACCAAATGAGTTGATATTGCAAAGCTTGGTGTTTTTGGGTCAGTAGGTTTGGTCCAAACTATTTTCTCAAAGTTTCCTTTCCATAAACATTTCCATAATAAAATTAATAATTTTATTTGGCTAGAAAATGGCTAAGTCAAGTAATCCAACTAAAATCTTTCCAAAATCATTTTTAACACAAAGGGTTGGTTCCTAGGGTCAGTAAGGTCACAACAATCCAATTTGCAAAGGTTTTACTTCAAAATTATTTTCAATAAATAAATTACATTTCTATTTGACTAGAAATGGTTTTAAATTAAAGAATCATCTCTTAATTTATCCAAATACATTTTTGTGTCCACAAAGTGTTTCCTAGGGTCAGTAGGTTCAAATCAATCCAATTGCCAAAGATTTTAACCCTAAATTCAATTTTACACAATTTTTACATTCTTAACAAGCATACAAATGTTTCTGCAATTTCAAACAAGCTAACAGCTACTATTTGCTAATCTAAGGGCATGGTTGGCTAGGGTTTGTTCTCCTGAATCCATTGATATAAAATTTGCCAAATTTGGACGTGTGGATCAAAAGTTATAAGGGTTTGAAAATTACAAACAAATCAGTTTTCAATTTCTGTTTTTAAACAGACAGGTGACACGCGGCACGTCGTCATTCGCTGGTAACGGTTCGACCGGATCACGCTACGGTGCGTTGGATCTAATCCCATCGTGCGGTACAGATTGCTCGATACCCCTTCGGTTAAGTGAGTCTATCGTGCTCGTTGGATCTAGATCGCACGGTGCTCAGCTCGCTTGCCAGGGATGGGCGGCGCTGGCGGCGGCGTCTGGTGGCGGAGCGGCCAGACGGTGGCGAAGTCGATGCTACAGGAAGCGAGGAAGGAGGAGAGGGGGCTCACTGAATTCGCCAAGGCGTGGGGGTGCTCGAGGTGCTTCCCGTTTGCCGAGGGGCGCGCTGGAGCTACGGGAATTCCTCCTTGGAGTTTCTACTGGCGCCAGGAGCTTCTGCTTGCCGACGGGGACGAGGTTGCAGGCCACGCGCGAGGGTTTGGCGAGCACCTGGAGATACAGAGGACAAAGACTAATAAAATGGCATGTCTCACTAATTAAGGCGCGGACGGAGTCGAGTGCTGGAGCTCACCGGAGTTGCGGGGTCGTCGGTGGCGTACAGGTGGAGATATTGCTGACGTCCTGGAGCGCTCGGGGGCGAGCTGGCGCTACGGTGATGATCGCCAGGAGGTGGGGATCACAGGAGCATGGTCGGGGAGGCAAGGGGTGGTGAGGGGCTGCCGGATTCGTCGTCGGAGCGTCGTCGGAGACAGGGCAGTCGAGGAGAAATTGGGATGGACTGGAGGCGTGCTCGGGGAAGGAGGCAAAGGGGAAACGGAGAGGAGAGGGAGACGATTAAATGTGCGTGATCACTGCCGGTTTAACTCGCGGCATTAAGGTGAATTACGCTGGAGGATTCAACGGCAGAACAGGGGAAGAACGGGTCACAGAGGGTGAGGACGAAGAACAGTAGGGTGTGGGGTCCGCCGGCAGTGGAAGAAAGGGAGAAGGGGAGGGGTCCACATGTCTGTTGCTCCGCGGGTTCTTTTTACGGTGAGAAACGTTTCGCTGCGGTGGGGTGGGGATTGGGCTAGGTGGGCTGTTTGGGCTGGGGTAGTTGGGCCGCTGTTGTTTCTTTTTTTTTTGTACAGAAACATTTTCCTTTTCTTTTTCTATTTGCTGATTTGATTTTCAATCAACATTTCAAACATTCAAACCATTCAAACAATTCAAACTATTGTAATGAGTTTTTGGTTCTGTTTAACATCATAATTCACATTCTAAAATAAAATATTATTTTAAATCTTTTTAGGTTCCATTTATTAATTAAATAAATGGATCATTAGTTATTTAATAAAATAGGGTTTGTTTTAATTAATAAAATCTTCATTTAAAATCCAAATATTTTCAAAACCCAATCAGTAGGTTTTATTTGGAAATAAAGAATATTTGGAAAACTTGTTTAAAATAATATAATCCTTTTACTTTAGGGTCCATTAATAATTAAATAAAATGGGCCTTAGTTATTAAATCAAATAGAGTTTGATTTTATTAATAAAATCTTTATTTGAAACCTAAATATTTTCAAAACCAAATCAGTAGGTTTTATTTGGGAAATATATAATACTTGGAAATTTGTTTAAAACAAATAACCTTTTATTTTAGAGTCCATTATTAATTAAATATAATAGACTTTTCATTATTAAATCAAATAGGATTTGTTTTATTGAGATATTTATTTTGAAATCTAAAATAAAGCCAAAACACTTTAGTAGGTTTTATTAGAGAATATAAAATACTTGGAAAACCTATTTAAAATAATTTAATAAGTTTTGATGTTTTAATTAAAATGGTAAAACCTTTTATTTGAATAAAATTTGGATATTAATTCCTTATTATTTTATTTAAGCAATCCTTTATTATTTTTAAATAAACCTTTGCTATTTTATTTAAAATAAAATGTTTTAATTCCCAAAGCTTGGCCAAGGTTTAATTGAACTCTATAAAATAATCTTTATCTATAAAACTTTTATTTCAATTGAGAACCAAATCCTTTTATTTAAAAGATCTAGAATAGTATTTCCAAAATATTTTGTTTTCCTTTAAAAAAAATGTTTATCTTTTTTTTAAATCCCCTTAGGATTTTATTTAATTCAAATGGGTTTGGAGTTCCAATTGAATTCAAAAAGTTTCTTCTGGCTCTAAAAATCAAACAAAGTTTTATTTTATTCATTTATTTTCACATTACAAGATTTGGAAAATCTTGGGATGTGACAGTTGGTTTTTGAGAATTGGTGATCTTCACATATGTTAAAGATTCAATTTTGAATTGTCATTTGAATCAAGTTGCCAAATGTTTCTGTAAGTTTGAAAGGTGGGCTTTGGTTCACTTATACCTGGTCTAGCAAGGGGGGAAACAAATGGAATTTTTGCTGTTTGAAATTTTGGACTAGAAACACTGAAAGTGGCCTAGTGAAGCAAGATTGGCAAAAATGACCATTTGCTTATTTTGTTTGTTTTTTAATTTTCTCTTGAGTTCTTTCTGCTTGGATTTGATTTAGATGATGTTTTATTCATATTTAAACCATTCCTTGCTATTCACAACAATCACAAAAGTCCATTCATGCATTCATACAATCATCACATACACACATGCATTCATCTGATTTTAATTAACCCAAGTTTTTGTTAACCCTACTTTTGGTGATTGGAATTTGATAATCCTTGATCAATAATTTTTGGATGTTACATTCAATGTATCTACAACCTTCCTTCTTGGTTGTGCATGAAGCGGAAATTCATTATGATGCCAATGCTCATCCAAGGCCCGACAACAACATTGATGTGTACCTAAGGCCATTAGTTGATGAATGTTTATAGTTGCGGGATGATACGTCGGAAACATATCTATAATTTTTGATGTTACATGATTGTTTAGTATCTACTTTGCTTTGCTTTGTCTACATTTGGAGGTATTTTTATATGGTTTCTGGGACTAACATATTAAAAAGATGCCACAGTGCCAGTTGCCTGTTTTCTTCTGTTTTTGGTTCCAGAAAAGGTTGAAAATCAACATTCTCTGAATTGGATGGGACAAAAGCCAAAGTAAATATTTTACCGTGGGGAACACGGAGCCATAAGACGAGATGGAGAAGGGCCGCGAGGGGTCCACACCCCCTGGCCATGCGACCAGGCCTGGCCCGTGCTTGGGGGGTGCAGCCGCCTCGGGCATCCCCCGGCCTCCCTCTTCGCCTATAAGAAGCCCCCGATACCAAAACCCTAAGTACCCAATCAATCTTCCAAGAAACAGTCTGTATCTGCCGCCACCATCGTCCCTAGATCGGGGGATCTGAAGCTCTCCCCGGCACCCTACAGGAGGGGAGATCATCCCAGAGGCCTTCTTCATCATCATGCCAGCCTCCAGTATGAAGCGTGAGTAGATCCACCTTGGACTACATGTCCATGTAGTAGCTAGATGGTTGTTTCTCCTCCTTTGTGCCACCATGTTTAGATCTTGTGAGCTCCGTTCATGATCAAGACCATCTATTTGTAATCATGCATGTTGTGTTTGCGGGGATCCGATGGATATTGAGATTACTATGTCAGATTGATTAATGGTTCTATCTTATTGATTCTATCATGTCTGTGTTGTTTGTGATCTTGCATGCTCTCCGTTTCTAGTAGCTATCTTGGCAAAGTAGATGCTAGTGACTCCAAGATGAAGTATTTACGCTCGATAGTGGGTTCATGCCTCTATTTAATCTGGGGAAGTGACATAAATCTCTAAGGTTGTAGATGTGTTGTTGCTAGTAGGGAGAAAACAATGATCTCTTGTTCATGGAAAAAGTGGATTGTTTACCTTACACACTTTGCTTAAAGGAGATATCGGTTGCTGGCAACTTAATACCGGAGGGGGTTCGGATGACAAGCTGGAGGTGGATTACTAGTCATAGATGCAGTTGGACGGCGGTCTATGTATCTTGCTGTATTGCCCAATCAAATCTCATAGGGTCATGAATGTCTAGTATTGCATTGTTATGCCTCTGCTCTGTCCTGTCAATTTCCCTGCTGTAATTTTTTTATCCAGCATGCCATGTTTTTTATCTTAAGGAGAACACCTCTAGTGAACTATAGACCCCGGTCCAATCGTTACCATTAATATATCTTCCATTGTTAGTGTTTACTTTCTGCAAACCACCATTACCTTCCACACCATACAGTTAATCCTTTGTTTTTAGCAAACCGGTGAGATTGACAACCTCACTGTTTGGGCAAAGTCTTTAGTTTGTGTTGGGCAGGTTTGTAGTTGCTAGCAACACCTTTGAGTCGTTTCCTTCCTCCTACTGGTTCGATAACCTTGGTTTCTTACCGAGGGAAACCTTGCTGTTGTACTCATCATACCTTCCTCTTGGGGTCTCCCAACGAAGCTCTACAGTAATCTAACCCGCATCAAGCCTTTTTCTGGTGTCGTTGCCAGGGATTAATTAAAAGAAGAAGAATATCCAACGTCAACAACGCGCCATAAGCCTTTTTCTGGCTCCGTTGCCGGGGAGGCTAAGGACGGCTTCACAAGGGGAGTACTTCACAACCGTTATCTTTACTTTTTTTGCTTAGTTTCTTTTGCTTGGTTTTGTTTTCCTCTTTTAATCAAAAACTCCAAAAAAATTAGTTTCGTTTGGTTTGCTTTCTCTTATCAAAAATGCAAAAAATTAGTTCCTACTCTAGCTGCTGCTTCTGTTGGCTTGCTCCACTTTTGCCAAAATGAACTCTGCTGAGAACACCAAGTTAAGTGACTTCACTAGCACAAACAACAATGATTTCCTAAGTACACCTATTTCTCCACCTGCTCCTCATGCTACCTTTTATGAAATTAAGCCTGCTTTTTTGAATTTTGTTATGAAAGAGCAATTTTCTGGTGCTAGTTCTGATGATGCTGCTGTCCACCTAAATAACTTTGTTGAACTTTGTGAGATGCAAAAATATAAGGATGTAGATGGAGATATATTATTAATCTCAAGTTGTTTCCTTTCTCCTTGAGAGAAAAAGCTAAAGAATGGTTGCTATCCTTGCTTAGAAATAGTATTGATTCTTGGATTAAGTGCAAAGATGATTTTATTGCAAAATACTATCCTCCTACTAAGATCATATCTAGGAGAAGTGAAATAATGAAATTTAAACAACTTGATAATGAACATGTTGCTCAATATTGGGAAAGAATTAAATCTTTGGTTAAGAATTCTCCCACTCATGGACTTACTGCTTGGATGACTATCCAGACTTTTTATGCAGGTTTAAACTTCTCTTCAAGAAACCTGTTAGATTCAGCTACTGGAGGTACCTTTATGACCATTACATTGGGTGCCGCAACAAAGCTCCTTGATAATATGATGGTTAACTATTCTGAATGGAACACTGAGAGAGCTCCACATGGTAAGAAGGTAAATTCTGTTGAAGAAACCTCCTCTTTGAGTGATAAAATTGATGTTATCATGGCTATGCTTGTTAATGGAAAATCTCATATTGATCCAAATAATGTTCCCTTAGCCTATTTGGTTTCTCAACAAGAGCAAGTTGATGTGAACTTCATTAGGAATAATATTTTTTGCAACAATGTTTATGGTAATAACTATAGGCCTTATCCTTCTAATAATGGCAATACTTATCATGGTAGATCTAGAATGCCTAGTGAAGATAGGATTCTATAATTTGAAAGATCCACTAAAAACTTTATGCAAATGCAATATGAGAAAAACAAGATATTCACTAAATCTATGGAAGAACAATCTGTTATCTTGAAAAATATTAGTCGTTAACTTGAGAATCTGAATAGAGAAATTCCTAGTTTATAGTCCAAAAAATTGAGTACTGAGAAAAATATTTCATCATTGTCGGAAGCATAGTCCTCTTTGATTAATAAAATGGCTGCTAAACCTAAAACCTTGGAAAATAAATTTTCTGCTACTCATGCCATACAAGTTAATATTGATGAAAATGTTAGAATGTTAGCTCAACTACATGCTAAGTGGGAAAGAGAATCTAAAATTGCTAGAAACAATACTGTGTGCACTATTACCACTAACAATATGGATGCCACCAAACCACAAGAAGTCCCTATTCCTCCTACCATAATACCTAAACCCAATGAGTCTACTGCTAGTGGTGATAAGTTTGATTTTGATCTTGATGGTTGCAATATCTCTGAAGTGATTATGTTCCTACAAAAGCTTGCTAGAAGTCCTGATGCTAGTGATATGAATGTGCCTTTCACCAAGAACATTACAGACGCTCTCATTAAAATTAAGGAAGAAAAGTTGAAACACAAAGCCTCTATTCCTAGGATAGTAGAAGATAGTTGGGGACCCATCATTAATATGCAAGTGAATGACTTTGATCTCAAAGCTTCATGTGATCTTGGTTCTATTGTGTCTATTATGCCTAGAAAGATTTATGAAATGCTTGATTTGCCACCTTTGGAAGATTGTTATTTGGATGTCCTAGTTAATGATAATGCTAAAAAGAAACTGATGGGGAGTGCTAATGATGTTCTTATTATGGTTAACAATTCTTATGTCCCTGTTGATTTCTATGTTTTAGATGTTGAATACAATGCTTCTTGTCCTATTACTTTGGGAAGAATTTTTCTTAGAACTGTTGGTGCCATCATTGATATGAAAGAAGGTGCCATTAAATATCATTTTCCATTCAAGAAAGGTATTGAACACTTCCCTATGAGGAGAGATAAGTTTCTTTTTGCTCCTTATTTGAAAGCAAGGTTTGATGTTAATGCTTCTTCATTTGAAAATACTTGATACTTGCTTCTTGTGCCTAACTTAAAGGCGTTAAAGAAAAGTACTTCTTGGGAGATAACCCAATAGTTTTATTGAGTCTTGGAATTTATTACCTCTGTAATGACCTCTCCTTATCCTTTTTATTTGCTTTTTGTGCCAATAATAACCTCTAATGAGAGGGAAGTAAGATTTGGGGGAGTTGCTGTCCTAAAACAGATTTCTGTGCTCCACTATAAAATTCGTGTAAAATCTCTGTAAGTCGGATTGAGCTGTAATGTTCTGAATAAATCCCCCAGGTTGTTAGATAACTTTCGTTAGTTCAACACTTTTTGATTTGAGCAACAGAAGGTCTTCGAAAAAATCGGTTTCTACCTGCTGGTCTGTTTTGACTGATTTCTACCATTATTTGCATTTGCTTCTTATTGATTCCTTTTTGTGTTCTTTTTGGGAAATTGAGCTTTTTGAGGGAATTGCTACAGTAGATTGTGTTTTTAGTGAAAGGTTTGCTGTTTTAAAACTAAAACCCCAAGGTCTATTATCTTTTGAATACACTAATGTTGCTAATGAAGAATGTGTGAACTTTTGTATGAAGGTAAATTTTCAGGTGTAGAGAAAGAATGAAGTAAAGAGATGAAGAAGGGAAAAAAGCTCAAGCTTGGGGATGCCACCCCGTGTCACCCCAAGAAATATTCAAGAGGTACAAGCGTCAAAGATTGGGGATGCCCAAGTCATCCCTTTATTCATCAATAAAATCTCAGGTCTTTCTAGACACTTCGTTTTTATTGTTTCATGTACTGTTGTGTTGTTATTGGAGCATCTTAGTTTTACTTTTGGGTTTTTGTTTTCTTAGTTTGATTGAATAAATTAGTTGGAACCCCCGCCTTCGCTGTGTTGTTTCAGATAAGTTGATTGGTGTTAGAAAGGAGTAGAAAGTTCTTGCTTGAGTAGTACGAGAGGAGCTTGCTTTGACCGTGACTTAGAATTTAGCATGTCATGATAGATGTTGCTTCGACCTTATGCTTAGTGATTATTGTTGTAGCATGAATTGCTTCAAACAATTAGGATTGCTTAATGTGCCTTGAAAGAATCATATGTTGTTTTAGCATACAAAAGCATAGTATTGTGGTATTCTCCTTTGATGCTTTGTTTAGGTTGACTTGGCACATGCTCACACCATGTTATGACTATGAACCAGTCACCTTAGCCTCTATGATTATTTAGTTTTTGTGTTGTGGTACCACTTTATGCTTTGATTGGTAATGTTTTGTCACTCTGCATGATTATGGCCATTATTTCTCTCTTAGTTGGTCGCTCCCAGTCTTTTGCTAGCCTCCACTTGTATGAGTAAGCTCTACTCATGCATCCAACTCCCAAGAAACCAAGTTATTCCAAAGTGTCCACTATAAATTCGTATGCATGGTGTGTTACACCATTCTAAGTATATTCTTGTTTCATCTACCTTCCAATTAAAAAGTCACTTTATTATGTGAAAACTTAGTGATTAAAGCTCTCACAAACTTGATGGCACACTTTATTTTTCTTGCCCCTAAATAAACTTGAACCATTGTGTCATCTATGTTGTATATGCTTGCACTTATACGTTGGAATTAGCAGAACCCTGATGTCATGGCGAACGCTTTCAACATTGCACTTGTACATTGTACACATTTGATATCATGCTCTTTTGTTTATGGATGTCGTCGGTGTGAAATAAAAAGGGAGCTTGTAAGTCCATGTAGTTATGTATGTGTGTTAGAGAAACTACTGGGCCGCTAGCCTAAGCCATGCCTAATCAGGGTGGAAACGTGCAGCATCACCATAGTGAGCAATCTATGAAGCTTTCTTCTTATAAAAAGAGAGACATATTGAAAAGAGGAAAGAGAGAAAAAAGGACCATTTTCCCATGGTAAATAAGAAGATTGCTGAGATAGTGATGTCTGCTTGCCTTGTCATTTTGATTATGGGATATCACCTGTATCATGTGCAAGGGGTACCCCATTGGCGGTTCTCTATGATACACATGTACTTACTATGACAAGAACTTACAGGTGACTAAGTTGAGTAGCATGAGGAGCGGCCCTCGTATTCAAGGGACATGAGATTGCCAACTTATACTTTTTCAAGCATATAATCCATAGTTTGTTCACTTTAACCTTAATCACTTCAAGATGCTTATGATAGGGGCAATGAGAGCTAAAACCTAACAAGTACCATAATTTTTGGAATCTCTTTATGAGACTTGAAATCCCTGCTTTTCTTTTTATGAAGGGCCTTTCTTTAACTATTATATTGAGTCGCCACCTTCTATCCTTATTCACCAATTAATAGAGCATAGTTGCCATTCTTAGTTCTATGTGCATTGTCCCAAAACTTATTGATTGATGCATATTGTTGATATTGCTTGCTCTTGAACTATTTGTATCTAGTCACTCTTATGAACTTTGAAGGTGTCTTGTGCATTTATTGCTACTCCATGAGGGACAAGCTGAATGCCACTATGTTATGTATTCTATATGTGAAACAAAAAATGTCTTTCAATGCATTGTTATTCATGATCTTTGTTTGTAACCTTTCATATTGCATGCATAGTTACTTTGTCTTATTGTTAAAACTTCTTCTTTCATACTCATGTTTAGAGTTCTTTGATCCCAGCTTTCAATGCTTGCAAATGATTTGATCTTGATTTTTATGGTGCATGTCACCTAAAAAATTATTCGTTTTATCACATAACTACTCGAGGACGAGCAGGAGTTAAGCTTGGGGATGCTTGATACGTCGAAAACGTATCTATAATTTTTGATGTTCCATGCTTGTTTAGTATCTACTTTTCTTTGCTTTGTCTACACTTTGAGTTATTTTTATATGTTTTCTGCGACTAACCTATTAACAAGATGCCACAGTGCCAGTTGCCTGTTTTCTTCTGTTTTTGGTTCCAGAAAAGTCAGAAAATCAATATTCTCAGAATTGGACGGGACAAAAGCCAAAGTCAATATTTTACCGTGGGGAACACGGAGCCAGAAGACGAGACAGAGAAGGGCCGCGAGTGGGCCACACCCCCTGGCCACGCGGTCAGGCTTGGATCGCGCCTAGAGGGTGCAACCGCCTCAGGCACCCCTCGGCCTTCCTCTTCGCCTATAAGAAGCCCCCGATACCAAAACACTAAGTACCCGATCAATCATCCACGAAACAGTTCATAGCCGCCGCCACCATCGTCCCTAGATCGGGGGGATCTGAAGCTCTTCCCGGAACCCTGCCGGAGGGGAGATCATCCCGGAGGCCTTCTTCGTCATCATGCCAGCCTCCGATATGAAGCGTGAGTAGATCCACCTTGGACTACGGGTCCATGTAGTATCTAGATGGTTGTTTATCCTCCTTTGTGCTACCATGTTTAGATCTTGTGAGCTCCGTTCATGATCAAGATCATCTATTTGTAATCATGCATGTTGTGTTTGTGGGGATCCGATGGATATTGAGATTACTATATCAAATTGATTAATGGTTCTATCTTATTGATTCAATTATGTCTGTCTTGTTTGTGATCTTGCATGCTCTCCCTTTCTAGTAGCTATCTTGGCCAAGTAGATGCTAGTGACACCAAGAGCGAGTATTTATGCTCGATAGTGGGTTCATGCCTCTATTTAATCTGGGGAAGTGACAAAAATCTCTAAGGTTGTAGATGTCATGTTGCTACTAGGGATAAAACAACGATCTCTTGTTCATGGAACAAGTGGATTGTTTACCTTACACACTTTGCTTAAAGCAGTTATTCGTTGCTTGTAACTTAATACTGGAGGGGTTCGGATGATAACCTGAAGGTAGATTACTAGTCATAGATGCAGTTGGATGGCGGTCTATGTACATTGGTGTAATGCCCAATCAAATCTCATAGGGTCATGAATGTCTAGTATTGCATTGGTATGCCTTGCTCTGTCCTGTCAATTGCCCCGCTGTAATTTGTTTACCCAGCATGCTATGTTGTTTATCTTAAGTAGAACACCTCTATTGAACTATGGACCCCAATCTTTACCATTGATACATCTTCCACTGCTACTGTTTACTTTCCGCAAGATACCATTACCTTCCACACCATACAGTTAATCCTTTGTTTTCAACAAACCGGTGAGATTGACAACCTCACTGTTCGTTGCGGCAAAGTGTTGAGTTTGTGTTGTGCAGGTTTCCAAGTTGCAAGCAACACCTTTGAGTCGTTTCCTTCCTCCTACTAGATCGATAACCTTGGTCTATTTTTTAGGGAAGACTTGCTGCTGTGCTCATCATACTTTCCTCTTGGGGTCTCCCAACGAAGCTCTACAGTGATCTGAGCCGCCATCAATGAGTTTTCTAGAGCCGTTGCCGAGGAGGCGAAGGACGGCTTCACAAGGGGAGTCCTTCACAACCTTCCTCTTTACTTTATTTTTTGTTTTGCTTTTTTTTGCTTGCTTCTTTTTATCAAAAATTCCAAAAAAAATAGTTTCGTTTGGTTTGTTTTTTCTTATCAAAACCACAAAAAATTAGTTCCTACTCTAGTTGCTGCCGCTGTTGGCTTGCTCCACTTTTGCAAAATGAATTATGCTAAGAACACCAAGTGGTGTGACTTCAATAGCACAAATAACAATGATTTCTTGTGTACACCTATTTCTCCACCTTCACCTGATGCTACCTTTTATGAAATTAAGCCTGCTTTGTTGAATCTTGTGATGAAAGAGCAATTTTTTGGTGCTAGTTCTGATGATGATGTTGCCCACCTCAATAACTTTGTTGAACTTTGTGAGATGCAAAATATAAGGATGTAGATGGAGATATTATTAAGCTCAAATTTTTTCCTTTCTCCTTGAGAGGAAAAGCTAAAGAATGGTTGCTATCCTTGCCTAGAGATAGTATTGATTCTTGGATTAAGTGCAAAGATGCTTTTATTGGAAAATACTATACTCCTGCTAAGATTATATATATGAGAAGTGAAATAATGTAATTTAAACAACTTGATAATGAACATGTTGCTCAAGCTTGGGAAAGAATGAAATCTTTGGTTAAGAATTGTGCCACTCATGGACTGACTGCTTGGATGATTATCTAGACTTTTTATGCAGGTTTAAACTTCTCTTCAAGAAACCTGCTGGATTCTGATGCTGTAGGTACCTTTATGACAATTACCTTGGGTGCTGAAACAAAGCTCCTTGATAATATGATGGTCAACTATTCTGAATGGCACACTAAGAGAGCTACACATGGTAAGAAGGTAAATTCTGTTTAAGAAACCTCCTCTTTGAGTGATAAAATTGATGTTATCATGGCTATGATTGTTAATGGAAAAGCTCATATAGATCCAAATAATGTTCCCTTAGCCTCTTTGGTTGCTCAAGAAGAGCAAGTTGATGTGAAATTCAGTAGAAACAACAATTTCAACAACAATGCCTATAGGAATAATTTTGGTAGTAATAATAATTATAGGCCTTATCCTTCCAATAATGGCAATACTTATGGTAATTCCTACAACAACAATAGAAGTGTTACCTCTGAACTTGAAGTCAGGCTTAAAGACTTTATTAGTAAACAAACTACTTTCAACAAGGCTGTGGACGAAAATCTTTTGAATTTTGAGAAAAATATTTCCTCTTTGTCTGAAGCAGAGTCCTCTTTGATTAATAAAATGGATGCTAAACCTGAAACCTTGGAAAGTACCTTTGCTGCTACTCATGCCATACAAACTACTATTGATGAAAATGTTAGAATGTTAGCTCAACTAGATGCTAAGTGGGAAAGAGATGCTGAAATTTCTAGAAACAATAGTGTGTGTACCATTACCACCACCAATATGGATGTTACCAAACCACAAGAAGTCCTTATTCCTCCTACCACAATGCCTAAACCAAATGAGTCTACTACCTATGATGCTAAGTTTGATTTTGATCTTGATGATTGCAATATTTCTAAAGTTATTATGTTCCTACAAAAGCTTGCTAGATGTCCTAATGCTAGTGATATAAATGTGGGTTTCACCAAACACATTACAGATGCTCTCATTAAAATTAAGGAAGAAAAGTTGAAACACAAAACCTGTATTCCTAGGAAGGTAGAAGATAGCTGGGAACCCATCATTAATATGCAAGTGAATGACTTTGACCTCAAAGATTCATGTGACCTTGGTTCTAATGTCTCTATCATGCCTAGAAAGATCTATGAAATGCTTGATTTGCCTCCTTTGGAAGATTGCTATTTGGATGTCCCACTTGATGATAATGCTTAAAAGAAACTCATGGGGAGTGTTAATGATGTTCTTATTATGTTTAACAATGCCTACGACTCTTTTGATTTCTATGTTTTGGATGTTGAATACACTGCTTCTTGTCCTATTACTTTGGGAAGACCTTTTCTTAGAACTGTTGGTTCCATCATTGATATGAAAGAAGGCACCATTAAATATCAATTTCCATTCAAGAAAGGTATTGAACACTTCCCTATGAGGAGAGATAAATTGCCCTTTGCTCCTCCTCTGAAAGAAAGGTTTGATGTTAGTGCTTATTTATTTTAAAATACTTGATTCTTTCTTCATGTGCCTAACTTAAAGGCATTAAAGAAAAGTACTTCTTGGGAGATAACCCAATAGTTTTCTTGAGTCTTGGAAGTTATTACTTCTGTAATAACCTCTCCTTATCCCTTTTGTTTGATTTTTGTGCCAAGAATAACCTCTAATGAGAGGGAAGTAAGATTTGGGGAGTTGTTGTCCTGAAATGGATTTTTATGATCCACTGTAAAAATTCTTGAAAAATCTATGTAGGTCGAATTGAGTTGTAATTTTCTTAAAAAATCCCTCAGGTTGTTATCTAACTTTCATAAGTTCAAAATTTTTTGCCATTTTTTGCATTTGCTTCTTATTGATTCCTTTTGGGGTTCTTTTTGGGAAATTGAGCTTTTTGAGGGAATTGCTACAGTAGCTTGTGTATTTAGTGAAAGTTTTGCTGTTTTAAAACTAAAACCCCACAGGTCTATTATCTTTTGAATGAACTAATATTGCTAATGAAGATTGTGTGAAGTTTTGTATGATGGAAAATTTTCAGGTGTAAGGAAAGAGTGATGTAATGAGATGAAGAATGGACAAAATCTCAACCTTGGGGATGCCACCTGTGTCACCCTAAGAAATATTCAAGAGGTACAAGCGTCAAAGCTTGGGGATGCCCAAGGCATCCCCTTCTTCATCAATAAAAATCTCAGGTCTTTCTAGACACTTCGTTTTTATTGTTTCATGCATAGTTGTGTTGTTCTTGGAGCTTCTTAGTTTTTGTTTTTGTTTTCTTTTTGCGTAGTTTGCTTGAATAAATTAGTTGGAACCCCCACTTTCACTGTGTTGTTTCAAATAAGTTGATTGGTATTGGAAAGGAGTAGAAAGTTCTTGCTTGAGTAGTCCGAGAGAAGCTTGCTTTGACCGTGACTTAGACTTTAGCATGTCATGATAGATGTTTCTTTGACCTTATGCTTAGTGATTATTGCTGTAGCATGAATTGTTCCAAACAATTAGGGTTGCTTAATGTGCCTTGAAAGAATCATGTGTTGTTTTAGCATACAAAATCATAGTATTGTGGTATTCTCCTTTGATGCTTTGTTTAGGTTGACTCAGCACATGCTCACACCATGTTATGACTATGCACCAGTCACCCTAGCCTCTATGATCATTTAGTTTTTTGAGTTGTGGTACCACTTTATGCTTTGATTAGTAATGTTTTGTCGCTCTGCATGATTATGGCCATTATTTCTCTCTTAGTTGGTCGCTCCTAGTCTTTTGCTAGCCTCCACTTGTACTGAGTAAGCACTACTCATGCATCCAACTCCCAAGAAACCAAGTTATTCCAAAGTGTCCACTATAAATTCCTATGCATGGTGTGTTACACCATTCCAAGTATATTCCTGTTTTATCTATCTTCCAAATTAAACTTGTTATGTGAAACTTAGTGATTTAAGCTCTCACAAACTTGATGGCACACTTTATGTTTCTTGCCCCTAATAAACTTGAACCATTGTGTCATCTATGTTGTATATGCTTCCACTTATACGTTGGAATTAGCAGAACCATACTGTCATAGGGAACACTTTTAACATTGCACTTGTCCATTGTACCCAGTTGATATCATGCTATTTTGTTTATCGATGTTTGATGTCTACGCACTTCTATTCCTGTAGACAGTTGTTGGGCCTCCAAGTGCAGAGGTTTGTAGAACAGCAGCAAGTTTCCCTTAAGTGGATCACCCAAGGTTTATCGAACTCAGGGAGGAAGTGGTCAAAGGTATTCCCTCTCAAGCAACCCTGCAGTCAAGATACAAGAAGTCTTTTGTGTCCTCAACATACCCAATACACTTGTCAGGTGTATAGGTGCCCTAGTTCGGCGAAGAGATAGTGAAATACAAGTGGTAACAGTGCCAGAAAATAGCTTCTGACTTGTTGACGTGGGGTAACAGTGCCAGAAAAGAGCTGATGGCATGGAGGAATAGACTAAAGGCAAACGGAAGGAAGCAAGCACCATACACTTAATCCTTTGTTTTCAGCAAACCGGTGAGATTGACAACCTCACTGTTCATTGGGGCAAAGTCTTGAGTTTGTGTTGTGCAGGTTTCCATGTTGCTAGCAACACCTATGAGTCGTTTCCTTCCTCCTGCTGGTTCAATAACCTTGGTGTATTTTTTAGGGAAGACTTACTGATATGCTCATCATACCTTCCTCTTGGGGTCTCCCAACGAAGCTCTATAGTGATCTGAGCCGCGATCAATGTCCTCGATTAAATTTCCGTTAATTAAAGATGTTTTGACATCCAGCTGCCATATCTCATAGTCGAAATAGGCTGCTATAGCTAACATTATCCGAACTGATTTAAGCATCGTTACGGGCAAAAAGGTCTCTTTGTAATCAACTCCTTAAACTTGTCGGAACCCCTTCGCAACAAGACATTCTTTATAGACGGAAACATTTCCATCCATATCAGTTTTATTCTTAAAGACCCATTTGCATTCAACGGGTCTTGCACCGTCTGGCAGATCAACCAAGTTCCGAACTGGATTTTCATCCATGGACTTTAACTTGGATCTCATGGCTCCAAGCCATGACTCGGAATCAGATCCCACCGTCGCTTCAGAATAATTTGCCAGATCATCACTGTCTAAAAGTAACACATCACGAACACTTCGTAATCTTGCCGATCTTCGTAGTATAGGTTTCGTTGCCGGCTCATCCACCACGACCGGCTCAACCTCCAAGGTTTTTGCCGACTCTCTACTATCCGGTTCCTCTCGAATTTCTTCGAGATGCATCGTGCTCCCACTGACTCCTCGACTGACAAACTCTTTCTCTAGGAAGACACTGTTCTGAGCAACAAACACTTTGCCCTCTTCTCGGTTTTAGAAGTAGTATCCCAATGTTTCCCTTGGATACCCCACAAAAATACACTTATCCGACTTGGTCGTAAGCTTGTTCGACTGAAGTCGCTTGACAAATGCTTCACGACCCCAAATCTTAAGAAAAGACAGACTCAGCTTATTGCCTGTCCACATCTCATGCGGTGTCTTCTCTACTGACTTTGATGGTACTCTGTTTAGTATGAATGCTGCTGTTTCTAGACAATAACCTCAAAATGATAAAGGTATATCTATCTGACTCATCATCGATCGTACCATGTCCAACAGGGTCCGATTCCGCCTTTCTAACACACCGTTCTTCTGCGGTGTTCCCCGTAGAGTAAGTTGGGGAACTATTCCACAACTCTTCAGATGGTCATAAAACTCATGGCTCATGTACTCGCCTCCTCGGTCCCACCGAAGAAACTTTATTTTCTTGCTGAGTTGATTATGTACTTCATTCTGGAATTCTTTGAACTTTTCAAAGTCTTTCGACTTATGTTTCATCAAGTAGATATATCCATACCGACTCAAATCATTAGTGAAGGTAATGAACTACTCATAACCACGCCTAGATGTCGTGCTCATTTGTCCACATACATCATTATGTACTAGTCCCAACAAGTCGGACGCCCTCTCGCAACTCTTTGCAAAAGGTGTCTTGGTCATTTTGTCGAGTAGGCAATATTCGCATGTCTCGAACGACTCCAAGTCGAATGAAGTTAGGAGACCATCATCATGGAGCTTCTTCATGCGTTTCCAACTTATATGACCAAGCCGACAGTGCCAAAAGTAAGTCATATTCATATCATTTGGTTTCAACCTTTTAACATTTATGTTATAAACCGACTCACCATCAAGATTCAAAATAAATAATCCGTCATGGACGGGTGCAAAGCCGTGAAACATATCATTAAAATATAAATAACAACCATTATTCTTAATATTCGACTCATAGCCTTGCCTTATCAAACATGAAGCAGAAATAATGTTTCGACTGAGAACTAGAACATACTAACAATTATTCAGTTCCATAATGAATCTGGAAGGTAAATGAAGTTGCATCGTGCCGACTTCCAACGCAGCGACTCTTGCTTTGTTGCTGACTCGAATATCAACTTTGCCTCTTGCTATGCTCCTAGTTCTTACCAGTCCCTGCTGATACGTCCAAAATGTATCTACTTTCTCGAACACTTTGCTATTGTTTCTCCTCTAAACTTGTGTGATTTGTATACAACTAACACGGACTGACACTCTTTTCAGCAGAATTACCTTGGTGTCTTGTTTTTGTGCAGAAAATGAACTATCAGGAAAAATACCGGAAAATATGCCAAAAATTATATTTCACTAGAAGATCCACGGAGCCAGAAGACGAGACGGAGAGGAGGCCTGGGGGGCCCACACTCACCCCAAGTGCGGGCCCACCAATGGCCGCGCCTACAGGGGTGCAGCCACCCCAGGCACCCCCTCAGCCTCCCTCTGCGCCTATAAGTTGCCTTTCGACCTAAAAACCGAGGGGGTTCGATAGTTTTCCAGAAAGAGTTCCGCTCCGCCGCCGCCACTAGAAACTAAGATTCGGATCCAGAAACTCCTTTCTGGCACCCTGCCGGGATGGGGAATTTGGAGAGGATCATCGCCATCGTCATCACCAACGCATCTCCATCAACCACCGACGTTTCCCTCATCCATGAGTGAGTAATCCCACGTTGTAGGCTTAGGGATGGTAGGGATTGGATGAGTTCTATTTGACTTTGTTGCAACTTGTTGTGCTTAATGCTTGTCACTAGGGCCCGGGTGCCATGATCTCAGATCTGAACTTATTATTGAATAATTATGATAGTATTGTTTGTGATCTTATCTGGAAGTTGTGTACACATATCATTGTCTGGATCCAAAGGCCCCAAAGTGACAATAATTGGGACAACCGGAGGGGATGGCTGTGGTGTGAGGATCACATGTGTTGATGGAGTGTTAATGATTTGCTTTGGTGCTCTATTAAATGGAGCACCTTAATTGCCAGTAGTTCCCTAGAGGCCCCGCTGCCACGGGCTGGCTGGACAGAAGATGTTGTGCATGTTCTCATTGCGAGAACGTATGACTACATGCCTAGGATTGCTTAGTATTTGGATGCTTGTTATTATTTATCTGCAATGCCCTAGATCTTGAAGTTACATGTTTAGACTCGTCCATGCAACGCCCGTCCATCCATCCCTATGCCTACCGCACTCGAATCCTACTGTTACTGTTACTATTACCATTGCTCCTGTTTCACTCTTGCTGTTACTGTTGCTGTTACTACAACAAAGTGTTGATACTGATAAACTTTTGTGAGCAAGAACTATTTCCAGGTGCAGCTGAACCGACAACTCAGTTGTTAAGGCTTGAAAGTATTCTTTGGCTCCCCTTGTGTCGAATCAATAAATTGGGTAATACTACCCGCGAATACTGTTGCGGTCCCCTATACTTGTGGGTCATCACCTGCAACGAGTTGCAGATGTGAATAACTGATCCGGTATCATATACCCAAGAACTATTAGGTGCATCAGCAATATAGATGTCTATAACATTACAAACAAGTTTACTTGAGTCAGAATTCATACCTCCACTCTTGGATTTGTCGGCCAAATACTTGTTGTAGTTCCTTTTCCAGTGGCCATCCGCCTTGCAGTAGAAGCAAGTGGATCCGGCTGAAGGAGATGGCTTAGTACCCGAGGAAGTGCATGGTACCGAGTCCTGAGCCTGCTTTCCTCCTGACTTAGCCTTCTTCTTAGTACAAGAACTCTTCTTGAACTTAGCCTTATTCTGCACCATCAACACTTGACTGCCACCCTTTTGAGATCCGTCTCTGCCTGCTTGAGTATCCTATGCAATTCAGTGAGCTTCTGTCACATCCCAAGATTTTCCAAATCTTGTAATGTGAAAAAATAAATGAATAAAATAAAACTTTGTTGTTTTTCAGGGTGAGAAGAAACTTTTGAATCCAATTGGAAAACTTTCAAACCTATTTTGATCAAGATAAACCCTAAAGGGATTTAAAAAGTTTTAATAAACAATAAACTTCAAAATATTTGAAAATTACTATTTTGGATCTTTTAATAAAAGATTTGGTTTTCAAAAGAAAAGATAGATTTATAAATAAGGATTATTTTATAAAGCCAAATTAAACCATGGCCAAGCTTTGGAAATAAAAACATTTTGTTTTGATAAAAATAGTAAAGGTTTATTTAAATAAAATAATAAGGATTTAATATCCAATTTTATTTAAGTAAAGGCTTTTCCCATTTTAAATAAACACAAAAACTTATTTATTTATTTTAAAAATAAGTTTTCCTAGTATTTTATATTCTCAAATAAAACCTACTGAGTTTTGGTTTTATTTTAGTTTTCAAAATAAATATTTTAATAAAACAAAACCTATTTGATTTATTAACTAAAGTCCATTTTATTTAATTATTAATGGACCCTAAAATAAAAGGTTATTTTGTTTTAAACAAGTTTCCAAGTATTCTTTATTTCCAAATAAAACCTACTGTTTTGGTTTTGAAAATATTTGGATTTCAAATGGAGATTTTATTAAATAAATCAAACCCTATTTGATTAAATAACTAAAGGTCCATTTTATTTAAATAATGAATGGATCCTAAAAAGAATAAAAATATTATTTTATTTTTGGGATTTGGTTTATGTTGTTAAACAGAACCAAAACTCATTACAAGTGTGGTGAATGTTTGAATTGTTTGAATGTTTGATTTGTTGTTTGAATTGTGAATTGATTTTCAAATCAGTAAATAGAAATAGAAAAGGATAAATCAATCAGATAGAAAAAAATATGAAAACGGACCAGCCCAGCCGGCCAGCCCAACAGCCCAGTCCAGCCCACCTGTTCCCTCGCCCCCGAAACGTTTTCTTTACCGCAGAAGCAACCCGCGAAGACACTGACGAATGGACCCTCCCCCTCACTCCTTTTCTCGCTGACACTAGGCCCCACAGCCACGTTCTCTTCTTCCCCACCCGCGGACTACGCCTCCCCCCTCGCCGGCCGTTGCAGACGGAATAAATCCGGCGTAATACATCTTAATCACGCGTTGAATCAGCCCCGTGACCGCGCGCATTTAAGCGCCCCTCTTCCCTCTCTGGTTCCCCTCTGTCGCCAGACCACCCTTGCCCCGAGGCTGCCAAATTTCGCCAGACATCACCCACTGCCCGACGACACTCCGACGAGGATTCCGGCCAACACACGCCACCTCTTGCCTCCTCGAGCACGCAGCTGTGATCAGCATCCCCTAGCAGACCTTTCTGCAGCCGCAGCTCACTCGCACGCGCCCCTGAGCGTCGACAGCGACAACAACCGCCGCCGCCACCGTCTGGCTCTTCTCCGACGAGCCCCACAGGTAGTTTCCGACCACCCCGCGCCCTCTCCTTCACGCACACATCGTTGCCATAGCTTTACGCGTCTGACATTGTCTTCCATTTGTCCTAGCGTGCATCGTAGCCCCGTCTCCGACGATGCCCGAGCAAACCCGACGCCAGCAGGAACTCCGGCGAGCAATCAAGCCCACTCCAGTGCGCCCCTCGTCGAACCAACAACGCCTTGAGCTTCTCCAGGCTTTTGCGAACATGGTGAGCCTACTCCCTCCCTCTCTCGCTTCCTGTTTCACCAGCGCCGCCACCATCTGACCTCGCCGCCGCCGGCCACCGTCGCTGCGCCGCCAGAGTTTTGTCAATGCGATAATAGCCGTTAGATGATGATCCAAGCGTCACGATAGATCCTTAGCCGAAGGGGTACGGGTGATCCTGTGCCGCACGATCTGACTTAATCCAACGCGCCAGAGCAGTCGATCCGAGCGAAGCGGTATAGACGAATCAAGAACAGCCACGTGGCCTCTGTTTGATTTAAAAGACAGAAAACTTCTATTAGATTTCCAATTTTGTAAATTGCACAACTTTTGAACCACACGTCCAAATTTTGCAAACTTTATATCATTGGAATCAGCAAGACAAGCCCTAGCCAACCATGCCTTTTTTTTAGCAAAAAGCTTCTGTTAAAATGATTGTTTTTGCAGAAACATTTGTATGCTTGTTAAGGATGTAAAAATTGTTCAAAAATGATTTTGGGGATAAAATCTTTGGAAAATGATGTGATTTGAACCTACTGACCCTAGGAAACACTTTGTGGTTTCAAAAATGTATTTGGTAAAGGAAAAGAATGATTCTTTGATTTAAAACCATTTCTAGTCAAATAGAAATGTGGTTTATTTATTAAAAAGGTTTTGGAAGAAAACCTTTGGGAAATGTTTTGTTTTAAACTCTCTGACCCTAAACACCAAGTTTTGTGGTTTGAAAACATATTTTGTGAACCCTATAGATTAATGCCTTAGTAAAAATATTTCTACACCACATAAAATGATACTTTGTTTTGAAAATGGTTTATAAACTGAAACCTTTTGCAAATGACTTTGCCACTTTACAAAATGACCAATAGGTGCTTTCAAATGTTTCTGACCCATTAGGAACCACTTTTTTCAAATAAAACAAAGCTTGGCATGCTTGCATGCATTACTTTGACTTTGTCATTTTATGTGATGTTTTGCTTGATTGGTAGATTGAGATTGTGCCTTGCTTGATTGATTTGTAGTGACTTGAAGAGTGTGATTGTTGCAAGGAAAAGGAGTGAACTTATACCCTCTACCAAAAAGGCAAGTGATGCTTCATACTTTTTGTCCCATTACTTTCACTATGCATTAGTGATTTTCTCTAAGTAAAACTTGCATGGAATTTTGCTAAGTATAAACTTTGCTATAGGAAAACCTAGTAGATGAAACCTTAGTAGAAAATTCCTAAGTTAAGACTCCTACTACTATCAAGCTTAGCTTATCTAATAGAAAACAAGGGTGGAATATACATTCATACTATGGAAAATTTCTAAGTCTGAGGACTTATGTTTTTCTTAATAAAACAACTAAGTTAATGAATCACCTGGGTGGAATGGTAATTGCTTGGTGGTTTTTGGTTGAGTGGTTCACAAGGCCCATGTTTATGGTTGACCTTGTGTATCTCACTTGTGGATGTCCACCCAGGAACAAAGAGATTTGAGATGTCAAATGTTAAGAAGCTTCAAGTGCAACCACTTGGCATTATGGGCTCTGCCTGGATCATATAGGTTGCAAGAACTTAGCCATATGGACAGTTGGTGGTAGAGTTTGATAGGTCGGAGCGCGTCCATTTTGGTCTAAGGGAAGGCTTCTGAAAGATCTTGTCTTGGGAAACCAAGTCTTGTGGGGAAAGTGCACCACCTCTGTAGAGTGTAAAATCTAAGTACTTAGCCATGTCCCTGGTAAAGGACAATTTGAGCATCAAGACATGGAAGCAATCAAGAATCTCATCATTCAAATTTCTAAGTTAAAACTTGTGGTTTGAACAAGGGTTAAAGGATCTCAAATCTTTGATTGAGAAAATGATTTTGTCAAAGCAAAGACTTAGTGTTTTCAAAATGATAAGGAAAATCTATTTTTGAGCAATGCAAGCCTCAACTCCACTTAGCCAAATGCATATAGATGATAGACTCCACTATACTACCATAGTATCACTTGCCAATACAATTCAAATGTATTGACCCTTGTGGCTGTAACTTGTATGTTGCAGGTTTGATTGTTTTAGTGAAGTGTGTTGATTAGGATTACAAAGTCTACAACCAACATCTGCCTGTGGCACTTTGAAGATGAAGGACCCCATGCTTATAGATTTTCTGCTGCAATGTAATGTAATAGCCAAATGAGCTATGTAAGATGTAATAAAATTATGTTATTCCTGGTTATAAAGTTATATTATGACCTTTGTTTCTTGATATTACATCTTAACTGTGGATGCTAGCTATTGATCCAGGGACTAGCATTGTAAACACAGGGACTCCACCTTATATTGTGTAAAGGTTGGGACACTCCCTCTACAGCTTCTTATCCATACCATGCATGTGGTAGTTCGATATGAACTGACCATACGCACTAGAAAGAGAGTTCATAATTATATCCGTAGCGAACTCTTCGCTAATGGGGTAGACAAGTCTCTCCAGAGACTACACGTAACCAACCATTTTGATCACATGCGGACTCAGTGGATCACCATCCTTAAGCTTGTAACTCAGCAAAGCCTGAGAGACTTGATACCTCTTACTCTTGGCCTGAGCCTGGAACATACTTTTGACGCTTTTGATCATATCGTAGGCCTCATCATTCTCGAACTGCTTTTTCAAGTCCGGTTCCATGTGAGCAAGCATAAGACAACTAATATACATGGACCCATCCTTATCCCGACAGTAGGCATTGGTGGTAGCGACAGTCGCATTCTCATTCGGATCATCTGGAAGTGGTTTGTCTAGGACATGGTCCTTGTTTTCTTGTTTGAGAACAATTCTCAGATTTCGATACCAGTTGGTAAAATTAGTGTCGGTTAGTTTATCTTTCTCAAGAATGGTTCTCAAAGCAAAACCAGATATATGAGAGTGACTGTTACTTGGTGCCATGATCTACAACAGAAAATATGCAAAAACACTTAAGACATGTATTCATAAAAGAGAAAGCATATTAAACACTTTAATATTTATGCTCCCACTAGAACCAACACCCCTCCGATGGTTACTTAGTAATTCAAGATCCTAAATAAGCAAGTCGGATAGTGAGCGTTATCATCACCGCTAGCCGCCAAGTGATCTAGGTAGACAACTCCTTGTCAATCATATCTCATACGACTCCTGTTGGTCGAGTGGCATCACATGCCCTAGCTCCCGTCCGACTTTTCCCCGAGCCCCGCAACCGTTGTGATGGACCCGTATAGCTTACCGAGTGTTTCTGTTGTAAGAGTCCGACTCAAACCCACCTAGTCAGACAGAATTGGCAGCACCTCAATTTTATGAACCCACTACCAAAAAGTCCGACTTGTGATGGTGAAAACACTAGCGGGAAAATTGACTAGACCTTCTTTGAGGGATTAAATTTTATTGACTATCTATAGAGGTAAATAGAGACATATCAACAATAACACAAAATAAATCAATTATAATGTGAAATGGTATGGCTCTCTTCATGGTGATCTCCATCTCCACAAAACTTGTAATCCGACTCGTGCCAACTCTTGTCATTTGTCGTCTTACTCCATGTCGCCGACATGTACATCGAATGGCATGTCATTCGGGTTCTCCAAACAGCTACACTAGCTTAGTAAAGTAAATTACATGGAGAATCCGACACGCAAGTCGTTATACAATAAAATGACAGCACCTAGGATCCAGCCGGCTGACAAAACCGTGATTCGCATATCACATATGGATTACACACATACATCACATGCACATGAACCATACCATTCACAACTTCCTGCAAAAACAAGTTATGCATAGATACGATATCTATCGGCGTTGTGAAACTTGCAACGACATCTAAGGCACTACGACAGGGCGAAGCCGGCGGTCCGACCATCGTTCCGACTTGATCAAACTCTTTTGATCTTTGATCACCGCTTCTGGATTTACGTGTCACAGTCTACCCCGATGGCAGAAACCGACCGGTAGGGGTATGTCGTTCCACGACCTCAGCAGTATGATCATGGAAATCAGATCTACCATTCTCCGAATACAGTTGATCCAATAACATTGTACAAAACCGATCTATCTCATAGATCGACCACCAAAACAGCATATAGATCTAATCTACAGCGAACCGCATATCACATATGCGAGATCTCGAGCCTAAAACCAGAAGCTATTGCTCTGATACCACTCTTGGGACACGTAGAGATAAAACAAAAACTTTTTCCTCTAACGCGGTGATCCCAAGATCTAGCTGAGGTAGAAGGCCATGAAGATTACCACTAGACGCAGGGTTGGGAAATTGATGAAGCACGTATGTTGAATGTAGTGCAGTCCTCATGATCTGATCCGATCATTCTAGAGTTGATCGTACAACACCGCTGGTGGTATCCACACGTACAAGGAGGAGCGCCAGGGTTGAACTGCTAGGTTCAGTACGGCGGATGGAGTGATGTGGAGCTAGGATTTCTAACGCGTGGAATGACCTAACCGATCAACCCTCCTAGGTTTCTACGCCCCACTATATATATGGAGTGAACGTGGGCTTCACTCACTCGTGGCCCATTCAGTAAAGCCCATATAATATTAGTCATCGTGAGTCCGACTCACCGACTCAGTCCAAATCCGGCTCGGGTCTAACCCAACTAGATTTCCGGTTCAGATCCAATCCGAACTTGCTCCCGCTCTTCAGTGTGTGACCCCACATGCTCATGGCAACTTGGACACGATTGGAGTCCGACTCTCAATCGATCAGTCGGTAGCGGCTACTAGCAGAACGTGCCGACTCCCAAGTACCAAAGAGTCATGACGACTTGCCTTTCCAATGCGACTTGGGTCCGAGTCCCTTTTGCTTCATGATATACCTTGTTAGACTATAGGCGAATATTTGTCATCCCTTAAATAGTTCGACTCTCTTCTCGATCCGAGATAAGTAATTCATCTGACTAACTCTTAGTCGATCGCCTCGGTTAACACTTAACCGAGTCTTGCATGGCCATGCTTTCCGAATCATATCATCTGAGAGGGTCCAAAGAATATCTCTCCAGGTGGAGGGGCAAAATCCCATCTTGGTTATTCACATCACGCAGCTTGATTCTCAGTCGACCCGAACTCTTCCTTTATAATTGTCCAATTACGGATCAACATTTGACAGAACCTAAGTCGGTGATCCTCAAATCGGACTGTGCAATAACCTCAGGTCTAAGGATTACATTGATTGAGATATACAAATGACAACTTGTTTGTTGTACCTCAACATGGGTCAATCCGTGTAAGGGTCCCAACCTTTAATAAGGTAGAGTCCCCTGTGTTTACAATGCTAGTCCCTGGATCAATAGCTAGCATCCTCAGTTAAGATGTAATATCAAGAAAGAAAGGTCATAATATAACTTTATAACCAGGAATAACATAATTTTATTACATCTTACATAGCTCATTTGGCTATTACATTACATTGCAGCAGAATATCTATAGGCATGGGTCCTTCATCTTCAAAATTCCACAGGCAAACATGTTGGTTGTAGACTTTGTAATCCTAATCAATCAATCTTCACAAAAATCAAATCAAACTTGCAACATTATAAGTTACAGCCACAAGGGTCAATACATTTGAATTGTATTGGCAAGTTTCACTACTATGAAGAATATAAGTGGATCCTATATTTACATGCATATTTGGCTAAGTAGAGTTTTAGGCTCATTTGCAGAAAGCAATAATTTATCCTATCTTTTCAAAATGGTTTTGTTCCTTTTGTCAAATCTTTCTGAACTCCTTGGTAAATCCCCAAGTGTCTTTGTCAAAATCCCTTGAGATCCTTGGTACCCCCAAGTACTTCAAGTTTTTATCAAAATCTCTTGAGCTCCTTGGTAAATCCCCAAGTGCATCAAGCTTTTATCAAAATCCCTTGAGCTCCTTGGTAAATCCCCAAGTACTTCAAGTTTTTATCAAAATCTCTTGAGCTCCTTGGTAAATCCCCAAGTGCATCAAGCTTTTATCAAAATCCCTTGAGCCCCTTGGTACCCTCAAGTGCTTCAACTCTTTGGTTCTCACTTTAAAGTTTTTCTTTTAGAAATTGGAATGTCGAGATCTCCCATAGCTTCAAGCTTTAGTTGCTCAGTATTGTCCATAACCAGGGACACGGCTAAGTACTTAGATTTTATTATCTTCCGCAGAAGTTGTACACTTTACCCACATGTCACAATCTCATCTTGTTGCCACCAGTGGCCGCTGGATAAGTACTCACCAAGATGGAATACTGGCAGACTGAGAATGTAACGAAGTCTTTCTAGAGGGTCCTCCCATGCATCATTGCTAGCTTGTCTTCAGGCACCCATGTAGGGTTTCGAGTTCCCTCATTTTCAGTACCTGGGACAATGCATGGGTCTTCCCAATGTAGTTGACTAAGCCAGAGCCATAAGTAGCATGTGGCTGTACACGAAAGCCATAATTGGAGAAACATGTTCAATCTCTAAGTTCCTGGGTGGTTTTCTTTTGGTGCACAACACAAGGAGATTGCCATAGACATGGTTCCTTTAGTTGCCACCTTCTCCAAAACTCAAAGTATCCTTGTCCACCCAGGTGGTTCATTGAGTCCTTGTTTTATTATATAAAACATAAGTCTTTTCTCAATTTCATAAAATCTCAACATGTATCTCTTCTCAAAATGTGTAGCAAGGCTAAGCATTTTACAACTACATTGTTTCCACTAAGGAATGTATAAGGTATCCTATTAGGATTTAGCATAGCATAAGTATAGAAATTCTTTTCATGCATGTTTGAAAATCCACTAAGTATAATGAAAATAGTAGGACTTTAGATGATAGTGTAACTTGCCTTTTTGGTAGGGAATGTTGGTTCACTTCTTGATCTTGCTAGTTTCACACTTTTCTAACTTCACTACAATCAATCAAGCAAACACAATATCAACTAGCATTCCAACCAATAACCAATCAAACAAAACATCACACATAAAATAATAGAAACTAAGTCATGCATGCAAGCATGCACAGATAGTTTTATTTGCCAAGGTGGTCTCTACTAGGCTCTACACTTTGTAAGGCTCAAAGTGGACATTTTCTAAATTGGCAAAGTCATTTGAAAAAGGGTTTTATCCAAAACCATTTTTCAAATCCAATCATTATTTTATGTGGTGGAAAATGTTTTTATCAAAGCAACAACTTTATGTTGTTCACCAAATAAGTTGTTGTTTCTCAAAACTTGGTGTTTTAGGGTCAGTAGGTTTGATCCAAATCATTTTCCCAAATTTTTTACTCCAAAACATTTTCATAACAAAATCAATGTTTTTATTTGGCTAGAAATGGGCTAATTCAAATCTTTATTCCTAATCTTCACAAAATCCATTTTTAAAACCATGGGTTGGTTCCTAGGGTCAGTAGGTTCACCACAAACCAATTTGCAAAGGTTTCAACCTCAAAAACATTTTGGAATAATTTTTATAACCTAAACAAGCATACAAATGTTTCTGCAAAAACAAACAATCTAACAGAAACTTTTTACTAAACAAATTGCATGGTTGGCTAGGGCTTGTTCCACTGATTCCATTGATATAAAGTTTGCAAATTTTGGACGTGTGGAACAAAAGTTACAAGGGTTTCAAATTTGCAAACAAATCTGATTCAAAATTTCTATTAAACAGATCTAGTGCCACGCGGCATGATCTCATTGGGCGGTACCGCTTCGCGCGGATTGTGCTCTGTGGGGCGTTGGTAACTTAAACGAATGGATCAGATGGGGCGCGTACCGGTTCGTCTAGTTCTAATCGCAGCCACAGGGTTTTCATCCTACGGTCTCAAACGCTTGGCCAAAGGTTGGCGGCGCTGCGTGGCGGCAGACGGCGACGACGGTCGGACGAGGTGCTAACGGCAGTTATAGGAAGCAAGGGAGGAAACGAGGATGCTTACCATGCTCGCGAGGTCGAGGTGAAGCTCGAGGTGGTGTTGGTCTGGCGAGGGGCGCTCTGGTTCTAGCAGGATTGCTCGCCGGAGTGGAGGACGGCGTCGGGTTCGTCCGGTGGTCGTCGTGGGCGGTGCTGTGGTTCACTCCGAGGCAAAACGAGGATGCGGTTAGATGCAGCTGAGTGTGGCGAGTGCAGGAGCTTGAACGAGAGGGCGTGGGGTGGTCTGTGCTTACCAGGGGACATCGCCGGAGAGAGACGCAGACGCGGCGGCGCTCAGAAGTTGTTGTAGTCGACGCTCTGGGGCACCCGCGGTTGAACGGAGGGCACAGGGGGAAACGCCAGAGGTTGGGGAGTGTGCCCGTGTGGTTAGGAAGGTGAGGGGCGGCAGTGGTTCACCGGAATTGACTGGAGATGCTCGTCGGAGCAGTGGTGTTGCGAGCTCGAATTGAGGCAGCCTAGGGGCAGAGAGGGGGAGGCGTGTGAGGGGAATGAGAGAGGAGGTGCTGGCGCTTTAGTAGGCGTCGTCGCAGGGGGAGTTAAAGCCGTGGTTAACGCGAATTGATCGCCGGCGTAAAGGGCAGGAAACAGCAGGGCGTCGTCTGCGCGAGGAAAAAGAGAGTGAGCTGGCGCGTGGTGTCTAGGCGTCAGCGAGGGAGTGAGATGGGGAGAGGGTCCACCAGTCAGCGTCTGTGCGGGTCAGCTAACAGGTGTGAATCGTTTTCCTCGGGAGAGAGGGAAGCTGGGCTGGTACTGGGCTGTTGGGCCTATTTGGTTGGGCTATTGTCTGATTCCCTTTTTTTGTTCAGTAAACTTTTCCTTTTTCTATTTCTATTTTCTGTTTTGAAATTCAAACAATAAATCAAACATTCAATTCACATCAAACTTTCACCAAACATTGCAATTGAATTTGGTTCTGTTTAACAACATAAACCAAGTCCCAAATACAAAATAATATTTTTATTTTAGGGTCCATTATTTAATTAAATAAATAGACCTTTTTTTATTAAATCAAAATAGAATTTGTTTTATTTAAAATCTCCATTTGAAATTTAATTATTTTCAAAACCAAATCAGCAGTTTTTATTTGGAAATAAAGAATACTTGGAAAACTTGTTTAAAATAAATAAATAAGTTTTGGTGTTTAATTAAAATAGTAAAACCTTTATTTTTAATAAACTTGGATATTAAATCCTTATTATTTTATTTAAATAAACCTTTACTATTTTTATCAAATAGGAATATTTTATTTCAAAGGCTTGGCCAAGTTTTAATTTGTCTTTATAAAATACTCCTTATTTATATTTTTACCCTTTTATTTGAAAGTCAAATTTTTTTTATTAAAAGATCCAAAATAGTACTTTCAAATACTTTTAGCTTTTAATTTTTATTTATCTTTTTAAACCCCTTTAGGATTTTATCTTAATCAAAATAGGTTTGAAGGTTCCCAATTGGAATCAAAAAGTTTCTTCTCACCCTGAAAATCAATAAAGTTTTATTTTATTCATTTATTTTTCACATTACAAGATTTGGAAAATCTTGGGATGTGACAGGCTACCACCCTTAAAATAAATCTCGTCCCGAGATTTGGGAAGGCTAGGGTTACAAGTAGGCTCAAAGCATCTAGGGTACTACCACCCTTAAAGTTTTCAAACAAAATTACATATTGGCCTTCTTGGGATCCTGGGGAACTTCTCTGGGCAACTTCTGCATAGTGTCCTTTGTTTCCACACTTGACTCATGGGCCAAGGTTGAGATCCTTCATAGGCTTGTTTAACTTGTTCTTCATCTTTTATGGACAATTGCTTGCATAATGTCCTGGTTCTTTGCAATTGAAACAGTTGATGAGTTTGAGTCCTTCACGCGTCTCTTGGGGACAAGTTGCTGCATAATGGCCTAGCTCTTTGCAATTGTTGCACCATACTTGGCCAATCCCTTTATACTTCTGTTTCTCTGGACATTCACTGGAATAGTGTCCCATTTCTTTACAATGATGACATTGCACATGGCTTTTGCCCTTCTTTTTCTTCTTGGGTTTCTCCAAAGCTAGGAGTGCATCTAGTTCATGTTGTTCATATGTTATCTGGTAGGTAGGAATGTCTACATGTTTCTTGGACCTTCTATTGCTCTTTGGATAATTCATATGCCTCTTCTTTGGTCCTTTGAATTGGGTTGTATTGCATGGAGGTATAAGTGGAGCTTTTCCTTTGTCCTCATTCTTTTTGGTATACTTGGATCCTTCTGGATAGTTTGCAATCATTTGTTGCACTCCACCTTGTTTCCTTTGTTCAACAATGGAATAGATGGGGCATTGGATAGGGACATGGTTGTTTCCTTCACATAGATAGCAAGTAGCTTGAGAGGTGGGACATTGTCCAATTAGGTGTTTCTCTTCACAATTGGGGCATTGATCACCATGTTCCTTGGAAGTGTGATCCTTGTCTCCACAAATAATGCAAGCTGGGGCTCCATCTAGAATAACATTTCTGTCATCCTTGTTGTCACAAACTATTTTGGAATAGTTGTCTTCCATGTTGATCATTTGATCTGTCACCTTAAGCATCAATTGGGCTTGAGTTTCCAAAAATCCTTGCAGGGTTGGATCTTCCCCACTGGTGTTGGCTATGAATTGAGCTGTCATCTGGTGCAACTGGTTTTGGGTTGCTATGAGCTCTTTCATGTTGTCTTCTTGGTTGGTGTTGGTGTCATCAACCTTGATGTTGGAGTCTCTTGGAGTAGTCATCTGTTTGGGGTTGGATGGAGATTAGAATAGGCAAGATATTTCTAAGGAAATAGTTCTAATCACACACATTACAATTCACTCAAACAATGTGCAAGCAATCACAAACAAACATTTCACTCAAACAATGCAAGCACATACTTAGGCAACAAAATATTTTTGTTACACCACCTAAGTTGGTGTGTTTGACTTAACTAAAATATGGTGGTCCATCTATATGGTTCACTTGTGATCTTTCCATCCTTCTTGGTGTATTCTTCTTGCATGAGATCATGGTTTCCTTAGGAAAAATTCTTGGTCACAAAACTTCAAAGGTGATGATGGCTCCTTCTAAGTTGTTTTTCCTTAGTCTCCAAATCTTGAGCAAGATTTCCTTGTCTCACTTGTCCTTAGTGACATCCAAGGTTAAAGTCCTTGGTGAGTATGCTGAAGATGTTGAAGTCATTAGAGTTGATGGAGTCCTTTGCACATGGTATAGTCTTTGGTCATGGGGTAGGTTTTTCCATCAAGTTGAAGATAGAAGAGATGTAGAGTTGAAACCAAAATGGTTGAGGAAAGAGTTTACAAGATTGTTTGTAAATAAGTTTTTGGAACAAATACAACTCCTATTTTTTTCTAAGGGGTTTTGTCCAATCCTAGGTTTACAAATCCTACAAGCAACCAATGCTCTGATACCATCTGTAAGGGTCCCAACCTTTAATAAGGTAGAGTCCCCTGTGTTTACAATGCTAGTCCCTGGATCAATAGCTAGCATCCACAGTTAAGATGTAATATCAAGAAACAAAGGTCATAATGTAACTTTATAACCAGGAATAACATAATTTTATTACATCTTACATATCTCATTTGGCTATTACATTACATTGCAGCAGAATATCTATAGGCATGGGTCCTTCATCTTCAAAATGCCACAGGCAAACATGTTGGTTGTAGACTTTGTAATCCTAATCAATCAATCTTCACAAAAATCAAATCAAACCTGCAACATTACAAGTTACAGCCACAAGGGTCAATACATTTGAATTGTATTGGCAATTCTCACTACTATGAAGAATATAAGTGGATCCTATCTTTACATGCATATTTGGCTAAGTAGAGTTTTAGGCTCATTTGCAGAAAGCAATAATTTATCCTATCTTTTCAAAATGGTTTTGTTCCTTTTGTCAAATCTTTCTGAACTCCTTGGTAAATCCCCAAGTGTCTTTGTCAAAATCCCTTGAGATCCTTGGTACCCCCAAGTACTTCAAGTTTTTATCAAAATCTCTTGAGCTCCTTGGTAAATCCCCAAGTGCATCAAGCTTTTATCAAAATCCCTTGAGCTCCTTGGTAAATCCCCAAGTACTTCAAGTTTTTATCAAAATCTCTTGAGCTCCTTGGTAAATCCCCAAGTGCATCAAGCTTTTATCAAAATCCCTTGAGACCCTTGGTACCCTCAAGTGCTTCAACTCTTTGGTTCTCACTTTAAAGTTTTTCTTTTAGAAATTGGAATGTCGAGATCTCCCATAGCTTCAAGCTTTAGTTGCTCAGTATTGTCCATAACCAGGGACACGGCTAAGTACTTAGATTTTATTATCTTCCGCAGAAGTTGTACACTTTACCCACATGTCACAATCTCATCTTGTTGCCACCAGTGGCCGCTGGATAAGTACTCACCAAGATGGAATACTGGCAGACTGAGAATGTAACGAAGTCTTTCTAGAGGGTCCTCCCATGCATCATTGCTAGCTTGTCTTCAGGCACCCATGTAGGGTTTCGAGTTCCCTCATTTTCAGTACCTGGGACAATGCATGGGTCTTCCCAATGTAGTTGACTAAGCTAGATCCATAAGTAGCATGTGGTTGTACACGAAAGCCACAATTGGAGAAACATGTTCAATCTCTAAGTTCCTGGGTGGTTTTCTTTTGGTGCACAACACAAGGAGATTGCCATATACATGGTTCCTTTAGTTGCCACCTTCTCCAAAACTCAAAGTATCCTTGTCCACCCAGGTGGTTCATTGAGTCCTTGTTTTATTATATAAAACATAAGTCTTTTCTCAATTTCATAAAATCTCAACATGTATCTCTTCTCAAAATGTGTAGCAAGGCTAAGCATTTTACAACTACATTGTTTCCACTAAGGAATGTATAAGGTATCCTATTAGGATTTAGCATAGCATAAGTATAGAAATTCTTTTCATGCATGTTTGAAAATCCACTAAGTATAATGAAAATAGTAGGACTTTAGATGATAGTGTAACTTGCCTTTTTGGTAGGGAATGTTGGTTCACTTCTTGATCTTGCTAGTTTCACACTTTTCTAACTTCACTACAATCAATCAAGCAAACACAATATCAACTAGCATTCCAACCAATAACCAATCAAACAAAACATCACACATAAAATAATAGAAACTAAGTCATGCATGCAAGCATGCAAAGATAGTTTTATTTGCCAAGGTGGTCTCTACTAGGATCTACACTTTGTAAGGCTCAAAGTGGACATTTTCTAAATTGGCAAAGTCATTTGAAAAAGGGTTTTATCCAAAACCATTTTTCAAATCCAATCATTATTTTATGTGGTGGAAAATGTTTTTATCAAAGCAACAACTTTATGTTGTTCACCAAATAAGTTGTTGTTTCTCAAAACTTGGTGTTTTAGGGTCAGTAGGTTTGATCCAAATCATTTTCCCAAAGTTTTTACTCCAAAACATTTTCATAACAAAATCAATGTTTTTATTTGGCTAGAAATGGGCTAATTCAAATCTTTATTCCTAATCTTCACAAAATCCATTTTTAAAACCATGGGTTGGTTCCTAGGGTCAGTAGGTTCACCACAAACCAATTTGCAAAGGTTTCAACCTCAAAAACATTTTGGAATAATTTTTATAACCTAAACAAGCATACAAATGTTTCTGCAAAAACAAACAATCTAACAGAAACTTTTTACTAAACAAATTGCATGGTTGGCTAGGGCTTGTTCCACTGATTCCATTGATATAAAGTTTGCAAATTTTGGACGTGTGGAACAAAAGTTACAAGGGTTTCAAATTTGCAAACAAATCTGATTCAAAATTTCTTTTAAACAGATCTAGTGCCACGCGGCATGATCTCATTGGGCGGTACCGCTTCGCGCGGATTGCGCTCTGTGGGGCGTTGGATCTAACTTAAACGAATGGATCAGATGGGGCGCGTACCCGTTCGTCTAGTTCTAATCGCAGCCACAGGGTTTTCATCCTACGGTCTCAGACGCTTGGCCAAAGGTTGGCGGCGCTGCGCGGCGGCAGACGGCGGCGACGGTCGGACGAGGTGCTAACGGCGGTTACAGGAAGCAAGGGAGGAAACGAGGATGCTCACCGTGCTCGCGAGGTCGAGGTGAAGCTCGAGGTGGTGTTGGTCTGGCGAGGGGCACTCTGGTTCTAGCAGGATTGCACACCGGAGTGGATGACGGCGTCGGGTTCGTCCGGTGGTCGTCGTGGGCAGTGCTGTGGTTCACTCCGAGGCAAAACGAGGATGCGGTTAGATGCAGCTGAGTGTGGCGAGTGCAGGAGCTTGAACGAGAGGGCGTGGGGTGGTCTGTGCTTACCAGGGGACGTCGCCGGAGAGAGACGCAGACGCGGCGGTGCTCAGAAGTTGTTGTAGTCGATGCTCTGGGGCGCCCGCGGTTGAACGGAGGGCACAGGGGGAAACGCCAGAGGTTGGGGAGTGTGCCCGTGTGGTTAGGAAGGTGAGGGGCGGCAGTCGTTTGCCGGAATTGACTGGAGATGCTCGTCGGAGCAGTGGCGTTGCGAGCTCGAATTGAGGCAGCCTAGGGGCAGAGAGGGGGAGGCGCGTGAGGGGAATGAGAGAGGAGGTGCTGGCGCTTTAGTAGGCGTCGTCGCAGGGGGAGTTAAAGCCGTGGTTAACGCGAATTGATCGCCGGCGTAAAGGGCAGGAAACGGTAGGGCGTCGTCTGCGCGAGGAAGAAGAGAGTGAGCTGGCGCGTGGGGTCTGGGCGTCAGCGAGGGAGTGAGATGGGGAGAGGGTCCACCAGTCAGTGTCTGTGCGGGTCAGCTAACAGGTGTGAATCGTTTTCCTCGGGAGAGAGGGAAGCTGGGCTGGTACTGGGCTGTTGGGCCTATTTGGTTGGGCTGCTGTCTGGTTCCCTTTTTTTTTGTTCAGTAAACTTTTCCTTTTTCTATTTCTATTTTCTGTTTTGAAATTCAAACAACAAATCAAACATTCAATTCACATCAAACTTTCACCAAACATTGCAATTGAATTTGGTTCTGTTTAACAACATAAACCAAGTCCCAAATACAAAATAATATTTTTATTTTAGGGTCCATTATTTAATTAAACAAATAGACCTTGTTTTATTAAATCAAAATAGAATTTGTTTTATTTAAAATCTCCATTTGAAATTTAATTATTTTCAAAACCAAATCAGTAGGTTTTATTTGGAAATAAAGAATACTTGGAAAACTTGTTTAAAATAAATAAATAAGTTTTGGTGTTTAATTAAAATAGTAAAACCTTTATTTTTAATAAACTTGGATATTAAATCCTTATTATTTTATTCAAATAAACATTTACTATTTTTATCAAATAGGAATATTTTATTTCAAAGGCTTGGCCAAGTTTTAATTTGGCTTTATAAAATACTCCTTATTTATATTTTTACCCTTTTATTTGAAAGTCAAATTTTTTTATTAAAAGATCCAAAATAGTACTTTCAAATACTTTTAGATTTTAATTTTTATTTATCTTTTTAAACCCCTTTAGGATTTTATCTTAATCAAAATAGGTTTGAAGGTTCCCAATTGGAATCAAAAAGTTTCTTCTCACCCTGAAAATCAATAAAGTTTTATTTTATTCATTTATTTTTCACATTACAAGATTTGGAAAATCTTGGGATGTGACAATCCGACTCGCTATACTCTTTAGTCGAATCTGTGTAAATCGGAATAGCATCTCCATGCCCATGACAAGTGGAACCGAGTCATCAAGCCAACTTTCACATTGGTCTAAGTTTTGTGTCTAGCAAAACCTCAGTAACCAAGGATATTTAGTACAAACAACATGAATGCATAGTTCCACAACTGAATCACATATTCAATGATACACATCATATGTTTATACAAGGACAACTTAATATCTTTATGAATACAATGGGAAACATCATCATACATGATTGCCTCTAGGGCATATTCTCAATACGGTTATCTCTCAACCGAGCCCTTTACTTATGCACTTCACTTTGTGATAGCCATCGTGCTTGAAGTATTTCATCTTGCTATCACCTTGTTGCTTGTGTTGCTTAGTATAGGTTGTTGGTGCACTTAGGTGAACCTAGTGGATAGGTTTTGTGCTTAATAAATTAAACATTATTTTTATTTCAAATTTATTTGAGCCTTAACTGTAATATTTATAAAAGCCTATCCACCCCCCTCCCCCTCTAAGCGACGTCCATTGCACTTTCACCTACCAATTGACGTCCCCTTGCACTGAGGAGGATTAGCGCCAGGAGCGCCACCCGAGCACCATGAACGATTGGCGAAGATGCAATTCAACCCTTTTGCAAATAACTCCCTACTACATCCAAGCCCTTTTTAATTATCCATAGCTGTCCTGACAACTAGGACCCATGCGTGCCACGTCAACAGATAGAGAGGAAGCTCCTCAAACCCGTGAATGTATAAAAGACGGAGAATTTTTTTAGTGACCATAAAATGCTATTTCGGATGGTGACCAATCCGAACCTCGATGACAAGTTCTTGTACAATCCATGTATTTTAATCATACTTGGGTGTACAATGATTTAGGGTGTGGGCCGGGGTCACGCATGCTACATCCCATTCTCGTGACCCCTTGTGTACAAAATTCATTACGACTACCGCTTAGTCTGGGAACAACTTAGTCCGGGATTTTGATGGTTTAGTTAGTCCGGGATTTTGATGGCCAATTACTGAATCGAATTTTATGCACAGCCCATTTGTTAGTTAACTCACTGAACTGTTGGCCCTGAATACATGCGAGACTTGACGAGTCGGAGGAAGAGGGGAAGAAGGGGAGGCAATAACACACACCCCCACCTTGGATATCAGTTCATGATATATCCATGTCTTTATACGTACATTACTCGGGGATTTAAATACACGGATACTCCACGAACTTGTCATAGGGACACCCTTGCCCCGCAAGCTCCCCCACTCTCACTTCTCCATGATCTGCTCCCCGAGCTAATCATCCCTACTCTACCCGATGTTAAAGGAAAATGAGTTTGTCGATCTAATCATACCTAGTCTACCCGATGTGATAAGCGGTAACGATACCATGCAATCTTGAACATTTTCACCCAACAATTATAAATCATCGATGTCTAACATTTTTTAGAGGAATATCTAACATTTAGACTAGCCATGGTACAGGAGTAACACAGTAACATATAACTACATGGAGTGTTAACTGAGCATTTTGATGACATGGTGTGTTTACTGATAGATGGTTATAGTTCTAACTATGTTACCATAATATCATTTTTCGAGAGCAAATGTCAACCTAGACAATACTACATCTTGGTTCCTATGTAACATGAAGGTGGTAACTTAGACTACACTATTTTGTCCATAACAATTTATTGCTCTCCTAATGAGCTGAACTTTGACCACGCCAAGCGCTGCACTACAGGATAGGCCCAAGGTTACACCGCTTTACCTGCATTTGGCCCGCGGCAGGAGTCTCCTATATGTCCAGCACACTTCTCTAAGTGTTATCGCAAGCAACATGGACGGTCACACCCGGGAGCTAGGTTTTCCATATAGGAGCAATCCACCACCCTTGTGCGAACCCTAATCTGAGGGCCCCGCAGGTCTACCCCCATAGAATTCTCCGTACGAGGGTTGACAAATGCACTTTTTTGGTGGTTTAGGTTTGTTTATGTCATATCTACATGGAAAAACAAGGATAGGCCCAAGGTTACACCGGTTTAGCTGCGTTTGGCCCGCGGCGGGAGTCTCCTCCTACATGTCCAGCACACTTCTCTAAGTGCTATCGCATGCAACATGGACGGTCACACCTGGGAGCTAGGTTTTCCATCTAGGAGAAATCCATCACCCTTGTGCATGTATGCTAGGGCCACACACATGTTCTCATGGCATCCTGGCCCTTGGGCGCTCCTTTTCCGATGAAACCCTAATCCGAGGGCCCCACAGGTCTACCCCTATAGCATTCTCCGTACGAGGGTTGACCAATGCACTTTTTTGGTGGTTTGGGTTTGTTTAGGTCATATCTACATGGAAAAATAAGGATAGGCCCAAGCTTACACCGGTTTACCTGTGTTTGGCCCGTAGCGGGAGTCTTCTCCTACATGTCTAGCACACTTCTCTAAGTGTTATCACATGCAACGTGGACGGTCACTCCCAGGAGCTAGGTTTTCCATCTAGGAGCAATTAACCACCCTTGTGCATGTATGCTAGGGCCATACATGTTCACGTGGCATCCCGACCCTTGGGCGCACCTTTTCCAACGAAACCCTAATCCGAGGGCCCCGCATGTCTACCCCGTAGCATTCTCTGTACGAGGGTTGACCAATGCACTTTTCTGGTGGTTTACGTTTGTTTAGGTCATATCTACATGAAAAAACAAAGATAGTCCCAAGGTTACACCGGTTTACCTGCGTTTGGCCCGTGGCGGGAGTCTCCTCCTACATGTCCAGCACACTTCTCTAAGTGTTATCGCATGCAACATCGACGGTCACACCCGGGAGCTAGGTTTTCCATCTAGGAGCAATCCACCACCCTTTTGCATGTATTCTAGAGCCACACGCATGTTCCCGTGGCATCTCAGCCCTTGGGCGCACCTTTTTCGACGAAACCCTAATCCGAGGGCCCCGCAAGTCTACCCCCGTAGCATTCTCCGTACAAGGGTTGACCAATGCACTTTTTGGTGGTTTAGGTTTGCTAGGTCATATCTACCTGGAAAACAAGGATAGGCCCAAGGTTACACCAGTTTTCTTGCGTTTGGCCCTGCGGCGTGAGTCTACTCCTACATGTCCAACACACTTCTGTAAGTGTTATAGCATGTACGAGGGTTTACCAATATACTTTTTTGGTAGTTTAGGTTTGTTTAGGTCATACCAATGTACTGTTTTTGGCCTTTACAAGTGTACATGCGATAACCTGTTGGAGATATGCCCTAGAGGCAATAATAAATGTAGTTATTATTATATCTTTGTGTTTATGATAGATGTTTACATTCATGCTATAATAGTATTAACAAGGAAACATTAATACTAGTGTGATTTGTAAACTAAATTAGAGTCTCTAGTAAAGCCTCTTTATAATACTAGCTTGTTGGTTAATAAATGATTGTGGTTTCCCTATCATGAACATTGAGATGTTATTAACAACAAGATCATATTGTTAGGAGAATGATATGATGGACATACTCCTATAGATAAGCGTAGCATAAAGATCAAGTCATTTTAATAGTTCAATTGCTATATGCTTTCTGATACATACTAACCTAATTCCTTCGACCATGAGATCATGCTTATCACCATCACCGGAAGGATGCTTTGATAACATCAAACACAACACCGTAACTGGGTGGCTATAAAGGTGGCATTGAGTGTTCGGAAAGTATTAGTTGAGACACATGGATCAAGAGTGGGATTTGTCCATCCATATGACGGATAGATATACTCTAGGCCCTCTCGGCGGAATATCATCCAATTATCTTGCAAGCATGTGACTGGCTCACAAGGGATCACATATCACGGGAACCAGAAAAGAGTACTTATCGGTAACGAGGTTGAACTAGGTATGCAGAGATACCGACGATCAAAACCTCGGATAAGTAAACTATCGTGAGACAGAGGGAAATTGGTATCGTATGTAAGTGGTTCATTCGATCGCAAAGCAATCGTAGAAATATGTGGGAGCCATATGAATTTCCATATTCCTCTATTGGTTATTGTTCGGAGAAGTGTCTCGATCATGTCCGCATAATTCACGAACCGTAGGGAGACACACTTAAGGATTCGACGTTGTTGAGTAGTTATGGAATGATGAGTAAGAGACCGAATGTTGTTCGGAGTCTCGGATGGGATCCGGGATATCACGAGGAGATCCGGAATGGTCCGGAGAATAAGATTCATATAAGGAAAGTCCTATTTCGGGGTTGGAGAATGGTTCCGGTGTTTTCATCGGGAATGTTCTAGAAGGTTCCGGAATGTCCGGCACTCCGGAGGGGAAGGGTACATGAATGTGTCATAACAAGTTGGAATGGTTGCATCATGTACTAGGTGTCATCGCTGAACAAAATAAAGGGTTAAATCAAATCCTAGTTTGAAAAGTCAAACGGCAATTTGAAAAGTCAAACGGCTATTTTGTTTGGTGGAGGGAGAGTAGGAAACCTACTTGGGGAGGAAGTCCCTCTCCCTCCACCGCCGGCCTTGGAAGCCGAGTTGGGGAGGGACTCCCCTCCCCTTGGCCGGCCCCCTCCACCTATATAAGGAGGAGCAGGGCTGCCCCTCCAGACACACAACTTGCACCCCGCAAACCCTAGCTCCAAGCCGCCGGCGCCGCCACCACCTGCTGCTGCCACCGCCTAGGGCTAAACCCTAGCCGCCAAGTTGGGGCACCCCTTGCCCTAGCCGCCGGCCTAGCCTCTTCTCCTTGGTGCATCTAAACCCTAGATAACCGAGGGCTCTCTCATAGTCCACCATACTCGCTCCGGCTTAAGGCGAAGCCCTGCGAGATCTCCCCTCTACTTCCGGTACCACGCCGTCGTGCTGCCAGAATCGCGAGGAGAGTGCTACAACCTCCGCTGCCTGCTGGAACAAGGGAGATGAAGGTCTTCGTCGAGTACCGAACGTGTGACCGACTGCGGAAGCGCTGCCGGAACGCAGCGCCGGAAGGATCGTCTACGTGATCTTGAGATCGGGAAGAGTACGACTACATCACCCACGAGAATCCGCTCTCGTTAAACATTTTGGAATCTTCGAGGGTGAGTTATTCCATCGACTTGTTGCTACAATCTAGTAGATAGATCTTGGCTTGTTTGTTTGTATGCGGTAGAATTTTTTTTGTTTTCCATGCTACGAACCCCTACAGTGGTATCAGAGCCGTTTCTATATGTAGATATGTTGCACGAGTAGAACACAATGGTCATTATGGGTGGTGGTGTTTTTATTATCAATTGCTTCTTGTGTACTTTGCATCTTGCGGTATGATGGGATGAAGCGGCCCGGGCTAACCTTACATGACATCATTCATTGACCTGCTCCACACTCAACATGCAACTTGTATTGCATAAGTGGCTTTGCGGGTGTCTGTCTCTCCCATTGTAGTATAGATCTAATTTACAACGGGCACTTGATAGTTCAAACATCAACATTGTGGTTCTTGTTCGTAAGTTAGATCGACACTTATTGAAAGCCCCAAACCACGTAAAATATGCAAATAAATTAGAGGCGTCTAACTTTGTTTTGCAGGGGTGTGTTGTGATGTGATATGGCCATGATTGTGATTATATTTGATGTATCCAATGTTCCTTATTGTAAGTTGGCAACCGGCAGGAGCCATATGGTTGTCTTTAAATTCCGTTAAGACCCATGTGTCTATTCAAAGTAGTTGTAATAGCTGAAGCTGGTGGACGACAATCATGGAGAAGCGTCATTGACCTTGATGCAATGCCGGTGATGATGGAGATCATGTTCGTTCTTGAAGATGGAGATCGGAAGAACAAAGAAGAAAGGCCATGTCATATCACATATTATGAATTGCATGTGATGTTAATCCTTTATGCATCTTGTATTGCTTAGTTAACAACGGTAGCATTATAAGATGATCCCTCATGCACATAAATTTCAAGTCTAAAGTGTTCATCCTTAGTGAGCACCGTTGCTAAAGCTTGTTGTTTCGAAGCACCATGTGATGATCGGGTGTGTTAGATTCTGCAAGTGTATACAACGTGAGCAAGCCAGATTTGTTCATGCGGAAGCTAAGGTTTTATCTTGATGAGCCTAGCATGTACAGACATGGTCTCGGAACACGGATCACCGAAAGGTAAAGCATGAATCATATAGTAGATATGATGAACATGTCGATTGTTCGCCATTGAATCTACATCAACTCTCGTGATGATCGGTGTTGATGTGGTGGATTTGGTTCGTGTGATCACTAAAACAATGTGAGGGATATTTTTTTGAGTGGGAGTTCACCTGGATTAATTTAACTATTAATTAGAACTCAATTTATCATAAACTTAGTCTAAACTATTGCAAATATGTTATAGATCAATGGCGGCCCCTACCATCAATTTTAATGCGTTCCTAGAGAAAGAAAAGTTGAAAAACAATGGAAGCAACTTCGCGGATTGGTTCTGCAATTTGAGGATTGTCCTCAATGCTGGTAATTTGACCTATGTGCTGGATGCACCGTTGGGTGACCCGCCTGCAGCTGATGCTACCGATGAAGTAAAGAATGTTTACCTCGCTCGGAAGACTCAGTACTCCATAGTTCAGTGTGTTATCTTGTATGGTTTAGAATCGGAGCTTTAGAAAAGGTTTGAGAATTCAGACCCGCATGATATTGTCCATGAACTCAAATTGATTTTTGAGACTCACGCGGCAGTTGAGAGCTATGAGGCTTCTAAAAAGTTCTTTAGCTGCAAGATGGAAGAGGGCATCTCCATGAGTGATCATGTGTTTAAGATGTCTGGGCACGCAAACAAACTTCAAAGCTTGGGTATAGTGATTCCTAATGCTTTGGGGATTTACCGTGTCCTCCAATCACTACCACCAAGTTACAAGAACTTTGTGATGAACTACAATATGCAAAGCATGAACAAGTAGCTGCCAGAACTCTTCTCCATGTTAAAATCTGTAGAAGTGGAGATCAAGAAAGAGCACCAAGTGTTGATGGTCAATAAGACCACCAAATTCAAGAAAGGCAAGTCTAACAAAAGGGACAAAAGGGACACTTCAAGAAGGGTGGTAAGAAAGTTACCGCACCGACGAAGAAGACCAAGGCTGGACCTAAGCCTGATACAGAGTGCTTTTACTGCAAGGGAGAAGGTCACTGGAAGCGGAACTGCCCAAAGTACTTGGCGGATTTGAAGCACGGCAACATCAAGAAGAAAGGTATATCCGATATACATGGTATTGATGTGTATCTCACTAGTACTCGTAGTAGTGCCTGGGTATTTGATACTGGTTCGGTTGCTCATATTTGTAACTCGAAACAGGTGCTGCAGAATAAACGGAAGCTAGCAAAGAACGAGGTGACGATGCGCGTGGGAAACGGATCAAAGGTTGATGTGATCGCGGTCGGCACGCTACCTCTTCATCTACCATCGGGATTAGTTTTATACTTAAATAATTATTATTTGGTGCCTGCGTTGAGCATGAACATTATATCGGGATCTTGTTTATTGCGAGACGGTTACTTGTTTAAATCCGAGAATAATGGTTGTTCGATTTATATGATTAATATGTTTTATGCACATGCACCTTTGATAGATGGTCTATTCTTATTGAATCTCGATAGTGGAAATACACATATTAATAACATTGAGGCTAAACGTTTGAAATTGAGCGATAAGTCGACCTATATGTGGCACTGTCGTCTTGGTCACATTGGAGTGAAGCGTATGAATAAACTCCATTCCGATGGACTTCTTAATCACTTGATTTCGAATCACTTGAAAGATGCGAAGCATGTCTGATGGGTAAAATGACTAAGACTCCATTTTCTGGTATGATGGAGCGAGCTACGGACTTATTGGAAATCATACATACCGATGTGTGTGGTCCAATGAGTGTAGCATCGCGCGGTGGTTATCGTTATGTTCTTACCTTCACAGATGACTTGAGTAGATATGGGTATATCTATTTCATGAAACATAAGTCCGAAACTTTCGAGAAGTTTAAGGAATTTTAAAGTGAGGTTGAGAATCAACGTAACAAGAAGATTAAATTTCTACGTTCTGATCGTAGAGGTGAATATCTAAGTTACGAGTTTGGCGAGCATTTGAAGAAATACGGAATACTTCCACAATTGACACCGTCGGGAACACCACAGCGTAATGGTGTGTCCGAACGCCGTAATCGAACTCTCTTAGATATGGTTCGTTCTATGATGTCACTTATAGATTTACCGCTATAATTTTGGGGTTATGCATTAGAAACAGCCGCATTCACTTTAAATAGGGCACCATCTAAATCCGTTGAAACGACACCGTATGAATTATGGTTTGGGAAGAAACCTAAATTGTCGTTCCTTAAAGTTTGGGGTTGCGAAGCCTATGTAAAGAAGTTATAGCCGGACAAGCTTAAACCCAAAGCGGAAAAATGCGTCTTCATAGGATACCCAAAGGAAACTATTGGGTATACCTTCTATCATAGATCCGAAGGCAAAATCTTCATTGCCAAGAATGGATCCTTTCTAGAGAAAGAATTTCTCTCGAAAGAAGTGGCTGGAAGGAAAGTAGAACTCGACGAGGTTGTCGAACCTTCTCTCGAACTTGCGAGTAGCGCAGCACCGGAAGAAGTTCCTGTGGTGCCTGCACCAATAAGAGAGGACGCTAATAATGATGATCATTAAACTTCGGTTGTAGTTGCTACAGAACCTCGCAGGTCAACGAGAACTCGTACCACTCCTGATTGGTATGATCCCGTTATGAGTGTCATGTTGGTGGACAACACCGATGACCCTGCGACGTATGAGGAAGCGATGATGAGCCCAGATTCCAATAAATGGCAATAAGCCATGAAATCCGAGATTGGATCCATGTACAAAAACCAAGTATGGACTTTGGTGGACTTACCGGATGGCCGGAAGGCTGTCGAGAATAAATGGATTTTCAAGAAGAAAACAGATGTTGATGGTAATGTTACTGTCTATAAAGCTCGACTTGTCGCAAAAGGGTTTCAACAAAGTCAAGGAGTTGACTACGATGAGACTTTCTCACCAGTAGCGAAGCTAAAGTCTGTGAGGATTATGTTAGCAATCGCTGCATATTATGATTATGAGATATGGCAGATGGATGTCAAAACAGCGTTCTTCAATGGAGACATTGATGAAGAGTTGTATATGATGCAACCCAAAGGTTTTGTCGATCCTAAGGATGCTAACAAGGTATGCAAACTTCAACGGTCCATATATGGATTGAAGCAAGCATCCCGAAGTTGGAATCAACGTTTTGATAAGGTGATCAAAAGTTTTGGTTTTATACAAACTTATGGAGAAGCTTGTATTTACAAGAGAGTGGGAGCTCTGTAGCATTCTTAATACTATATGTAGATGACATATTGTTGATTGGGAATGATGTAGACCTTCTTAATAGTGTCAAGGAATATTTGAATAATAGTTTTTCAATGAAAGATCTTGGCGAAGCAGCTTACATATTAGGCATAAAGATTTATAGAGATAGATCGAGATGCCTAATATCATTGTCACAAAGTACATATTTGGACAAAGTTCTAAAGAGGTTTGGAATGGAAGATAGCAAGAAAGGGTTCTTGCCCATGTTGCCCAATACGACGTTGAGTAAAACTCAAAGTCCAACAACGGCAGAAGATAGAGAAAGGATGAGTAAAACTCCCTATGCCTTAGCCATAGGATCTCTGATGTATGCCATGCTATGTACTAGACCCGATATTGCATATGCTATTAGTTTGACTAGCAGATATCAAAGTGATCCAGGAGTGGATCATTGGACAGCGGTCAAAAACATCCTTAAGTACTTGAGAAGAACTAAGTATATGGTTCTTTCTTATGGAGGTGATGAACAGCTCGTTGTTAATGGTTACACCAATGCTAGTTGGAACACCGATCCAGATGATTCTAAATCACAATCTGGATACGTATTTACTTTGAATGGTGCAGCAGTTAGCTGGAGGAGTGCAAAGCAAAGCGTTGTGGCAAGATCTTCAACTGAATAGGAATACATGGCTGCTTCGGAAGCTTCACAAGAAGCGATATGGATGAAAGAGTTCATTACAGAGCTCGGTGTGGTTCCAAGTGCGCTGGACCCAATGTCTATCTACTGTGATAACATGGGCGCCATAGCCAATGCGCAAGAACCAAGGTCACACAAGAAGCTGAAGCACATCAAGCTACGTTTCCACGGTATTCGAGAACATGTCCAAGATGGTGACATAAAGATTTGCAAAGTACACATAGATCTGAATGTGGCGGAACCGTTGACTAAACCTCTCCCGAGGGCAAAACATGACCAACACCAAACTGCCATGGGTGTTCGGTATATTACCATGTAATCTAGATTAGTTGACTCTAGTGCAAGTAGGAGACTGTTGGAGATATGCCCTAGAGGCAATAATAAAAGTGGTTATTATTATATCTTTGTGTTTATGATAGATGTTTACATTCATGCTATAATAGTATTAACAAGGAAACATTAATACTTGTGTGATTTGTAAACTAAATTAGAGTCCCTAGTAAAGCCTCTTTATAATACTAGCTTGTTGGTTAATAAATGATTGTGGTTTCCCTATCATGAACATTGAGATGTTATTAACAACAAGATCATATCGTTAGGAGAAGGATATGATGGACATACTCCTATAGATAAGCGTAGCATAAAGATCAAGTCATTTTAATAGTTCAATTGCTATATGCTTTCTGATACATAGTAACCTAATTCCTTCGACCATGAGATCATGCTTATCACCATCACCGGAAGGATGCTTTGATAACATCAAACACAACACCGTAACTGGGTGGCTATAAAGGTGGCATTGAGTGTTCGGAAAGTATTGGTTGAAACACATGGATCAAGAGTGGGATTTGTCCATCCATATGACAGATAGATATACTCTGGGCCCTCTCGGTGGAATGTCATCCAATTAGCTTGCAAGCATGTGACTGGCTCACAAGGGATCACATATCACAGGAACGAGAAAAGAGTACTTATCGATAACGAGGTTGAACTAGGTATGCAGAGATACCGACGATCAAAACCTCGGATAAGTAAACTATCGTGAGACAAAGGGAAATTGGTATCATATGTAAGTGGTTCATTCGATCGCAAAGTAATCGTAGAAATATGTGGGAGCCATATGAATTTCCAGATTCCTCTATTGGTTATTGTTCGGAGAAGTGTCTCGATCATGTCCGCATAATTCACGAACCGTAGGGAGACACACTTAAGGATTCGATGTTGTTGAGTAGTTATGGAATGATGAGTAAGAGACCGAATGTTGTTCGGAGTCTCGGATGGGATCCGGGATATCACGAGGAGATCCGGAATGGTCCGGAGAATAAGATTCATATAAGGAAAGTCCTGTTTCGGGGTTGGAGAATGGTTCTGGTGTTTTCATCGGGAATGTTCTAGAAGGTTCCGGAATGTCCGGCACTCCGGAGGGGAAGGGTACATGAATGTTTCATAACAAGTTGGAATGGTTGCATCATGTACTAGGTGTCATTGCTGAACAAAATAAAGGGTTAAATCAAATCCTAGTTTGAAAAGTCAAACGCCAATTTAAAAAGTCAAACGGCTATTTTGTTTGGTGGAGGGAGAGTAGGAAACCTACTTGGGGAGGAAGTCCCTCTCCCTCCACCGCCGGCCTTGGAAGCTGAGTTAGGGAGGGACTCCCCTCCCCTTGGCCGGCCCCCTCCACCTATATAAGGAGGGGCAGGGCTGCCCCTCCAGACACACAACTTGCACCCCGCAAACCCTAGCTCCAAGCCGCCGGCGCCGCCACCACCTGCTGCTGCCGCCACCTAGGGCTAAACCCTAGCCGCCGAGTTGGGGCACCCCTTGCCCTAGCCGCCGGCCTAGCCTCTTATCCTTGGTGCGTCTAAACCCTAGATCACCGAGGGCTCTCTCATAGTCCACCATACTCGCTCCGGCTTAAGGCGAAGCCCTGCGAGATCTCCCCTCTACTTCCGGTACCACGCCGTCGTGCTGCCGAATCGCGAGGAGAGTGCTACAACCTCCGCTGCCTGCTGGAACAAGGGAGAGGAAGGTCTTCGTCGAGTACCGAACATGTGACCGACTGCGGAAGCGCTGCCGGAACGCAGCGCCGGAAGGATCGTCTACGCGATCTTGAGATCGGGAAGAGTACGACTACATCACCCACGAGAATCCGCTCTCGTTAAACACTTTGGAATCTTCGAGGGTGAGTTATTCCATCGACTCATTGCTACAATCTAGTAGATAGATCTTGGCTTGTTTGTTTGTATGCGGTAGAAAATTTTTGTTTTCCATGCTACGAACCCCTACATAACCTTCACACAGTGTAGGGTTTCTCCAAATAGTGGGTTTGCTGCCCGAGGGTCCCCAAAAGAGAGGGGTTTATAGGGTTTCCCCAATAGAGAGGTTTCGGTTCCCCGTGGTCCGTAAAAAATGAGATATATCTTTAATATTTTTGTTGTAGTTGTGCATTATATGTGTATTTTGTTTTTTCTATTTCACATTTATGCTTAGCATCAGGCTCCAAAAGATTCGCGTTGTTATTCAATGCGGGTGACGGGATACGCGAAGATTCGCGTTGCTATTTTACAATCACCAAGTTATTTATAAATTACATCTACATTAAAATTATAGTGGAAAATAAATTATTCAACTATTTGAATTTTATACTTTGGAGAAAAAAAGGAAAAGTAATCTACCTAGGCCGACGGCATTGCCGTCGGTGTAAACGTGCTGGCCTAGATAGGCCGACGGCCTGACCGTCGACGTATCTACGCGCCTAACGCCGTCGACCGCGCCCGTCAGGTGGAACGGTTCGCAGGGACCGTCAGAATGGGTTTCTTTACTCCGACGGTTTTCTCTACGCCGACGATAGCCGTCGGGGGGTCTGGCCCTACGTCGACGGGCTTTCTACGCCGACGGCCACCTGCCCAGCTGACGAGCCCGCCCAGTTACGCCGATGGGCCCGACCTTTAGCCGTCGGCGTAAAGGAAGGCCATCGGCGTTTCTTGTTATTCCTGTATTGTAGGTGTAGAAGAATGATGCACCAGGCTCCTAATGAGCTGAATTGTGACCACGGCAAAGCTCTGATTAATTAGGGAAGGCTAATTTGGGTCTTCAATGAGGGATATGTATCAGTCGGAGCAATTTGAAGAGGAAATAGGCCATCCAAATTTTGATAAATCCGAGACATCTATTTTGGGACGGATGGAGTATTATTCTAATCCCATTATGATCATAGTAAACCTCTATGGAGGGAGTAGTCTACGTTATTCCCCGCTATGATTAGTCTGATGCTTACGTCTATGAGTATTCTTATAATTACGTGATAGAAAGCTTGAACACGCGAGAATGCATTGCAATCGGAGTCAAACCATCTTGTTCGGATAAATTTACATAAGCTTAGTACATAAATACAAGAGCAACTTGTTCTTACCCGAACAAAAACAGAGCAACTTGTTTTGGTCTTGTTTGACCACCTTACATCGAGATCTAAGACTCTATTGAACAGCCCATCTGAGGTGGATCTGGCCTTGTTTGACCACCTTACATCGAGATCTCAAACTCTGTTAAAGAGTTAATTATCAGATTCGTTCTACAAACTGTCTGAAAACTAGCTGTCTCATCAGAACTGACGTCTCCACAGGAACTGATTGGTTCCTGCCAATGCAAAGGAACCCAGTTGGGATATCTACGAGTGGAAACCCTGCGCATCCCACGCAAATCTCAAGATGCAAAATAGAATAAGTCAATGCCTTGCTATTGCCAGATTGGGAGATCGCAATACAAGCTTAATTCCTTTACCACCTCTGTAGTAAAATAAATTACGTAGTTAGTTTTAAATGAATTTAAAATGTTAATACTTGTAAAGAATATCCATGAATTTGTCATGAAAGATTTGGGAGCATGTAACCATATTAGACAAGATAATTAATATTGACAATAATATTGCTCAGTCAATAATTGTAAAAACAGACTAGCTCAACTATATCTCTCCCTGATATTGAGTGTAGATATTTCACAATGCAAGTCTATTCCAGGCAATAAGAATATTGCTATGTCGAAGAAGATGAGTTTTTAAGATGATATGGTCACTGCACTATACATGGACTTGAAATCATAGCTAGTACAAAGATATGTTGATATTCTCCATCGTCGGCATGCAAAGTTCTTATAGACCTGTGCGCTGAATCTCGTTTTTTGGTTCTATTTTCTCCAAGATGTAACTTGATGACCTCACCTGAGCATTTTCCTTGTCATGTAGCTTGTAAAACTATACCTCGATCTCCCGCTATTAATGATATTCTATAAATGTATTTGGAGCATTGGATAAAGAAGGATAACAATTCAGTAATTTATGTTATGAATTCTGGTTTATCTCCCTTTTTTGTAAGTGGATTTAGGACATTGTGAAATAGTTTACTGGAATTGTGAGGTCCCTTGATATAATACTTGGTTGGATTACTTTTGAAGGGATAAATTAAACCATATTTCTAGTTTCTAACTAATATACCAACTACCTTGATGGATACCCCTAAATTCTCTAACATACACGGGCCTGTTTTTTGCTTGTGTGCATGCACTTGCTTGTGATGGTAACAGTTGGAACTCATTCCATTTGGGCAGATTTCATGTCTCCGACGCGGGTATGGCGCGGACGCGATGACAACTGGGGCTGCGCTGCTGACGTCAACACGGTCAGCCGCTCGACTGCTGCTGCACGCTTAGTTGGAGTGGTGATGTGGTCATGCCACAGGCAAGCCACTTGGCTGCCAAGGTGGACCAAGGTGGGGTTAGGTGAGACGTCCCACCTCTGATAAAAATACAAATTTAAATAGGAAGTATTTTCAGGATTTTTTATCAATTTTTTAATATTTTGCAATTTGAATTCACATAAATTCATTTGAATTCAAATCAAAGAGTTTGAAAATAATTCAATGGTAGTTTCCATTTGAATTTTAGAATATGGAGACAATAGGTTGCAACACAGTGCCACTTGTCCCATTTTTGAATTTAAAAGAATTCAAATGGATTTCTAGTATGCAACCTTGTATAAAGAATTTTATTTTATTTTATTAGATTTCATTTCTCCACAGTAATGACCATGGAATGTTAAGTGGTTGGTTTAGGTACAATGTGCATGGTCACTTGATTTGGTCTTGTTGTATATCAAGGATTGGTAGCATATGCACTTGCATATACTTTTCCTTTTTCTTTTATGTTTAGGGAAAGTAAGGTGCATCACTTCCCTAGGGTTTTTGGGGATAAAAAGGATTTAGAGAGGGTGATGATCAAGATAGGGTTTGAATACAAATCTATCTCATCCCACTTGTCCAAGAAAAGAATGAGAAGGGATTTATAATTTCCAAGACTTCCTTGACATCAGAAAAATGTGCATAGCCCATCAATAGGACTAGTAGATCAAGTGGGGGTTTGGGCTCGAAGAATCTTAAGTGGGACACTACCTTTCTTAAGCATCCAAGAGAGATAGTATGATGAGGAGAAATCATTAGTCATCTAGTTAACATAGATTCATCTCATTTATCAACAAAAGTTTTTGTTGATCCATAAAATTGAATAGCATGTAGCAAAACTTATTATTACTGAATCTGGGTTGTTACAAAATACAGGCCTCCTGGATGTGAATTATGTCTGTACACTACAGGAAAGATTCCCTATGCCGACGGCCGGCTACCGTCGGCATAGCTCCAAATTGCCGTCGGCACAGGCTGTGTCGACGGTGGCCGTCGGCGTAGCCCCCTCGGCGTACGTCCTCGTTGGCACAGCTCCGTGGCCGTCGGCACAGCCATCCCCCCTCGGCATAGCGTCTTTCAGCGGGCCCCGCATATCAGTCAACGGCCGTCTTCGATAACGGCATAGCCTAAATTATTTTTAAATTTTTTTTTATTTTTTTTTTATCTTTGAATTGTTTGACTCCTTAATCTCTCGCTTTAATCATTTAACATTATTTATAGTTAATAATTGATTAAATTGCAGTCTAAGTCAAAATTTCCGTTCGGTCACCCATCCTAGCACTACTTCAGCTTTAGCACGTTTAACTTCCTCGTTCCTTCAGAATCTCTTTCCGCAAAGCAATTTACACATTGTTATCAATACTATGATATCATTCATATTAACTCTTATATCATCATGTCACATGGTTGTATTTTTTGAAATTATAAGAAATTATTTAAGTAAACAACAATGAATAAGTAAAAATATTATTGATTTCAAATAAAAATATAAAGATTTTATTTTTTGTATTTTTTATTTAATATGAAATAATAAATATCTTTAAATCTGTAAATCAGAATTCGGCAAATAATATGTCTAAATTGATTACAAAAATGAGAGGAATCCAAATATGATATCAATATAAACTTATCACAAACTATGCCATGATTCTTATCATAATTTCATTTGCCCCTTTAAAACGACACGCATAAAGATTCTTAGCTCGGGGCTGAGACTCGCTAAACTTGAAGTGGATCTACGATGAAACAACATATTTTGACCCTAAAATGATTTTTTAAAAAAATTATGAGCATCCGATCATGTACCTGTAGTTCATATCTGACCCACTTCCTACCGATTCGGCAGGAATTTGTCTTTTTCACCAGGGATAGACGGAAATGTTTGAGATCCCCCTGTTATGACATTATCCATGTAAGGTGGTCTAGTATTTTTGAAAAATGTGATGGTAGTATTTTGAATTAGCTATTTGGTGGTTGCTTCACAAAACCGTCAGTTTTTTGCACTTGGAAAATGGAAAACAGCTTTTTGGTGCGACGAAAAGGAAAACTTCCTCCTGAAACATTATTCGCCATCCCATGATGTACACTTATGCACAATATGGACACATTATCACAAACTATGCCTTCATTCTAGCCATAACATTGGTCATTTGACCGAAAGCCAAGAAACCTCGAACGAGATAGGTCATTTTGTGAAGGTTTTTTTTGAGACATAATCAATATACTAAGTTTGATATTTTTCCTTCTAACTATGTCACATAATATGACACCATGCGAAGGTTTCACGTTGTTTGGATCGTTTTTGAATTTATAATGCCCGTTTTAAACTATCGTTAAACTTTGTCGAAGGACGGGCATGAAGATTCTTAGCTCGGGGCTGAGACTCGCTAAACTTGAAGTGGATCTATGATGAAACAACATATTTTGAACCTAAAAATTATTTTTGTAAAAAATCATGAGCATCCGATCATGTACCTGTAGTTCATATCTGACCCACTTCTTACCGATTCGGCAGGAATTTGTCTTTTTCACCAGGGATAGACGGAAATGTTTGAGATCCCCCTGTTATGACATTATCCATGTAAGGTGGTCTAATATTTTTGAAAAATGTGACGGTAGTATTTTGAATTAGCCATTTGGTGTGGTTGCTTCACAAAACCGTCAGTTTTTTGCACTCGGAAAATGGAAAACGGCTTTCTGGTGCGACGAAAAGGAAAACTTCCTCCTGAAACATTGTTCGCCATCCCATGATGCACACTTATGCATAATATGGACACATTATCACAAATTATGCCTTCATTCTAGCCATAACATTGGTCATTTGACCTGAAAGCCAAGAAACCTCGAACGAGATAGATCATTTTGTGAAGGTTTTTTGAGACATAATCAATATACCAAGTTTGTTATTTTTCCTTCTAACTATGTCACATAATATGACACCACGCGAAGGTTTCACGTTGTTTGGATCGTTTTTGAATTTATAATGCCCGTTTTAAACTATATATAATGTTTTATGTTTCACTTATTTTTTTATAAATATGTAATATTTGAGTGTAGAGAAATAGGTCTTATTTTTCTGCAAATTTTGATATATTATTTGTATTTTTCTGAACTAGAATGATTTAGTTATGATTTTTCAAAAAAATAATGTGATAAAAGGAAAAAATCTGGAGGCATACGCCGACGGCTTAGCCGTCGGCACAGACCAAACAAAAAATTTCAAAGAGCTGTGCCGACGACCAGCCTGTCTGCCTAACACCGTTTCCATCGCCGTGTCTAAACTGAAGCTACGCCGAGGGCTATACCTATGCCGTGGGCCACCGTCGGCACAACCCTCTGTACTACGCCGACGACCACGTTATGCCGACGGCTACCCTCGGCACCGTCACCCACGCCGACGGCCGTCCCTACGCCGACGGCCAGGCTAGTCAGCTGGCCAGGAAAGGTAGCTACGCCGATGGCCCCGACATTTGGCCGTCAGCGTAGCCGGCCGGCCATCGGCACCTTCGTTCTTTCCTGTAGTGGTAGCCTTCTTCACTGGCCAATGTCTTAAATCCTGGCACAACCTGCTGAAGATCCAGGGTTCCTCTACACGATATATCACATATAAGCACGTTGCCTATGCGTCTGTCCCAGTCATGTGCTAGGTGCCAACTGCGTGTCGGACACGGCTAGCCGACGACGATGTTCCCTCCAGGAGGACGTCTCACAAGAACGAAGGAAGAACCTAAAACACGAAACAAAACTGATAGTAGTTCAGACAAGTTCCCTCCAGGATGACGTCTGTGTGCATTGGCAGACCTCTACACACGATAATAAAAATGATACAGTAGTATTTCAGACAAGGGAAATAACTGACAGAGACCATATTATAAATAAATAATTATGTTTCACATGTAATATATTTTTAGGAACACCTTTTTCTATTATAAGAACAGTCAATATAGCATGTGACCAGCATCTTCTCTGAATTAATATATGGAATATAAAGAGTGAAGAGCTATATATGGCAATTAGAGAGAGTGGGGGGGATCTGCATGCAGGAGGAGGCTGAAGCAAAGTCAACCTGTTTGTTGCATGCCTCGGTGTGGTTGGAGATAAAAGGGGGGGGGGGGGGGGGGGGGGACCCTCTTACGCACTAATTCCACACAATTAATGCAAGCTTCCCCACGTACGTATACGAGTACCATGATGATGGAGCCGGCGCCCTTGAGCTCATCGCCGGTGCTTATCTGCCTCCTACTCCTACTCCTACCCATCGTCCTCTATTTTGTGTACCGGAAAAATAATCTGAAGAGGAAGCAGCAGCAGCAGCAGAATGGGCCGCGGGAGCTGCGGGCGTACCCGATCGTGGGCACGCTTCCACACTTCATCAAGAACGGGCGGCGCTTCCTGGAGTGGTCGTCGGCCGTCATGCAGCGCAGCCCGACGCACACCATGATCCTCAAGGTGCTGGGCCTGTCGGGCACCGTGTTCACGGCGAGCCCGGCCAGCGTGGAACACGTGCTGAAGACGCGCTTCGCGAACTACCCGAAAGGCGGTCTGGTCGATATCCAGACCGACTTCCTTGGGCACGGCATCTTCAACTCGGACGGCGAGGAGTGGCAGCAGCAGCGTAAGATGGCCAGCTACGAGTTCAACCAGCGGTCGCTCAGGAGCTTCGTGGTGCACGCCGTCCGTTTCGAGGTGGTGGAGCGCCTGCTGCCGCTGCTGGAGCGGGCCGCCGGGGCTGGAGCGGCCGTCGACCTGCAGGACGTGCTGGAGCGCTTCGCCTTCGACAACATCTGCCGCGTGGCTTTCGGCCAGGACCCGGCATGCCTCACGGAGGAGAGCATGGGCGCGAGGCAGAGCGTGGAGTTGATGCACGCCTTCGATGTGGCAAGCACCATCGTCATTACCAGGTTTGTCGTCCTTTAATTTCTTTTTTTTGAGATCGAGCCGAGCTTGGGGGGTGTAATACATTTTTTTATATTAATATATATTTTCTTTGTTTCAACAAAAAAAATGTCGTCCAGGTTCGTGTCTCCGACGTGGTTGTGGCGCCTGATGAAGCTGCTCAACGTGGGGCCGGAGCGGCGGATGCGGAAGGCACTGGCATCCATCCACGGCTACGCCGACAACATCATCCGGGAGAGGAAGAAGAAGAAGAAGACATCAGGGAAGGACGACGACCTCCTGTCGCGCTTCGCCGATTCCGGCGAGCACAGCGACGAGAGCCTCCGCTACGTGATCACCAACTTCATACTCGCCGGCCGCGACTCCAGCTCCGCCGCGCTCACATGGTTTTTCTGGCTCGTCTCCACCAGGCCCGAGGTACAGGACAGGATCTCCAAGGATATCCGAGCGGCGCGCCAGGCAAGCGCAACGACGACGGGGCCCTTCGGCTTCGAGGAGCTGCGAGACATGCACTACATCCACGCCGCCATCACGGAGTCCATGCGGCTCTACCCGCCGGTGCCCATCAACGCGCGCACCTCCACCGAGGACGATGTCCTTCCAGACGGCACCGTGGTCGGGAAAGGCTGGCGGGTGATCTACTCCGCCTACGCCATGGGGCGGATGGAGGACGCCTGGGGAAAGGACGGGGAGGAGTTCCGGCCGGAGAGGTGGCTGGACGCGGAGACAGGGGTGTTCAGGCCGGAGGCACCCTGCAAGTACCCGGTGTTCCACGTCGGCCCAAGAATGTGCCTCGGCAAAGAGATGGCCTACATACAGATGAAGTCCATCGTGGCGTCCGTGTTTGAGAGGTTCAGCTTGCGCTACCTCGGCGGGGACGCCCATCCCGGCCTCCAGCTCGCTGGAACTCTGCGCATGGAAGGCGGCTTGCCGATGCACCTAGAAATCAATACTAACTAGGAGTAAAAGCTAGCTACCTAGCTAATAGTATTTCATCTTATGTTTTTCCTCTGTTATTCCGTTATTGCTACCTAGTAGTATTTCAACCTTCATCATCGTCGACTCAATAATACTGGATTTCACAACCTCCATCTCGGCATCTAGCAACTTGAAATATTTTGTTTTGTTTCAAGATTCCAATAACACGAGGGCTCGATTTCCAGGTTGGAGCAATTCTAGAAAAATACTCCCTTCGTTTTAAAAATACAAGATGTTTTAGCTTTTATAAAATAAATATATCTAGACTTGTTTTAGTATATAAGTTCACTCGAATTTACAATGAATCCACACACTAAAACAAGTCTAGATACATTTTTTTTATAAACCTAAAACATCTTATATTTTTAAACGGACGGAGTATAACTAACCTAACCCACCCAAAGGAACCCCACGATTCGCGGCCTCTGGACACGCCCCAATCCTCACCGACGCCATGCCACCTTCTCTGCCGCAGGGAGGCCATAGTGTCACCCCACCTTACACACAACCGCCCGTAGGTCACAACAGCATCCCACCTTCCACACCACCGGCAGGCTCCCGCGCCACCCTCCCTCCCCACCATTGGCAGCCCTTTGTGCCACCCATGACCCGTCCTAGCCAACTTCGACTTGCCGTGGATCCCCACGTTCCATCTCTTTGCACCATCCCCGCCTATGTTCTCTTGGCTCAGCGGCCGTCACTATAGGAATGGATGGATACGCCGACGGCCGGATGCTACGGCGATGGCCAAACGTCGGGGTCGTCGGCGTAGAATTGCCCTTGGCGTAGCTTACGCTACGCCGACGGCTGCCCTCGGCGTAGCCTACATCGACCGCTGCCCTTGGTGTAGCTATTTTTCCTCTTACCTCATTAAACTTTGAAAAATCATAACTAAATTATTCTAAATTAGAAAACTACAAATCATATATCAAAATTTGCAGAAAAATAAGATCTATCTATCTACACTCAAATATTACACATTTGTAAAAAATAAGTGAAACATTATATATAATTTAAAACGGGTATAAGAAATTCAAAAACACACCAAACAATGCGAAACCTTCGTGTGGTGTTATATTATGTGACATAGTTAGAAGGAAAAATATCAAACTTGGTATATTGATTATGTCTCAAACAAAACATTCACAAAATAACCTATCTCATTCGAGGTTTCCGGGCTTTCGGTTCAAATGACAAATGTTAAGGCTAGAATCAAGACATCATTTGTGATAATGTGTCCATATTATGCATACATGTGCATCATGCGATGGCGAACGATGTTGCAGGAGGAAGTTTTCCTTTTCGTCGCACCAAAAAAACAATTTCCATTTTCCGAGTGCCAAAAAACAGGCGGTTTTGTGAAGCAACCATCAAATGACTAATTCAAAATGCTACCATCACATTTTTCCAAAATACTATACCACCTTACATGGACAATGTCCTAACAGGGGGATCTCAAAAATTTCCGTCTATCCTTGGTGAAAAAGACAAATTCATGCCGAATTGGTAGGAATTGGGTCAGATATGAACTATAGGTACACGATCTGATACTCATGATTTTTTACAAAAATTATTTTTAGGTTCACAACATGTTATTTCATTAGAGATCTACTTCAAGTTTATCGAGGCTCAGCCTCGAGCTAAGAATCTCCATGCTTGTCGTTCGACAAAGTTTGACGATAGTTTAAAACGGGCATAAGAAATTAAAAAACGATCCAAATAATACGAAACCTTCGCGTGGTGTCATATTATGTGACATAGTCAGAACGAAAAATATCAAACTTGGTATATTGATTATGTCTCAAAAAACCATCACAAAATGACATATCTCATTCGAGGTTTCCTGGCTTTTGGGTGAAATGCCCAATGTTATGGATAGAATCAAGACATAGTTTGTGATAACGTGTCCATATTGTGCAAAAATGTGCGTTTTGGGGCTGGCGAACAATGTTGCAGGAGGAAGTTTTCCTTTTCGTCGCACCAAAAAGGCAATTTCCAGTTTTCAAGTGCAAAAAACGGGCGGTTTTGTGAAGCAACCACCAAATGTATAATTCAAAATGCTAGCAACACATTTTTCCAAAATACTATACCACCTTACATGGCCAATGTACTAACAAAGGGATCTCAAACCTTTTTGTCTATCCCAGATGAAAAAGACAAATTCCTGTCGAATCGACAGGAAGTGGGTCAGATATGAACTATAGGTACATGATCTGATGCTCATGATTTTTTACAAAAATCATTTTTAGGTTCACAATATGCTATTTAATGAGAGATCCATTTCAAGTTTATCGAGGCTCATCCCCGAGCTAAAAATCTTCATGCTCATCGTTCGACAAAGTTTGACGATAGTTTAAAACAGGATAAGAAATTCAAAAACGATCCTTGTGTATTTGTCTACTAATTGTGGGGTTGCCGGAGTGACAGAAACATGAACCCCAGTTAGGACACCATTGCACAAGTGAGCGTAGGATCTCAGAGTTTAAGGCTGTGGTTAGGTTTATATCTTAATTGATTTCCTGTAGTTGCGGATGCTTGCAGGGGGTTTAATCACAAATATGTATTAGTCCAAGTAAGGTTGGTACATTAGCACAGGTTCACCCACACAACACTTACAACACCAAAGAAGGGTACTCAGCTATTCCCATGTGTCCTCGAGAACGTTTGGTCCTTATAAGTATTTCCACCGGCTTGTCCTTTGGTAAGAAAGGATTGGGCCACTTGCTGCAATTGTTCGTTGTCTTTATTATTTGCACTTTATTTCTTTGCTTTATCAAAAAAAACCTAAAAATCCATTTCTAAGTATTTACAGAGATTTCCTGCTCCATACCACTAGTCAACACCTTCTGCTCCTCGTTGGGATCGACACTTCTATTTATCGAAAGTACTACGATACACCTCCTATACTTCTGGGTCATCAGTGTCATATTATGTGGCATAGTTAGAAGGAAAAATATCAAACTTGGTATATTGATTATGTCTCACAAAAACCTTCACAAAATGAGTTCTCTCATTCAAGGTTTCCCGGCTTTCGGGTCAAATGACCAATGTTATGGATAGAATCAAGGCATAGTTTTTGATAATGTGTCCATGTTGTGCATACATGTGTATTATGGGATGGCGAACAATGTTGTAGGAGGAAGTTTTCTTTTGCGTCACACCAAAAAGCCAATTTCCATTTTCCGAGTGTAAAAAACGGGCGGTCTTGCGAAGCAACCACCAAATGGCTAATTCAAAATTCTATCACCACATTTTTCCAAAATACTATACCACGTTACATGGACAATTCATTAAAAGGGGGATCTCAAACCTTTCCGTCCATCCCTGGTAAAAAAGACAAATTCCTGCCGAGTCGGTAGGAAGTGGGTCAGATATGAACTACACGTACATGATATGATGCTCATGATTTTTTTACAAAAATCTTTTTTAGGTTCACAATATGATATTTTATTAGAGATCCACTTTAAGTTTAGCGAGGCTCAGCCCTGATCTAAGAATCTTCATGCCCGTTGTTCGACAAAGTTTGATGATAGTTTCACACGGGCATAAGAAATTCAAAAATGATCCAAACAATACGAAACCTTTGCGTGGTGTCATATTATATGACATATTTAGAAGTAAAAATAGGCTTACCCACATCTTTTACCTTCAACCAATATGGAAGTCTCTTCATCAAGTTTAACTATGTTACAATGTGCATACATGGACATAATTGCTTCCTTGGTTACCTCTTCATCTTTGGTTTAGTACATATGTTCTTCAACTTTTTGCACACTTTCCTCTTCTTTCTTATCCTATACTGCCTTAACCTGTTCATATTCCAAAATATGATTCTGTGCAGTGTTAGGGAAAGGTATCTCATACATTGGTTCTAGGGATGCTAATGTTGCTTTAACTTCTCTTTTCTTCTCAGGTTCGGTGGTGGATCATACTTGGCCGAACCCTCTTTTGGAGCTTTGTTGTGTTCTGTAAAAGCTTTAACAACTTGCAACACAAGATCTGAATCTAAATAAAGTTTTTTAGATAATTCATTAACATGGACCTTCTTATTATAGTCATAAACACAATCATAATCTACTTCTACGTCTCCTTCACTTCCTAGACCAAAATTCCATGAAACTCTATGATCATGAATTCTATTAAGTAAAGCCCAAGATTTAGTTATGGGTAAATCCATAAAAGCTCCTATCGCGCAAGAGTCTAGTTCAATTTTATTAGGTTCAATTAAACTGCCATAAAAGATAAACCACTCCTATCATGATGAGGACATTGATTAAGTAAATCTTTAAATATTATATAAACTCTTACTAGTCCTTCATTAGGACGGTTCCTCCAAGTCATTATAAGACACTTGATTCCAAAATATTTTGATAATGGATAATATTTGGATAGAAATTCACAAGCTAAATTATCCCGGGTAGTAGTGGCTTCTGAGGGTAAAGATCAATACCATGAGAGAGTTGTACTTGTTAAAGTTTGACTAAAGAGTTTCAGTCTTACCTTATTAGCAGTATACCCTGGTAATTGGAAAGTGACACATATATCTTTGAACTATGAAATATACTCATATGGATCAGGATCTTCTTCATCTCCAGTAAATTGCTTCTTGTGTAGAATACCAAGTAGTAGAGGATTTATTTCAAACCCCCTTGTATTCTTGTTGGAGTTGTCTCTTTTATAAATATCATAGAGATTTCCAAAGTGGCTGAGTGGGTTAGCACTAGTCATATGCTCAAACTCCATCACGATTGGTGGAAACCTGTAACTCAAAACAAAACTTAAATAAATAAGAAAAAACTAAAAGACCTATAGCGCTTAGCTCCCCGGCAACAGCGCTAGAAAGTAGCTTGATGACTTCAAGTGCAAATATCGTTTGTAGCTAGTTTTAAAGTAAAGATATCGATCCCACAGGGAGCACGAGTCTGAAGTCTAATAACTCTTGAAAAATATACTAAAATAGAAATGCTAAATAAAGTTCTAAGTAACATGATAAAATGCGAGTGTTGTGTAAAAAGGTGTTTTTGGGTTTTTGGTATAAGAGAACAATGAGTAAAGTAAACAAAACTGAATACAGAAAGTAAGTATCGCGTGTGTAAAAGAGATTTGAAACTGCAGTGGGGAATAGCGTTCTCAGGGAGTAGCGGATACACATCTAGCATTATAAAGGGCTAAGGTAAAGATTATCATCATGAACATTCCCAACTGTGTATGTGTGGGAGGAACTCCATATTTATACAAATAGGCAGCAACCACTTCTCTTATCATCCTCATAACCACAACAGACAGCAATTAACATCAACTGAATTACCGCGATATTAAGGGACTTAATCCCGTAGGACGTATCCCATGGCATGGATAGTATTTTGTGAGTTTTCTCGATTCCCAAGTTGATACGTAAGGAGTTCCAACAACTTTATAGTCACTGCAAGTACTAACACTCCTCGATCTACCAACAAGTAGTTCCCTCCATCAAGTCCCCACAAGAGTCAAATATTGAGAGGTCGACTTCTCCCAACATCATGATGAAGACAATCTAACACATGGTCATAGCGCCGAATATCAGAATAAACTTTATCTTATTTCAATCTCATGCTAGGGTTTCTTCATCTCCCAAATAACTAATGATCTACTCAGAAATGGAGGCAATCAACATCATGGCAAAGACAATGGAATCTATCATAAATGAATAGTACTTGTATAAATTCACAACCAGTACGGAAATTACAACATGATCTAGACAAGATGTAGATGGGATGGATGGAGATGGTGGTGATGCAGCGATTGACGATGAAGATTGATGCCTTACTCTCCTGGATCTGCGTAGGGGAGAAGATGAATCCCCGGTGGATGAGTTCCCCTTCTAGATGCCTTCCAGAGGTGAGGTTTCAGCGATTTCTGGGTGTTCTGTATGTCATCTCTCCGATCCAGTTGCACGGGGTGAAACTATTTGAGGAGGCGGTGTTGGCACCAACTATACGGCGGGAACTATACGGCCGAAAAAGTTCCTCCCGCCGTATAGTTAGTCATTAAACCCACTGTATCTTCTAATTGCTTCGGGTTTTCTTCTGGAATTATTAATATTTCCCAAATAAGCAATTCACGTTGTTTTTGGCTCCTTTTCACTCCAATATAACTGTTCCAAGAATTGTTTCCATCGTATCCATCGTCTGATCTGATCCTGGTGAAAATAAATATAAAATATATGCACGAACGCCGTAAAATACCAAGATCCCAACACTACAATGCAAAATAGTAATATAAAACATGATGCAAATATGTACTCATAAACTTCCCCAATCTTAGACTCTCGCTCGTCCGGAGCAAGTTTAGTTTAATGGATGTGATCCTCATATTTTTGAAGCTGAGTCGATAAAATAAATGAGGCAGTTGCAGCATGTGTTTATCATATAGGATACATAGAAATAAGTTCATGAATAGTACCTTACTCGAACTGTCCGTATAATATTAGCAGGCTTCCACATCTTAGAAATTAACAGTTGACAAAAGATTACTCTCAACATGATGTAAATGTATTCGGTTTGACCGAATGAGTTAGTGAGGTAGTCCCAAGTATTTTAAGATTAATATATTCACATGGGATTCAAAATCTCAAACGTCTCTTTGTCTTACTACAATATAGTGGTATATGCCTATTTTCTCTTTGCACATTCGCTCTTTTTCTTCTTTCTTTTATTCTCCCTTTATATATATATGTTCACACTTTTGTTTAAGTGTTGTGCAAAGGACCTAGCCATACATTCCACTTCATGTAGGAGTACAAATTTTAACGATCTCAGTTACCAAATTCCAAGTATATATGAAGATCTTTATAACTTGAATATTCTAACTCAACTTGTTCTCACTCTATTTGATAGAACTTTTGATTTCTCCTTTGGTCAAGGTTTTTCTTTTTCAACTTAACTAATTAGATAATTTCTCCTTTTTGTAAATCAAACCATTGACCTACAACATATTGATTAAATTATCTTTGTATGTTCCGTTAATACCAATGGTGTGGAAGACTCCTATTGCTATCATAAAGTGCAAGTAAAATTATACTCAAGCTATTCATATATCCAATAATATTAACCCAAACTCCATAATACTCCATATATTATAATAAACTCAGAATTTCATAAAAGGGACCGACTATTCCTGAAGGGAATTCTAATGATGCAAACTTTATTTATGAGTTCGAACTAATGCAAAACTAGAATAGTAGTAAAAACTTATAAGATAGATTAAAAGGTCTTAAAGATCTTCCCAAGCTTGGAATCTGTTGGAGATATGCCCAAGAGGCAATAATAAAGTGGTTATTATCATATCTTCACACTTATGATAAATGTTTACATACCATGCTATAATTGTATTAACCGGAAACATTAATACTTGTGTGATTTGTAAACTAAAATAAGAGTCCCTAGTAAAGCCTCTTGTTAAACTAGCTTGTTGGTTAATATATGATCATGGTTTCCTGATCATGAACATAGAGATGTTATTAACAACAAGATCATATCATTAGGAGAATGATATGGTGGACATACTCCTATAGATAAGCGTAGCATAAAGATCAAGTCATTTCAATAGTTCAATTGCTATATGCTTTCTGATACATAGTAACCTGATTCCTTCGACCATGAGATCATGCATATCACCTTTTCCGGATGGATGCTTTGATGTCATCAAACACCACACCGTAACTGGGTGGCTATAAAGGTGGCATTGAGTGTTCGGAAAGTATTGGTTGAAACACATGGATCAAGAGTGGGATTTATCCATCCATATGACGGATAGATATACTCTGGGCCCTCTCGGTGGAATGTCATCCAATTAGCTTGCAAGCATGTGACTGGCTCACAAGGGATCACATATCACGGGAACGAGAAAAGAGTACTTATCGGTAACGAGGTTGAACTAGGTATGCAGAGATACCGACGATCATAACCTCGGATAAGTAAACTATCGTGAGACAAAGGGAAATTGGTATCGTATGTAAGTGGTTCATTCGATCGCAAAGTAATCGTAGAAATATATGGGAGCCATATGAATTTCCAGATTCCTCTATTGGTTATTGTTCGGAGAAGTGTCTCGATCATGTCCGCATAATTCACGAACCGTAGGGAGACACACTTAAGGATTCGACGTTGTTTTGAGTAGTTATGGTATTATGATAAAGAGACCGAATGTTGTTCGGAGTCTCGGATGGGATCCGGGATATCACGAGGTGATCCAGAATGGTCCGGAGAATAAGATTCATATAAGGAAAGTCCCGTTTCGGAGTTCGGGAATGATTCCGGTGTTTTCATCGGGAATGTTCTAGAAGGTTTCGGATTGTCCGGCACTCCGGGGGGGAAGGGTACATGAATGTGTCATTGAATGATTGCATCATGTACTAAGTGTTCTTGCTGTTCCAAAAACATGAAAGTCAAATTGCCAGTTTGAAAGTCAAACGGCTAAAACAGGAAACTGTGGAAAACAGGAAACTGTGGGAAACAGGAAACTGTGGGAAACAAGCAAGAGGAGGTTGAAACCAACTTGGAGGAGGAGTTCCTCTCCTCCAAGCCGGCGCCCAGCCCTATGCCGAGTTGGGGAGGGACTCCCTCCCTCCCTGGCGCGCCTAGCCCCTCCACCTATAAAAGGAGGGGCAGGGCTCCTCCTTGAGACACACAAGTTTCTACCTCTAATCTCCGGTTTAGAGCCGTTTTGGTTTAGAGCTTCTAATTGCTTTAGCCTGCGGTTCAGAGCCTTCTAATTGGTGTGTCTAATCTCTAGACCACTAATAGCCCTCTCTCATAATCCACCATACTCGCTCCGGCTTAAGGCGAAGCCCTGCGGGATTTCCCCTCTACTTCCGGTACCACGCCGTTGTGCTGCCGGAATCGCGAGGAGAGTGCTACAACCTCCGCTGCCTGCTGGAACAAGGGAGAGGAAGGTCTTCGTTGAGTACCGAACGTGTGACCGACTGCGGGAGCGCTGCCAGAACGTGGCGCCGGAAGGATCGTCTACGCGATCTTGAGATCGGAAGTGTACGACTACATCACCCACGAGAATCTGCTCTCGTTAACCGCTTTGGAATCTTCGAGGGTAAGTTATTCCATCGACTCGTTGCTACAATCTAGTAGATAGATCTTGGCTTGTTTGTTTGTATGCGATAGAAAATTTTTGTTTTCCATGCTACGAACCCCTACAGAATCAAGCCAGGAGGGATCAAATAATCCCTCACGATTATTTGATACCGTGATTTATTGTAGATCATTATGGCGCCATGGCACGTGTTATCTTCTCTTCACGGGCCAGCTTGAGACGGAGGGATTGATTGACAACTTCTAGTTCTTTAATACGTAGCTTGTAGAAAAGATTATTCCGCTCCAGCACTTTCACTTATTCTTTAATGATCTCATTGTAGCTTTGGAAGGTTTGTATCGCCATAAGACTCATACAAAATCCTGCTTCAGTGGTCTGCTTGATATCTTCATCAAGTTTATGAAGATAAAATCGCAGCCACCGAAGATGCGTGGGTGTTCCTGTCACCTCCTTCTCCATTAATGCGACCTTCAACTCAAGAGCTTTCAACTACCTCTTCCGGCATTCATGGTCGGCGTCAAAAATCTCCATAGGGATGCCCTTGATCTCCTTGTCCTACTTGCTATTGCTCCCAACTTCCATAGGGACTTCTCTCCTTGGCTTCCTGGCCCTCGCCTTATGTAAGAACAAGAGGTGGATTGGTTCCTGGTGATTATGATTAGAGAGAGGCACAATGAAAGTATATAATAGGGTCTGAGGTCGTTAAAACTCGCCAGAAACACCAAATTCACGCCCAAGAAAAGAATCCTAACAGAATAGGAAAAGAAATCACGATTTCGGAGGAGTCCTGCTGCGTAACGACCAACTATGCGGTCGCGACCCGTATAGATCCGGCCGTATAGTTGGTTCCGGGCATATATTTCCAAATATCTCGAGTCCAGGTCGGTGAGATTACCGACTAGGAGCCAACAAAACATTTTTTTCAATAAACAAATAAGAATGAAAAAGGGTCGATTGTATAGAAGCTTTAACGATCAACTATACGGAGTGAGGTTTTTCTCCGGCCGTATAGTTGCACCCGTATAGATACTGGACATCGAAAAATATTTCACAAGGGGGGTACAGTATCTTTAACGACCAACTATATGTCAGGAAATTTTTCTCCGGCCGTATAGTTGCGCCCGTATAGTTATAAAAACCCCTCAAAAACTTCAGAAAAACAAGAGGAATTCAAAGGCAAAAAAAATTAGAAGTAAAAATGTGAAGACAAAGCACTTATTAGAGGAGGAAAACTTATCGTATATTTAGTTGGGAGTGACAAGCTCTTCCAACAACAAGGACTTCTTCTTTTTGGGAGGAACTGACCTTAGTTCATCTAATAATTCTTGAAAACGAAAATCACCAAGACAAAAGATCCTCTCAATAAGATTGTTGTCTTGCTGGACAAATATAGATTCTTGAAGTAAAAGGATCTAACAGACCAGTCTTGGTTTATGAATCTTCCTCTCGAGATTTTTTTTTAAACCATGACGATTTGTATGAACTCTTACTTTTGCATCAACTATATAAGAAAAAAATTATCACAAGAGAAAAATACAGCAAAGAGTTCTCTTTCTTTCTTAGGATAATTCTATTAAGCACTATTGAGAGTTCTACTAGCATGATGTATAATACTAAATCTGCGACCTATATGTTGTCCTAGAGTTACTCGTACAACATCATCACTAGCTTCACATATTAAATCAAAATTCATATCCCATATAGGTGGTTTAATAATAGGGGCATGAGATAAATCATATTTAATTTTATCAAAGGCAATAAGGCATTTATCATCAAAATTAAATCTTACTCCCTTTTGCAACAGATTCGTTAAAGGTTTAGAAATTCCAGAGAAATTTCTAATGAACCTTCTATAAAAACCCACATGACCAAGAGAACTTCTTATACCTTTTATGTCCCTTGGTTGTGGCATTCTCTCTATTGCTTCAACTTTAGCCCTATCTATTTCAATACCCTTACCTGATACCTTATGTCTAAGGACTATGCCTTCTTTGACCATAAAATGAAACTTCTCCCAGTTTAGAACAAGATTGGTTTCTTCTGAGATTATCCAAGCAACTAGTAAATGAAGTTCCATAGACAGAAAAATCATCCATAAATATTTCCATTATCAGTTCTATAAAATCTACAAAAATAGTAGTCATGCATCTTCGAAAAGTAGCTGGAGCATTACATAAATCAAAAAGCATGCGTTGGTAAGCATCTAAACCATAATTACTAATGAAAGTTGTTTTAAGTTGGTCATCAGGATGAACATCTATTTGGGAAAACCAGAGTATCCGTCCAAGTAGGAAAAACGAGTGTGGTTTGCTAACCTCTCTAGAGTTTGATCTATGAACGGTAAAGGATAGTGGTCTTTCCTAGTTTCCTTATTCAATTTCCTAAAATCTATGCACATCCTATGTCCAATAATAGTTCTAGTTGTTATCAATTCATTGTTTTCATTAGGAACAATAGTAAAGTCGCCTTTCTTAGGAACACAATGAACATGACTTACCCATTCACTTTCCTTTGCAGGTTAGATTATACCTACATCCAGTAGGCGTACTATTTCTTTTCATACCACCTACTTCATTTCAGTCTTTAGTCTTCTATTAAATTCTAAAACTGGTTTAGCACCCTCCTCCATGAATATTCGATGGACGGTTATCATAGGACTAGTGCCCTTCAAATCGTCCATTGCGTACTTAAATGCTTTGCGATGCTCCTTTAGTACCTTAATGAGTTCTTCTTCTTCATCCCCTGAAAGTTTAGCACTAATAATAACAGGGAATTTATTAGTATTATCCAAAAATCTATATTTAATATTATTTGGTAAAGCTATAATTCTGGGGGTGGTAATTCTTCATCCCCTTTCTTTTTTGGCTCTTCAAAAAACTCATCAGTTGGAGGTCCTAAAATGGGAAGTTTATCAAATTCATTTTCTAATTCTTCTAGATACCTGTCCTCCATAATTATTTCTTCACAATTTGAGTCTTCATTTGTTTCTTCTTCTTGATGACTAAAGAAAAGAGCAGCCATCTCCTCAAAAAAAAAATTCTTTCTCTTTTTCTTGTATAAGTAGATGTTTGTCTTTAAAATATTCTTTTTAAAGTCGACTGTGGCACCTACATCGCTCAAAAAGTTTCTTCCAAATATAATTGGGCAAAGAGTGTCAGCTAGCATATCAACAACTACAAAATCGATAGGAAATTTTTTATTGCCAATTGTGACAGTTGCATCTTCAACTACTCCCATTGGAATTCTAAGATTTTTATTGGCTAACATGATTGTCATATCGGTATTTTCTATTGTAGCCGGTGCTATCTCTTAGTTTATTTCTAAATAAAATCATAAGATATAACATTAACTGTGGTGCCAAGATCACATAGACCATAATGCGATGTTTCTTTAAATATGCAGGAAAGAATAGGCTTACCCACATCTTTTACCTTAGTTTTACCTTCAACCAATATGGAAGTCTCTTCATCAAGTTCAACTATGTTACGATGTGCATACATAGCCATAATTGCTTCCTTGGTTACCTCTTCATCTTTGGTTTTGTCTAGATGTTCTTCAACTTTTGGCACACTTTCCTCTTCTTTATTCTCCTATACCGGCTTAACCTGTTCATATTCCAAAATATGCTTCTGTGCAGTGTTAGAGAAAGGTATCTCATACATTGGTTCTAGGAAGGCTAATGTTGCTTTAACTTCTCTTTTCTTCTTAGGTTTGGGTGATGGATCATACTTGTTCAAACCCTCTTTTGGAGCTTTGATGTGTTCTGTAAAAGCTTTAACAACTTGTAACACAAGATCTGAATCTAAATAAAGTTTTTTTAGATAATTCATTAACATGACCCTTCTTATTTTAGTCATGAATACAATCATAATCTATTTCTGTGCCTCCTTCACTTCCTAGACCAAAATTCTATGAAACTCTATGATCGCGAATCTATTAAGTAAATCCCAAGATTTAGTTATGGGAAAATTCATAAAAACTCCTCTCGCGCAAGAGTCTAGTCCAACCTTTAAGTCTCCTTCATTAATTATTGTGCCGCATCATCATTTTGCCAAGATTGCATGCATAATACATCTTAGGCTGGCCCTAATGGTAGTATCATAAGGTGTATCATACATGCCACCTTGGCATAATAGTGATATGACACAACAATTAATAAACAGAGAGGTGCTAGTGGTATCATAATATGATACGGTATCATAGCATATCTAATAAGAAAATTTAATGTCAAATACATCTTGTACATCAAATTGTATTGAGATTCTACAAATAATTTAATACCAGAGACTATGATACTACTATATGGTACAATGCACTAGAGGCATAATATCATATATATGCATGATACTAGTAATATGATACTCTCATTAGGGTCAGCCTTAGGCTGGTTCTAGTGGGAGTATCATAGCTAGTATAATGCATGCCATGTTGGCAAAAATCTGATGTGGCATAACAATTAATGAAGAAAGAGATGATTAGAGTATCATAGGTACTCTCTCCGTCTTAGTTTATAAGACTTACGTGTATTTCTAGGTTGACAAATTAACCAACTTAGCATGAGGTATATAAGATAAAAACTATATTATTAGAAACTTCAAATGTTATATTTTTTAATGATATAATTTTTATATTATATAATTCATATTATATAGCTCATGCGGACGACCTAGGTATACGCGTAAGTCTTATAAACTGGGATAGAGACAGTAGATACCGTATCATAGCACGTAAAACTAGTAAATTCTCGTATAAATAAATCTTGTACACACTTTTGTATTGAGATTCTATAAATCATTAAATATAGCACTAATATGATACTATCATATGATACAATGACTATAAAGATAATATCATACACGTAGTATCATATGCATGATAGTAGTAGTATGATACTATCACTGTGACGACCAGCCTTACAATTGTTTATATTGAGATTCTAAAAGCATCTTCCGGATCTGGTCAAATCAGTGCCAACTATCGAGATACTCCGAGTAGTTTGTATGGGGACCCGAGTAGTTTGTATGGGGATTCTAATAGCTTTAATTATGTTCGAGTCAAACGAGGTGAGTAACAAGATTCATTTATTTCAGGTCAAATCCGAGGATCGTATTCTAACATCATTAATTGTGTTCAGGTCAAACTCTCTCGAGATCTATCGAGTTTATTTGTATCAGAAATATAAAACAATTATTTACAAGGTCAAGCTATAGAAGAGCTACCTATATTATTTTTGTTGTGATCCTATGAACATTAGTTCGGTTCACTTGAATCGGTATAAGAAACATCAAGATTTTTTCTTTTTGGATTCGAAAAATATTTAGTTGGTTTATGTCAAACAAGACGAGAGCTAATAAGATTGTTTGAGTCGGGATTGTAATAGCTTGGTTCTTGGTTAAACAGGGTTAAAGAAATGTCAGGAGATCTGTTCCTGCCTCCCGTTGGCGCCACCGATGATCTACTTTGCCTCCTGTTTCCTTGCAGGACTCCATTTTTTTATTCTTCTTCTGTTTGGTTAGGGTTTTTGTTAAGACATGGAGGTGGCGGCTCACCGAAGCTGGAATAAAATCCTCCTGTCTAGCCCCTGCTTGTGGTACGTACAGCGTGTCACCGGAGGACGTATGTAAGTGTGTCTCCGGCAATTCTTGCTCGATTTGGTGGATGTTTCTTATGATCTACACTTCCTTTCATCCGTGACGGTTGTTACTCTCGTGTGTTGGTTCTTTGGATGTTAGCATGACAACTTATCGTTTGTCTACTATAACAAGGTCTACTACAACAAGCTTACATGGCTCTACGAGAGGACGAGCAAGATCTGTTTGTAACTTTTTTTCACTTTTAGGATTCCGGTACCACTATTCTAGACTATATGAATAGATCTGTGGACTTCTCGCAAACAAAAAAAAATATGAGAGCTAAATGGTCTCAAATAGATTAGTGGTACTACGGGACCCAGTTCTAAGTTACTATTCGGGTAACACGGGGTTCTTTTATGGAAAATGTAAATGAAAATAGGAAAATGCGGTAAAGTATTTTTGAGAAAATTCAATTTGTTATGGTAAAATATTTCTAGAAAATATTTTTTAGTGCAAGGTTAAATCTAAAGTTCCTTAAAAAATTCAAGAAAACAAATACTTTAGCGCTTAATGTAAATATCATGAATCAGTTTATTAAACCCCATTTTTCCAAGCAGCTAATTGTGTCCTTCAACTGAAGTAGTACCATCTAAAAATTGAAGTGTGGGTTTATAAGCACTTGGACAAATATTGGTAATGATTTTCTATATTTACGAATGATATTTCATCTAATTTTTTGTTTCCATGATTTAACACACACACTATCTATTGTGCGTTTAAGAGAAAAGGAAGTTGAGAATCGAGCTGAGAAATAATAAAATAAATCACTAGAACCAACCGCACATTAACATGGTAGAACTGAGTTTCATTATGTATGTGAGCAATCCAACTATTGTTAGGCTGGTTTATTTTCATAAACGGGTATAAACATCATCGAACTATTATCTGATCGTCCCATTCATGTAGTGATCGTCACAATGGCCCCTAAATACTAACAGACCGTAATATAGTATAGATTTGTCTCAACGAGGCTGCAGGGACAACTGGATTCCACGAGACCATAATATATAGACCCGGCCCGTACGTCCATCACTAGCTTGTTTCACCCGTAAGTCGTCATTCAATGGCACTGCTTGTAGAGTTGTTTGAAACAGGGGTTACAGTGGCATGTGGCTTCTTCCTTGAGCATTACGCTCTGGTTGGCCTTGGTCTCCTCTTCTGGCTGGCTGGGAGGTTGCTTGAGAAGCTGTGGTGGAAGCCGCGGCGGCTCGAACGGGCGCTGCGCTTGCAGGGCCTCCGCGGCACGTCCTACCGCTTCCTCGTGGGCGATCTTCCGCTGCTTGGCCAGAAGGCTTCGTCGAAGCCATGGCCGTTGCGGTGCCACGACAACGCGCCCCGTCTTGCGCCTTTCCTGTACAACATTGCTCGGGAGCATGGCAAGACATCCATGTTTTGGTTCGGGCCCATGCCAAATGTGGTCATCAACGACACCTCCGTTGTGAAAGAGATCCTCTCCGGCAAGCATGAGCAGATTGTAATCCCCAAGTTCGAGGTGTTTGGGAAGCTGCTAGGTAATGGCTTGTCGTCGCAGGATGGTGAAAAGTGGGTGCAGCATAGAAAGATCATGGCTCCTTCTTTCCATCTCCCAGAGCTCAAGGTGCGCACCTGATCGAGTTTGTTCTAGGTATATATTACTATACATTTCATTTCATGATATATGAATATTATTTGTTACTCCCACACAGCTCAAGTTGTCGGCATTTTCTTCGTGCTGCCAAGATCTGGTGAGCAGATGGACGAATAAGTGCATAGGCATGAATAATAATGGTGGGTCGTGCGAGCTGGATATTTGGCCAGAGTTAAGAAACCTTACCGGAGATGTCCTTTCACGGGTCGCATTCGGCAGCAGCTACCTGGAAGGAATGAGAGTGTTCCATCTACAGGAAGAGCAAGCTGAGCGTCTCATGTCAGCTATATGGACTACCGCTCATCCCGCTTTCCTGTGAGTTCTCTCTCTATTTAATTAAGCTAGAATTATTTACTATAACTTGCAGAATAATGTCCCCTGCAATTTGCTTCTCATGTATTATTCAGAACAACTATTTTCTCTTTTACTTAATTAGCATCTCCCACATAGGCACATAAATCACTAAAAGTTTTTTAGTCTTCTTCTAGTTTACTCTCTTTGTCTTTTGTTAGTTGTTAATTCATTGGTTCTTGTTACGAACTTCCCTCCAGCTCCTTTCTTTGTACAGACTCTATCTATTTACGTAAAAATCTAATTGGAATAAAATCTAAGTAAAACATCATAGTGCGCAGACCTCCTTTCACGGTCTCCTCTCTCCATATAGTGCTGCTCTTTCCTCCCGCGATCATAGCGGGAGTATTGTGGACAGAAATAATGACATAGACGCTGTTGACTAAAATCCTTAAGTTTTTGTAGACGTTAATATTGATAGGAATATCGAGGTAGATGATCATTGATGTAGCCATAGTCTATGTAGGTGCGTTTGATGTCGTTGTCGTAGTTAGTGTGGCCACTAGTGCCGAATGCGCAAAAAAATGCGTAGTCTTTTTTGGACACGAATGCAGTTGTGAATGTTTTACACCTTGTAGAGGTAACGTTAGGGGGCCTCTTGCTGATGTATGAGGACATGGTCATAAGTGAGCCCACCAGCTTTGTTAGTACTAGAAGAACACAACAGTTTTGCCAGGACTATATGTGTGATCGTAGGGACGTCACAATTATGATGACAGTGTGTCGATACGGTAGCCATTGGACACGGTCAATGCCGTTGTCGGTGTCATGGACGCACCCATGCCTTCGTCGTGCCTTGTAGTTATATTGTCAGCAGCATTGTAGATGTATGTACATCATGTGGATGGTACAGCGGCAGCTGTGGTGTGTTGACGATGATGTTGGAGGAGACCTACGTTGACGTAAACCTTCATGATGTTGCGTGGGCCACTGACGTGGATTCGTTTGAGTGTTTCCCCGCATGTGTGCGCGGCTGGTGCATGCCAGCAGGGCAGATGTGTTGCATAGTTTGTTGAGTCCAGGAGCCACGCATGGAGCAGGCTTTGTGGCGATAAGGATCTGGCTTGGTGATGTGTGTCTTGCAGCAGCGACTGTTAGTAGGGGCGACAACACAGGTGACGTTCATAGCCTTATCTTGCAGGATAGAAAACGAAGGTCGGCCTTAATTAGTTGTTTCTGACCATGACCTTGTTCAAGGCGTTATTTTGTGAGCAAGTATTTTCTTTAGGGTAAAAACCTATGATATTTCATCGGTAATGACGGGACTTGTGTATTGCTTCCTTCGTGAATGTGTCTCTATTGAATGTGTCAGTGTCGCTGCTACAAGGAACTGATGGCTCTAGCGGGACTTTTCTTTTTATAATTCTATTTTTTCTGGGTTGTGTGTATCCATAAGGCCGCTGGGGCAATGCATTGTTGTACATGCTAGGTCTAATTTGGTATCTTCACGATATCAATATATGCTCTTTGTAAAAAAAACATTAAATCGTTAAATTTCATTGTTCTTTGTTTTCTGCATCAATTATATATAATAGATAGATTCTAACAACTTAAGTAAACATGTATGTTCTTACAGGTATTTGCCAATAAAAAACAACCGCAGGATGCATCAAATAAACAAAGAAATTGAAACCATTATTCGAGGCATCATCGTAGAAAGAATCCAAGCCATGAATGAAGGCGGATGCACTAGACAAGACTTATTAGATATGATGCTAGAGTCAAACTTGAGTGGCATCGAGGGGAATGACAAATCAAGCTCCGGGATGACAATCGAAGAAGCCATCCATCATTTGAAATTTCTGTATTTTGCCGGAATGGATCCGAGCGCGGTACTGCTGACATGGACAATCGTTATGCTAAGCATGCACCCCGAGTGGCAGGAACGTGCAAGAGAAGAGGTCCTAGGCCTGTTTGGCAAAAACAAGCCTACATATGAAGACATGAGCCGGCTGAAAATAGTGCGGTCTTACCTTTGTTTCGTTTCATCATTTATTATTCAACACATCAATTTGTTTTCATGTGTATTTATTCTTTCATACTACTTCATATTATGCAGGTTACCATGATTCTTCGCGAGGTTCTCCGCTTGTACCCGCCGACCGCCCAAATGAAGAGGAAAACAATCAAGGAGGTGGAGCTTGGAGGCGTAAGATATCCTGCTGGGGTGATGATTGATATTCCTATTTTACTTATGCACCATGACATAGATAATTGGGGCAATGATGTCCATGAATTTAAACCGGAAAGATTCGCCAATGGAGTTGCCGAGGCCTCAAAGAATCCAGGCGCATTTATTCCATTTGGAGCGGGGCCGCGGATCTGCGTTGGACAGAACTTCACCATGCTTGAGGGAAAGATGGCAATATGTATGATTCTTCAACACTTCCAGTTTGAACTTGGACCTTCATATACTCACGCACCACATTATGTGGTAACCCTACACCCAACACACGGTGTACACATTAAGCTCAAGGCTATATGATGGTTTAGCAATATGCTGTAATACCCTATTTGCTAGTGTGTACTAGATTGTTGTTTCCTTAATTACTTCTACACATACATTTGCACTTTGCAACAATGTAATAATGGGTCATGTATACCATCTGATATTGTTGCTCAAGGAATTATTCTCTACTTTCGATCATTCATAACCGTCAATCCTACCGTCCAAGGTTATTCTTGTAGTCTACCTTTATTCAAATATGTATTCATACTACTGTAGGAACTTATGAGATGTTCATGGAAGAAGTAGAAATTAAATATAAACAGTTGAAGAAATTAAAGTATTTGCAAAAGCACATTTGCTTGCATTTCTGCAATCTTGCTAGCAAAAATAATAGTTTGATATTGATTACAATAAAATAGGCATGATCTATTCATAGTTGTTGAATATATATGTGAACCATAAAACTTATTACAATGATCAAATAGGAAATAAATAACGCAAACTTCAGTAACTTTTTTCCAAAGAAAATATATTAATATCAAGAAGATACCAATTACATCCAACCTCTGCACCAACAAGATGTCCAAAACATCAAGGGTTCACACATCCAAAAACAAAATAAAAAAGAAAGAAAAGGAAAACAAAAACTCTATCGCGGTGTACAACAACTCACAACAGAAGCACTCTAACCACCACCGAATATAACACCCATATTACAAACTAGGCTCTCCAAATGCAATGCCTCTAAGAAGGAGAAAATGCACAAGCGTTGTCTGAGGTTCAAAAACAATGTCTTCATCAAGGCCATTGCCAGGTACAACCAGTGAAAATCAGACCTTGGATTTTTACCATGGAAATCATGGCTCGGTTATGCAGTCCACCTGTGTTACCACATCCGCTTGCCAAGTCTACCGCAACAAGTCGCTGAATACCCGATACACAAGGAGAACATGTACCGCATTGTTTTCAGCATAACCAAAACCCTCTATGTCTTAGAAAATATCTTAATTTTTGTGTTATTTTTCCCACCTATAGGAACCCTCCTTACATAGGGTAAAAGGGGACCCTCAAGTCTCGTGGTGGGACTATAGGAGAGAAGAGATGGACCCGTGCGGGAGGAGGGGTGGACAGCCGGCCAGGTGGGCCCCCATGCATGCACGACCCGAGGTGGGCATGGCAGCTGGGTGGGTCCACCCATGCGACGACTAAGGACGACGGCGGCGACAGCTGTGCCCTTTGCCCCTTTGGGTGGCTTGCCCTCGTGTGCCCGTTCCCTTCGAGGATTTGGCCCATAGGCGAAGTTGTCCTTTAAATTTTTAATAATAAATATTTATATAATATTAAAATATGAATACATATTATTAAATTCCTCTTGATCCGAAAAACCTTTCAACCCATTCCAAACAACCTCTGATCCTCCTGGAACAACTCTGGTACTTTATCTTTCTTACTTAAGTGATTCTGATAACCAAAACGATCTCCGAATATCATCATACCTTTAAGTGTGTTACCCATGGTTCGGGAACATCACATACATGATGGATAATTCTTCTTGAATCAATGATTAATAGCGGGACCGGGGACCCCACAATGACCCCTATGTATTTCACGATGTCTATTTTCCTTTGAACCATAAACGCTGAGTTCAATTTCCTTTGTTATTTCGATAGCTGACTTGTCTGAGATTTGATCATCGATATCATTATACCTTGTTCAATCTCGTTAACGACAAGTGTCATTTTACTGATTCTTTGATATTTCATCCTCGTGACCTAGTCACATGTTGCACAACATTTACGGATGTAATCTCACTGAGTGGACCCAGTGTATCTTCTTGTCACACAAGAGAAAAAATCCTGATCTTGGTGCATGCGCCTGTGGCGCCCCGCAAAAACCACTACCAGAAAATCGCGTTGTTTCAGTGCATTGCATCATCATGACCGCATGCTCATGTCATCATGCCACATTGCATTTGAGCATCGTCATCATCATGCATCTATTTGCCTAAAACTAATTGCGAAAAGCCCTATTTTGTTTTCTATAATTAGTCCCCTCTTATTTCAAATGTCAAACCCCGAACTTCCGGATATGTTGTTTATCTAAAACTATTTAAAAAGGTTTGAAAAATAAAAGTATATAATAATATAAAAAGTTTTATAAAATTCCAAAGGCCGCCACCGGCCAGGCCCAAAAGGCCCAGCCGGCTGAAACCCTAACCCTAAATTCCCCAAAACCAAACCCTAACCACCTACCCACCCTGCCGCTCGCCTCATCATCCCTCCAGCCCACACTCCCCAGCCGCCGCCACTTCCCAGTCCACCCGCGCGCGGGGCGCGCCTCTCTCCATGCCCGTACACACGCACGCAACCCCCGCTCTCCCCGCTCGTTCTTTGGCCCCACCCCGCAGTGAGCCTCGCCCATCCCCCAGCGACCGAGTCCACCCCGCCTCTATGCTCCTCGTCTCCTCCCTTTCTCTGGCTCGCCACGAACCACCCCCGCCAGCCGCCCTGATCCCCGTCACCATCGCGCCTACCTCGTCTGCCCGTTCCCCGTGCTCGCTCGCTTCCTCCTGAAGCCCAGATCCTGCCGCCCTTTGCCATGCAACGCCGCTCGTCACCCTCCTCGTCGCCCTCTGGCCCGGCCGCCTCTGCCCCCCGGCAACCGCTGGTCGTCACCACCACCGCCACAGGGGTCTCATCCTCTCCGACACACTCTGCTCTGCCCATCCGCGTCGTGCCGTCGTGGCCGCCCTCCGCTCAATATCCTCGCCCAGCAAGCCTCGAGCCACATCCTCCTGTCCCTACCGGAGTCTCCCCTGGCCAAGCTCTGTGTCTCCATCGCCCCTTGTCCTGCAGGTACCTGTGACCACGAGGTCGACCTGGATAGCCAACACATCGACCCTGAATATTATGGTTCACTGCTACTCTTTGGTTCCTGTTTTATTTAGTGATGTCGTGGAGAATTTTTGATGTGTAGTGGACAGTGGTGTTGATATGGGCATGTATCTGTGGCTATGTGATAACTACCTGGTGACAAGAATGGGTAGTCGATCCAGAACCCGGATGCTAATGCCATGAGAGAAGATCCACACCGACAAGATGCATCCCGGTGAACAATTGGCGTCGCTCCTTGAAGTTCGACACCGACAAAAGACGGACGACAAGAACTCCAACAAGGAAACTGGAGGCGATGATGACGGAACCCCCAAGTTTTCCCTCACGGATCCGAGACCCCATTTTCGGATCCCGAAGGCCGAACCTGGACCTTCCGAGCCCCAAGATCTTCGAACCCCAATGTGTGACCTTTCTTCCGGAACCCTATTTTCTAAATGATATATATTGCTGCATATCAAATTGTACATGCTTGCATACATATTTTGCGGGTCCGTTGATATGGAGACCATATGCGGGCGAATCTAGTCTAATATTGGTCCCATTTAAATTGTGTAGCGAACCGGTGCTATCTTTTGCCATGTTAAGACAACATTTAAAATGCAGGGTAGCTAAACAACATGAACCACCTAAATATTTGTCGGGACCCCGGTTCCGCTTAATATTGCCTAATTGCATCGCATCCTTGCCATGCCATACATCATACATGCATCATGCCCGATCTTTTGCCGTAGTATTAAATAGTGCCTCCGGTGTTTCTTTTAGTGCTTTGATTCTTCACGGATTAGGCCGATGAGTTGATGCGAGTATCGACCCGATCTTCGGATGAACCTTCGGCAATGTTTCAGGCGAGCATCCCTTCCCCTTCTACCTATTTTGCATTTATAGTCTTTATTTCCTCCTGTTGATCTATTGCTATCTGTGTTGCGTTGCTCTAGTTTCCGTACCCGTGATATCCCTTGCGGCCTTATATTGCCTTGGACACATCCTATTACCTGTTGTTTGGTAGATAGTTGGACCTGCGTGTCGTAGTCGCTTGCTCAAGTGCTGTTGCGTGTCGTCAAGTACCACAGTTGTTGGAGTAATGCCGCGTGTTTAATGTTGGAGATGATCAAGACTTTAATTCTTGTTTAATAACTAAAATTGAAGTAGGTAAATGCAGAGGCACCGGTGGATAATAGACAATATTTGGTTTTTAACCGCTCACTGGTGTCCCGTAGGACCCCGAGTTCTTGACACCTGTTCCGAGATCGAGCGCGCTAACCACAGGTGGGGTGTATGGGCACCCCCATCGATTTAGTACCTGATTCCAATTACTGTACTAGGGGCCACAAGTAGTTTGGGGCTTTATTACTATCCTGTACTTATGCCATGCTTTACTGCTTTATTTACGATTGTGCGAGGAGCACCTGTACTGTTTAGGGCCGTGACACGTTTTCGATGTATCGACAAGCCCAGTCATCTTTTCGGGTTCCCAGTCGTTTACAGCCGTCTACACAAACCCTGAGTCCGTCTCGGAGACTGGCCGACTTCGTTGCGGGTAGCTTAGTGGGGTGGCCCCCCGTGCTTGCTTTGGGTCTGGGAAACGTCGTGTCCGAAACCCCGTCGACATACCGTTGTGTGTATGTTTTGTGATCTTGTACCTACCTGATCTGACAACAAGGGTGTAGGTGCGTGTGGGAACTTTGGTGCACCCCTGCAGGGTTAAATATTTTCGAGAAGCCGTGTCCGCGGTTATGGACGACTTGGAGCACAGTTCTCGATCATAGACAACTATAACTAAAGTTTACTGTCATAATTTGACTGGTGTCCGATATGACTAGTAATCAGCTCCACTACAACGGAATGGCTAAATAAAAGTACCAACAACTGCTGGGTTTGGGATATCTCATGCTAATTGTATCTGACTAGTAAGTGTTGCAACTACAACGGAATGGTTAACTAAAAGTGCCCACTGCTTATTATATCAGGATGACTATCTATACCTGACTAGTAATTGCTGCAACGATAACTGAATAAATAAAACTGCCAACTGTGTGAGTTCCTCGGTTGACTTCCTCGTTTGGTCTCGAGGGGGAAATACCAGGATGGGTATGCTTGGTGATAGTATTAGGTTGGTTCCGAATAGGTCTTTCTTATCCCTCTCTGATAGCCGACAGTTGTATCGAGTCTCTATAGGTTGTTTAGTGCATGCTGCCACTGCCGCTTCAGTCCACCATACCTATGTAGGTGAGGACCGCCGAATTCTAGCCTCGCTGTGTACTGGCCTCAGTACTGACGCTCCTCTTTTCCCTTTGCCCTTTGTCGGCACCCCTTTTGTTTTAGCAGGTTTTGAGATCGACGTCGTTAGCAGGGTTACCCTTCCGGCTTGGCCTGGGCAGGGTTATGGACGCCATTGGTTATTCTTCAGGGCTCTTAGCCCCATTTGCATCTTGTCCGTACTCGGGCGCTGTATTGTTTTCAAGGTGATTTGGATCTTTGTACTGAATATCTGTATTCTTGACTCTTTGAGTCGCTGTTGTATATATATGTTTTGTGGGTTCCATCGAGGACTATTGTGTAATGGTATTACTTCGTTTTCCACCCGCACGCAAGTGCCTGGTGGGCACCTTTGAATCGTTTCTATGCGGGTTTTGGCGGGAAGCGCTGAAACTTGCATAGGGCCGATTCTGAGGGTGTTACAGCGCCTCAATGTGTCCCTTTGGAATACCCAACATACACCTTTATGATCATCCTGTTATGGTGTGATGGTTGATATAGTCAAAAGCAGCCTCGGGTGACAGTGATTAAACATGATCTCAGGGTCTAAGGATTAGGATACTTTGTTTCTAACTATTGCAACGATAAACTTTGTAACTTGATCGTGTTGCAATACTTATATTAGGTAATGTCCATCACATCATTCATTAGTGATATGACTTCATTGTTAATTAGCATAAATACACCATGATCACGAAACCTTGATCATCAATTGCCCAATAAACTAGTTAAATATAGGCTACTACGGACTCTAGTTTGTTAATATATCACACACGTAACAATTCCTATTGATATAGTTATAGCATGATATAAAATTATTATGAACTAATGAGATATGTTAATAAAAATTCTTTATTATTTGCCTCTAGGGCATATCTCCTTCAATATATTCCCTTTGTTAGGGATTATAATGCCTATGGACCACTTTGATAGGATTAAGAAAATCAATAACTCACCCTCTTGATTACTACATGCACCAATAGTTACACATGTATGAGAGAAGATAGAGAAAAGAAAAACATGCATTGGATGAGAGAGGCTAATAAATGAGAGAGGACTTACAATTTCTAACATTTTTAAAAAGCTCTTGGGCCTTTTAATCCCTAACGGAGGGAGTATGTCATAAAAAGTGTATCATCTGATACATATATAAAAGAAGTTTCCAATGGTTTATTTTTTATGATATAGAATTGTTCTTAATTTTGTTAACCAAATTAATGATTAAATCTTTTTTGAACTATGACAATGCCTATTAAATTGTAATGGATGGAGTATAAAGGCAACAATTTATAGCATTATTTTTATGACATATTATTCATATTTTGTCGACTGAAATAATGATTAAAACTTTTTTTAACTATCGCACTCCATTGTTAAACTGTACTCGAAAGTACACATGCACCAATTTATAGCATCTTTGGGTTAAAAATAGAACCCTTCCAGACATTATACAGTAAGTATTTACAACGGAGGCGGTGGCCCTAGGCGATTATGCATTTATTGGGATCTCGAAACCTAGCATTAATGGCGCGTTGAATTATCTTGCATTGGGTCATGCAGCATCTGATTTTCTGAACATGTAGTACGTCCATGTATTTATATACTCAGTGATAGTAGACACATGGAGGTAATATATGGAGGCTGGTCAAACAAGATCAGATTTGATAAACTATTTAATATGCTTTGAGATATGTTCAATGGAGTTTTAGATCTCGATGTAAGATTCCTACAATCTGCTATTGTATTTATTTACTAAGCCTATGTAAACTTTATCCGATCAAGATGTCTTACTTAGGATGCAAATTTGATCCGATACATTTTCACTCAGTTGAAGCTTCTATAACAATATTAAAACTGGTAGAGCCACAAGTGGATCTAACATAGAAAACTAACTACTCGGAAATCCACTTTGCTTCGACACAGTGGTACTCTCATGGTAACACACATTTGAAGCATTCATGAATTTTACACAGTAATCCCGTGTATAAATCTGCACATTGTATGCACCCATGTTTTTTCGAAACGGTAGTTGCATGCTAACCTCTTAATCAGTTGATGCACACAGCCTTTAGATGGGTCATGTTGAAAGTGGTCCGAGCGAGAGCAAGTAATTTACTGAATCAACTGCTAGTATGGTCTTGGGACACTTCTCAATGTGCGACTAAAATTGTGAATTCGGGAATTTTTTTGTTAAAATGCCCAAAATGCATATAGAATGAGGAACTTTGCTAAAGTGCCCCAAACAATATTACCTTTTGGAGCACTAATTAAATCATGGTATACTTCTCAAAGTGCCCCAACAAATACTAACTTTTGACATTTCTCAGAATGATCTAGTTGATCAATTGTCCTAAATGAAGTTGCCATGTTATTAAAAGTCATCTTCAAACAATAGAGTTTGCTCTAAGATTAACTATAAGGTTAGTTTTTTCTTTCCACACTCTAATTTTCTCTTTCCTCTTATTTAATATTCTACCTAACAGTACAGTAGAGCTGTGGCTTGCGTGAGTGCTCGCTCTTTCTCTTTTATATTTCCTTGTCTCTCTTCCCGGCCTAGGAAAATGTGCCATGTAAATAGGCTTATAGCCAACTATTATATTTTTCTTAGTGGAATTTTAGATCTCGATGTAAGTTTGTAAAACCAGAAATGATGAATTCTTTATTTTAGTTTGAGATCTCAATGTAAGACTGGTCACAGTGAATAATATCATATAGTAGTATCTTGTATATGATACTATTGTATGATACTACATCTATAATGCATGGTATTATGTATTAACATCATGATCTTGTTATATTTATTATTTTATAGAATCTCAATGCTAATTTGTGTTTAAGATTTATGTGATATTAATTTTTCTATTTCTATGTGCTATGATACAATATCTATGATATCACTATGGTCTCTCCCATTGAAGTGCCATGTCAGCTTTTTCATACATGTCTTGCATGATAGCCCCATTGTGAGTGGAGTAGTCCAAACGTGGTTCAACAAAACAAAAATTAGATGGACGCATTAATTGAATTGACGATCTCGATGTGCAGGTCTCGCAACTTGCTGTGAAACCATAAACGATGAATTCTTTATTTTAGTTTGAGATCTCAATGTAAAGGTGGTCCAACAAGTCAGAAACTAATGAACGCCTTAATTTAATTGACGATCTCGATGTACGGTTCTTGCAACTTGTTGCATTGCTTTACTATGAGCAAGAGCAATAGTATAGCCGGTTGTTAGCTATAAGAAATGTCCATGTCACTTATAGTCAAACTAATAGCCATATTATACAATAGATAAGCACATATTATACTAATTTATTAGTAGCATGGCCCACTTTTCACTCTTATATGTTGCCTAAGAGCACGCGCTGCAGCTGGTTCTTACTACCTCTGTTCGGGATTATTAGTCCTAAGATCTTTTTTATATCGTTTGAGATTATAAGGGCTATCTCATTTATTACTCTCTCTCGTGCAATGCATGTTCTCCTTTTTCTCTCATTTCTCTCATGCATACAGTACTATTGGTGCATGCATATATTAATGAGAAAGAGTTATGAAGTATCTTGGTATTAGCAACTTGGCCCTTAGGACTAAGGCTGGTCATAGTGGAAGTAACTTCACTAGTAACTAAGAGTCCAAGTCAGCATTTTTGCTTAATGGGCAATGATTTAATAAATAGATAGATGGATTGAGTAACTAGCTATGTTACTGTAACATCACACATACCAAGGCAAAGTGTGTCTACAACCTAATTAAGGTGGCATTGCATGTTATCACACCTAAGTTTATTTTCCACTGTGAAGGTAGTAACTTAGACTAGTAACATGCACATGTTACTACTCTAAGTTACTCCCCACTATGACCAGCCTAAGGCACCACTCTTTTTGCCTAGGTGACATGCATGTTACCACCTATATTACTTCCACTATGACCAGCCTAAGGCATTTTTCAATGGGTGTATCTTAGCACGTTTTCATAGGAGATATTAAAACTTAAGAAACAACTATCACAATGGGGTGTATCTTAGATGGTGTTTCTTAGAGATGTTGTATTTAATGATTTTGTATGCTCATGCATGTGTGTGATTGGACTAGCCAAGTTTTTTGCATATGATAGCGTGAAAGTGGTGTATCTTAGCTAAGATACAACATCCTTCTCTTTTATCATTAAATAGGGTGCCACATAAGCATTTTACCTAGGATAAAGCGCTAAGAGACTCCCATTGTGAAAGGCCTAATAATCCACAACAGAGGTACTGCGGTGACCCAGCATACCACTGCATGATGTAGTACACTATAGTCGTTGACATAACACCAATGAAACATCGTTCACTAGTATTACATCCCTCAGAGTGGTACAACATAAACACAACAGGTCCAAGACATGACTATAGGTTACAACTCAACTCTTTACACAAGATTCAGAGAACACTCTAGGTTAAAGAGACAAAAAGAAACTTCTTACAAAGAAGAATCAGAAATAAACAACTCAAAAACTATCATACTAATAAGACTAGTATCTGAACTATTGGTCTGACATTTGTAACACCCTCAGAATCGGCCCTATGCAAGTTTCAGCGCTTCCCGCCAAACCCGCATAGAAACGATTCAAAGGTGCCCACCAGGCACTTGCGTGCGGGTGGAAAACGAAGTAATAAAATTACACAACAGTCCTCGATGGGACCCACAGAACAGATGTATACAACAGCGACTCAATGAGTCAAGAATACAGATAAACAATACAAAGATCCAAATCACCTGGAAAACGATACAGCGTCCGAGTACGGACAAGATGCAAATGGGGCTAAGAGCCCTGAAGAATAACCAATGGCGTCCATAACCTTGCCCAGGCCAAGCCGGAAGGGTAACCCTGCTAACGACGTCGAAACCTGCTAAAACAAAAGGGGTGCCGACAAAGGTCAAAGGAAAAAGAGGAGCGTCAGTACTGAGGCCAGTACACGGCGAGGCTAGAATTCGGCGGTCCTCGCCTACACAGGTATGGTGGACTGCAGCGGCAGCGCAGCATGCACTAAACAACCTATAGAGACTCGATATAACTGTCGGCTATCAGAGAGGGATAAGAAAGACCTATTCGGATCCAACCTGATTCTAACACCAAACAAACCCATCCTGGTATTTCCCCCTCGAGACCAGACGAGGAAGTCAACCGAGGAACTCACACAGTTGGCAGTTTTATTTATTCAGTTATCGTTGCAGCAATTACTAGTCAGGTATAGATAGTCATCCTGATAGAATAAGCAGGGGGCACTTTTAGTTAACCATTCCGTTGTAGTTGCGACACTTACTAGTCAAATACGATTAGCATGAGATATCCCAAACCCAGCAGTTGTTGGTACTTTTATTTGGCCATTCCGTTATAGTTGCAATACTTACTAGTCAGGTACAATGGTAGCAAGCGATAACCCAAACGAGCAATTGTTGGCAATTTTATTTAGCCATTCCATTATAGTGAAGCTGATTACTAGTCATTATAAAGTCAAATTTATAGCACTACTTTAGTTATAGTTGTCTATGATCGAGATACTGTGCTCCAAGTCGTCCATAACCGCGGACACGGCTTTCAGAAAGTTTTACCCTGCAGGGGTGCACAAATAGCAACACACACTCGATCAACCTCGGAAAAACCAAATCAAAACCCAACGAGGCCTTCACGACAAAGCAATCACAAGATTTAGAAATATTTCAGGGGGCCACCCCGTTGAGTACACCCGCAACGAAGTTAGCTGACTCCGAGACGGACTCAAGGTTTGGGTGGACGGCTGTAAACGACTGGGAACCCGAAAGTGTGACTGGGCTTGTCGATACCGCGAAAACGTGTCCCGATCCTAAACAGTACAGGTGCTCCTCGCACAATCGTAAATAAAGCAGTAAAGCATGGCATAAGTACAGGATAGTAAATAAAACCTCAAACTAGTTTGTGGCCCCAAGAAATAAGAATGAATCAAGCTCTGGCTCAGGGGGGTCCCATAATCCTCCCGAATGTGGATAGCGCGAATATTCAAGGAACAGGTATCAAGTACTCGGGGTCCTACGGGACACAAGTGGACGGTTAAAAACCAAATAACATCTATTGCCCACCTGTGCCTCTGCATTTACCTACTTCAATTTTAGTTGTTAAACAGTAATTAAAGTCTTGATCATCTCCAACAATAAACACACGGCAATACTCCAACAACTGTGGTACTTGTCGACACGCAACAACACTTGAGCAAGCGACTACGACGCGCAGGTCCAACTATCTACCAAACAACAGGTAATAGGAGGTGTCCAAGGCAATATACGGCTGCAAGGGATATCACGGGTACGAAAGCTAGAGCATCGCAACACAGATAGCAATAGATCAACAGGAGGGAATAAATACTATAAAAGTAAGATAGGTAGAAAGGGGGAGACGCTCGCCTGAAACATTGCCGAAGGTTTATCCGAAGATCGGGTCGACACTCGCATCAACTCATCGGCCTAGTCCGTGAAGAAGCAAAACACTAGCACAGACACCGGATGCACTATTCAATACTACGGCAAAAGATCGGGCATGATGCATGTATGATGCATGGCATGGCAAAGCGGCGATGCAATTAGGTCATATTAAGCGGAACTGAGGTCCCGACAATTAATTAAATGGTTCATGTTGTTTAGCTACCCCACAATTTAAATGTTGTCTTAACATGGCAAAATATATCACCGGTTCGCTACACAAATTTAAATGGAGTCCGGAATAAGACAAAGATATCCCGCATTTAGACTCCATATTTAATTTAGGTGAATCGACATAAGGCCCCCAAACCACATAAATATGTATGCAAACATGTATGATTGAATGCAACAATTTTATATATAGCATTTATAAAATAGGGGCTCGGGAAAAGGTTCACACATTAGGGGGTCGGAGATCTTGGGGGTTCGGAGGGGTTCCGGGGTCGGTTCTCAGGGTCCGGATCTGGGGTTCGGTCTCGGCAGTAACATTCTCGGACAACGGAGTAGATCTTATCGCATCCGGGAGGAAGGACTTGGTTCGGCGTCGAGGCGCATCGGATTCGCCCTGGTCGATGTCGTTCTTGTCGTCACGAAGATCTTGTCGGTTCCTCGGATCGGGTCGGATTTGGCGTTCGGGGTGAAGAACTTGGCATCTGAGAGACGATCTTGTCGCATTCGCGGTCGTCGGGTCGTGTCGTCGGTCTTGTCGTATCACGGCTGAGATCTTGGTGTCCCGGGTCTCGGCGTCTTCGGATCCGAGAGGAAGAACTTGGCGATTCCGAGGGCCTTGGTGTTCGACGGGTTCAGTGTTCCGTGTCGAAGGCCTTGGCGTTTCCCCTTCTCGTGATGGTCTCGGGGCGTCGAATCCCGGTAAGTAGATATTGGTGTTTCGTGACGGAGAACTTGGTTTTCGGGGTAGGCGATCTTGTCGGCAGAGGCGAACTTATATCCGCACCGATGGTTCTCGGGTTGGGTCGATGGTGAACTTGTGTCAGAGTCGGGGCTGCATCGAAGGTGGAACTTGGATCGGTGTTGATGGTCTTGTCAAGATTAGCTTGGGGTTTTGTGGTCTTCGACTTTGAAATGGCGCAGCATCAGGCAGAGCCCCCTTGGCATCAGCTGGACTTGGTCCGAACGATGACACAGAAACCGGTCGAGGACGCACACGTCACGTGGAGTGGAAAGGGCGCCAAGGTGGCGACGTGGCTGAAGGGAACCATTCAAAGGGGCCTGTAGAGGCTCGCCGGCCAGCGGCGGATGCAGATGACGGCCGAAGAAGCCCGACGGTGGTGGGGTCGCCTGTCGCTGGAGGTGGCGCTGCGGGGCCATCGAGGGGAGGCAGAGCCAGAGGGAGCTCGGGGCGGATGAGGATGCGGCTCCCGCCGTGGCTGCAGGTGGCTGGACGACGAGGAAGCACGGGACCGAGCGAGGAGGCGCAGATGACGAGGACGGAGGAGATCGGGGCCGACGGGGTACACGGCGATGCCCGCGGTCGAGCGGTGCAGAGGCAGTAGGGAGGCGGGCTCGCCGGCGCGGAGGCGAGCTCGGAAGGAGGAGGGGAAGTCCGAAGGACGGAGGAGAGGCCGACCGGCGCGAGGCGGCGGGGCTTGGGGAAGGTGAGGGCGGCGTCGGGCAGGGTCGCGCGCCGTCGGGCGCGAGGAGACGCAGAGAGGCGAGGGGAACGCCGAGGCAGAGCAGGGCATGGCGACGGCGCTCGATGCGTGCAGGGACATCGAGGCGGGCGAGGCCGGCCGGAGCCGAGCACGGCGGCGGGTGACGCGGGGGAACAGAGGAGGCGGCGCTCGGAGGAGGGCGAGCTTGCAGAGGTGGCCGGCGGAGGCGCACGGGCGACGGCGGTCGCGACTCAGGGAGGCGGAGCGCGAGCGGAGGCGGTGGGGAGTGGCACCGGGGAAGCGGGGCCGCACGCGAGAGAGACAGGGGAGAGCGGGGTCTAGGTGGGGCCAGGGAAGAGAGAGAGGGGAAGGGGATCGGGCCAGGGGTTGGTGGGGAGGTGGCAAGGAGTGATTGGTGGAAGGAGGGATGAGAGGCGAGGTGGCGAGACGGGGTTGGCCGGGGTGATGTGGCTGAAAGGTGGGTAGAATAGGACTAGGTAGGAAAAGTTTAGGTAGTCTGGTTTGAACTGGGGGTGGCCGACTGGGTCGGATCGGCCCGGTTCGGCTGCCCCCTAAAAATAATATAAAATTTTATGTATTATTTAAAAGACTTGTGCAATTTATTTTTAGACAAATAAAATATCCGGAAGGGTCCGGGGATTATTTTGAAATAGAGAGGGATCTTTGTAGAAAGCAAAAGTAGGTTTTAACAAAATAGTTTTAGTCAATGAGCTGCATGATGATGTCATGATGATGCAATGCACAAAAATCAACGCGATTTTCTAGTAGTGGTTTTGCGGGATGCCACAATTCGACACCACTAACAATGGATCTCGCCCTCGAGATCCGCCTCATGGTACAGGGAAGAAGGCCGGTGATCTGAATCTTCTCGCTTCGGGTAGATCATCGCGACACCACTAACAAGGATTGTTCCCCATTCGTCGAGAGAACACTCCGGAGAAACAAAGATGAAGGTAAAGGTCTCAAAAGAGTAAAGCCACCTCTAACTTCCGCGGAAGGAGTATAACTGCACTGATTCACCATTCAATGTGCAAGAGTGAATGATAAGAGTAGTCGGATGGTGATCAGTCCATCGCGCACCCAAAGCATTACTCTGCACATGAATAGGAAATTATGCAACCAACTGTCAGAATTCAGATTGTAGATCTCGACAAGCGAGGTTCGGAAACAAAGGAGTGATGCAGACTCTGCATCGGATCTGGCGTAGATGATGTCGTCGCGTCGGAAAACACCGGAAGGCACGAGGAGGATCAAAGAGAAGTCCACTAGACGAAGGGTTCCTCGGATAGCATGAAGACCAGATGTAGCAACACTGTTACCAAAGGAGGAAGCGAAACCCTGAAGGTACGACGGAACCCAACCACGAGAAATCCTGGACTTGGAGAGAGAGAAGAGAGCGGATTCAAAACACGCAGAGGTGAGAGGAGAGCAGCAGAGGGGTAAGGAGTAAAATCAGAACTAATCAGAACTATCCAACCGATTTTGCAAAAATAGTTTTGACACTCTACTTCGGCCGTTAGCTAGGTTATCCTACTGGCTGGACTTGTGGGGTATCGCAACTGCTGAGCTCTGATACCACTCTGTAACACCCTCAGAATCGGCCCTATGCAAGTTTCAGCGCTTCCCGCCAAACCCGCATAGAAACGATTCAAAGGTGCCCACCAGGCACTTGCGTGCGGGTGGAAAACGAAGTAATAACATTACACAACAGTCCTCGATGGGACCCACAGAACAGATGTATACAACAGCGACTCAATGAGTCAAGAATACAGATAAACAATACAAAGATCCAAATCACCTGGAAAACGATACAGCGTCCGAGTACGGACAAGATGCAAATGGGGCTAAGAGCCCTGAAGAATAACCAATGGCGTCCATAACCCTGCCCAGGCCAAGCCGGAAGGGTAACCCTGCTAACGACGTCGAAACCTGCTAAAACAAAAGGGGTGCCGACAAAGGGCAAAGGAAAAAGAGGAGCGTCAGTACTGAGGCCAGTACACGGCGAGGCTAGAATTCGGCGGTCCTCGCCTACACAGGTATGGTGGACTGCAGCGGCAGCGCAACATGCACTAAACAACCTATAGAGACTCGATATAACTGTCGGCTATCAGAGAGGGATAAGAAAAAGACCTATTCGGATCCAACCTGATTCTAACACCAAACAAACCCATCTTGGTATTTCCCCCTCGAGACCAGACGAGGAAGTCAACCGAGGAACTCACACAGTTGGCAGTTTTATTTATTCAGTTATCGTTGCAGCAATTACTAGTCAGGTATAGATAGTCATCCTGATAGAATAAGCAGTGGGCACTTTTAGTTAACCATTCCGTTGTAGTTGCGACACTTACTAGTCAAATACGATTAGCATGAGATATCCCAAACCCAGCAGTTGTTGGTACTTTTATTTGGCCATTCCGTTATAGTTGCAATACTTACTAGTCAGGTACAATGGTAGCAAGCGACAACCCAAACAAGCAATTGTTGGCAATTTTATTTAGCCATTCCATTATAGTGAAGCTGATTACTAGTCATTATAAAGTCAAATTTATAGCACTACTTTAGTTATAGTTGTCTATGATCGAGATACTGTGCTCCAAGTCGTCCATAATCGCGGACACGGCTTTCAGAAAGTTTTACCCTGCAGGGGTGCACAAATAGCAACACACACTCGATCAACCTCGGAAAAACCAAATCAAAACCCAACGAGGCCTTCACGACAAAGCAATCACAAGATTCAGAAATATTTCAGGGGGCCACCCCGTTGAGTACACCCGCAACGAAGTTAGCTGACTCCGAGACGGACTCAAGGTTTGGGTGGACGGCTGTAAACGACTGGGAACCCGAAAGTGTGACTGGGCTTGTCGATACCGCGAAAACGTGTCCCGATCCTAAACAGTACAGGTGCTCCTCGCACAATCGTAAATAAAGCAGTAAAGCATGGCATAAGTACAGGATAGTAAATAAAACCTCAAACTAGTTTGTGGCCCCAAGAAATAAGAATGAATCAAGCTCTGGCTCAGGGGGGTCCCATAATCCTCCCGGATGTGGATAGCGCGAATATTCAAGGAACAGGTATCAAGTACTCGGGGTCCTACGGGACACAAGTGGACGGTTAAAAACCAAATAACATCTATTGCCCACCTGTGCCTCTGCATTTACCTACTTCAATTTTAGTTGTTAAACAGTAATTAAAGTCTTGATCATCTCCAACAATAAACACACGGCAATACTCCAACAACTGTGGTACTTGTCGACACGCAACAGCACTTGAGCAAGCGACTACGACGCGCAGGTCCAACTATCTACCAAACAACAGGTAATAGGAGGTGTCCAAGGCAATATACGGCTGCAAGGGATATCACGGGTACGAAAACTAGAGCATCTCAACACAGATAGCAATAGATCAACAGGAGGGAATAAATACTATAAAAGTAAGATAGGTAGAAAGGGGGAGATGCTCGCCTAAAACATTGCCGAAGGTTTATCCGAAGATCGGGTCGACACTCGCATCAACTCATCGGCCTAGTCCGTGAAGAAGCAAAACACTAGCACAGACACCGGATGCACTATTCAATACTACGGCAAAAGATCGGGCATGATGCATGTATGATGCATGGCATGGCAAAGCGGCGATGCAATTAGGTCATATTAAGCGGAACCGAGGTCCCGACAATTAATTAAATGGTTCATGTTGTTTAGCTACCCCACAATTTAAATGCTGTCTTAACATGGCAAAATATATCACCGGTTCGCTACACAAATTTAAATGGAGTCCGGAATAAGACAAAGATATCCCGCATTTAGACTCCATATTTAATTTAGGTGAATCGACATAAGGCCCCCAAACCACATAAATATGTATGCAAACATGTATGATTGAATGCAACAAGTTTATATATAGCATTTATAAAATAGGGGCTCGGGAAAAGGTTCACACATTAGGGGGTCGGAGATCTTGGGGGTTCGGAGGGGTTCCGGGGTCGGTTCTCAGGGTCCGGGTCTGGGGTTCGATCTCGGCAGTAACATTCTCGGACAACGGAGTAGATCTTGTCGCATCCGGGAGGAAGGACTTGGTTCGGCGTCGAGGCGCATCGGATTCGCCCTGGTCGATGTCGTTCTTGTCATCACGAAGATCTTGTCGGTTCCTCGGATCGGGTCGGATTTGGCGTTCGGGTGAAGAACTTGGCATCCGAGAGACGATCTTGTCGCATTCGCGGTCGTCGGGTCGTGTCGTCGGTCTTGTCGTATCACGGCTGAGATCTTGGTGTCCCGGGTCTCGGCGTCTTCGGATCCGAGAGGAAGAACTTGGCGATTCCGAGGGCCTTGGTGTTCGACGGGTTCAGTGTTCCGTGTCGAAGGCCTTGGCGTTTCCCCTTCTCGTGATGGTCTCGGGGCGTCGAATCCCGGTAAGTAGATCTTGGTTTTTCGTGACGGAGAACTTGGTTTTCGGGGTAGGCGATCTTGTCGGCAGAGGCGAACTTATATCCGCACCGATGGTTCTCGGGTTGGGTCGATGGTGAACTTGTGTCAGAGTCGGGGCTGCATCGAAGGTGGAACTTGGATAGGTGTTGATGGTCTTGTCAAGATTAGCTTGGGGTTTTGTGGTCTTCGACTTTGAAATGGCGCAGCATCAGGCAGAGCCCCCTTGGCATCAGCTGGACTTGGTCCGAAGGATGACACAGAAACCGGTCAAGGACGCACACGTCACGTGCAGTGGCAAGGGCGCCAAGGTGGCGACATGGCTGAAGGGAACCATTCAAAGGGGCCTGTAGAGGCTCACCGGCCAGCGGCGGATGCAGATGACGGCCGAAGAAGCCCGACGGTGGTGAGGTCGCCTGTCGCTGGAGGTGGCGCTGCGGGGCCATCGAGGGGAGGCAGAGCCAGAGGGAGCTCGGGGCGGATGAGGATGCGGCTCCCGCCGCGGCTGCAGGTGGCCGGACGACGAGGAAGCGCGGGACCGAGCGAGGAGGCGCAGATGACGAGGACGGAGGATCTCGGGGCCGACGGGGTACACGGCGATGCCCGCGGTCGAGCGGTGCAGAGGAAGCAGGGAGGCGGGCTCGCCGGCGCGGAGGTGAGCTCGGAAGGAGGAGGGGAAGTCCGAAGGACGGAGGAGAGGCCGACCGGCGCGAGGCGGCGTCGGGTAGGGTCGCGCGCCGTCGGGCGCGAGGAGGCGCAGAGAGGCGAGGGGAACGCCGAGGCAGAGCAGGGCATGGCGACGGCGCTCGATGCGTGCAGGGACGGCGAGGCGGGCGAGGCCGGCCGGAGCCGAGCACGGCGGCGGGCGACGCGGGGGAACAGAGGAGGCGGCGCTCGGAGGAGGGCGAGCTTGCAGAGGTGGCCGGCGGAGACGCACGGGCGACGGCGGTCGCGGCTCAGGGAGGCGGAGCGCGAGCGGAGGCGGTGGGGAGCGGCACCGGGGAAGCGGGGCCGCACGCGAGAGAGACAGGGGAGAGCGGGGTCTAGGTGGGGCCAGAGAAGAGAGAGAGAGGAAGGGGATCGGGCCAGGGGTTGGTGGGGAGGTGGCAAGGAGTGATTGGTGGAAGGAGGGATGAGAGGCGAGGTGGCGAGACGGGGTTGGCTGGGGTGATGTGGCTGAAAGGTGGGTAGAATAGGACTAGGTAGGAAAAGTTTAGGTAGTCTGGTTTGAACTGGGGGTGGCCGACTGGGTCGGATCGGCCCGGTTCGGCTGCCCCCTAAAAATAATATAAAATTTTATGTATTATTTAAAAGACTTGTGCAATTTATTTTTAGACAAATAAAATATCCGGAAGGGTCCGGGGATTATTTTGAAATAGAGAGGGATCTTTGTAGAAAGCAAAAGTAGGTTTTAACAAAATAGTTTTAGTCAATGAGCTGGATGATGATGTCATGATGATGCAATGCACAAAAATCAACGCGATTTTCTAGTAGTGGTTTTGCGGGATGCCACAACATTGCTGCTATTGCAATACACTACATAAATAGGTTCTATGGCTAGAGATTATATTCCTATCTAATTAGTAACTTCGTCTTCACTTGAGTTGATGTATATGTCTACTTTCTTGACTTTATTGAAGAGGTTTAGCTTTTGATGATGATTCCTGGAGCATAACTTGATGTAGACATCGTCTATACTGGCTTTAGAACCTAGCAAGGGTTAATAAGATACGTTGAGTACGAGCGTACTCAGCAAGTATACTAGAAAAGGAGTGTTTGATGCACTATATCTAAAGCCACAGACCAGGCAATGCAAGTTTTCATAAACATATCTTCAAAGGTTGCTTTTATTCTGAAAAGCTATGTCTGTCAGCCTTCACGGGTTTACCAGAACTTTCATGGAGTTTCTTTCCCGTAGCGTTCGCAGCTCCTTCCCAGAACAGGGAGTACCAAGTTACAGTTCTTACACTCTGCAGAGGTGCGTTACTTTACCCATGAGAGACCTTAGCCTTATTGCACAACCAATTCATGACCTTGTCCATACTTCCTTGGTATGGGGCCCACTCTAAGATCCAATCCAATCACTGCCCTCTCCGCGACCTCATATGTCTGCACGATCCTTCGGGGCCGGCTCGCCTCCGTTAAGCCCCCTTTCAGGAAGGCTAAAACCCTGATGAGTTCCCGAAGACTCTATGACCTGGTGTTGTCCTGGCAAGTGCCATATTAAATGGTCCATCCACTAAACACCATTCATAGATAATCTAGACACCAAAAGTATGGGGCGTAAGGGTGCCCAACCATATGTTGGATCTTCACAAGGAATCACAACATCACGTTAAGGTCGTCTTGCCTCCATACGATAGGAAAAGGATACAGCTGACTTCTCCGTCCCATTCCAAATCTCATGGTTAAAGCGTAATATATGGCGCAAGAATCACTGGCGACATTGGTTGTTAGGTCCTAGATAATATGTTTCTTTACCACCGGAACTTTCATAGTAGGTTATTACCTCATGGTAAATAACCCATAATCATATTATTATGAAAATATTATTTTCTGACCTTTTTCAAATGCAGGTGATGACAGCACTTGATTTGCAAAAATACTTTACAGAAAATAATCAAAGGACATGAGCAAGTGTGAACTTGCCTTTTGTGATTGCAACATCATGCACTCACGGTCTTCGGGATTAATATAAAAGATCCAATATCTGAAATCAGCATCATTGGTCTGATAAGGACTAATGTTTAGAGAAGCAATATGCAGTTATGCATAAGTAATGCTATGCATTTTGTAAAACTCCCAAAGTGAATTCCCAATATTTTTATTGAATTAAATTTAGGTGATTCTTTTAAGAGTTGGTTTATCTTTAAATTTCATTTTATAAGTAATGAACTGTATAAGGATCCTAAGTGTTAACAATTCAACATATACAAGTAAAGTATAAAATAATGTGCTTATGGTAAACTTTCATTTGGTGACTATTGATAAACAACCTTGTAATTGAGTTGTTAAGAGTTGAAGAACTTATTATGAGATTATTTTTTGAAGTGGCAAAAATAATAACATCTGAAGAAAATATTTCTTTTCTATGGTTTAAACAATTTTTGTGGTGGTCAATGTTGTTTGTGCTTGCTTAAATAGTTTGGACTTGGGATGCTTTATGACTTAATTAAGATAGACCAGAGTTAACTATAAAACACACAAGTAGTTTATTAGACATGATGTTTATAAGCTTTGTGACTAAAGTTAACTTTAAAAGGTTAAGTAAACTTTAGGTGTAATATGTTTTAATTATTTCCAAGTTTTAAATTTATAGTAGGTATAACTAAAGTGTAGAATTATTTAATTTATATTTAAGTGAATGATTAGATTAAATTTGTTTTGCTATTAAGAAAATAATATGCATTTATTTAATGGAAGCAAAATTAGATGATCCAAGTAATTTGTTAGAGTTTGAAGTTATGTTAATAATGGTTAAGTTATAATGATTATTCACCATATTATATATAAATGATATCCAATGTTTATTTAAAAGGGTTTTTAATAAGAATTTTAAAATAATATTTTAAAGTTAAAAGTTATACTTAAGTTTGATTATGAATTCAAGTTATGGTTTTGGATTTAATTGCTCAAGGTTTTATAAAAATTGTGATTATTTCTTACTTAAGAATTGTTTTTAAAGAATTCACAAAACAAGTATTAGATAAGGATTTATTATTTAAAATATTAAAGACTTTTCTAATAATATATTTAATATTTTTCTAGTATAATATATTTATTCAAGACCTTAAAATTGGTTTTTATTTAATTTTAAGTATTATTTTTATATTTATAAAATTCCATAAAGCATTAAATGTATTTAAATATTTGCTTCAAATTTTATTTACATAAAAGTTGAGTTAGCATTTTTATAAAATAGTGGATTTATTTTTATACACAAAAATTATTTTTATTTATATTTTTAGGGTTTTTCCTTATTTTATGAAATTTTATTCAGGATTTAATGATGTTAATATTTATTTTCTTTATATTTATTTTAAATAAATAAAAATATATTTTTATTAGATAGATCTTATTTTTGTAATGATTTTTATATATCATATTTATTTTTTATATTTTTCTAGAAATGAAACATGTTTAGGGTAATATAATCATTTATTTACTCTTTTCTTTTTTATATTAAATTTTATTTACTTATTTTGGGGCTGGGCTCAGCCTGGGATCCAGCCTAGTATAACAGCCAAGTCGGCCCATTAGACATGGGTCAACCCAGACCCAGACATACCCCTCTCTCTCCCATCTCACGCACGCGACGCTCACCCTCTCCCCTCTTGTTCCTCTCTGGCTGTCGTCGCCGTCATTACCCATCGATTCCGGCGATATGGGCGGTTCTGGTTACTGCCACTGGTCGTGGAACATGCGCCGCTATCTGATGCATATTCCCACCGAGCTGGATTTGGAAGTTGAGCCCTCCCCCGCTCGCCCCCTTTGGTTCTGCAAGACTAGGGTTTCGGACGCCGCGGCTTCACCGTGCTCCGATGACCTTACAGGGTTGCTTGTTGGGTTGGTGGCGTGATGCTGGTGTTCGTTGATGGCTATCTATTTCCCTTGGTTGATATGGGAAGGCTTGGCGTGGGTTGAGCGCCACTGGTTCTCCTCGTGCCGCCACGCCCATCTTCACCGCCGGTCTGCTTCCTCTCCAGTCTCTAAGCGAGGACCATGGGTAAGTGATGATTCTCCTTTTCTTTTCTCCACCTGATTCCCCTCTGGAATTCTCTCTGTGATGATAGAGTTATCCTAAGTTGCATCGATGCTCTGTTCTAGGCGAGATAAGAATCCGATCTCCTTTGAATTATCCTAATAGACTATACTGAAAGTTGGTTTGTGACTTAAATGATCCTTGCCTAGTGGTACTGTTATTTGATTCTATATGCTGCAAGTAAGGTGGATATGAATTCAGTTTTCTGAATTTTTTGATATAGTGGCTTCCTGTGGTACTACCCATGTATTGGCAATTTAAAATTGCAAAGAAAAGTTCTTTATACTGAAGCTATTTGCTAAAAGAATGTGGTTGAATTGGTAGCTGGTTAAGATGGTAATATGCTAGGCTTTGAGTTATTGAACCTTTGGTTAAATGATGGCCTGGAGTCTGTATTGGACTTAACTTAGCTAACTATGTGGACATATAGTGTTAAAAATGATTCCTCATTATGTGATTATGAAAATGATTACTAGCTGTTTGAGTTATTTTAGTGGCTTCTCATGACTTAGTTATATTTGTGGTGCCTCCAAATAGGAGTGTGCACAATATAATCTAGGTAAGATGATTTGCTACTTAAACAGTTGAAGAAACTCATATGGAATTAATGCTTATGATGCTGGTCTGAAGCATCTGTGGGATGAAGACAAATTTACTTTGAATTTAAAGTTAAAGGGCTAGCATAATTACTATGATTATGATATAGTGCATCCTTGGATGATTTCTATCCATGATAAGCTAATGTTAACTGACTTTGCTTGCTGGATATATTGAGAAAGAATTCAGTTTCTGTGCATAAGTACACAGAACTATATGCATAATTGATTCCTATATTAGTTTTTGGGAAGATGGTAGAATTTTTTGTGTTTGGATAACTTGTGAGCTAGCTAATATGCAAGGATCATTCTGGTGGCTTTAGCTGTTTTTGGGCTGCTACTTCGGTGTAGTTGATGTTGATATAAACAAGAGAGAAACTTAGCTTGTGATGCAAAAGGCTGAAGCTAATTTGGTGGCTAAAATACAGATTCTTTCTCTTGCATTTATATTAGCTCTAGGATGATACTGGAGTAGCACTTCTACCCAGTCTGAGAGCTCTCTCTCTCCCACCTCATGCTCTAGACACATGATAAGAACAGATACTAAGAGTTGACTTGATAAACGGAAAAAAATGAATATGTGCTTGATTTATTGGCTCTGCCCATGATGCATAGGCTGAGGCTTTGATGATGTTTGTATATAAAAGCTATTGCTTGCTTATGAAACTATCCCATGATGATCTAGTACCCCATTTGAGTACAGAGCTGAGGATTTTCTATTGCCCCCTCTATTTTCTTTAAGATGCAATAGTAAGAATAGATGCAAGGACATGATCTTGAATGGATAACCTGTTGAGTTGGAGTTGTGGTTGCTTTTGTGCCTATTATTGATCGTTGTTGTGCCAACCCCCTCCTCTCATCTCCTGACTTGATCCCCTGGATTTACTACTGCTCCATTACTGGTAAGCCTGCTCCTCCTAGCTCTTGGACTTCTTCTGGTGCTCCTGGATGGCTTTCCGAAGCAACCAGGGTGCTGGTGAGAGTTTTAGTGCTGAACCATGTGCTCTGGAGTTGTGGATGTGGACTAGTTGGATGTGGAATGGTATGGTTTGCTAGCTGCGGCTGTGCTCTTTGTCTATTTGGTACCCTCCTGTAGTGTTGACAACACATAGGCCTGCATGCATGTGTAAGCTACCTGCATGTGTGCTGCTGGTCCAGGGAACCTCCCTCTATCCAAGTTTCATCTATGGGATATTTTGCTAAGGATGTGCTCGGCTGGTTTGGTATTATCTGCTCCTGACCTTTATTTTGAGTTGCCAAGTGTAATTTTGACTCTATGCTAATAATGCTCAAAGCTGAAGCTAAAATTTGATAAGAACAGATCCTATTTGGCCCCTTTTAACCATACTCAATGATGATCCTAGGATAGCAACTCTATGTCAGTCTGAGAGTAATATTATCCTAACAATCTCCTTTATTTTATTTTTCTGGTTTTGCAGGAAATGAGAAGATTAAAGGAAATGTCAGATGATGGAGGGAACAAAAGAACAGTAGCTTAGGAATTTTCTTTGTATTAAGTATTGTAATTTATTTTCTGTTTAAATATTGAAAAACATTGTATTGTTGTATTTATTCAATAAAGTTTACTAGTTTTCTTATTTCTTTTATAATGCGTTTGCAAAGACAATGTAACATTTATATCTGCTGGTAATCCAGAATCCTTATAGTTATTTATTTATGTAATTCATAATTATATCAATTGTTTTATAGTAGTTTTCTTTTATTGTAACAACTTCAAACATTGTATTCTATGATAAAGGATTCCACTATCCTTGGAACTAAAATATGTATATCTTACTTATAAATAAGAATTCCATTCTTATTTATTATTATAAATCATTTCATTTAATTTTTTTTATTACTTGAGACTTGTAATTATGATATCTTTTCATAAATAAGAGTTTACCTCTTATTTTTTATTACAATTAATAATCTATCAATTAAATATTCAAATTTGAATGGTCTTTCCTTCAAACACAAAATTACAGTAGAGGTCATGTCGAAATCCATCGCACATGTCCTGATGTTTCTATCAGAATAAGAGAGATCTCGATCCTTCTATAGTTCTTTTAGTTTTGCGTGAAATTTATCCGGATTTTCTTATGCATGAATGCAATGCACAACCCTGTGTTCTCTTTATTTCTAGGTGTTAATCCTGCGATGTTACAGGTAGTAGCCAAGAGCCCACTCATTTTCTCTCTCCTCTTCTCTCCTCCAGCTAGACTAAGATATATTATTTAATTTCTTATAGCCTGCTTACATCAGCTTATTGTACTTGCTCTAAGTGTATTATGTAAATTTACATGATCAAGCTAGCTTACTCGGGTTGCAATGCGTGCTCATGTAACTCTAGCAGATTTTGTGAAACGATTGATACGATAAATGACTATAAATTTATAGTACGAGGGTGCGAAACAAAAAGTCTAAAAGGCACTATGATAAAAGATAAGAAAAAAGTCTGTAAGCACGAAGATTTAGGCCGTGCTGGTCAGGGCGTTCCGGGAGGAGACTACGGAGGCTGGGCCGTGGGTGTCCTGATCTCACACGTGGATACAGTGCAACTCAACCAACTCCTAAGTAACACGATGCGCTCATCCTGTGTCCTGCTCATAGAAAAAATAGCGCGATATTTTACCCTATTTAGCGCTATAGTGTATTTGAAAAGTTTACGCTATTTTTTTACGATTTTGTTTGCCAATAGCTTGCTATATGCTAAAATATCATAGCGCTAGCGCTATTTCAAGTATAGCACGTTATTTTTTTATTGGTGGACGTGGAGTAAGCGAGCATACGATGAGGGTGGAGAGTAAGCAAAGATATGATGAAATTTTTGTTGTTAAACTTAAGTGTTCGCGTCAAGTTGCCGCCTGTTGCCGAGTACCCGACATTGCGACTAGCTTCAGTCCTACTGATTCTCCTCCAACTTGGATAGAGCCAGAATTGGTTATGCATATACAAATGTTACTATAACGAATTCATTAGATGCTAAAATCCTTGGTATTCATGATATATCTCTTATATTTTTAAATTTATTATAAAACCCTATTTTATAAAATAGCTGGTTATTAGCACGCTTTAACTTTCATAACGTCTGGAGAAAGAGCACGCTAAATTATATAGCGCGCTATTTTTTTTCTTGCCTACTCCTACTACTTCATACATTTCTATTGTACATCTTGGACCAATCTCTAGATCGTCATCACTGCACACGGCAGCCCTATACATGCTGAGATCAACAAGAACGGCATGGCGAGAGCCATATAAGAGGAGTAGCACACGTCTATGCATGCCCTCGCCAGATTGCACGCACGTGGATGATCGAGAGCAGCGATGCGATAAGGAGGGCTGAACCGGCCGCTGGCACAACGGTGGCTGAGTGAGGAAGCGGAACGTCGACGTGACATTGGGGATGGACACGCCTTTTTCTCACCGAGAGCATGACAACTAGAGTCTTTGCTCAACAGAGGACATAACGCATATATTATATTATATTATTATTATTATATATATTAAGGCTCGCGGCTTTCGCCATCTATAAATGCTCCAGCCACAGTTCATCAATTGGACGAACAGTGCGTGTGGATGAATAGTGCATGACTCATTTTTCGTCCGTTTATTTTAACCGTTTAATTTTGTCTAATCGTGTGTCACGTTACATATACGCAATATAATTTTTTGGCTAAATTTTCTTGTATTCGATCCGACGGCAGTCCGTGTTCGTTCTATTAACCGTCTAATTTTGTCTAATCGCGTGCCACGTTACATAGACGCAGTATAATTTTTTGACTAAAATTTTCTTACCCTAATCAATATTCGATCCAACCGCCCGTTGTTCGCATGTATACTATTTATCGTCTAATTTTACCTAATCATGTGCCGAGTCATAAACAATATTTTTTTACGTTCATCTTTTTTAACTATTCAGTTTAATTTTTTTGGCCCACTTTTTCAGTCCGTTCGATCCGACGGCCTACCGCACGTGTACTATTTATCATCTAATTTTGCTCAATCGTGTGTCATATCACGTAGACGGCAATTCTAATTTTCGGCTAAAATTTTCTTACCCTAACCAATATTTTATGCCGTTCATCTTCTCTAACTATTCGGTTTAGATTTTCTGGCCCACCTTTTTAGTCGAATTTTTCTACTTAAATTTTGGACACAACGTCTCGGCTTAATTTTTGTAGCGGTATTATTCTACGTCTATGATAATATTTTTTTGGCTCCATTTCTTGATTATATGAAGTTAACTATCCGACAAAACTTTCTAGGCATAATTTTCTGTCGATAATTAATTCACGATAACTTTATGACGGTGTGTGGTTGCCTAAACTTCACCGGTAGTATACTTCTTATTTGTTGATACTAATCGCACTATCCGCCGCCACTTTAATCTATAGATAGTGCTACAATGTCTTATGCCGTGACTTCAGCCAACAATAAACTCCAATAACAATTCGATACTAATCGCACTATCCGTCGCCTCTTTTATCTACAGATATTACTACCATGTTTTCTGCCATAACTTCAGACAACAATAAACTCCAGCAACAATTCGATACTAATTGCACCATCCGTCGTCTCTTTTATCTACAGATAGTGCTACCATATCTTCTGTCGTAACTTCAAACAACAATAAACTTCAGCAACAATTTTAACCGGTTAATTCACAACATTGTTCCTCACGGGCGCGGCGTCATGCCCGCGCCATATTCCCTAGTAAACCAATAAGAGTAAGAATCACTGGTGGAAAAAGGGCCTCCAGTCCCAGGCCGCAACTGGCTCTAGTCCCGGTTTTGGGTCCGGGACTGCGAAAACGGGACTAGAGGCCCCCCTTTAGTCTCGGCTCGCTACGGCCCGCGACTGATAACAGCCACGTGGCTGTTTCAGCGCCGCGGGGGGCGGAAACCCTCTAGTCCCGGGCCGTAACACCACCCAGGACTAAAAGGTTTCCTGTCGCGGCAGAGAAACACACATTTCTCTGCCGCGGCAGAGATTGTGTCTTTCCTTTTTTTCCATTTTGTTCATTTTTCGTTTTGTGTTTCACTATAATTCAAACATATATTTCAGTATTCATATTATACGCTACTACATAAACACTACACGTCGATGCATTTATATAATTAATCGATCCCTTGCAAGCATACATATAATCAATCATATCAAAACGAAGAAATGTTTTGAAATTACATGGTCATTGATGAATATATATATCATATCAGCTACATGAAGATGACTAAGGCAAATCGAGTTCCATGTCATCCGCATAATGCTCTCCATGTACATTAAGGACTTCCTTTATCATAAATCCCGCCAACTCCTCTTGAATTGCTCTTATGTGCTGGTCTGGCTCTAGTTTCTCCCGCAAATCATAAATATAATGTGAGTCAACTTTCTGCTCACTCGTCAACTTGCAGATGTACTCGCAGACGTAGTATCCACATAAATGAGTTCTCGGTGGCTGCTGTAAACTCTTCACCATTTTATAAGTTAACTCCTCTTTGAATGGACCTGGTATTTTCTGTCTGAACCGTGTCCAACACCTGCTCGGCAAAGAAAATGAACAAAGGAGTTATTAGTTACTTGATATCAGGAAATGAATGAAAGAGGACGATATAATGCGATAATGATTGAAATTACTTATGGAGCATTGCTTTCATGTCGCTCCACTGCTCTTGGTCCCAACTTAATGAGTCGTGGACTTCAACTAGGGAGTTGTCAACTTGAATGTTTAGCAAGATCCAGTGGAATCTGCGGACGTTTACATAAGCTTACATGCATAGCTCATCCAGTAAGCAAAAATAAAATGTGTACAAGATATAAACACTCACTTGAAGTTGTAAGGAAATAGTATTTCCTTAACAAAATTATTCTCGGTTAAGAACCTGCACAGGTCTTCCTCCACGTCCTTGGGGTGATTCTTTAACGTATATTCATTAACGATATATGGGTCAATGAACCCAACGTCGTATCTTCTAGCTCTTTTGTATTCAAGCATCTTCATTCTGCAGAATATAATATCATCATACAAAAGGATATATAGTTAGGATAATATATTAAATGCAATGAACGAGCTGAGCTATAAACTTAATTATAGAAATAAATAACTTACAGACAGTAGCAACCAATGATAGATTTGTCGAGGGCGCGCTGGTTGTATAACTGAAATAGTTCGGTCAGTTGAACATGTATCGAGTATGGTTTGAAGTGATGCTCCTTTCTAACGTCCACCGAAAACCAATCTTTCTGATGCTTTTTTTCTGCTTGCGACATGTACCATTCGTGTAGATTTCGCATATGTGTGGATAGACGCGCGAGCTCCTCATTACTGACTAGAGGCTCCCCTTGGACATACTGTCGTACTATCTGACCCACTGGCATATCTTCATAGCCTAAATATTGACCAAGAGACATATTTGCTTCGTTAGCAAGTGCTTTGGCCTGCGATACAATGATTCCCATAAGTGCAGCATTATTACGGGCTCTAGGGTCCATTATTTGCATGTCCATATCCATTTCAGCTCTGAAGGCCTTGTCGAGGTCTGAAATGACTTTGAGCGGGGCGACCAATTGATTCTTATGTGCTCCGAGCTTCCCGCTTTTTGCACTTGTGATTTTTTTCTTCTGTGCTTGCTTAATAATCTTTCGGTCATAGTCTGATTCCAGATTCATCGATATCTGGGATGGTTGCTCAAGAAAGGACTTAGCCCACTTTTTGTTTTTTTCATTATATACCGGCTTTGGCTCAGGCTTTTTGGGTGCAAAATGCGCCTTAACTTGGGAAGCCACATCCACATTAGTTTCCTCATCGGTCTTGTCATAAGGTCTCTTTGGAAGAGCCGGCGGGATGTCGACTATCTTCGCTGTTTGACCTTTCATGTGTTCATCTCTAATCCAAGAGTCATGCTTTCCAGAGTTGTTGGAGCGTAAGATTTTCTTGTGTTCCTCGATATATGGGGCTGCCAAGATAGAATTCTATAGAATGGTGTAATGTGCTTCGGTGTAAGAATGTCCGTCCCTACATATTATTGATTTCCTTCCTAGAGTACCCTTTCCACTCAGTCTCCCCTCATACCGCGATTGAGGAAGACCAATCGGCCTAAGGTCAGGAATGAAGTCAACACAAAATTCAATGACCTCCTCTGTTTCATAGCCCTTGGAGATGCTTCCTTCTGGCCAAGCACGGTTACAAACATATTTCTTTAAGATTCCCATGAACCTCTCAAAGGGAAACATATTGTGTAGAAATACAGGACCGAGAATGGGAATCTCTTCGACTAGGTGAACCAGCAGGTGCGTCATAATATTGAAGAAGGATGGTGGGAACACCAACTCAAAACTGACAAGACATTGGACCACATCATTCTGTAACCGTGGTAGATCTTCAGGATTGATTATCTTCTGAGAGATTGCATTGAGAAATGCACATAGCTTCACAATGGGTACTCGAACATTATCTGGTAGAAGCCCCCTCAATGCAATCGGAAGCATTTGTGTCATAATCACGTGGAAGTCATGAGACTTTAGGTTTTGGAACTTTTTTCTGCCATATTTATTATTCCCTTTATATTCGACGAGAAGCCAGACGGGACCTTAATACTGCTTAGGCATTCAAAAAATATTTCCTTCTCTTGTTTGGTAATAGAGTAGCTGGCATGACGTTGAAACCATTCTGGATGCAGGCCATCTGGGTCTTTCATTCGTTGATGGTCCTTTCGTGCTTCCGGTGTATCTTTTGTCTTCCCATACACGCCCAAGAAGCCTAGAAGGTTCACGCAAAGATTCTTCGTCACATGCATCACATCGATTACAGAGGGGACCTCTAAGAATTTCCAATATGGTAGCTCCCAAAATATATATTTCTTCTTCCACATGGGTGCGTGTCCTTCAACGTCCTTTAGAACAGATTTTCCTCCAAGACCCTTTCCAAAGGTTACCATTTGATCCAAATATTTGACCATATCAAATATATCAGCACCAGTACGCTCCTTAGGCTTCGTCTGGTGACATGCTAGACCGTTGAAATGCTTGCCTTTCTTTCTTAAGGGATGCTTGGCCAAAAGAAATCGACGATGCTCATTGTATACATTCTTCTTACAATGTTCCAAATATATACTTTCAGTCTCATCTAAACAGTGTGTGCATGCATTGTATCCCTTGTTTGACTGTCCTGAAATGTTACTAAGAGCAGGCCAATCACTGATTGTTACGAAAAGCAATGCTCGGAGGTTAAATTATTCCTGCTTGTGCTCATCCCACACGCGTATCCCGGTTCGTGCCACAACTGTAAAAGTTCTTCCACTAATGGCCTTAGGTACACATCAATGTCATTGCCGGGTTACTTCGGACCTTGGATCAACACTGGCATCATAATGAACTTCCTCTTCATGCACAACCAAGAAGGAAGGTTATAGATGCATACAGTCACGGGCCAGGTGCTGTGACTGGAGCTCTGATCTCCAAAGGGATTTATGCCATCTGTACTTAGACCAAACCTTAAACTCCTTGCATCATCTGCAATATACGGGTACTTTCTATCGATTTTTCTCCATTGCGACCCATCAGCGGGGTGTCTCAACATCCTGTCTGACTTACGTTCCTCTTTATGCCATCGCAACAACTTGGCGTGCTCTTTGTTTCTGAATAAGCGTTTTAACTGTGGTATTATAGGAGCATACCACATCACCTTGGCAGGAAACCCTCTTCAGGGGGGCTCGCCCTCAACGTCACCAGGGTCATCTCGTCTAATCTTATACCGAAGTGAAGTGCATACCGGGCATACATCCAAATTCTCATACTCCTTACCGCGGTAGAGGATGCAGTCATTAGGGCATGCATGTATCTTCTGAACCTCTAACCTTAGAGGGCAGACAACCTTATTTGCTTCGTACGTACTGGCGGGCAATACGTTATCTTTTGGAAGCATATTCTTTATCATTTTTAGCAACTTTTCAAATGAGGAGTCAGGTATAGCACACTCACCCTTCCATCGCAGCAATTCCAGTGTGCTGCCCAGCTTTTTCAGACCATTTTCGCAATTTGGGTACAACAACTTTTTGTTATCCTCTAACATGTGATTGAACTTCTCCCTATCCTTTTCAGTTTCACAATCTCTTCGTGCATCGGCAATGATCCGACCAAGATCATCAGCGGGTTCATCATGTGTCTCTTCTTCATCCTCCCCTTCGGCATCCCCCATGGAAGTATCTCCGTACTCAGGGAAACCATGATAGTTGTCATCCTCCTTCTCTTCTTCATTGTCTTCCATTATAACCCCTCTCTCTCCATGCTTGGTCCAACAATTATAACTGGGCATGAAGCCGGACTTCAACAGGTGGCTGTGAAGGGTTTTTGAGTCAGAGTAATCCTTCTGATTCCTACATCCATTACATGGACAGAATACAAAACCATTGCGCTTGTTTGCATCAGCAACACGGATGAATTCATGCACGCCATTAATGAACTCGCCAGAGCGTCGGTCAGTACCGTACATCCATTCCCGGACCATTTGCATTATAGTAAAAGTATATCAAAAACCATTACACAACATGATAAAATTATTACAAGTTATATTGAGAGCTTCTAGAGCATTAATTTTGAATTTTGAAAAATTTACATGCACCAATTTGTGAATTGGAGAAAACAATCAACATGATAAATGTGGAGTTTTTTTATTATTGTTCTATTAGTGAAAACCTCATTCCATTCTAAGCTCTGAAACTCTAAAATTACACATTTCAATTTTCAGTAACTATGTGCCTAATCAAAATTTGTTACACATATATATCAAAATCCTTCAAGCTACTTCTAGAGCATGCATGCATTGATCCATATCTCTATACTTCTAGAGCATTAAAGAGCAAAGCTAAAGTAGCAATAAGAGATGAAAGAATGAAGTTCTAACCTTTTAAAGCTTTGGATTTAGGTGTTGCAAACTAAATCTTGATAAAAAAAGGCATGAACTCTCTTGCTTCTTTGAGAAAAATGGCCACCATATGCTTTAGGGCAGCAGGACAGGAGGCAGAATATATAGTGGTGGACAATTAGTCCCGGGCCGTGATACGACCCGGGACTAATAGTCCACGAAAGGACCAGCTGGCCTGCTCCAGGTTATTAGTCCCGGGCCGTATTACGGACCGGGACTAATGACCTGGTCCGACCCGGAACTAGTGACTACGGCCGTTTTTAGCCGTTAGAGGCCTCACGGCCCGGGACTAGTGCTCCCACTAGTCGTGGGTTGTGCCAGGCCGGGACTGCTGGCCTTGTTCATATCGAACCGAAGATGGTTTTTCCAGTAGTGAATGGTAAAGATCGAGGAGAGACACCTCAACACTTGCATTAAATAACGTCATCTAATAAAATGTGAAAACATGTGACAGAACAATCCCAGATTAACACGCGCGACGAAAGTGGAAGAATTCCGTAACATCTATTGAAGAACACAGCCGAGACAGAGTTTTTGCGACGCGTTTAACTTGCGTGAATTTCATTCTCTTCCTATTATTCAGGCGTATCAGACTGTAGCGCATCCGATTGACCCGCGCCATCTGACACAATATATAAAAGCTAAACATAGACAACAGACGCAACGTGAACAAGCACTACGCTTTATGTGGACTCACTCCATAACAAAAACAAACTACTGGATAGAAATAAGACAAGATGCCCGTATACTGAAGAAGCTCAACAATCAGATGGCCTTGAGAGTAATCTGAGCCCCATGCGCAGGCTCCAGGGTTGCCACAACATATGGCGCGTGGGTATACGTTGGTGCAAGCTCGAACTCAAAGTGCTGAAGGATCATACACAAGGCAATCTTTGCCTCCAGCATCACAAAGCTCTGTCCGATGCAGACCCGTGGACCCGAACCAAATGGCAGATATGCGCCTTGGAATTTTGAGGCATTGGGAATCCCCTCGGCAAATCTCTCAGGCCGGAATTCGTGAGCGTCGCTACCCCAGATGGCTTTGTCGTGGTGGATGAGCAGGACAGGGATGTCAAAGATGACGCCGGCAGGGTATCTTACTCCCCCAATCTCTGCCCCCCTGGACGTTTCCCTCTTCATCAAGCTGATCGGAGGGTATAACCGGAGAACCTCGTGAAGGATCATGGTTACCTAAAAATTTCAAACAAGTCATCATCAGTTGCTGCCAATACTTCGTCATGCACAAATAATAACTAGCCGATGAACTGGCCGAATAATAACTAGCAGTACTCACGATTTTGAGTCGGCTGATGTCTTCGTAGTTGGGTTTGTTGTTCTTTCCAAACAGACCAAGGACCTCTTCTCTGGCAGTAACCTGCCACTCCGGGTGCATGCTCAGAACAACCATGGTCCATGTGAGAAGTATGGATGTTGTGTCGGATCCTGCGAAGAAGAAATTCTTGCAGTGCTCGACAATATCTGGGATGGTCATCTTGGGGCTGGACTCTAGCATCAGACCAAGTATGTCCTGTTTTGTGGTGATGCCAGCTTCCATCTCTTTCATTCTTTTCCCGATTATACCTAGTAGAGTGGACTCCATCTCCTTCTTGATTTGATGCATCCTTCGGTTGTTTTCGGTTGGCAAGTAGCTGGAAACATAAACAATAATCTTTAGTTACTAGAGAAAACAGAGGAGAACGAGAAGTTGCTGGCTGGAACTGGAACTGGAACTGGAAATTGGGGAACTAGCTCACAGGTATCCTGGAACGAGCATAGTCAAATAGTTTGACACCAGCCGCTTGAGTTGCTCCGACTGCAGCTGGAAAACTCTCCTGCCTTCAAGGTAGCTGCTGCCGAATGAAGAGCGAGAAATGGCATCCCCGGACAGTTTCTGTAACTCTGTCCAGACATCCACCTCGCCCTTACCTTGTGGGCCCAGGCACTCCCTCCATGTCCTTACCAATTCTTCGCAGCACACGGAAAACACCGGGAAATTGTTCTGACAAGATTGTATTAGTGAGCCTCAAATATAAGTATATGCAACCTTGTTTTCCTAGTATAGTAATAATAAGATGCAAGAATATATACATACCTTGATGGCCTGGATGCTGAATGCAGGATTGATGATCTTCCTGTGTTGCGCCCACTTGTCTCCCTCAATCTGGGCAAGGCCATTGGCGAGCATCTCGTTGAACGCCGGGAACTGGGACTTCCCAAAGTAGCCGAGCTTGTCGGCGAGGATCTCTTTCACGACGCCAGGGTCGCACATGGCCATGGTTGGGCTGGGTCCGGTCCAGGAGAGGCATGTGTTGCCATGGACGCGGACGTTGTTGCAGATGTTAGGGAGGACGCGTGGGGCGATGTCATGGCAACCCAGTGGCAATGGCCTCGAATAGGCCTCCATGGTCACCCGGTTCTGCTCCTTGTCGCCGGTGAAGCGGTACGACGAGCCCCGCAGGCCCTGCGCGCGCAGCACCCGCTCCAGCCGCCGTGGCTTCCACCACAGCCGTTCCAGGAACCACACTACCACCACTGCCAGCCATAGGCATAGGAGGCCACCGTACAACATACTCCTACTCCTACTTCGGAAGAATTCCATCTCAAAACTACTCATATATAGCATCCACCCAGCTTTGCTTACTACACACCCCCTTATATATACTGTGTAGATAATAGAACAGTAAGTTAAAAAGGGTATTTTGGTCCTTAAACTCCAATTGTAAGATTCGAGGTCTTGAATCTAGTAATGTAAGTGTTGTTTTCGACCGAGCTTGCGCCATTTTCATTGTTTCAAAGAGTACTGTATCCAGGAAGGCATTGTAATTTGAACCAAAGGAGTACAATATGTATTTTGCGGGAGAGGTGCTATACGAGTAGGATTATTCTTGTCCGTTCCAGATACCGATTCTACCTACACATCCAACCATATCCTGTGGTTTCACCAAATGGAATTCCTTTGCTATGATACTCGGTGACGATCTGTCCACTGCACATACCAGGGTCGAAAAATCTTCAGCAGAGAATTACAATCCGTTTCAAACACTTAATTCCCAATGTGTGAAAAAAATACCTCCCTGTTTCCTCTTTGTATGATTCTCCAGATAAAAGGTAAGCTTCAAGACATGATTAATTTGGCATTTCAACCATCTTTACTTCAGTCAACTTCAACTGTTCTTTATGTATTCCGATTTTGAAGACTAGTAAGAGGAGTAGAAAGAAACAGGCAGAACAATCTCGTTTTTAGAGTTCTAAGTGAGTCTGGACTGTTGATGTGAACTATATATGAATCTGTTGTACGCAACATGTAACTTATGTATGTGGACATCATTTATGTTTTTTTTATAATTTGCGGGATGTTTTAAATTTCTCACAGCAACATAGAAAATGCACTCAGAGTCAGATTAAATCACCCTACTGTGTCCGCCCAATGAGGTTGCAGGAACAGTCTGCTCACGGATTGCTCTTCGAAAACACAATGTAAACAGTTCAGGTGTAGTGATCCAATAGCTAGTTATAATTAGGATTTAGATCCATTACGCGAGTACTTCTGGTTTTTGGGTGGTGGTGGTGTGGGGGGGTGGGGGGGTTGAGTCACTCAACGAGGTTATATGAGGTTTGTCCAGCATTCAAATGAGCACAAGTAATTCAAAAGAAAATTCATGAGGGTATTTAAGTTTTGAACCCTCCCTGCCGGTCTGCATTGGACACCTCTGGGTACCTAAAACTAGTTTTACTTGAATTTTAAGACCAATATTTATGGTATGTATAGTTTAAACTTTGAATTATGCATGCATTACCGAAGAAAAAAGCAGTATATAGATCCACCATGAGAAAAATCCTAATCTCCTGGGCATGGCCGCCGAACATGACCTAGGAATGGGAAAAATGTTGGATGGCCTTGGACATGTCGATTTCTTACGTCTCTTTTAAAAAATTCACCCAAAATTCAAATTTATTAATTAAAAAATAGAAAATCAAGTTTTTTCAATACATCCCTGAAACCCTAGTTCGAAAAGTTGTTTGCAATGTTAGGAGACACCAACCTGCCAAGTTTGGGCTTATTCCACGGAGAGATGCAATGATTTTGGCAATGGGGATGATAACTATGGCTGAAACCCAAGTTAACCCCTACTTTATAGACATCCGGTTGAAAGTTTGTAATCTTTGTATATCCAAAATATATAGATGTATTGCTTAATTTTTCTGGGTACTAGCACTACGGGAAAAAATATCGCTGCTGTGTAGACACGTCTTTGCTGTGTGCCAAACGCACCGGAACACGGCAAAGACAAAGACAGTCTTTGCCGTGTGCAACTCAGAAAATACACGGCAAAGTACGTGAACACGGCAAATTTCTGAAAAAGAACACGGCAAAGAAATATACACTGCAAAGACCCATAAAGAACACGGCAAAGAAAATACACTCGACAAAGTTGACAACGACACACGGCATAGGTTTTATCACGGCAACAAGGTGGGACCCGTGACCCCACAAGTCCATTTAACGGGAGGAGCTAACGGCCGCAGACGGTGGTCTCTTTGCCGTGTGCCCTCGCCGGTCCTTTGCCGTGTGTATTCTGCAGTATACACGGCAAAGGTGTTGGAGATATGCCCAAGAGGCAATAATAAAGTGGTTATTATCATATCTTCACACTTATGATAAATGTTTACATACCATGCTATAATTGTATTAACCGGAAACATTAATACTTGTGTGATTTGTAAACTAAAATAAGAGTCCCTAGTAAAGCCTCTTGTTAAACTAGCTTGTTGGTTAATATATGATCATGGTTTCCTGATCATGAACATAGAGATGTTATTAACAACAGGATCATATCATTAGGAGAATGCTGTGATGGACATACTCCTATAGATAAGCGTAGCATAAAGATCAAGTCATTTCAATAGTTCAATTGCTATATGCTTTCTGATACATAGTAACCTAATTCCTTCGACCATGAGATCATGCATATCACCTTTACCGGATGGATGCTTTGATGACATCAAACACCACACCGTAACTGGGTGGCTATAAAGGTGGCATTGAGTGTTCGGAAAGTATTGGTTGAAACACATGGATCAAGAGTGGGATTTGTCCATCCATATGACGGATAGATATACTCTGGGCCCTCTCGGTGGAATGTCATCCAATTGGCTTGCAAGCATGTGACTGGCTCACAAGGAATCACATATCACGGGAACGAGAAAAGAGTACTTATCGGTAACGAGGTTGAACTAGGTATGCAGAGATACCGACGATCATAACCTCGGATAAGTAAACTATCGTGAGACAAAGGGAAATTGGTATCGTATGTAAGTGGTTCATTCGATCGCAAAGTAATCGTAGAAATATGTGGGAGCCATATGAATTTCCAGATTCCTCTATTGGTTATTGTTCGGAGAAGTGTCTCGATCATGTCCGCATAATTCACGAACCGTAGGGAGACACACTTAAGGATTCGACGTTGTTTGAGTAGTTATGGTATTATGAGAAAGAGACCGAATGTTGTTCGGAGTCTCGGATGGGATCCGGGATATCACGAGGTGATCCGGAATGGTCCGGAGAATAAGATTCATATAAGGAAAGTCCCGTTTCGGAGTTCGGGAATGATTCCGGTGTTTTCATCGGGAATGTTCTAGAAGGGTCCGGATTGTCCGACACTCCGGGGGGGGGGGGGGAGGGTACATGAATGTGTCATTGAATGATTGCATCATGTACTAAGTGTTCTTGCTGTTCCAAAACTTGAAAGTCAAACTGCCAGTTTGAAAGTCAAACGGCTAAAACAGGAAACTGTGGAAAACAGGAAACCGTGGGAAACAGGAAACTGTGGGAAACAAGCAAGAGGAGTTTGAAACCAACTTGGAGGAGGAGTTCCTCTCCTCCAAGCCGGCGCCCAGCCCTAGGCCGAGTTGGGGAGGGACTCCCCTCCCTCCCTGGCGCGCCTAGCCCCTCCCACCTATAAAAGGAGGGGCAGGGCCTCCTCCTCTAGACACACAAGTTTCTACCTCTAATCTCCGGTTTAGAGCCGTTTGGTTTAGAGCTTCTAATTGCTTTAGCCTGCGGTTTAGAGCCTTCTAATTGGTGTGTCTAATCTCTAGACCACTAATAGCCCTCTCTCATAATCCACCATACTCGCTCCGGCTTAAGGCGAAGCCCTGCGGGATTTCCCCTCTACTTCCGGTACCACGCCGTTGTGCTGCCGGAATCACGAGGAGAGTGCTACAACCTCCGCTGCCTGCTGGAACAAGGGAGAGGAAGGTCTTCGTCGAGTACCGAACGTGTGACCGACTGCGGAAGCGCTGCCGGAACGTGGCGCCGGAAGGATCGTCTACACGATCTTGAGATCGGAAAGAGTACGACTACATCACCCACGAGAATCTGCTCTCGTTAACCGCTTTGGAATCTTCGAGGGTAAGTTATTCCATCGACTCGTTGCTACAATCTAGTAGATAGATCTTGGCTTGTTTGTTTGTATGCGATAGAAAATTTTTGTTTTCCATGCTACGAACCCCTACAGTGGTATCAGAGCCATGTCTATATGTAGATCTGTTGCACGAGTAGAACACAATGGTCATTGTGGGCGTTGATGCTTTTATTGTCGATTGCTTCTTGTGTACTTTGTATCTTGCGGTATGTTGGGATGAAGCGGCCCGGGCTAACCTTACATGACATCGTTCATGAGACTTGCTCCACGCTTGACATGCAACTTGTATTGCATAAGTGGCTTTGCGGGTGCCTGTTTCTCCTAGCATAGTTAAGATCCAATTTACAACGGGTGATTAACAATACTAGTATCAATGTTGTGGTTCTTGTTCGTAAGTTAGAACGACACTTATTGAAAGCCCCAAACCACGTAAAATATGCAAAGAAAGTAGAGGCGTCTAACTTTGTTTTGCAGGGGTGTGCATTGATGTGATATGGCCATGATTGTGATTATATATGATGTATGCAATGTTCCTTATTGTAAGTTGGCAACCGGCAGGAGCCATATGGTTGTCTTTAATTTCTGTTAAGACCCGCGTGTCTATTCAAAGTAGTTGTAATAGTTGAAGACGGTGGACGACAACCATGGAGAGGCGTCATTTGACCTTGATGCAATGCCGGTGATGATGGAGATCATGTTCGTGCTAGAAGATGGAGATCGGAAGCACAAAGAAGAAAGGCCATATCATATCACATATTATGAATTGCATGTGATGTTAATCCTTTATGCATCTTGTATTGCTTAGTAGACGACGATAGCATTATAAGATGATCCCTCAAGCACACAATTTCAAGTTCTTAAGTGTTCACCCTTAGTTAGCACCGTTGCTAAAGCTTGTTGTTTCGAAGCACCACGTGATGATCGGGTGTGTTAGATTCTACAAGTGTATACAACGTGAGCAAGCCAGATTTGCTCATGCGGAAACTAAGGTTTGATCTTGACGAGCCTAGCATGTACAGACATGGCCTCAGGAACACAGATTACCGAAAGGTAGAGCATGAGTCATATAGTAGATATGATGAACATGTTGATTGTTCGCCATTGAAGCTATATCAACTCTCGTGATGATCGGTTTTGATGTGGTGGATTTGGTTCGTGTGATCACTAAAACAACGTGAGGGATATTGTTTTGAGTGGGAGTTCACCAAGATTAATTTAATTATTAATTAGAACTCAATTTATCATAAACTAAATCAAAGTGAATTTGCATAGTTGTTGTAGTCATTGGCATCCGTTTACCACCTTGCGCTTAGTTATAATTGAGATGATAGAACTATAGAATTCTGGTTAGTTACTTTACGAACTGGTATCGTATTGTTTTGAAGTGTTAATCTAAAGTTTAAAAGTCCTATTGCAAACTTTCAGTAAGTTCCGGTTACTCCATGAAGTTTAATAATTAGTATTAAATCAAGAGTAACAATTCCAAGTGTTAGTATATAAGTATCATGTTTGTCTCCATGATTCTTGATATTCAAAGGATTCTCTTAATATCAAGGTTATCTAGGATCTGAAAGAGTTGTTTCAGAAACCATGATGTGTGGAAGATATTGTGATATCTGAAACGAAGTTTTGGTTACAACATGATAGAGTATAATATGGCAAAGTTTATGTTCTCATATTTTGATGAGAATTTGCAAAAAGGTTGGAGACACTTGTTGTCCTAATCCTCCAAAAGGTTTTTGGATAGCAACATTATACTCATAATTCATCGTTATAAGCTAAAAGTAGCTTGATCATGGATAAATCCATGATGAGGGTGAATATTTGATGTAGGTAAAATGTTTACTGCACCAAGAGATTACTAAAGAAAGGAATTTGAAAGAACACCAAACATTTGATGATGGTGATCTACTTCAAAGTGCAAGTCCAAAGACATTGGTATTTAACTATACACGCTTTGGACTATGTGTCATATGTATGACTCAACTATTGATGTTGATAGATTCTTTCAAACAGAAAAGGAAATACTGAAAGAGAATCTCATAAATATATGGCAGAAAAGAAAAGACTAGAATTGTTCAGTTTAAGTATATGGATGATATACATGTTATGGCTATATTCTTTGCTTATTAAACAATGTGGTTCTTAAGTATTTGATACTGAATTTGTTGGTGTGAATCGTCATACGAAACAACACAATTCATGAACTGCAATGGCCTAAGTAACTAGCAAAAGAATATGTGATGATGTTCATCGAGAACAAATAAAGGGTTATTGTGTTGCTCGTTAAACATCAAAGCTTGCCTTCAAAGATTTGTTTTATCAGGTATTATGAGAACAAAAGGGTTGTTCAAATAATTGCCGTAATCCATAAAAGATGGATGATTCACAAATCTTGTTGGAGAAATCACATCCATAAAACTAGTGCTAAAAATGTCGAAAGACAAATTGATTGAAAGATCACTTCGGAAGTGACATCGCCGTTTAAATTATATTGGAAAGAAAACATGAAGAAACTCCATGTGGATGGAATTTTGGAGTCTTTTGATTTTTGATCAAATGACGCTTGTGAAACTTTCCTAGAGATAATTAAAACTTTGTTCATAGGCCAAAAGGGAACGAATGACTAGCTTATTGGAACTTGTACATATTGTTGTACGAAATCTATTATGTGTAGTCAAGAGCGATGGATTTCAACTTCATATGCTTTCTCCGAAAATTTGAGTGAATATATGAATATTTACTTAATAAGGATGAAGTATGAAACATTTGAAAAGTTCAAAGACTTTCAAGATGAAGTGCAAAATCATTGTAACAAGAATATAAACAGTTTATGATAAAGATCATAAAGGAAGATATTTGAGTTACAGAGTTTAGCATAATACCTAAGATTTAAGGAATCGTTCCGTGGATTTGCATTTCCCGAAACACCATAAGAGTATGGAGCGTTCGAGATATGTAATTAAACCTTGTTTGACATGGTAAGATCGAAGGTGTAATTCATAAAACTGCCATTGTATTTTAAAGATTAAAAGCTTTAGAGATTACCGTTTTTCCACTGAAAAGAGCTCCATCATAATTCGTTGAAATGACACCATATAAAGTTATGGTTTGGGATAAAACCCAAGTAGTCCTTTCTTAAAACATTGGTATGCTATGCATAAGAAAGATGTGTGCAACCAAAGTCGGATGAACCTGTCTTTGTATAACTGTTAAGTATTCCTCCATAAACACCGGAGACAAAAGTGTTTGTTGCTTAGAACGTCAAGTTTCTTTGAGAAGGAATTTTTCGTGAAAAGTTAAGTGGGAGGACAATAGAACTTTGATAAGGTTAAAAGAACCTTAGCTGTATGTGCAGAGTTGCGCAGCGCCGAAAAGTGTTCCGGAGTTAGCAAACAATGCTCATGGCTCGCGTACTTCAAAGGTTGTGGTCACGGAGATCTAAGTTCTTATTGAAATAAGTAGGTCGGATGAACAATCAAATACCAAGATTTGAGAATTAAATCATTATTTAACAATAATGATCCGACTACATGCAAAGAAGCGATGATGAGCCCTGACTCCGTCAAATGGCTTGAAGCCATAAAATCCGTGATAGTTCCATACACGAGAAATCAAGTTTTGAACATGAAGGACCCTCGAGAAAGGTGTAAGACCTTACAGTTGTGTCTGGATCTATAAAGAAATAGACATGGATGTTTTACATCTATGAAATAGTCGACATGTTGGGAAAGAGTTCACAAAATGTTCAAAGGTTGACTATGACAAGATTTGATCTTTCATAATGATATTTAGTCTAGACGGATTAATGTAGCAACCACTACATATAATTTTGTTATATGGTAGTTGAATAAACAAAACAAGTTCTTCTAATAGAATCGTTACCTAGGACATGTGCATAACACGGTCCATAGGGTTTTGTTAATTCAAAGGATGCTAAAAGCATATGCAAACTTCAATGGTTGAAGTGAGCATCGCGGAGCTGGAATCTTCACAATGATGAAATTGTTAAAAGAGTTTAAATTCATCAGAGACGATGAAGATGCTTGCATTTGCAAGAAATTAAGTGGGAGCGCTAAGACATGTTTCTAATACATTATGTGGAAGACATATTGTTTATTGGAAATAATGTATCTTTTATTAACACATATTAAGAATTTCATCCCGATGAAAGACTTAGGCAAAACCCAAATATTTGGCATCAATAGACGCTAATATGGTTGTGCCAGAAGTACATAGACAAGATATTGAATGAGTTCAATATAGAAACTACAAGAGAGGTTCTTGTCGCACAGAAAGGATTGAATGAGTTCAATGTTGATGATATATTCAAGTGTATTGACATTTGGTAAAGTGAAACAAATAATCAAGTATAGATTGATACTTGATGTATAAAATCACAAAGAGTATTTATATCAATCATACTGTGATATGTACAAATCCAGATATGTCTTATGCTCTAAATGTTGTGAGCATATACCAGAATGATTCGTAAGATGATCATTGGACAATAGTAAGGATATTCTTATGATCTTTTTGAAGAACTAAGAGTATAATATTTGTAGAAGTGACAAATAGATGGTTAGTTCATTGTAAAAGTACTACATTGATACTAGTTTGGTCACAAAGTACAAATTAAGTTTATCTCAATCTAAACTAAGGGTGGCACAATATAATGGAAAGTGAGTTCCATAATGGATTTGGATGAGTTCCAAAGTTCAGACATTGTGACAGATACTACAACAAAAGGCTAAGTATATGACTGCTATTTTAGCAGCAAAAGAGGGCATTTGTGTCAAGAAGTTTGTTATCAAACTAGGTGTAGTTCACAGTGGGATAATACTATGAAGATATATTGTGCGACAATATTATCAACATGTTTTAACCCCAAGGAGCTAAAGGTCACACCGAAAGACCAAATTTATACAAAGCCATCTCATTAGAGAATGAGTGATGTGTAAAGACGCAAAAACATGCAATTACACACGGACCTGGAAGTGTCAGATCCGGAGATTAGTTGACCACTAGCAATCGTGTACATACAACACCGTAAAGCCATAGGTGTTGAATACACAAAGGTTTCAAACTAGATTATTGACTCTAGTGCAAGTGGGAGACTGTTGGAGATATGCCCAAGAGGCAATAATAAAGTGGTTATTATCATATCTTCACACTTATGATAAATGTTTACATACCATGCTATAATTGTATTAACCGGAAACATTAATACTTGTGTGATTTGTAAACTAAAATAAGAGTCCCTAGTAAAGCCTCTTGTTAAACTAGCTTGTTGGTTAATATATGATCATGGTTTCCTGATCATGAACATAGAGATGTTATTAACAACAGGATCATATCATTAGGAGAATGATGTGATGGACATACTCCTATAGATAAGCGTAGCATAAAGATCAAGTCATTTCAATAGTTCAATTGCTATATGCTTTCTGATACATAGTAACCTAATTCCTTCGACCATGAGATCATGCATATCACCTTTACCGGATGCATGCTTTGATGACATCAAACACCACACCGTAACTGGGTGGCTATAAAGGTGGCATTGAGTGTTCAGAAAGTATTGGTTGAAACACATGGATCAAGAGTGGGATTTGTCCATCCATATGACGGATAGATATACTCTAGGCCCTCTCGGTGGAATGTCATCCAATTGGCTTGCAAGCATGTGACTGGCTCACAAGGGATCACATATCACGGGAACGAGAAAAGAGTACTTATCGGTAACGAGGTTGAACTAGGTATGCAGAGATACCGACGATCATAACCTCGGATAAGTAAACTATCGTGAGACAAAGGGAAATTGGTATCGTATGTAAGTGGTTCATTCGATCGCAAAGTAATCGTAGAAATATGTGGGAGCCATATGAATTTCCAGATTCCTCTATTGGTTATTGTTCGGAGAAGTGTCTCGATCATGTCCGCATAATTCACGAACCGTAGGGAGACACACTTAAGGATTCGACGTTGTTTGAGTACTTATGGTATTATGAGAAAGAGGGAGTCTCAGATGGGATCCGGGATATCACGAGGTGATCCGGAATGGTCCGGAGAATAAGATTCATATAAGGAAAGTCCCGTTTCGGAGTTCGGGAATGATTCCGGTGTTTTCATCGGGAATGTTCTAGAAGGGTCCGGATTGTCCGGCACTCCGGGGGGGGGGGGGGGAGGGTACATGAATGTGTCATTGAATGATTGCATCATGTACTAAGTGTTCTTGCTGTTCCAAAACTTGAAAGTCAAACTGCTAGTTTGAAAGTCAAACGGCTAAAACAGGAAACTGTGGAAAACAGGAAACTGTGGGAAACAGGAAACTGTGGGAAACAAGCAAGAGGAGTTTGAAACCAACTTGGAGGAGGAGTTCCTCTCCTCCAAGCCGGCGCCCAGCCCTAGGCCGAGTTGGGGAGGGACTCCCCTCCCTCCCTGGCGCGCCTAGCCCCTCCCACCTATAAAAGGAGGGGCAGGGCCTCCTCCTCTAGACACACAAGTTTCTACCTCTAATCTCCGGTTTAGAGCCGTTTGGTTTAGAGCTTCTAATTGCTTTAGCCTGCGGTTTAGAGCCTTCTAATTGGTGTGTCTAATCTCTAGACCACTAATAGCCCTCTCTCATAATCCACCATACTCGCTCCGGCTTAAGGCGAAGCCCTGCGGGATTTCCCCTCTACTTCCGGTACCACGCCGTTGTGCTGCCGGAATCACGAGGAGAGTGCTACAACCTCCGCTGCCTGCTGGAACAAGGGAGAGGAAGGTCTTCGTCGAGTACCGAACGTGTGACCGACTGCGGAAGCGCTGCCGGAACGTGGCGCCGGAAGGATCGTCTACACGATCTTGAGATCGGAAAGAGTACGACTACATCACCCACGAGAATCTGCTCTCGTTAACCCCTTTGGAATCTTCGAGGGTAAGTTATTCCATCGACTCGTTGCTACAATCTAGTAGATAGATCTTGGCTTGTTTGTTTGTATGCGATAGAAAATTTTTGTTTTCCATGCTACGAACCCCTACAAAAGGCCTTTTGCCGTGTGTATTCTGTAGTACACACGGCAAAGGGCCTTTGCCGTGTGTATTTCGCAGTACACACGGCAAAGTCTTTTTTTCTTTTTCTTTTTGCCTTTCATCACATTACTCTTAGAAAAATCATAAAAAAATCATTCTAATTCAGAAAAATACAAATAATATATCAAAATTTGCAGAAAAACAAGATCTATCTTTGTACACTCAAAAAATAGATATTTACATTGAATAAGAATCTTCATGCTCGTCGTTTTGACCATAGTTTTAAACATGCATAAAAAATTCAAAAATGATCGAAACAATGCGAAACCTTTGTGTGATGTCATATTATGTGACATGGTTGCAAGGAAAAATATCAAACTTGTTATATTGAATATGTCTCAAAAAACCTTCACAAAATGACCTATCTTATTTGAGGTTTTCTGGCTTTCGGGTCAAATGACCAATGTTATGGCTAGAACCAAGGCATAGTTTGTGATAATCTGTCCATATTGTGTATGCATGTTCATTATGGAATGGCGAATAATGTTGCAGGAGGAAATTTTCCTTTTCGTCGCACCAAAAAGCTATTTTTCATTTTACGAGCATAAAAAACGAGGAATTTTATGAAGCAACCACCAAATGGCTAATTCAAAATTCTACCACCCCATTTTTCAAAAATACTAGACCACCTTAAATGTACAATGTTCCAACGGGGGGATCTCAAATCTTTCCGTCTACTCTAGGTGAAAAAGACAAATTCCTGCCGAATCGGTAGGAAGTGGGTCAGATATGAACTACAGGTACATGATCGGATGGGCATAATTTTTTACAAAAATCATATTTAGATTCACAATATGCTATTTCATCAGAGATCCAGTGAAAGTTTAGAGAGGCTCAGCTCCGAGCTAAGAATCTTCATACCCGTCGTTCGACAAAGTTTGTCGATAGTTTTAAATAGTCATAAAAAATTAAAAAACGATCGAAACAATGCGAAACCTTCGCGTGGTGTCATATTATGTGACATGGTTGCAAGGAAAAATATCAAACTTTTTATATTGAATATGTCTCAAAAAAACCTTCATAAAATGACCTATCTCATTCGAGGTTTCCTCGCTTTCGGGTCAAATGACCAATGTTATGGCTAGAATCAAGGTATAGTTTGTGATAATCTTCCCATATTGTGCATGCATGTGCCTCATGGAATGATGAACAATGTTGCAGGAGGAAGTATTTATTTTCGTCGCACCAAAGAGCCATTTTCCATTTTCTGAGCGAAAAAACGAGAGATTTTATGAAGCAACCACCAAATGGATAATTTAAAATGCTACCACCCTATTTTTCAAAAATACTAGACCAACTTAAATGGACAATGTCCCAACGGGGGGATCTCAAACCTTTCTGCCCACTCCAGGTGAAAAAGACAAATACCTGCCGAACGGCAGGAAGTGGGTCAGATATGAACTACAGGTACATGATCTGATGGGCATGATTTTTTACAAACATCATTTTTAGGTTCACAATATACTATTTCATCAGAGATTCAGTGAAAGTTTAGAGAGGCTCAGCTTCGAGCTAAGAATCTTCATACCCGTCGTTCGACAAAGTTTGACCATAGTTTTAAACATGCATAAAAAATTCAAAAACGATCGAAACAATGCGAAACCTTCGTGTGGTGTCATATTATGTGACATGGTTGCAAGGAAAAATATCAAACTTGTTATATTGAATATGTCTCAAAAAAACCTTCACAAAATGACCTATCTTATTTGTGGTTTTCTGGCTTTCGGGTCAAATGACCAATGTTATGGCTAGAATCAAGGCATAGTTTGTGATAATCTGTCCATATTGTGCATGCATGTGCATTATGGAATGCGAATAATGTTGCAGGAGGAAGTTTTCCTTTTCGTCGCACCAAAAAGCCATTTTTCATTTTACGAGCGTAAAAAACGAGGAATTTTATGAAGCAACCACCAAATGGCTAATTCAAAATTCTACCACCCCATTTTTCAAAAATACTAGACCACCTTAAATGTACAATGTTCCAACGGGGGGATCTCAAACCTTTCCGTCTACTCTAGGTGAAAAAGACAAATTCCTGCCGAATCGGCAGGAAGTGGGTCAGATGTGAACTACAGGTACATGATCGGATGGGCATAATTTTTTACAAAAATCATATTTAGATTCACAATATGCTATTTCATCAGAGATCCAGTGAAAGTTTAGAGAGGCTCGGCTCCGAGCTAAGAATCTTCATACCCGTCGTTCGACAAAGTTTGTCGATAGTTTTAAAGAGTCATAAAAAAATCAAAAACGATCGAAACAATGCGAAACCTTCGCGTTGTGTCATATTATGTGACATGGTTGCAAGGAAAAATATCAAACTTGTTATATTGAATATGTCTCAAAAAAACCTTTACAAAATGACCTATCTTATTCGAGGTTTCCTGGCTTTCGGGTCAAATGACCAATATTATGGCTAGAATCAAGGCATAGTTTGTGATAATGTGCCCATATCGTGCATGCATGTGCATTATGGAATGGCCGAATAATGTTGCTGGAGGAAGTTTTCCTTTTCCTCGCACCAAAAAGCTATTTTCTATTTTCCGGGCACAAAAACGGGGGGTTTTATGAAGCAACCACCAAATGGATAAATCAAAATGATACCATCCCATTTTCACAAGATTATATGGATGTCATTTTTGGATTCGTCACATTTTTCTGATCGATTTAGACATTTTATTTGTCGAATTCCGATTTATGGCTTTAAATATATGAATTATTCCATATTAAATAGAAAAAGGAAATAAAATAAAATCATTTTATTTTTTATTTGGATTCAAGATTATTATTACTTTTCATTATTGTTTACTTAAATAATTGTTTGGAATCTAAAACTGAGATGTGTGACATCATGGCCCAAGAGTTAATAACATTGATATGAAAGTATTAGTAACAAGGTATGAATTCTTTCTTGGTAGCTCATTCGAAAGGAACGAAGAAGTTAATCGTGCTAGGCCTAGAGTAGTGTTAGGATGAGTGACCATAGGGGAAGTTTGATTATGAGTGCAATTTGACCTAATATTTAACATACAAAGGGTTAAAATATTCTATACGAGATTATCAAGTGAATAATATTCAAAAAAGTTTGAAACAAATTTTTTTTTTTTTGAAAAGTCAGTTTCTTTGCCGTGTATTTTTTTCACGAGACACACGGCAAAGACAGCTTCTTTGCCGTGTACTTTTCAAGGAAACACACGGCAAAGACAATTTCCTTGCCGTGTACTTTTCGAGAAGACATACGGCAAAAATAGACACCGTCATCTCCGGGGGAACCGTTATCTTACTTTACTTTGCCGTATCTACACATGAGACACACGACAAAGCCTTTGTCGTGTCTTATTTAAAAAACACACGTTGCCGTGTGGCATTTGCCGCGTGTATACACACGGCAAAGTCTAGCTAGGCTTCGATTCTACACATCCAACCATATCATGTGGTTTCACCAAATGGAATTCCTTTGCTATGATACTCGGTGACGATCTGTCCACTGCACGTACCAGTGTCGAAAATCTTCAGCAGAGAATTACAATCCGTTTCAAACAGTTAATTCCCATGAGTGAAAATTAGGGCAACTTCGAGGCTTTCAACACTTACAATAGCAGTTTAGCCATCTCTTCCGATGACGGACATTGGGGATGTTATTCCACCGTACGTGTGCTCTTGCAACAACACCCCAGGCTCCCATTGAGTATTCTTCCAGGGAACACGTATCAAAATTAATTTCCGTCCATCCTCGCTCTGGACTATTCCAGGATTGAATAGCCGGCGTTGCAGCTTTGTCTTCAATGTCTGAAATTTATGTAAGAAATTGTTGAAGTTTCAGAAATCACTTGTTTGCCGTAGGCTTTTAATATACTCGTGGCAAATTGCATTCTTTGCCGTAGGGGAATAGTCAACTTGTATCCTATGGGGCCAAAGGCCACAATATATAGTACATGTACAGGTGAAAATATACAAAAAAAAACCTAACAAGTGGGACATACAATATAGAAATATACATCTAACACTCCCCTCAAACTCATGGTGGCTCCACAACACTGAGTTTGGAGAAAAAGAAAGTATGCTGCGCAATGGTCTGTGCCTTCGTAAAAAAATCTGCCAACTGTAAGTCTGAAGGCACATACTGAAGCGCAACAACCTGAGCCTGCACCTGAGCACGTGATAGAAAGCATCAACACCAATATGCTTGGTAAGCTCATGCTTGACCGGATCACGTGCAATACTGATAGCACCTGTACTGTCAGACAAAATCAGAGTAGGTGTGATAATAGAGACCCCAAAATCCGCAAGCAACCACCGTAACCAGGCCACCTCAACAGTCAACAAGGCCATAGCACGCAACTCAGCCTCAACACTCGAACGGGAAACCGTTGTCTGTTTCTTTGTCTTCCAAGCAATGAGCGAACCACCAAGAAACACATAGTAAGCAAAAAGTGAATGGCGATCCATAGGATCACTCGCCCACATAGCATCCGAATAGCACTGAAGATGGAGGGAGCTAGAACGAGGAAAGAAAAGACGACGAGTGATCATGCCACGAAGATAACAAAGAACACGGAGAAGATGACTATAGTGAACAGTGGTAGGAGCGAAGACAAATTGACTCAGAATATAAACAGGATAAGATATGTCAGAACGAGTGACAGCAAGATAAACAAGACTCCCAACAACATGGCGATAACGCGTCGGATTAGGAAGAGGATCACCATCAGTAGGACGAAGCTTGACATTAAGCTCCATAGGGGTCTCAACAATGCGCTCATCCCCAAGAGCAGCACGGACAAGAAGGTCCTGAATATATTTTTCCTGGGAGATGAAAAGGCCATCAGAAGTGGAGGAAACCTCAATCCCAAGAAAATATCAAAGAGGACCAAGATCAGTCATAAGAAACTGATCACGAAGACGAGCCTTAACAAAGGCGATATACTCAGGATCATCACCAGTAATGATCATATCATCAACATAGAGAAGGAGAAGAGTGCGTCCACGAGGAGAAGTGTGAACAAACAGCACTGGATCATGAGCACTAGGAGAGAAACCAGCAGAGGTCACCACAGAGGCAAACCGCTCAAACCAGGAACGAGGGGCCTGTTTCAGGCCATAAAGAGAACGCCGAAGACGACAAACCATCCCAGCGGGAACAGAATACCCAGGAGGAGGCTGCATATAAACCTCCTCACTCAACTCACCATTGAGGAATGCGTTCTGAACATCAAGCTGGGACACAGACCAGTGACGAACATAAGCGACAGCAAGAAGAGTGCGCACAGTGGTCATATGAGCCACAGGAACAAATGTCTCATCATAGTCACGACCGTGATCCTGCTGAAAACCACGAGCCACAAGACGTGCTTTATAGCGCTCAAGAGATCCATCAGAGCGGGTCTTAATTTTATAAACTCACTTACACGTGATAGGACGAACACCGGGAGGGAGAGAAACAAGATCCCAGGTGCCAGTGCGCTCAAGCGCAGCAATCTCCTCAGCCATGGCCAGCTGCCATTCAGGATGATGCTCAGCATCACGATAAGAAGTCGGCTCAGAGGCAACAAAAAGACCATACTGACTAGGAGAGTAACAGTTTGGGGCACGACGCTGACGAGCAGGACGAGTAGAGGGAAGCTCCTCAGAGGAAGACGACTCAGGAGACGACGAAGAAGAAGAGGGAATATCAGAGGAAGGCTCCGGAGAACGAGGAGAACTAGACGGAGTAGAGGAGGATGGTGTCGAAGAAGAGACATCAGGGAGAGTGGGTCCTGAAGAAGACACAACAGGAGTAGGAGGTGTGTCAGGAAAAAGAAGAAAAGAGATTCTTCCACCGGTTAGGTACCAGCGGTGGGACGAGGATAGAAAGGGCGCGTCTCATCAAAAGTAACGTCGCGAGAGATACGCATCCGACGACCAACGGGGTCCCAATAGCGATAGCCCTTATGCTCATCACTGTATCCAAGGAAGACACACTCAACAGATTGAGCGCTCAGTTTGGTGCATTTGCGAGGGGCAAGGAGAACATAGCAAACACAACCAAACAAGCGAAGCATAGAGTAGTCTCGAGAATGACCAGATAGGCGCTCAAGAGGAATACCACCCTGCAGAGCGGCAGAAGGCTGAATATTGATGAGGTAAGCCGACATAGCGACAGCCTCATCCTAGAAATGCGGCGGAAGAGAAGAAGCAATCATCATAGCATGAGTGGTCTCAGGAAGATGGCGGTGCTTACGCTCAGCAACACCATTGTGGGCATGTGCACCGGGACAGGAGAACTGAGCGAGGGTACCCTGCTCAGCAAGAACACCTCGCAACATCTGGGAGATATACTCACCAGCAGAATCAGCACGAAACACACGAATGGGGGTAGAATATTGAGTACAGACCATGGCCAAAAAACGTTGATATATGAAGAGCACTTCACTACGAGAGCGCATAAAATACAACCAAGTGTACCGAGAAAAATCATCTATGAATAAAATATAGTAGCGATGGCCCCCTTTTGAAGCGAAAGGAGCCGGACCCCAAACATCGGAATGAACTAAATCAAAAAGTCGTTGAGATACATACGCGCTAGTAGGGTAGGGAAGCTGAATCTGTTTGCCCAACCTACATCCCTGACAATGTAAAGACCCATCTCCTGAGACAGACCCCAGAAGACCACGATGAACTAATGACTAAAGGCGAGAGTCACAAAGGTGACCAAGACGATGATGCCACTACTGAAAGGAGCTGGTAGCAGATGCGACGACCAGAGAAGAACTGGCAGATGAAGTGGCAGAGGAAGGAACACGAAGCCAGTCTAACTTCTAAAGTCCTGAAGAGTCACGGCTGCGAGGGCCAGCTCCAACCAGGGCCTGTGTGCGACGATCCTGAACAACACAAGAATCAGCATCAAGAATGACGCGACAACCAGAGTTAGTAAGATGGCTAGTAGAGAACAGATTCATCTTACGACGGGGAACATGAGAAATATCAGGAACAGAAAAAGAAGAAGTAGAAAGGGTGGCCCGACTAGAAACAGGAAGAGGGGTACCATCACCGTGAGAACACGGACAGGAGAAGTGAGAGAACGAATAGCAGACAGAAGAGAAGACTCAGAGGTCATATGAAAAGAAGCTCCAGAATCCAAATACCACGGGGACGTACCTGACTGTGTAGAAGGTGGTGGTCGTGCAGTGCCTGAAGAATCAGTCACAGAACCAGCAGTGCCCTTCGAAGAAGAGCCTATAGTAGCGAGCAGACCGCGAAGACTCCTGATAATGTCCTGATCAGAGAGAGCAACTGCTGAAGATCCGGAAGGAGACGACTGCCCACGAGCCTGGTGCTGTTGACGTAAACTGAGATCCCATGTATAATAGGGGGCCCAACTGTGGCCATCCCTGCTACAGTAAGTGAAGTGACGAAGAGAACCACGGCGACCCTGACCACGAGCCTGCTAGTGCTGACTCTGACCCTGAGACAGCTGGTGCTGACTCTGACCCTGACCTGGGAGAGTGGGTAGTATCGGCTATGGCACAGAGGACCGCGGCTGAGTCGAGGGAGCAGAGGAGGACCATGAGTAGCAAGCATAGACGGAACCGCAAAAATATCAGCACCACGGAGACGAGTCTCCTCAGCCCGAAGCTCGGACAACACCTCAGAGAGCGGAAAATGACCACGAGCATTCAACTGAGCACGACGGGGCTCGAACTCCTGGCGGAGCCGAGACAGGAACTCATAGATGCGGTGGAACTCCAAATCCGAGCGCACGATCTGGCAGCACGGGCATGTGCCACAAACAGCAGTACGGAGAGAATCAAGCTGTCGCCAGATAGCGGCACTCTAAGTATAGAACACATCAATAGTGGAATCACCCTCCTGAAGAGCATGCTCCTGGCGAACCACAGACAGGTAAAGAGCATCCCCAGACAGCTGATAGCGCTGACAGAGATGTGCCCACTGAGCAACAACAATAGGAAGGCTCATGAACTCAGCGGCAAACTGGGGCAGAACACTAGAGGTGAGAACAGCAGCAGCGCGAGCATCCTCATCTACCCACTGAGTGTAGGCCGTCAGATCGAGGCGATAGGTCTTGAGATCAGCAGAGTACTGTTTGAGCTTCATCTCATATGCAGCAACATCAATATCATTGGCACTCTGAGAAGCATCCTTGGCCTCCTGAGAAGCATCAGCGCTAAGAACGATTGGCGGTGGCGGAAGAGGAGCCAGAGGAACAGTGGGGCACGGCGGACAGGAGACCTCGCCATCGAAGATCACCGGGCAGCGAGGAATCGCAACATAGCCCGATGCAGAAGACATCTCTCTCAATTTTTTTTTGCATTTTTTTGTCAACCCGAACTTGCAGGCAGAGAGCAGCCAAATTTCGGCTAACCAGGACAAGAGGCGGTGCCTAAGGGCCCGGGGAGGCCAATTCCGGCCACCGGTGATTGATTCCTGGCAGCGGTGATGGCCGGCGGCGACGGAGGTCCGGCGAAGAGGAGAGCAACGACAGGTGGCTAGGCGGAAGAGGAAACCGAGGCCCAGGGAGATTGACGGCGGGTGGCCCACACCTGTGGGCCTGTCGGGTGGAGCAAGGCGCGTGGAGATCGGCGGCTGGGTGGCCCGTGCGTGTGGATCCCATCGGGGGAAGAAGACTAGGAGAGTCCCGTGGTGGAGGACGGGATCTGTCTCAGGAGTCCCTTCGGGTGGAGCAGGGCGAGTGGAGATCGGCGGCTGGGTGGCCCGCACGTGGAGGATCGATCTGGTGGCCCACGCATGGAGGACGAGATCGATCTCGATCTGGAAAGTATATCGATCTGGGAGACCGATCTGGAGAGAAACTGAACGGGCGGCGACCGATCTAGAGAGGAGACCGATCACCGAGACAGGCGGCGGCGATGACGGCAAGGCCGTCGGCGACAGGGACGGTGGCGGCTGCAGCGACGAAGTTGCGAGTAGGAGGAGGCTAACTTGGCTCTGATACCATGTTAGGAATAGGCAACTTGTATTCCTCTAGGGGCCAAAGGCCACAATACATAGTACATATACAGGTGGAAATATGCAGGAAAACCCCTTAACAAGTGGGGACATACAATATACAAATATACATCTAACAAGGCCAACGGCAAATAAAGTGCGCCATTTGCGGTAAACTTATCTTTGTCGTGGGAATTCTTGGTGATTTTCCATGCATCTTGTATTTGTTGTGAGTATCCGATTCGAGCTAGTCTATGGTAAAATGATGGTTTGCCGTGTGCCCCAATGATCTGCACGGCTAACCACTTTGACTACGGCAAATTTCCTGATTCATGTAGTGTTTTTATGCAGTCCATAATACAAAATATTTCAAATAGTTTTCACCATGATTATCTAGATGTAAAAGTATTTTTTGAATTCTTGAAACTTCAAAATTCCAAGTAAAATGAATATCTGAAAATTGGGTCGTAGAGCCTGCGCTCCAAATCGACAAGTTCATGTTAAATCATGGGAAAATAAACCTAGAAGAAGTTGCATCATTAAATACAAACATGATAAATTTTAGGCATATTTGACACATGAGCCTAATCCACGATTCATGTTGGAGACCTTCACGAACAAGACTCGAAGACGTGCGACGAGAAACTCTCAACCGACCTGACCTGTAGGGCTACAAGACGGTTCTATGAAGATAGACGTGTGTCCAAGGTAGATTGAAGATCAACTTAATGTGTAAGTGTGTTTTATGCTCTTCTCCTCGGGTGGAAACAAGAAACCCTCTCTTTTTCCAATGCCCATTTGCAAAAGCCTGTTGGAACTATATCTGTCCAAATTGGAGTTCTCAATCAAATGATATTAAGAATATGGTGGAGAGCCTAAAGAATGCAATAAAACTCCCTTTCTATATAGAGATTATTATTATCAACTGAGCAAGGCATAACAATGTAATTACTAGTCAGAAAGATCCTATGAGATTCGATTGGACAATACAACAAGATATATAGACCGCCATCCAACTGCATCTATGACTAGAAGTCCACCTTCGGGTTATCATCCGAAGCTCCTCCAGTATTAAGTTGCAAGCAACAGACAACTCCTTTAAGAAAAGTGTGTAAGGTAAACAGTCCACATGTTTCATGAATAAGAGACCGTTGTTTTCTCCCTAGTAGCAACAACACATCTACAACCGAAGAGATTATTGTCACTTCCCTTGGAAACTAGAGTCATAAATCCACTATCGAGCATAAATACCCCCTCTTGGAGTCACTAGAAACTACTTGGCCAAGATAGCTACTAACAACGGAGAGCATGCAAGATCACAAACAACACAGACATGATAGAATCATAAAGACAAAATCATTAATCAAACCAACATAATAATCTCAATATCCATCGGATCCCCGCAAACACAACATGCATGATTACAAATAGATTAGATATTGATCATGAATGGAGATCGCAAGATGTATACATGAAAGCACAAAGGAGGAGATACAACCATCTAGCTACTACATGGACCCATAGTCCAAGGTGGAACTACTCATGCGCATCATACCGGAGAGAAGGCCTCCGGGATGATCTCCTCTTCGGCAGGGTGCCGAGAAGAACTTCAGATCCCCCTGATCTAGGAACGACGGTGGCAGCGACTACAGAAGGTTTCGTGGAGATTTGATCGTGTACTTAGAGTTTCTTCGTCAGGGTCTTCTTATAGGCGAAGGGGAAGGCCGAGGAGGCGGCCAGGGGCCCCACACCCTGCCTAGGCGCGGGGCAGGGCCCACCCGTGCCTAGGGGGGCCTGGGTGCCCTAGCCTGCCTCTCCGGCTCCCCTCTGGACTTCTTGTTTCCCACAGAAAGTAATTGATTTTGACGTTTGTCCCGTCCAATTCCGAGAATATTTTTTAATAGCTTTTCTAGAACCAAAAACAACAGAAAACAGGCAACTGACACTGTGGTAACTTGTTAATAGGTTAGTACCATAAAACATGCAAAAAGCACCTCAAAGTGTAGACAAAGCAAAGCAAAGTAGATACTAAACAAGCATGGAGCATCAAAAATTATAGATACATTTCCGACGTATCACCAGCTCCATGGTCGTAACCCGGGGGCTAGACATCCGACTGATGGACATTATCCCGAGGCGATGATCAGCTTTGGACGACAGGGGAGGCACGAGTAACCCTGGGGGGCTTCGGGTCGCCCTAGCCCCTGGCAATAGGATGCTACAAAGAAGGCGACAAGAGCAAGAGAAGGTTGGAATACGTCAACATGTTGGGACATGCATACGACGTCCACACACGGAGGAGCCAGACATACCACACTGGAGCACCCTTCTTCCCGCTCGCTTTGCCGAAGAATGACAGATCTTCCTACTTTGCGCGGAGGTAGGGTGCCTTGGTACCCCAGAACGGGACCTCTAACTAGCAGGAATGTGGTCAGGCTGGTGCGCATGGAATATCGCAATATCGCTGACAGGGAAGCACCGTGAACAAAGGGCATGGACTTGGAAGAGAACTACACAAGGTACTGCTCCTTCATCGCACGTGAAATCATCGGCCTCGTACAGTACCGTCAATATCATACATGGCCTTGGGAGCACGGCTACATGTGTATCAAGCGCTCACCCCTGATCGGTAGGGTTAGACATGGACAAAGTGAGTGCCGCTATCGTAGCACACAAAGGACAACTAGTAGCGCGGGTTTCACAGGACCGGTTCACATGGGAAGAACAAGTGCAGGACAATGCAGCGTTGCATGGAGTTCGAGATCGTATCCAGGTGCCACTGTCGTCCCCGAAAACACCGCCGGACCTCGTATATATCCAGGTGCATCTTAGCCAGAGGACTCGGTATGATACCACGCACAATCCTCGTCACCCCGTACATCGCCAATGGGATCCGGGGGAGCCAACGATGATTGCCAGCTCCATGGTCGTAACCTGGGGGCTATACGTCCAATTGATGGACATTATCCCGAGGCGATGATCAGCTTTTGACGACAGGGGAGGCACGAGTAACCCCGGTGGGCTTCGGGTCGCCCTGGCCCCTGGCAATGGGATGCTACAAAGAAGGCGACAAGAGCAAGAGAAGGTTGGAATACGTCAACATGCTGGGACATGCATACGACGTCCACACACGGAGGAGCCTGACATACCACACTGGAGCACCCTTCTTCCCACTCGCTCTACCGAAGAATGACAGATATTCCCACTTTGCGCGTAGGTAGGGTGCCTTGGTACCCCAGAACGGGACCTCTAACTAGAAAGAATGTGGTCAGGTTGGTGCGCATGGAATAGCCCAATATCGCTGACAGGGAAGCACGGTGAACAAAGGGCATGGACTTAGAAGAGGACTACATGAGGTACTGCTCCTTCATCGCACGTGACATCATCTGCCTCGTACAATACCGTCAATATTATACATGGCCTTGGGAGCATGGCTGCATGTGTATCAAGTGCTCACCCCCTGACCGGTAGGGTTAGACATGGACAAAGTGAGTGCCTCTATCGTAGCACATGAAGGAAAACTAGTAGTGCGGGTTTCACAGGACCGGTTCACATGGGAAGAACCAGTACAGGACAATGCAGCGTTTCATGGAGTTCGAGATCGTATCCAGGTGCCACTATCGTCCCCGAAAACACCGCCGGACCTCGTATATATCCAGGTGCATCTTAGCCAGAGGACTCGGTACGATCCCTCGCATAGTCCTCGTCACCCCGTACATCGCCAACGGGATCCGGCGGAGCCAACGATGATTGCCAGCTCCATGGTCGTAACCCGGGGGCTAGACGTCCGACTGATGGGATGATCATCTTTGGACGACAATGGAGGCACGAGTAACCCCGGGGGGCTTCGGGTCGCCCTGGCCCCTGGCAATGAGATGCTACAAAGAAGGCGACAAGAGCAAGATAAGGTCAGAATATGTCAACATGCTGGGACATGCATACGACGTCCACACACGGAGGAGCCTGACATACCACACTGGAGCACCCTTCTTCCCGCTCGCTCTACCGAAGAATGACAGATCTTCCCACTTTGCGTGGAGGTAGGGTGCCTTGGTACCCCAGAACGGGACCTCTAACTAGCAGGAATGTGGTCAGGCTGGTGCGCACGGAATATCCCAATATCGCTGACAGGGAAGCACGGTGAACAGAGGGCATGTACTTGGAAGAGGACTACACGAGGTACTGCTCCTTCATCGCACGTGACATCATCGGCCTCGTACAGTACCGTCATTATCATACATGGCCTTGGGAGCATGGCTGCTTGTGTATCAAGCGCTCACCCCCTAACCAGTAGGGTAAGACCTGGACAAAGTGAGTGCCGCTATCGTAGCACACGAAGGACAACTAGTAATGCGGGTTTCACAGGACCGGTTCACATGGGAAGAACCAGTCAGGACAATGCGGCGTTGCATGGAGTTCGAGATCGAGCAGTAGCGCTTCAAGCCTAGCATCCATCTGACAGTAGGGAAGGACACGGAAGACAATCCTAAGGTGCCCTATAATCCTCCACCCTTCGAATTTTAATCACCTATGGACCAAGTCGATGACAAGGAAGTCCGACGCATACATAGCCAGCACCGCCACTGTCGTCCTCTAAAACACCACAGGACCTCGTATCCAGGTGCATTTTAGCCAGATGAAGTTGAAATGGATCGTATGGGCACCTAGAGGGGGGGGGGTGAATAGGTGCTAACCAATTTTTAATACTTTTTCAATTTTAGGCTTGACACAAAGTAAATTCTCTAGATATGCAACTACGAGAATTTCCCTATATGTAACCCTAACTACTAAGCACGTAAAAGAGGAGCGAGGAAACCGTAGTGGAGCACGCGGAGACACAGGGATTTGTTTTACCGCAGTTCCTTCCTTGTTAAGGGAAGTACATCTGCGTTGGAGGGGTGGGCGGTTCTAAGACCACCACGCCACAATAGGCCTCACCCTATTCTCCGATGGATCTCGCCACGAGAGGCCTGATCCACCTTCTCCACTATTGGATCCCTTCGAGGCGGGAACCGGTGCCTTTTACAACACTATCGGGGCACACACCCACAACCGAATTGGGGGCTCCCGAGATGACAACAAGATGCCACAAGAACAAGGTTTATCAATATAAACAAAAACGAGGATCTAGATATTTGCAAGAAATACTAGATCGGAGGTTCTCCAAATGAATGGAGAGGAGATGAAGCGCTTGATTACTGATGATGAAGATCGAGTTCTCCTCCTTCGATTCCCCAAGGGATGGGGCCTTTGGGTGGATCTAGGTGGAGCACTCTTGGATGAAGCTTTCAGATCTGATCTGTCCTTTTTCGAGATGAATCAAGCGTTCTGGCAGGAGGGGGATGGCTGGCTTAAATACCCCCTCCCCAGATCTGGCCGTTGCACAACTTTGGGGGTGGATAATCCGCGGATAATCCGCCCCCCTGGGAAAACTCCGCCCCAAGGGCGGATTCTCCGGGGGAAACTCCGCCCCCTCTCTAGGGCTTGCGCCTTGGTGAAGCTTGGTGAAGTTCTTGGGGGGCGGATAATCCGGCCCCCCTGAGGGGAGGATTATCCGGCCGGACCGGAAAGTCCGGGCAAAACTCCGCCCCCTCTCTGGGGCTTGCGCCTTGGCGATGAGCAGGGGGGCGGATTATCCGCCCCCCCTGAGGGGCGGATTATCCGGCGGGGCCGGAAAATCCGGCCAAAATTCCGCCCCCCTTCTAGGGCTTGTGCCTGCTTGGGCAAAGGGAGGGGCGGATTATCCGCCCCTGGTGGGTCCGGATTATCCGCCCCCAAAGGCAGAGTCCTTTTCCCTTTGTTCTCAAATAGAGCTGCAACACTTCAACACACATTAAATGATCCTTGGTATTGTTATCTAACACACAAAACACTAGGGATTAAGAAATGTTCTTTCAATCTCCCCCTTTTTGGTGTTAGATGACAATACTAGGATTTGCAATAAAACCGGCAACTGCCACCTTAAATAATGAAAGATGCTCCCCCTAGATGTGTGCATATTTAAGATTTGCATTTGAATACAAATACACACACTAGGTAGAACACTACTTTAAGGTTTGGGAAAAAATGTCATACCACCGGAATATATAGCCAAGGCATACATAGATAATACCATGAATCCATATGCCATAAAATATGCTCCATAATTCCAGAATTCCATGTGGTCCGTGATAGATAAATCCAGGAATCCATGAATACCAAACATAGTACCAACTGTGGAGTACGAAATAGTCTTACACAAACAACCACAAATAGCAAACAAGTTCACGCTAGAAAAGGTACAAGCAAGCAAATAAAAACGACTAAAATCGAAGAGCTTGTGCCCGACCCTTGCAAATCCACGAGACCTAATAGAACTACTTCTCCCCCTTTGGCATCGAAATGCCAAAAAGGAAGAAGAGCGATGCTAACTCCCCTGGAGATCATTCCTCCTCATCCTCGTCGTAGTCATTCCCGTCCCCTTCCTCTTGTCAAGGAATCAAATCAAACTGAGATGGTACTACACACCCAAATTTGCAAGAATCAAATCAATCAAAAGCCAAATTTGAGTGTGTTTTCCATAAGGACAAGAGGTAATCAAGAAAAACCAACGGAACCCATGTAAAACCAACTCTTCTCAAGGAAGAGGGCGGTGGCCGTAGCCACCATGTTGGAGCGCATGGCATGACACCACGAAGATGTATCTTGAGTTCAAAACCAATGCTCATCGATGACCCACATATCACAAAATGATATTAAGGGAAATGATTTGACTTGCTTTCAGCATTATGGGGGGAGGGTTGGCCCAATCAATTAGGACCACACTCCCCCTATGTCTATGCCCGCATCTAAACCAAATACATGAATAAGAGCAAGTGAGTGTGCAAGGGTAGTCAAGCCAAGCTCCTTGAATCTATGATATTTAGCTCATTCCTCAAATAACAAAATCTTGCTTCATCAAGGGGTTCGTGAAAATATCAGCAAGTTGGTTCTTCGTGCTCACAAAGGATAGAGCAATATCTCCACGAGCAACATGATCCCGAATAAAGTGGTTGCGAATCTCTATATGTTTTATTCTTGTATGTTGCACGGGATTGTAAGCAATTTTGATAGCACTTTCATTGTCACATAAAAGAGGCACTTTGTCACAATTGACACCATATTCCTTTAAAGTTTGCCTCATCCATAACAATTGAGTACAAGCACTTGCAGCAGAAACATATTCAGCTTCGGCGGTTGAAAGTGAAATACAATTCTGTTTCTTTGATGACCAACACACTAGAGACCTGCCCAAGAATTTGCATGCACTAGAGGTTGATTTCCTATCATCTTTGTCACCACCCCAGTTTGAATCAGTGTAACCACATAGAGAGAAACTTGAACCCTTGGGATACCATAACCCAAAATTTGGGGAATGAACCAAATATCGGAAGATTCGCTTGACTGCCACTAAGTGGCTTTCTTTAGGAGCGGCTTGGTAACTTGCACACACTCCTACACTTAACACGATATCGGGCCTAGATGCGCAAAGGTAAAGAAGAGAGCTGATCATGGATCGGTATACCTTCTGATCCACGTCTTTACCCTTGGGATTGAGCTCAAGATGACACTTTGTTTGCATAGGGGTAGCAACGCCACTGAGATCCGTCATATTGAACCTTTTGAGCATGTCTTGGATGTACTTCGCTTGATTAATAAAGGTTCCCTCTCTAAGTTGTTTGATCTCAAATCCAAGAAAGAACCTGATCTCACCCATCATGGATATCTCAAACCTGTCAGTCATAAGCTTCGAAAATTCATTGTTAAACGCTTGGTTAGTAGAGCCAAAAATAATGTCATCTACATAAAGTTGGCATAGAAAAAGCTCCCCATTAACCTTCTTAGTAAAAAGAGTGGGATCGATTTGCCCAACTTCGAATCCACGGTCTAGCAAAAGCTCTTTAAGGTGCTCATACCATGCACGTGGGGCTTGTTTAAGGCCATAGAGCGCCTTATCGAGTTTGTAGACATGGTTCAGAAATTTGGGGTCCTCAAACCCCGGGGGCTGCTTGACGTATACTAACTCATGTAGAGGACCATTAAGGAAAGCGCTCTTAACATCCATTTGTTGTAATTTAAAATTATGATGGGCTGCATATGCAAGAAGGATATGGATGGACTCAAGGCGAGCCACAGGAGCGTAGGTCTCGCCAAAATCAATTCCTTCTACTTGAGAGAATCCTTGAGCCACGAGTCGTGCTTTATTCCTCACAACAATGCCATTTTCATCCTGTTTGTTCTTGAAGATCCACTTGGTGCCGATAACATTGCGGCAATCCTTTGGCTTTTCTACGAGCTTCCAAACTTTGTTGCGTTCGAAGTTGTTTAATTCTTCATGCATTGCAACAACCCAATCGGGGTCTTCAAGAGCATCAAAACCCTTCTTCGGTTCAACCATGGAAATGTGAGCTTGATGATCACAAAAGCTTGCAAGCTCTCTTCTGGTGGATACCCTTCGTCGTAAATCACCAACAACCTTGTGAAGAGTGTGACCTCTTAGTTCAAGGTTCCGATCAGCACGAGCCTTGCGACGAGCCTCAATGTCCTTATTGTTACGAGGAGGAGTGGATTCAATAGTTGTATCCTTGTCTTGATTACTGCCCTACCCTTGATCTTGGTCACCGTTACTGCCAGAAGATTGTTGCTGAACATTTTCTTCAGGCCCGGATAATCCGCCCCTTGGAGGGGCCGGACTATCCGGCCTGGGAGGTGAAGTACCAGAACCATCTTCCTGAAAAAGCCTGACTGGAGTTGGAGACCCAGGGCCGGATAATCCGCCCCTGGGGGCCGGAGAATCTGGCCTGGGAGCTTCAGAGATGTTGATTTCTCCTTCGGATCCCCTGGAACGAGCTGGAGTGCCAGGGGCGGATTGTCCGCCCCTTGGAGGGGGCGGATAGTCCGGCCTGGGACTACCAGCTTGTCCAGTGGACAGATGGTCTTCAGCAGATTGTGGTGTTGGTGCAGGATTGTCTCCAACAGTAGGAGCTTGTTGATCTTGTGTAGATGAGGGCTCCACATGTGTGGAGCATTGTCCTTCCCGATCCGCCACAAGGGGTTCCTCAATGGGGCGGAAAAATCCCACGCCCATTCTTCTTATGGCATCTTGGGGTATTTCAACATCTGCATCACAAACATCAACTTGCCCTACAAAGGAGCCGTTATTTTCATCGAACTCCACACTACAAGATTCTACAACAATCCCAGTGAGCTTGTTGTGGACTCTATAAGTGTGGGATTCGGCACCGTAACCAACAAAAATACCTTCTAAAGCCTTGGATTCAATTTTTGACAAACGGACACCTTTAATAAGAAAGAAACACTTACACCCGAATACCCTGAAGTATGAGATGTTGGGTTTGTTGCCGGTAAGTATTTCATATGGGGTCTTGTCCAAGATCTTCCGAAGGTAGAGCCGGTTTGATGAGTGACAAGTAGTGGATATGGCTTCAGCCCAAAAATTATAAGGAGACTTGAATTCAGCTAGCATAGATCTTGCCATATCCATCAAAGTCTGGTTCTTCCTCTCGGCTACACCATTTTGTTGAGGGGTGTACGCAGCGGAATATTGGTGTCTAATCCCCTCTTCGCTAAGAAACTCGTTTAAAGTGTAGTTCTTGAATTCTGTGCCGTTGTCACTTCTAATTGCCAAGATGGGAACATTGTGTTGACGTTGAACTTCATTGGCAAAGTCGATTACAGTTTGTTGAGTCTCACTTTTCAGCTTGAAGAAATATACCCATGTATATCTTGAGTAATCATCGACGATGACCAAGCAATATTTCTTCCCACCAAGACTTGCATGAGAAGGAGGACCAAATAAATCCACATGGAGTAATTCCAAGATCCTCTTTGATGACACAATAGTCTTCCTCTTGTGGGGAGAATCATGCATTTTTCCTTCAACACAAGCCCTGCAAACACGATCTTTGGCAAAAGAGACATTGTCTTTTAGTCCAAGTATGTGGCCACCCTTTTGGAGACTTTGCAAAGTTCTCATGTTGACATGGGCTAAACGGCGATGCCATAGCCAGCCCACGTCGGCCTTTCCGAATAGACACATTGGACCCGAAGTGGTTTTCCCCAAGAAGTCCACCACATACAGGCCATTTTCGACGTATCCAACGAAAGCGACCTTTTTTGAGGGTAATAACAGTAGGAAAGGCTCCTACTGCCTCGTTTTCATTAATAATAGGTCCGAATCTATAAGGTTACATATTTACACAGAGACAGAGGAGGGGAGAGTCTCTAAAAAGTCAGAATAAATAAATCTAGGAATACAAGAAGGTTTACAAACTATGAATAATGCTTTTGATAAGTGGATGTAGCTCCTCTTTAGTCCTATGAATCAGCAATGACAGATCAGCAGCTAATCTTGACTTCCAAGCCTGAACTGAGGGTTGTATGTTATTAAACCAGAGATTGTTTCTCTCTTTCCAGATGTTCCAAGAGCCTAGCAAGGTTATTTCCATAAACAGTTTTTTATTCCAGCTCTTTTTTCCTTGCTCAATGATCTGGAGTCTAGAGTTAGTCATAGCCCAAGAGATGTTAATTGAACTCCAGCAATCTTGGCTAAATGGGCAATGAAAAAACAAGTGTTCAATTGTTTCCTCAGTATTGTGATTACACATAAAACAGTCATATCCAGTCCCCAATGCATAATGTCTTCTTCTTAACATGTTTCTTGTATTCAATCTGTCAGACAGAATCAACCACCCAAAGAACTTCACTTTTGCAGTGCACTTCGATTTCCACAGCCATTTAAAGGATATGTGTGGATTTATATTTCTGAAATTATATTGATAATATTTGCTGGAAGTGAAATCTTTGTCCCCCCAAACATAGATCCAAGTGTCATGTGAATGTTCTCTTAGATCAATTTCTCTACAACTGTTCTGAATGTCTCTCAATTCAGCTAGTGCTTCAGGTGATAAAGGGATATAGAAAAGTTGTGTCAAACTATCAGCTGTAAGAAACTCCTGTGTAGAGATATCTTCCTTCCTAGCATAGGAGTAAATGGTTGGGTGACTCTCTTCTAGGATAGTTGCATACCATTGATCCTTCCAAAACAGTGTGGTAGCCCCATTACCAATAGAGCTTTTAGCTATTCCTCTGAATAAATGTGAGAGCCTAGAAACATATCTCCACCAGAAAGAGCCACAAGGTCCAGAAGCATGAGGAACAATGTTGTTGTAATATGCATTCCATACTAGGGAGACCCAAGGTGTGTCATCCTTATTATAGAACTTATGCAGGAATTTAAGCAACAGACCTTCATTCTGAATTTTAAGGTTGAGAATGCCAACACCTCCTCTACATTTTGGCCTACAAATCATATCCCAAGCAGCTAAAGAATTACATTTTTCCCCCACTTCAGTTTTCTTGTTCCATAAACAGTGTCTCTGAATTTTTTCTATATGCCCCACAATCTTCTCTGGCAGTTTGATTGCACACATTGTGAAAGTTGCAATTGAAGCCAGTAAAGAATTAATCACAGTAACTCTCCCACTATAAGACATCATCATGAATGAAGCAGAAACCTTTCTTTCAACTCTGTCAATCAGTGGCATAAGATCATAAACAGTGGGTTTAGTGGTGCCAAGAGGAAGCCCCAAATAAGTGAAAGGCATTTTGGCAATTGCAGATCCCAAAATATCTGCCATTTCCTGAGAGAAGTTATCAGCCAGATTTATTGGTATTAGGTGTGACTTATGGAAATTAATTTGTAAACCAGTGGAAACAGCATAATTCCGAAGAATCCCTTTCATTATCTGTATTTGATCTTTGTCTGCTTGCATTATAATCAAAGTGTCATCTGCATATTGAACCACTGGAAAATCCTGTCCAAAATCAGGGGAGAAAGGGGACCTGAGTATGTTGTCTCTGAATGCCTTATTGATTGCAGCTTGTAGCAAATCAGCAGCAAGCACAAAAATCAGGGGGGACAGAGGGTCTCCTTGTCTAACTCCTCTTTTGCAATGAAATTGCCTCCCAGGTACTCCATTGAGCAAAATAGCAGACATACCAGTACCAAAAATAGTTTCAATCCATTTCAACCACTTATCATCAAAACCCATCTGTTTCATAATTTTCATCATAGCCATATGGTCAATGGTATCAAAAGCTTTGGCAAAGTCCAACTTAAGTAAAATAATCTCTTTCTTAGAAGCTTCACATTGATATAAAAATTCAAATGCTCAAGCAAGGCAATCCTGAACGTTTCTGCCTTTTAAAAAACCATATTGATTTCTATGAATAATCTTCAATATAACCTTCTGTAGCCTATTAGCCAAGATCTTTGTTATAAGCTTCAGAACACAATTAAGCAGGGTTATTGGCCTGAAATCATTGATAGATTCAGGTGATCCTATCTTTGAAATGAGTGTAATATGACCCATATTTATACTTTCTAGATTCAGATCTCCTTCATAGAATTGGAAGCATAAAGAATAGATGTCTTCCTTGATGATGTGCCAACATGTTTTTAGAAAGAGACCATTAAAACCATCTGGACCTGGGGCTTTATCACTTGGCATCTCCTTCACCACCTTGTCAATTTCCTCTATAGTAAATGGTAAGGATAAAACCTCAAGGCCCTCAGTTGGAGTAATCAGATGTTGAAGATTAAAAAGCATCTCAGGCTGGGTAGATGTGCCCAGTCTTTCTTTATAGGCTTGATAAATAGCATTTTCTTTATCAGCATGCTCAGTAACAAAAGAACCATCTGAGAGTTTGAGTGAGGCAATATTATTCTTTCTATATCTTTCAGTAGCAAAATTATGAAAGAATTTTGTGTTTTCATCTCCAAACTTTGTCCATCTAACTGTGCATCTTTTCTTCCAATAAGCATTTTTGTATTGTAAAAGTCTTACAAGGTGAGCTTTTAAATTTCTCCTGAAATTTGCTTCCTGACAGAATAAAGGCCTTTTGTCCTCCAGATTATCAAGTTCAGAGAGGACGTTATTGGTATTTGCAATACAAGTGGACAACTTTGAGATTGATTTGCTCCAAAATTTCAAGTCATATCTCAGCTTTTTTAGCTTTGCATTAAGATTTGCAGCACTGTTGGATTTGTGAGTTGGCTTACTCCAGCATTTTGCAACCACTTCCAGAAATCCAGGATGGGCAACCCAAAAGTTTTCAAATCTAAAAATCCTACTACCAGGGATCTTAGTCTGAATAGAAACAACACAGGGAGTGTGATCAGAGGTTGGTTTGCCTTGTGTGGAAACAACTGTGTGAGGAAAACTAGTTGTCCAGTGAATGGAGGTGAAAAACCAATCAAGTTGCTCCAACAAAGGATCTTGTTGCATGTTACTCCAAGTATATTTTCTTCCTTTAATTGGCAATTCAGTGAGATGTTGTTCTCTAATGAAATCATTAAAGATGAGCATGTCATTAACATTCCCCCCAAGTTTATTCCTATTTGCAGGGCACCTAATAAAATTAAAGTCCCCCATTAGGATCCAATCTTCATCATCAGGAATATGCACCTCAAACATCCACTCAATAAATTTTTCCCTCAATTCACCATTACAAGGGCCATAAATGTTAATTAAGGTCCAAGACTGGCCAGAATGTGAGGAAGTGAAATGAACAGAGAGAGCAAACTTTTCACAATGCATGACCATTCCATAGAATATTGAACTATTCCATATAATAATGAGGCCACCAGAAGCCCCCATAGAAGGCACAAAGACAAACTCATCAAAATTTGCTGGGAAACAAGATTTAATAAACTGCGGATCAAAATCCTCCTTCTTTGTTTCTTGCAGGCAAATAACTGAACATCCACTAACTTTAAAAGCATTCATTAAGGCTAATTGTTTTTCTCTAGCATTAAGCCCTCGGATATTCCAGCACAAAATAACCCATTGTTTAAGTAGTGACATTATTACAACTCAAATTTAAAGAGACCAAAGTAAAAATAGACAGGCACTAGGCACTGTCAGCATTTTCCTTCTCCTGCCAGCCTTCCATAAGCTTCTGAGAAGTGAGATCTTCCTGAGGCACCCCATAAAGAGATATTCCAATAGACTGGAGTACTGGGATTGGTGTTGCAAGGAGAGTCCTATCAGAGATCATGCCACCCTGATCAGGATTTATCTGAGCAAGTTCATCAGTGACTTCAACAGCCTTAACCTCAGGAATCTTCCTTTGCTTCACTTTAGATTTAGTGGTCTTGGAGTCACAAATGATTTTAGGCTTAAATCCCCTGTATCTAGTAGACCTTGAGCTTCTTCTGACTTGATTAGTAGAGATTGGTGTCCCAAAGTAAACCACATCAGTATCATCCAACTCAGGAATCTTCCTTTTGACACCAGCTTGAGTAAAATTAGGATACCCCAAAGTTCTGTTATAGATCATTTCCTGCTTCTTCCTTGAATGAAGCAATAACTCCCATTCATCCACCAACTCAAACTGCAGAAACTTTGGCATAGGAAGAGTGAAAGAAAGGAGATTGGCATTATCCAGAGCAAAGTTAGGGAAGCAAAACTCCTTAAAAGCAGAATTAGCAAAGTTCCTTGTCATCCAGATTTCAGAACTGACATCCAAGAGATGGTCATCAACCAGAGCAAAGTTGATAGATAAAGTGGTGTCAACCTGCATCAAATCTGAACCAGAGGAATTTCCATCAGAAGCATCAGAAATACTCTCATGCCAAGCTTGCATAGGACTGTCCTGGACATTGGTGGAAGGGGGTGGCACACCATCCTGAAAAGAAGCCCCCTGTGCAGCTAGGATCTGCTGAAAGTTGATCAATGGAGGGTTGGGAGCAACTACAGCATCCTCCACAACAGGTGCAACAATATTTTCAACTTGTGCAACATTATTATCAAAAAGTGCAGCAATGACCTGAGCAGGGACAAAATGTCCAGGTTGATGAAACAGAGCAGCATGGTTCATTCCTCCAGCATTTCCTCCTTGAGCATGTCCCCCTCCAGGCATCTGATTCTGCAGATTCCAATTGTTAAGCTGCTGTTGGTATAGCTGTTCAGCGGAAAAACCTTCACCATGCACGGGGTGAAGATTGCCATCATCAGGTTCAGGTTCTTCAGGAGGTGGCAGAATTTCAGGCAGATGAGCATTCCAGTCAGCACACCTGAGTAAGATAACAGGGACAGTCCAGGAGTGCCTAGCCCCCCCAAGCTGATGAATAACCAAACTTTTGGGCACAAACTTAGGATGAACAATCCACACCTTGACCAAAACAGTTTTATCATCCCCTCTTGGGTTATGCCACATGGATAACAGCCCAAACTCTTGAACAACACTATGAATATAATGGCTAGTCTGATAGTCAAGGGGAAAAGCTAAAAATTGTATCCAAGTTTCCCTGCCAAAAGCAGTAAGCCGCATGTTCCTGGCTTCATTGTGTTTCACAAATGTAACAGTGGTAATCTCATCAATCTCAAAGGTAGTTCCAACTGTAGCATCCGCAATCAGGGTTTCTGTCATAGTAAAAATGCCAAGTCCTAATGGATGATCATCAAAGCGACTGACAAACAACTGTGACTGATTGAGAAGATTCATTACATGAATCCTATAGTCTTCTCTAAGCTGAATCGGAATAAATTTGTTGGTCTCAGCAATTACCTTTCGGTCGTGCTGCAGAGGAGCCTCAGCAGGAACCACCATGTGTGACCTCACCAAGCGATCAACTGGCCCTGGATCAATAGTCAAGCCATTGGGGAGAAAAGCTAGAGGATTCACAGGAAAGTTTGCCATTGTCGAGGTGGAGAGAGAAACTTCAGCGGTCGGCGGAGAAGGAGATGAAGCGGCAGGAGAGAGAGGGGGTGAAACTCCAGGTGAAAAAACTGGCTGCTTCTTAACTACCCAGATTTTCCGACCAGAAATATCGGCCTAATTGTTTAATGCAGTTTTCTTTTTTGCCAAACTCTTCGTATCTTCTTTGGGCAGCTCCTGGCCCAATGGCCCAATAAATGATAACTCCGACACCGCCAGCCCAAGACACATTTACTCGCCAGGTGCCCAGAAATTAAACATTTAACACACCATTGGCTGCGCATAGAGAGGCATTTCAAACATTTATGACCCAGAGAAAACATACATTCACAACTTTTCTGGCAAGAATCCACAAGATGATCATGATCTCCACAATTTGAGCAACGTCCCAGAATTTCAAGAACCATAGCTTTGGTAGGGACAAATTTTAGGTCCAAAGCATGCATGATGTCCTGATCAGAGTATAGAGCTTGCCTCATATCTTCAATCTTCTCTAACGTGACAGAAGGCAGTTGCATGCAATACTGACGTACAAACGTTGAACCAGTAAAAACTTCCTTATGATCACGTTCATGATCCACCAAAATAGGATCAGAGAAACTTCCAAAAAATAGATGTCTAGCCTGATCAGATCCATCTGAAGAAAACCCAGGAGATCCTTGTTGATGAAAACCAAATTTTGCCAATTCATGTGATGAATCCGAATGAAGATCTTGTGCAACACTTTTCTTTAGGAAATCCAAATTTGGCTTAAAATGAACAGGATTGGATGGAGAATTCTTCACAGAATTATCAAAGGGCAAACCAGAGCACAAGTGATCATGTGTGAAGCCAGAGATATGAGGATGATAACCTCGAAACAAACTGAAATGGCACACAAAATCAGGCCAGACTCTATCTCTCAAACTATAGATGAAGTGCCCCACTTTATTTGAGGCAACAGAGAACCGAAATCTTCGATCACTTAATTGAAAAACCCTGAATCTAGCCGCAACTCCACCAATGCAACATTGAAGAGCAAGACTCACAGATTCAACATTCAGAGAAAAAGAGGCCGAGGAGAAGGACACCACCAAGAAGAACTCATTGGCAGCCGAGGAAGGGAGAAAATGCACCGTAGATCCAAAGCGTCGACGCACCTGATTAGCCAAAGCCTGGCCAGGAGAGAAATCCCAATGGAGGAGAGTTTCCATTGCCGTGGAAGAAAACCCTAGATCGCCAAGGAGTCGCCATGGGTGGGTGGGTGGGTGGGAGAGTCTCCATTCGTATTGCCATCCTCTCCCGATGTAACGAAAGCGACCTTTAGATACTTTCTCCATAAGAGTACCACCAAATCATCATCGATAAAAACAGCAAAACCCATCTTGCCAAGGGCACGAACAGAAAGAAGATTGTAGCCAAGGGTCTCAACAAGCATGACGTCCACGAGAGAGATATCGTGGGCAACCACAACCTTGCCAAGACCCAATACCTGAGATTTAGACTTATCACCATTGGAGACTGTGATGTTATCAAGATTTGGACGCATCTCCGTGATGATCTCCTTGCTTCCAGTCATATGACTAGTGTAGCCACTATCCAGCACCCATTTCGACCCACCGGAAGCATAGCCCTGCAAGAAAATTACTTCTTGGTTTTAGGTACCCATTTTTCAATGGGTCCTTTCATGTTAGTAACAAGGGTATTTGGGACCCAAATAGACCAAGCAATATATTCATCAAAAGGACCAACATAATAAGCATAAACATCGCCATAATCATCACAAAAGAGTTCATAATTCCGATTGTGAGACCCTGCAAAACCAATATTATTAGTCTTGTCTTTTGTGACAACCTTCTCAGCAGTGCTTGTCTTTAATTGCACATTCTTGGTCTTGTTCTTCTTGGTTTTCTTCTTCTTGGACTTGGTGACATACCGAAGTCCCTCTTTACCATGATTTGACCTTTGCTTGCCAAGGACTTCATCAAGCACACCTTTGTCCTTTGTAGTGATGTCCTTGATCACTTCTTTTTCCACACTAGCATTTTTCTTGTTACTATATGTTGAGTTGGACGAGCTAGGAGTATCATATTCGGCCAATCGACTTTGAAGCTGATCATGTGACTCATTGAGAATAGAGAACTCGTTTTTCAACGCCTTGTCAGCATTGTCAAGTTTCTCCAATTCCTCAGAGAGTCTATCATGAGCAGCCCCAAAGTCAATCCTTTCCTTCTTTAACTTCTTTGCCTTGGTGAGAGCATTGTCTCGTTCCTTAACGAGTTTAGTCACAATTTCTTCATGTGACTCTTCCATAGACTCAAGCCTCTCTTCAAGAGAGACCCGAGCTTCTTCTTCTTCTTCTTCTTCTTCAAGAGCATTTTTTAGGGATGCAATTTCCATTGCATCCTCCCTTTCAATTCTGCCCTTTACTTCGAGGAGTGCTTCGTTTTGGGCCAGCTGATCCATAAGAGCCTCAAAATGAACTTTGTGCTGACCTTGCAAGTTAGTATAGAAATAATCCAAAGCAATAATCTCTTCTTTAACCTTAAGACTAGCAGGATCATCCATGTCTATCATAGCCTTGGGAAAAGAAGAGTTAGAAGAAGTTACCCCGGAGCTTCTTGCCATGAGGCAAATAGCATTCTTGTTGATGATGTTTTCGTTCGGAGAGTCGAAGAGAGATGTTGATGTAGATGCGGTGGCTATAGCAGCCACCTCTTGAGAGCTATCGTCCTTGTCCTCATCTTCACTCCCCGATGAATATTCTTCTTGAGCTACTAAAACAATCTTTGGTTGCTTCTTGAAAGGAGCATTCTTCTTTACAAACTGTTTCTTACATGGAGCTTTTGATTTGTCCTTGAAAATGAGTCTTCCTACATCATCCTCTCTACTTTGATATGGACACTCAGCTACGAAGTGCAGCCGGTCACCACAATTAAAGCATGTTCTCAGCTTGGGACCATTTTCTTTTCTTCCATAGGCTCCACTTTTGCGATCTAGTTCAACTTTAGCCTTGGCTGGATCTTTCCAAAAGTTTCTTGCATAAAGAGCCAAGTATTGTCCGTGGATCCTTTTTATATCTTCGGGACAGTCCCGACCTTCTACCGCATATTCATCATGATCAATCACACTAGTCTTCAAAGCCATGTTGACCCCCTTTTGCATCCCCATAGCTTGAGCACGAGCATCTTCGGCATTCTTGGCAGCCACTTTGAAGGCGGCCATTTCTTGCATTACCTCATTGGATGACATGAGGTGATAATTATGCCTACCTTGGAGAATTTTCAAATCTGTGGGCTCAAATGGCATAAGAGCACTGACATACTTGCGCTTGATCCAAGCATCATCAACATGAGCTGCACCGTGGTTTCTGAAGGTTGTAGCTATTGCCTTGAGCCTCCTATACATGTCCTCGTGGTATTCTCCATCCAGCATATAAAATCCTTCAGCTTCATTGCTCAAGGCATCATATCTATTCCTTCTCATACTTTCATTTCCGATGAAGAGCTCGGTGAGAGCATCCCAAGCTTCTTTAGCTGTGCTAAGATGCTGAATGTGTGGCATGTCTTTGTCACCCACACCAAGCTGTATCATGTGTAGAGCTGTAGCATTGAGTTGGCTATCGACCACTTCTCTCCTTGTGATATTGTTAGGATTTCCAACTTGAAGACCATTTTCGATGATCTTCCACAACTCTATGGAGGAACTGCACACATGAGATTTCATCAAAAATTGCCATTGAGAGAAAGTAGAAGCTGAAAGTTTGGGTGGATCACCCCTATTATGTATATGTGGGTGAGGAATAGGAGGATCAGGGGAATACACATGAGAAACCTCATTGTATCCATCCTTACCGCTATCCTTTTTAGAGGAGGAGCTCTTACTAGTATCATCACCTACCACTTCGTTATCTTTGGAAACAGTTTTACCCGTTTCCTTGGATTGCGGAGTGGTATCCTCAGAGTTAGATGGAGGTGATGCTGCGGATGTGGAGAGACGCATTATCAATTGACGCATCTCTTCCATCTTAGCCTCCATTGAACTCACCAAGGTTGTTTCCAACGTCTTGAGATCGTTCATGGTGACTACCTCCGGAGCATCACTCCCATCTCCCTTGGAACCCATACTTCTCTTAGGCGGTTAAGCCCGAAATAAGAGCCGAGGCTCTGATACCAATTGAAATGGATCGTATGGGCACCTAGAGGGGGGGGTGAATAGGTGCTAACCAATTTTTAATACTTTTTCAATTCTAGGCTTGACACAAAGTAAATTCTCTAGATATGCAACTACGAGAATTTCCCTATATGTAACCCTAACTACTAAGCACGTAAAAGAGGAGCGAGGAAACCGTAGTGGAGCACGCGGAGACACAGGGATTTGTTTTACCGCAGTTCCTTCCTTGTTAAGGGAAGTACATCTGCGTTGGAGGGGTGGGCGGTTCTAAGACCACCACGCCACAATAGGCCTCACCCTATTCTCCGATGGATCTCACCACGAGAGGCCTGATCCACCTTCTCCACTATTGGATCCCTTCGAGGCGGGAACCGGTGCCTTTTACAACACTATCGGGGCACACACCCACAACCGAATTGGGGGCTCCCGAGATGACAACAAGCTGCCACAAGAGCAAGGTTTATCAATATAAACAAAAATGAGGATCTAGATATTTGCAAGAAATACTAGATCGGAGGTTCTCCAAATGAATGGAGAGGAGATGAAGCTCTTGATTGCTGATGATGAAGATCGAGTTCTCCTCCTTCGATTCCCCAAGGGATGGGGCCTTTGGGTGGATCTAGGTGGAGCACTCTTGGATGAAGCTTTCAGATCTAATCTGTTCTTTTTCGAGATGAATCAAGCGTTCTGGCAGGAGGGGGATGGCTGGCTTAAATACCCCCTCCCCATATCTGGCCGTTGCACAACTTTGGGGGCGGATTATCCGCCCCCCTGGGAAAACTCCGCCCCAAGGGCGGATTCTCCGGGGGAAACTCCGCCCCCTCTCTGGGGCTTGCGCCTTGGTGAAGCTTGGTGAAGTTCTTGGGGGGCGGATAATCCGGCCCCCCTGAGGGGCGGATTATCCGGCCGGACCGGAAAGTCCGGGCAAAACTCCGCCCCCTCTCTGGGGCTTGCGCCTTGGCGATGAGCAGGGGGGCGGATTATCCGGCCCCCCTGAGGCACCAAATTGCCGTTGGCACAGGCTGTGCCGATGGTGGCCGTCGGCGTAGCCCCCTCGGCGTACGTCCTCGTCGGCACAGCTCCGTGGCCATCGACACAACCCCTCCCCTCGGCATAGCGTCTTCCAGCGGGCCCCGCGTGTCAGGCAACGGCGGTCTCCGATAACGTCCCAGCCTGGAGCTACGCTGACGGCCAGACCGTCCACACAGGAATGGAACTACGCCGATGGCCTGGCCGTCCGCATAGCCGAATTTTTTTTTGTCTTTGAATTGTTTGACTCGTTAATCTCTCGCTTTGATCATTTTTAACATTATTTATAGTTAATAATTGATTAAATTGTAGTCTTAGTAAAAGTTCATAGTCGATCACCCATCCTAGCACTACTACAGCTCTAGCACGCTTAACTTTCTCGTTCCTTCAGAATCTGTTTCCGCAAAGAAATTTACACATTGTTGTCATTACTATGATATCAATCATATTAACTCTTATATCATCATCATGTCACAAGGTTGTATTTTCTGAAAATACAAGCAATTATTTAAGTAAACAACAATGAATAAGTAAAAATATTATTGAATTAAAATAAAAATATAAGAATTTTATTTTATTTTGTATTTTTTATTCAATATGGAATAATTAATATCTTTAAATCTGTAAATCGGAATTCGGAAAATAATATGTCTAAATTGATTAGATAAATGAGAGGAATCCAAATATGATATCAATATTAACTTATTACAAACTATGTCGTGAGACTCGCTAAACTTGAAGTGGATCTATGATGAAAACGGCACGCATCATAATTTCATTTGCCCGTTTAAAACGTCACGCATAAAGATTCTTAGCTCGGGGCCGAGACTCGCTAAAATTGAAGTGGATCTATGATGAAACAACATATTTTGAACCTAAAAATAATTTTTATAAAAAATCATGAGCACCCGATCATGTACCTGTAGTTGATATCTGACCCACTTCCTATCGATTTGGCAGGAATTTGTCTTTTTCGTCAGGGATAGACAGAAATGTTTGAGATCCCCCTGTTATGACATTATCCATGTAAGGTGGTCTAGTATTTTTAAAAAATGTGACGGTAGCATTTTGAATTAGCCATTTGGTAGTTACTTCACAAAACCGTTCGTTTTTTGCACTCGGAAAATGGAAAACAGCTTTGTGGTGCGACGAAAAGGAAAACTTCCTCCTAAAATATTGTTCGCATCCCATGATGCATACTTATGCACAATATGGACATATTATCACAAACTATACCTTCATTCTAGCCATAACATTGGTCGTGAGGGACCGTAGTTACAGGAAAATAAAGCTCGGCTCGGCGAGCAAACTGCAAACCGCAAACCGCGGCGCGTGCGCGTCGTGGCGAGGCGAGGCGAGGCGAGGCGAGGCGGGCCGCGTCGGAGGAGGAGTGCGCGATGGCTACTCTTCTTGTCACACCTTAGTGAGTGGTGCAACACTCTACTATATAAGGTGGTCCAACTCCCCTTTAACTAGCAATGTGAGACTAAACTTTAGCACCACTAGCACAGTCATATGCTGCCATATACAAGTGGGCTAAAGAGAATTTCATAATTTGTCTAATGGCCCAACAGCCCAATATACACCAAATTCCAACAGGGTTTACGATTTTACTTGTTGCACTTTACACCGGTATAGTAGACGGGTAGGAACATTATGGTAATTATTGCGAAGCGAAACATGGAAAATTTACTAATCTAGGAACGATAATATAGTAAGAGCTCGTGTGAGCAATATAGAATTAGTTAACAAATTAAACATCGAGAGCAGTAACGCGCGAATAATCAATAGGTCCAGAGTTCATGTTGCTAGAACAACAAAGTGTTTCCTTCTTCGTCCCACTCTTCCTCTGATCGTACATAAGTTCCCAGCAATTTATCAAAATTCCCAACACAGACAGCTAAATACACAGCTGGACACACTTGCAAATACAGCTGGATACACTTGCAAATACGTAGTAGATGACAACAAGACCAAAGGGGTTGGTGACCATTATATTCACCAAAGGGCTCAATAATCGGGCGTCGACGATGTTGCTGCACCGGTCAGAAAGAACAAGACCACGCGCTCTGCTAATACGGCGCCACTGATAAGGTGTAAAGCCAGCGTGCCCGTGCCATCGCACCAGTAGCGCGTCGGCCGACACACGACCAGGAATAGCGTCGTCAATTAACGGCGTGCTGGGCTCCAGGCAGTCAGTACTTCCATATCTAGGTTGTTAATTTGACCAATAAAATATAGCTTATACTCCATAAAAATTATACCATTAAAAATATAACCTCTAAAATATCTAATAATATAATTTTTATGCTATAATATTTATATTATCTTGTTTAAATTGGCAACCTAGTTATCCGTGCGGGAATTATAATCCCAAACGGAGGTAGTACAACGGAATAGCATCGTGCCGGGATCCACGCCAACTAAGATTCTAGTCAATTAGCGGCGTGCTGGGCTCCATGCGGTGTGATGGGCTGCCAAATTACGGTGCAATCTGCTGGAAATATGCTGCCAGAACCCATATAGAAAGCACACTCTTATATTTCATCACACTTAAACTGCCACACATTACATAACACTCAGAGAACACTCAGATCATGAAAAGGATGTTTCCTCCCTCTGAAATTCAGAGAAAGCACACCATTTTATTTCAACGTAACCCGAATAGGCTAGCTTGATTAGATAAATCTATTTAGCTTAAGAAACCAATGCTACAGCAAGTTGTAAGATGTAAGAACCGTACATCGAGATCATCTATTCAATTACAGCGTTCATCGGGTTTTTTCTTGTTTGATTACCTTTACACTGAAATAAAGAATTCATCCGTTCTACTCCCTCCGTTTGGGATTATAAGTCCCGCGCGGATAACTAGGTTGCCAATTTGGACAACAAAACATAAATAGTATAACATAAAAATTATACCATTAGAAACTTTAGAGGTTATATTTTTTAATGGTATAATTTTTGTGATATATAAGTTATGTTTTGTTAGTCAAATTAACAACCTAAGTATGCGCGTAGGACCTATAATTCCAAACAGAGGGAGTACTACTACTAGTTTCACAACCTTACGTCGGGATCTAAAACTTTTAGGAACCTTACATCGAGATCTTAAACTTGTAGGAATCTTACATCGGGACCTAAAACTCCATTGAACATATCTCAAACACCACTAAAGAACTTATGGAATCTGATCTTCCTTGACCAGCCTCCATATATTATCTCTACGTATATAAATAGTAGTACATGGATGTACTACAAGTTCAGAAAATCTAGATACTGATTGCATGACCCAATGGTTGTGTATTTTTTTTTTGAGGTCTTCTATGCCAATGCAAGATAGTTCAACACCTCATTAATGCTAGATTCCGAGATACCAATAAATGCGTGATCACCTTTCTTGCAAATACCTATTGTATCGTGTCTAGCTATAAATGGTTCTACCTCCAAAGCAAAATATGACACAATTTGCAAACCATGCAAATCCAAAATATTTAGACACAAAAGCATTTAATCTCTATAATTACTCCCGTGTGAAAAGAACAAAATGCTTGCATGCACATATGTGAACAAATGTTAACGCTTTTCTAATTCTTTTTCTTCTCATGCATGTTCCACTCCACACTATTAAATGGACCAATTAGATGATACCTAGGGTCCAGATAATTGCAAATTGTGTCCTTTAAACCGGGACAAAGGGAGTAGAATTTGATCCCTTTGTACTCCCCTTTTAACTCACGCGAACGTAGTTTATTACAGCTGAACATACGTGGATGTAGTTTAAAAAAAATCATTAATTTTGGTTAAAAAAATATGAATAATAGGTCATAAAAATTGTACCATTGGAAACTTATTTTAAATATGTATCTGCTAGTATATTTTTATGGCATATATCTCATCTTTTTTCTTAAATAACATGTATGCCTAGAGGGAGTAGTTGATGAACTAAGAACACAAACGACATTCATGATAGTCGATGCCAACTGACATAAGATTCTCGATTTCAAATTTCACTCGTGATGCTCCTGATGAGATCTAGCCAATTATATGGCGTCCATGCCAATATAGTAAAAGGTAAATCATACATTATATTTGTGGCTCTTCACTCGACATCATAGTTAGACGTGAAGAAGCTTCTATCAGGTGATCCTGAATTTGATGTCTTGTGTACATTTTTTGCCGAGGTTTTACATTGAATGGTAATATGCTAGAAGTTGATGTGTTTGTAGTACAATCCACTGGAGTTGATAAAATAAATTGGGTATAGAGATATAAGCAGCTTCACATAAGCCTGAATTGGAACTCGGCCGTAAACTAGCTTGATTGAATAAAATTACTTAAGCTAAGTAACCAATACAATAGTAACTTGTAATAAAATAATACAACATCAAAATCTAGAAGTCCTTTCAAGTTCTTGTCTTCTTTGACCACTTACATTGAGATCTCGAAGTGCATTAAAGAGTCTTACATTGAGATCTCAAACTGCATTAAAGAGTTCGTCAGATCTTGTCTTGGCTGACCAGCGATATTATATGCTTAGATTCTAAAACTCGGTAAATTCTTGTTAGACTACTCATACCAGAAGGCAACTTAGCTACTCCCTCTGCTCCGGATTAAAGGGCCGCTAGCAATCAGGGAGTTGTTTCGAATTGTTTTCCGAGAAAGGACGGAAAGAATTAATTGGCTGCGTTAATCTCCTCCTAAAAACGCTCATGTCCTCTTACTCCGTTTGAAAACAACTCCCCAACATGTACATGTGAACACGCGAGCGAGTTTCCTGGAACGCTTGCATTGCCGATTTGAAAACTGACACGGCGGGGAAAACCCGACCCCGCCTCAGGCCGCCGCCACCCTCCTCCCCTCCCCTCGCCGCCGCCGGGCGCGCTGGCGGGCAAAGCCCGGCCGGCGTCGGCGGCGGCGGGGCTCCTTCTCCCTCCCCAAGGCGACGGGCCGCGCGTGTGGACCGGACTGAGCGGGGCGGCGCGCTGGTGCAGGGCGCGGCAGCGCGGAGGCGGGCGGCGGCAGCGGAAGTCGCGGCGTCCCAGCTCGGCGCGGAGGGCTGCAAGGGGGTGGTTCCGGCGCGCCTCAGGCGGCGGCGGTGTGGCTGCCTCGTGCGGGCAGGGCACATCCGGAGGACGCCGGCGACGGCGTTCGGGCGGCGCGGCGCTGCTCTCCGGTGACGCGGTGGGGGCCGTGGCTTGCTTCCAGGAGCCGTGGTGGCGGCGCGGGGTGCCGGCAGGAGCTGGCAGGGTGGGGCTTCGCGGGCATGCAACCTCGGGTAGCTTCGGCTAGCCTAGATCTGGGCCCACTCGGGCCCGATCTGGGCTTGGGGTGGGCCTTTCGCGACGCTGGCACCTCTTGGAGGAGGGGTTGCGGCGTGGGGCTTGTAGGACGGCGGCGGCGGCTGCGGCTGCGCTGTAGCAGCGTGGTGGTGGAGACTTTACGGGCCATTTTTTGGGCCCGGCCGGGCCCGAGCCCTGGTGTGTCTCTGCTGCTGCGTCCGGACGGCAACCGCCATTGGTGGTGGAGGTTGATCTCCTCCGCGCGGCTGCGTCGCGGCCGCCATCCTACATCAACCAAACCTACCCCCACTTTGCAGGTCACGCGACGAACCTGGCTTGGTGGGTGCGAGTCCGGCTCGATGGACGCCGGGGCGGCGGCCTCGGAAGGTGGACGGCTTCGACGTGCCTTCGGCGGAGGAGGCTCCGGGAGGTGACGTGTGCTCCCCAGACTGGTGGTGGTCCGGCAGGCCCGGGGGAGCTCGGTGGCGATGGTGCTACTTCTTGGTGGCTGGGATTTGCCGTGGTGGCGGATCCCCTGGTGGAAGGAGGGGTAGAACTTGGGCGGCGGTTGGCGGGTTCGATGGCACCCTTGCTGCAGTGCGGCGGTGGGACTTCACGAGCCTCCGCGGGCTCGGCCGGGCCAGAGGGCCTGGTTTGTCTTGCTGCTACATCCGGTCGGCTACCACCTGCTGGTGGTGGAGGTAGGTCCCTCCCGCGTGCTGTTGACAGGCCGACCCTCGCCGACGTCTCCACTCTCTCGGCCTACCGGCTTCGCTCCGTGGCTCCCGGTGTGTGGGCGGTGGCGACTTCAAGACTAGGATGGCGCGTGCTCGTGGGTGGCGTGATTGGTGGAGCTTTTCAAAGTGCTTGGGGGATGGTTCTGGAGGGGTCGGGAGAAATCCTTGTCTGTTGACACTGGCACGGTGACGCCCGAGGGTGTCACCTTCCTTCTTGAAGGGTGTCGGGGGCTTCCCTCCCCCATCCCCCTGCTGCGTATCGGGGGAAACCCTAGGTCCCGGCCGGACAATAGTGTCGTCGTCGTCACTCCCCTTCTTGGAGGTGCTGTTTTGGCATGCAGGCGCTTTGGATTGCGGGTGTGTGGTGGTACTTCTCTAGAGGACACACCGGTTGCGAGTTGTTTCCGTTTTCAGCACACCGCCGTTATCGGCTTTCTTCTTTTTTTATTTCTTCTTGCTTTTCGTGTTGGGCGTGGGGTCTCCCCGCGCCGTGTATCCTGTGGTGTTTGTTTTTTTGGGCGATGTGCTGTCTGGTCCAGCAGCGGTCTCACATGTGTGCTTTATTTATAAAGCGGGGCGAAAGCCTATTTCGAGAAACTGACACGGCAAGTAATGCTCGTCTTCTTGCTCCTTCGTATTCTATGATTTGTTCACACGATGAGCAATGTTGCAGTATATAAATCAGATAGTCGGAGATGGTGTGATATCCTTCACCAATCTGCACACTCGGATGGCCGGAGTAGTACTAACATCATTGCCATATAGACACTTAGATGACATGTCATGTCAATAAAACAGAAGGTATGTGGTTGTGGTAACTAGCCGTCTTACTATAATATCACATATTTTGAAGATAAATTTGTGTCAATATACTAATAAATAGGAGAATGCATGATAGTACCATACTTATGGTAGTTGGGAAGGTAGTTACATACACTAATAATACCTGCATGTTAGTATATGAAGTACTACTGTACCCACTATGAATACCTGGATGAGTACTATATGGAGTAGTATAAATGCAACGGGTTTCCGTTTCGATACTACCCCCGCGCGTAGGAAGACAAGCTCCAGCTAGCTCCTGAGTGAGCCATGGGGGCTGAGCCGGGCCACGTAAGCGCCGACATCCACGTCCTGGTGCTGCCATACCCACTCCAGGGGCACATCAACCCGATGCTCCAGTTCGCCAAGCGCCTCGCCCGCACCCAGACCCACATCGGCGGCGGCGGCGGCGGCGTCCGGTGCACACTGGCCGTCACGCCTTACCTCCTAGGCCAGTGCCAGGACCCGTGCCCAGGCGCGGTGCACCTCGCCGAGATCTCCGACGGCTTCGACCGTGCCGGATTCCTCGAGGTCGGCGACGTGGCAGCCTACCTCGCCCAGCTAGAGTCCGCGGGGTCCCGCACCCTGGACGAGCTGCTCCGCTCCGAGGCGGAGAAGGGTCGCAAGGTATGCGCGGTGGTATATGACTCCTTCCTGCAGCCGTGGGCGCCGCCGGTGGCACGACGCCACGGCGCCGCCTGCGTGTCCTTCTTCACGCAGGCGCCCGCCGTGAACCTCGCCTACGCACACCACGCCCGGGGTGGTGGAACCGGCGGAAGGTTGGAGGGGCTGCCCGCCGGGTTTGAGCACGAGGATCTGCCGACCTTCCTCACCATGCCCGACGACTGCCCGCCCTACCTAGAGATGCTGCTGCGCCAGCACGTGGGCCTCGACGCCGTCGACCACGTACTCGTCAACTCTTTCCACGAGCTGCAGCCACTGGTTTGTGCACGTACCCATCATCAGTCATTTCATTTCTAGTCGCATGCTGACACGTACGTACGTCCTGAAATATATCAAGGAATCTGATTACATGGCGTCCAAGTGGGGGGCCAAGACGGTGGGCCCAACGGTGCCGTCGGCGTACCTGGACAAGCGCATCCCCGACGACGTCTCCTACGGCTTCCACCTCTACACCCCGACCACAGCCACGACCACGGCCTGGCTGGACGCTCAACCGCCGCGCTCCGTAGCGTACGTGTCCTTCGGCAGCATGGCCGCGCCGGGGCCGGAGCAGATGGCGGAGATGGCGGAGGGTCTACACAGCAGCGGCAAGGCCTTCCTGTGGGTCGTCAGGGCGTCGGAGACCTCCAAGATCCCTGACGGATTCAGCGAAAGGGTCGGCACAAGAGGACTCGTGGTGCCCTGGGTGGCGCAGCTGGAGGTTCTAGCACACTCCGCCGTGGGTTGCTTCGTGACTCACTGTGGATGGAACTCCACGATGGAGGCCCTAGGCGCCGGGCTACCAATGGTGGCTGTGCTGCAGTGGTCGGACCAGCCCACCAACGCCAAGTACGTCGAGGACGTCTGGTGCGTCGGCGTGCGCGCCCGGCGAGACCCGGAAGCAGGGGTGGTTAGGAGGGAGGAGGTGGAGAGGTGCGTCAAGGAGGTGATGGGGGCCGACAAGCAGTATGCACGCAATGCCTCTGATTGGAAGGAGAAAGCAGTGAGGTCCATGTGCCAAGGGGGCAGTTCCGACAAGAACATCACCGAATTTCTTCATGCACTAGTAGTAGGGTCAAGAAAATCCCAGAAATTAATCAACTGAGCCAAAACATATATATCGAACTTGTGTTGGCGGATGTATAATCGCCTTAGTCAATTCACTTCCCTATTATTCTTGGTTACTTCAATTACTCCGGCCAAACAAATAAGTACTTTCACAAACTCCGCACAATAAACACTCAAACAAGATTAGTGGACCAGCCGGTCTTATTCATAGCATAGCTAGCTCCATTAATTGTAGAACAATCATGAGCGTGACGGTAAGGCGTGGCAGCTCGGGCATAGTAGTATATATCATCGTGTACGTCCACGCCAATAACATCCACGTCACTGCTGACATTCCTTTGCTAGGGCAGACGATGTTGCTGGAGGTCATGTGCACTCCCCTTTAAAGATGCAAGTGGGTTGTTCATTTTATTGAACTAAAGAGGATAGAGGGTATCCTAACATTGACCCACTTGCGTCACTACTCCCCTTCATGGGAGACTCTTGGCACGGACAGACGCTCCTTCTTCAACATTAAGGCTTTGGCGGGAAGACAGAAGCACCTCCGGCCCCAAAGTTGTACTAGTACAATTTAGAGATCGTCCCCGACAACCCTGGTTCGCCGAGCGTCTTCAAGCATATGAATGAGGGATGGAGACATGATTTCCCAGCGGGTTCTTTACACCAACGCCAATTGATCAATGGCACACACATCCTTAAACCTTATATCCACATTTCTCGAGTTATATTTCTTGAATTGGCCGAGATGTATGGCGTTTATATTAGATATTCTAAAACCTAGAACATTTCGAGGCTGAAAATTTTCCCAACGGCAACGGGATATGGTTGCCAACAACGGCCGATGGACGGCCAACGGTGGTTTTTATCTATCTTTTCCCAACTGAGCCGCTACTTCACACGTTGTGTAAAAGCAGGTTTTGGATATGGTGTTGTGGCAAAGGCAATAGATGGATCCTTCATGATCCTGCCTTATCCACTCAGCTCAGAGAGGAGCACCTCGACTATGTGTGGGCCTCCTTAGTTCCTCAGAAGGTCAAGATATTTGGCTGGCTGCTCTCCTTGGAGGCTTGAACAAATAACCTCCACGGACGACCATCATTTCTGTTGTTGTCTGCCCGAGATGCAACAATGTCGTCGAGTGTCGCGACCACCTGTTGTTCCTCTGCCCTCACACTCTTGAGGTCTCGAACAGCCTTGGTATTCAGCCCTCTTTCGACAGCTTCTCATTCTCAGATATCTGGACGCCTCCGGTTCCTTCATGTCTTCCTCCATCCATCTGGTCCTTGCTGCGCTTGTTGTGCTTTGCCAAATTTGGGACGCCAGGAAGGCATCAGTTTTTAGAAACATTGACCAATCTACCTATGTAACCATTTGTAATATTGCTACCGACATTACTCTTTGGTCCAACCGTTGTTAGAATGCTAGCTGTCCTAAAAGATCACGCCGGCCTATGGCGTGATTACATCTCCTCAAGCCATCTATGAGAACTTTTGTTGCTTCTTGTTGAGATAATATATATTCAGGTTGGAGACCCTCCTCCCCTGTTGATTGTTTCAAAAAAAAAACTATGGTGCGATGTGTAGTACATACAAACATACTAGATCATGATCTCGCGTGTTGCCGTGTTCGTCTATTTTTTTTCAATGTTTTGATAGGAGTTTTATCTAAATACACAATAATAATAGTTTTGTCTAATTTTTGGATGTATTGATAGGCTCATGTTGCATACAATTCATATTATAGGTTCCAACAGTCGTCACTTGTATTATATGGGAGTAAATACAATTAAAATCAAGTTAAAAGATCTCATGTACAAATTAAAAACGTCTGCCTCGCAAGCCATCTGCTAGCCTCTGTGAAACACCTTCCTCAACATGGAGATCGTTCATATTTTTTTGATAATATATTTATAAAACTTTCAGAAACTAAAGCAGAGTATAAATGTTACCGATATAAAGGAAGGTAACTTCTACCCATGATCACATTTGGGGGTCAATAAAAACAATGTACGTCTAGGTTGGAGGGCACGGCGCGTGATTACACATGGTAGATATTTCCCTGTTTTCAGGTTGGCAAATCATATATTATCGGGGGATTAGGCATGCTAAATTGACCGTAATAACCGAAAATGTTTCAGGAAATGATTAAGAAGTCGTCATTTTCGTGTTTTATGTCCGTTTTGGTGTTCTAGGGGGATTTAGATGGCCCATAACACCCTGTACATGGTTGAGACTTATAACCAAAAACTTATCGTTTTCGCGTCTTATGGCCGTTTTCATGAGTTATTTCCCACAGGTTTAGGGTCCCATGGAAATTTACAATGACCTTAAGACCCGATACATTTTTGAGGGCATGAGAAAAACTCGTCGTTTTCGTGTTTTACAACCGTTTTCATGAGCTATTGTCCACAATTTTATGGTTGCATGGCGATTTACATAATTGAAAGCGATGACCAAAAACTCATCATTTTGTTTGTGTTTTTTGTTTGTTTTCACGAGTTATTTTCCATAGTTTTGGAATTCTAGGCAGATTTACAATGACCGGATCGGAAGATCGTACATGTTTGAGGCCACGACCGAAAACTCGTGTTTTCTGGCCGTTTTATAAGTTATTGCCCACAGTTTTGGGGTTTCAGGGCGATTTACTTGTTTGAGAGGTATGGAAAAAAACTCGTTGACTTTGTGTTTTGTGGCTGTTTTCATGAGCTATTGCCCATAGTTTTGTGCTTCTAAGGAGATTTACATGTTTGAGAGTTATGACCAAAAACTCGTCGTTTTTATGTTTTATGAATGTTTTCATGAGTTATTGCCCATAGTTTTGGGGTCCAGGGTGATTTACAACGACCGTTAGGACCTCATACATGTTTGAGGGCATGACCAAAAACTCGTCCTTTTTGTGTTTTATGGATGTTTTCATGAGCTATAGCCCACTTGTGTTCTAGGGCGATTTACATGTTTGAGAGTTATGACCAAAAACTCGTCGTTTTCGTGTTTTGTGTTCGTTTGTATTAGCTATTGTCTACAGTTTTGGTGTTCCAGGGTGATTTACATGTTTTAGAGGTATGACCAAAAACTCGTCATTTTTGCGTTTTGTGGCTGTTTTCATGAGCTATTGCCCATAGTTTTGGGCTTCCAGGCCGATTTCATTGTTTGAGAGTGATGACCAAAAACTCATTGTTTTTGCGTTTTATGGACGTTTCCATGATTTGTTGTCCACAGTTTTGGGGTTCCGGGGTGATTTACAACGACCGTAATACCCGCAAATATTTGAGGGCATGCCCAAGAAGTCGTAGTTTTCGTGTTTTATGCCCGTTTTGGTGTTCTAGGGGTATTTGCATGACCCATAAGACCCGGTACATGTTTGAGGGCATGAGAAAAAACTCATTGTTTTCATGTTTTATGGCTGTTTTCATGAGCTATTGCACAAAGTTTTGTGGTTGCATGGCGATTTACATAATTGAGAGTGATGACCAAAAACTCGTCTTTTTTTTTGCGTTTTTGGCTGTTTTCACGAGATATTTACCATAGTTTTGGGGTTCTATGGAGATTTACAATGACCTTAAGACGCGATACATGTTTGAGGGCATGAGAAAAAACTCGTCGTTTTCATTTTTACGATCGTTTTTGTTAGCTATTGCCCATAATTTTGCGGTTCCAGGGCATGATTGAGAGAGATGACCAAAAATTCACAACTTTTTTTTTGCGTTTTTGGCTGTTTTCACGAGTTATTTCCCATAGTTTTGGGGTTCCGGGGAGAATAACAATGACCTTAAGACCCAGATTTTTGTGTTTTATGGCCATTTTTATGAGCTCTCATTATTTTTGGGTTGTAGGGAGATTTACATGTTTGAGAATTATAACCAAAAACTCTTCGTTTTCCTGTTTTGTGGTCGTTTGCATGAGCTATTGCCCACAGTTTTGGCGTTCCAGGGTGATTTACATGTTTGAGAGGTATGGCCAAAAACTTGTCATTTTCCTGTTTTCTGGCTGTTTTCATTAGGTGTTGCCCATAGTTTTGGGGTTCCAGGGCGATTTACTTGTTTGAGAGGTATGACAAAAAAACTCGTCGATTTTGTGTTTTGTGGTTGTTGTCATGAATTATTGCCCATAATTTTGTGCTTCCAAGGCCATTTACATGTTTTAGAGTGATGACCAAATACTCGTCGTTTTTGTGTTTTATGGACATTTTCGTTAGTTATTGCCCTCAGTTTTGGGGTCTAGGGTGATTTACAACGAATGTTGGGACCTCATACATGTTTGAGGGCATGACTAAAAAAAACTCGTTGTTTTTGTGTTTTATGGCCATTTTCATGAGCTATAGCCCACTTGGGTTCTAGGACGATTTACATGTTAGAGAGGAATGACCAAAAACTCGTCGTTTTCGTGTTTTGTATCTATAGTTTTTGCGTTTCAGGGTGATTTACATGTTTGAGAGGTATGACCAAAAACTTGCCGTTTTTGTGTTGTGTGGCTGTTTTCATGAGCTATTGCCCATAGTTTTGGGCTTCTAGGGCAATTTCATTGTTTGAGAGTGATGACCAAAAGCTCATCGTTTTTGCGTTTTATGGACATTTTCATGATTTGTTGTCCATAGTTTTGGTGTTCCGGGGTGATTTACAACGACCGTAATACTCGAAAATGTTTGAGGGCATGACCAAGAAATCGTTGTTTTCGTGTTTTATGCCCGTTTTGGTGTTCTAGGGGACTTTGCATGTCCCATAAGACCCGGTACATTTTTTAGGGCATGATAAAAAACTCATCGTTTTCATGTTTTACAGCCGTTTTCATGTTTGAGAGGGTCATTTACCCCATACATGTTTGAGGGCACGACTAAAAACTCATGGTTATCATGTTTTCTGGCCATTTTGGTGGCTATTGCCCACAGTTTCAGGGTTCCAGGGAGATTTACTTGTTTGAGAGTATGACAAAAACTCGTCGTTTTTGTGTTGTGTGGATTTTTTCATGTGATATTTCCCATAGTTTTGGGCTTCCAAGGAGATTTACATGTTTGAGAGTTTTGACCAAAAACTCATCGATTTTGCGTTTTATTGACATTTTCATGAGTTATTGCCCATATTTTGGGGTTCCAGGGTGTTTTACAACGACCATTAGGACTTGATACATGTTTGAGGGCATGATAAAAAACTCATCGTTTTCATGTTTTACGGCTGTTTTCATGAGCTATTTCCCACAATTTCATTGTTTGAGAGTGATGACCAGAAACTCGTTGTTTTTGCATTTTATGGACTTTTCCATGGTTTATTGCCCATAGTTTTGGGGTTCCAGGGAGATTTACAATGACCGTAATACCCAAAAATATTTGAGGTAATGACCAAGAAGTCGTCTATTTTGTGTTTTATGCCAGTTTTGGTGTTCTAGGGGGATTTGCATGGCCCGTAAGACCCGGTACATGTTTGAGAGTTATGACCAAAAACTCATCATTTTCGCGTCTTATGGCTGCTTTCATTAGTTATTTCCCACAGGTTTGGGGTCCTAGGGAAATTTCCAATGACCTTAAGGCCCGATACATGTTTGAGAAAAAACTCATCGTTTTCATGAGCTAGTGCCCACAATTTTTGTGTTCTAGGGTCATTTAAATGTTTGAGAGGTATGACAAAAAAACTCGTCTTTTTGCGTTTTGTTGTTGTTTTCATGAGCTATTGCCCATAGTTTTGGGCTTCCGGGGCGATTTACATGTTTGAGAGTGATGACCAAAAACTCGTCATTTTCGTGTTTTATGGACGTTTTCATGAGTTATTTCCCACAGTTTTGGGGTTTCGGGGTGATTTACAACGACCGTTAGGACCTTATACAGGTTTGAGGGTATGACCAAAAACTCGTCGTTTTCATGTTTTATGGGCATTTTCATGAGCTACGGCCCACTGTTTTGGGGTTCTAGGGTGAATTACATGTTTGAGAGTTATGACCAAAATCTCGTTGTTTTCGTGTTTTGTGGCCGTTTGCATGAGCTATTTGTTGGAGATATACCCAAGAGGCAATAATAAAGTGGTTATTATAATATCTTCATACTTATGATAAATGTTTACATACCATGCTATAATTGTATTAACAGGAAACATTAATACTTGTGTGATTTGTAAACATAAAAGAGTCCCTAGTAAAGCCTCTTGTTAAACTAGCTTGTTGGTTAATATATGATCATGGTTTCCTGATCATGAACATAGAGATGTTATTAACAACAGGGTCATATCATTAGGAGAATGATGTGATGGACATACTCCTATACTTAAGCATAGCATAAAGATCAAGTCATTTAATATAGTTCATTTGCTATAAGCTTTCTGATACATAGTAACCTAGTTCCTTCGACCATGAGATCATGTTAATCACCATCACTAGAAGGATGCTTTGATGACATCAAACACCACACCGTAACTGGGTGGCTATAAAGGTGGCATTGAGTGTTCGGAAAGTATGTGTTGAGGCACATGGATCAAGAGTGGGATTTGTCCATCCATATGACGGATAGATATACTCTAGGACCTCTCGGTGGAATGTCATCCAATTAGCTTGCGAGCATGTGACTGGCTCACAAGGTATCACATACCACGGGAACGAGAAAAGAGTACTTATCGGTAACGAGGTTGAACTAGGTATGCAGAGATACCGACGATCAAAACCTCGGATAAGTAAACTATCGTGAGACAAAGGGAAATTGGTATCGTATGTAAATGGTTCATTCGATCGCAAAGTAATCGTAGAAATATGTGGGAGCCATATGAATTTCCAGATTCCTCTATTGGTTATTGATCGGAGAAGTGTCTCGGTCATGTCTGCATAATTCACGAACCGTAGGGAGACACACTTAAAGATTCGATGTTGTTGAGTAGTTATGGAATGATGAGTAAGAGACCGAATGTTGTTCGGAGTCTCGGATGGGATCCGGGATATCACGAGGAGATCCGGAATGGTCCGGAGAATAAGATTCATATAAGGAAAGTCCTGTTTCGGGGTTGGAGAATGGTTCCAGTGTTTTCATCGGGAATGTTCTAGAAGGTTCCGGAATGTCCGGCACTCCGGAGGGGAAGGGTACATGAATGTGTCATAACAAGTTGGAATGGTTGCATCATGTACTAGGTGTCATCGCTGAGCAAAATAAAGGGATAAATCAAATCCTACTTTGAAAAGTCAAACGCCAATTTGAAAAGTCAAACGGCAAGTTTGCTTGGTGGAGGGAGAGTAGGAAACCTACTTGGGGAGGAAGTCCCACTCACTCCACCCGCCGGCCAAGGAGGAGGAGTTGGAGGAGAACTCCCTCCTCCTAGGCGCCTCCCTCCCACCTATAAAAGAAGGGACAGGGGTGCCCTCTTCCACACACCTCAAACCCTAGCTTTGGCGCCTCCACCTCCAAGTGCAGCCGCCGCCTAGGGTTTCCCCTCCTCGGCGAGTTGGGGCTCTCCCCAAGCCCTAGCCGCCGGCCAAGCTTCCTCCCTTGGTGCCTCTCAACCCTAGATCGCTAAGGCCTCTGTCATAGTCCACCATACTCGCTCCGGCTTAAGGCGGAGCCCTGCGAGATCTCCCCTCTACTTCCGGTACCACGCCGTTGTGCTGCCGGAATCACGAGGAGAGTGCTACAACCTCCGCTGCCTGCTGGAACAAGGGAGAGGAAGGTCTTAATCAAGTACCGAACGTGTGACCGACTGCGAAAGCACTGCCGGAACGCAGCGCCGGAAGGATCGTCTACGCGATCTTGAGATCGGAAGTGTACGACTACATCATCCACGAGAATTTGCTCTCGTTAAACGCTTTGGATCTTCGAGGGTTAGTACTCCATTGACTCATTGCTACAATCTAGTATATAGATCTTGGCTTGATCATAGATTAGATCTTGATTGTGTGTTCATGCGGTAGAAAATTTTGGTTTTCCATGCTACGAACCCCTACACTATTTCCCACAGTTTTGGCATTCCAGGGTGATTTACATGTTTGAAAGGTATGACCGAAAACACATCGTTTTTTCATTTTTGGCTATTTTCATGAGCTAATTCAAATAGTTTTGGGCTTCCAACGCGATTTACATGTTTAAGAGTTATGACGTTTTTGCGTTTTATGGACGTTTCCATGATTTATTGCCAACAGTTTTGGTGTTCCAGTTTGATTTAGAACAACCCTAATACCCGAAAATGTTTGAGGGCATGACCAAGAAGTTGTCACTTTCGTGTTTTATACCCGTTTTCATGTGCTATTGCCTGTATTTTTAGAGTTTTAGGGGGAGTTTTGCATGGCCCGTAAGATCCGATACATGTTTGAGAGTTATGACCAAAAACTCATAGTTTCGCGTCTTATGGCCGTTTTCATGAATTATTGCCCTCAGGTTTGGTGTCCCAGGGCAATTTACAATCACCTTAAGACCCGATACATGTTTCAGGGCATGAGAAAAACTAATTGTTTTCGTGTTTTACGGCCGTTTTCACGAGCTATTGCCCACAGTTTTGCGGTTGTAGTGCAATTCACATGTTTGAGAGTTATGGCAAAAAACTTGTTGTTTTTGCGTTTTGTGGATGTTTTCATGAGCTATTTCCCATAGTTTTGAGCTTCCAAGGCAATTTACATGTTTGTGAGTTATGACCAAAAACTCGTTGTTTTTGCGTTTTATGGATGTATTCATGAGTTATTGCCCACAGTTTTGGGGTTTCAGGGTGATTTACAATGACTGTTAGGACCTGATATATGTTTGGGGGCATGACCAACAACTCGTCCTTTTCGTGTTGTATGGCCGTTTTCATGAGCTATAGCCCACTGTTTTTGGGTTCTAGGGCGATTTACATGTTTGAGAGTTATGACCAAAATCTCGTTGTTTTCGTGTTTTGTGGCCATTTGCATGAGATATTGCCCGTAGTTTTGGCGTTCCGGGGTGATTTACATGTTTGAGAGGTATGACCAAAAACTCGTTTTTGGGTTTTGTTGCTCATTTCATGAACTATTAACCATAATTTGGGCTTCTAGGGCGATTTCATTGTTTAAGAGTTATGATTAAAAACTCATCGTTTTTCTATTTTATGGATGTTTCCATGATTTATTGCCCACAGGTTTGGGGGTATGAGGTGATTTACAACGACCGTAATACCAGAAAATGTTTGAGGGCATGACCGAGAAGTCATTGTTTTCGAGTTTTATGCCCGTTTTCATGAGGTATTGCCCGTGGTTTTGGTGTTCTAGGGGATTTGCATGGCCCGTAAGACCTGGTACATGTTTGAGAGTTATGACCAAAAACTCGTCGTTTTCATGTTTTAAGGCCATTTTCATAAGCTATAGCTCACTATTTTTGGGTTCTAGAGCGACTTACATGTTTGAGAGTTATGACCCATAACTCGTCATTTTCGTGTTTTGTGGCCGTTTGCATGAGCTATTGCAAACAATTTTAGGGTTTCGGGGTGATTTACATGTTTGAGAGGTATGACCAAAATCTCGTAGTTTTTGTGTTTCGCGGTTGTTTTTATGAGCTATTGCCCATAGTTTTGGGCTTACTGGCCCATTTCATTGTTTGAGAGTTATGACCAAAAAATCATCGGTTTTGCGTTTTATGGACGTTTCTGTGATTTATTGCCCATAGTTTTGGGGTTTCGAGGTGATTTACAACGACCTTAATACCCGAAAATGTTTGAGGGCATGACCAATAAGTCGTCGTTCTCGTGTTTTATGCCTGTTTTCCTGAGCTATTGCCCTTAGTTTTGGTGTTCTGGGGGGGTTCGCATGGGCCGTAAGACCAGATACATGTTTGAGAGTTATGACCAAAAACAAAAAAATTAAAAATCCACCAGTCTATTAATAATCATCAACATTGGCACAAAGAGTTTCAAAAATAATAAAAATGACAAGTAGGTCATTTGACCAACTAGCGACGACTCACGACACTAGCACGAGCCGAAGGCGCAATGCCGTCCCCGTCCCTACACCATCGGACCCGGGCAAGTCGTCGTGCTAAGGCCCTAAAGGACCAGCGCACTAGCCCAGCAACCATCGCATAAGAGGACAACCATAGATCTGAAAAAACTGACCTTAAACCCCACAAAATAATACAAAAATAGGATTCCAAGAGATCTACTAGACACGGGACTCAACGCGCCCTCTGCCAACACTAGAGGCACTGTCAGAGCGAGGATAGGATGGGAAGGAAGTTATTCTAACTTTAGAATGTAGCCATCGCCTCACTATCCAGAAGAACACACTAAAAATGGCCTAAAAAGGAACAAGAAACCTCTCGTCGGCAATGGCCATAGTCCGCCATGGATCCAAGGCCCCAAGATAAATGAAGACAGAGCGGCGGACGAAAACTTAGATGGGTTTAGAGCTTCCAACCATGATCTCCTGTGTGGCTTTCGTTTAGTACCGGTTCTGGTTGCTAGATTGACATGTTCGTAGTCATGTTTGGGCCCTAGGGAAATTAACAATGACCTTAATACCTGATACATGTTTGAGGGCATGAAAAAACTCGTCATTTTCGTGTTTTACAGCCGTTTTCATGAGCTATTGCCCATAGTTTTGCGGTTGCAGGGTGTTTTACATGATTGAGAGTGACGAGCAAAAACTTGTCATTTTTTTCTTTTTTGGCTATTTTTATGAGTTATTTCCCATAGTTTTGGGATTCTAGGGAGATTTACAATGACCCAAAGACCCGATAGATGTTTGATGGCATGACCGAAAACTCGTCGTTTTCGTGTTTTCTGGCCGTTTTCATGAGTTATTGCCCATAGTTTTATGGTTCCAGTGCGATTTACTTGTTTGAGATTTATGACGAAAAACTCGTCGTTTTTGCGTTATGTGGCGGTTTTCATGAGCTATAGCCCATAGTTTTGGGCTTCCAAGGCGATTTACATGTTTGAGGGCATGATAAAAACTCATCGTCTTCATGTTTTACGACCGTTTTCACAAGATATTGCCTACAGTTTTACAGTTGAAGTGCGATTTACATGATTGAGAGTAATGACCAAAAACGCGTCGTTTTTTTTTAATTTTTTGGCTGTTTTCAAGAGGTATTACCCATAGTTTTGGCATTCTAGGGAGATTTACAATGACCGTATGGCCCGATACATGTTTGAGGGCAGGACCAAAAACTCGTCGTTTTCGTGTTTTCAGGCCGTTTTCATGAGCTATTGCCCACAGTTTTGAGGTTCCAGAGAGATTTACATGTTTGAGAGTTATGATCAAAATCTCGTCGTTTTCGTTTTTATGGCCATTTGCATGACCTATTTCCCACAATTTTGGCGATTCAGGGTGATTTACATGTTTGAAAGGTACTCCCTCCGTTTCAAAATATAAGATGTTTTAGGTTTGTGAAGATAATGTATCTAGACTTGTTTTAGTGTCTAGATTCACTCCACAAATGAGTGAATCTATACACTAAAATAACTCTAGATACATTTGTTTCACAAAGCTAAAACATCTTATATTTTGAAACGGAGGGAGTATGACCAAAACATCGTCGTTTTTGCATTTTGTGGCTGTTTTCATGAGTGATTTACATTTTTGGGCTTCCAGGGCGACTTACATGTTTGAGAGTTATTACCAAAAACTCATCATTTTTGCATTTATGGATGTTTTCATGATTTATTGCCCATAGTTTTGGGGTTCCAATTTGATTTACAACAACCGTAATACCCGAAAATGTTTGAGGGCATGACCAAGAAGTCATCATTTTCGTGTTTTATGCCCGTTTTCGTGAGCTATTGCGCGTGGTTTTGGTGTTCTAGGGGATTTGCATGGCCCGTAAGACCCGGTACATGTTTGAGAGTTATGATGAAAAACTCGTCGTTTTCATGTTTTAAGGCCATTTTCATAAGCTACAGCCCACTGTTTTTGGGTTCTAGGGCGATTTACATGTTTGAGAGTTATGACCCATAACTCGTCATTTTCGTGTTTTGTGGCCGTTTGCATGATATATTGCAAATAGTTTTATGCTTTCAGGGCGGTTTACATGTTTGAGAGGTATGACCAAAAACTCATAGTTTTTGTGTTTTGCGGTTGTTTTCATGAGCTATTGACCATAGTTTTGGGCTTACCGGGCCATTTCATTGTTTGAGAGTTATGACCAAAAAATCGTCCTTTTGCGTTTTATGGAAGTTTCTGTGATTTATTGCCCATGGTTTTGAGGTTCCAGAGTGATTTACAACAACTGTGATTGAGAGTAATGACCAAAAACTTGTCGTTTTTTCCTTTTTCGGCTATTTTCATGAATTCTTTCCCATAGTTTTGGCGTTCTAGGGCGATTTACAATGACTGTAAGACCCGATACATGTTTGAGGGTACGACTAAAAACTCGTTGTTTTTGTGTTTTTTGGCCGTTTTCATGAGCTATTGCCCACAGTTTTGAGGTTCTATAGTGATTTACAATGACCGTTAGGACCTGATACATGTTTGACGGCATGACCAAAAACTCGTCCTTTTCGTATTTTATGGCCGTTTTCATGAGCTATAGCCCACTGTTATTGGGTTCTATGGCGATTTACATGTTTGAGAATGATGAACAAAAACTAGTCGTTTTCGTGTTTTGTGGCCGTTCGAAGGATCTATTGCCCACAGTTTTGACGTTCTAGGGTGATTTACATGTTTGAGAGGTATGACCAAAAACTCGTTGTTTTTGCGTTTTATGGATGTTTCCATGATTTATTGCCCATAGTTTTGGGGGTTTCGGGGTGATTTACAACGACCTTAATACTCGAAAATGTTTTAGGGCATGACCAAGAAGTCGTCGTTCTCGTGTTTTATGCCTATTTTCATGAGATATTGCCCATAGTTTTGGTGTTCTAGGGGGATTCACATGCCCCGTAAGATCCGATACATGTTTGAGAGTTATGAACAAAAAAAAATTGAAAATCCACCAATCTATTAATAATCATCAACATCGGTACAAAGAGTTTCAAAAATAATAAAAATGACAAGTAGGTCATTTGACCAACTAGCGACGACTCATGACACTAGCACGAGCCGAACGCGCAATGCCGGCCCCGTCATTACACCACCGGACCCGGGCAAGTCGTCGTGCTAAGGCCCCGAAGGACCAACACACTAGCCCAGCAACCATCGCAGAAGAGGACAACCATAGATCTGAAAAAATTGACCTTAAACCACACAAAAGAATACGAAAAATAGGATTCCAAGAGATCCACCAGACATGGGACTCAACGCGCCGTCTGCCAACACTAGAGGGACTATCAGAGCGGCGATATGATGGGAAGGACATTATTCTGACTTAAAAATGTAGCCATCGCCTTAATATCCAGAATAACACACTAAAAATTACCTAAAAAGGAACAAGAAACCTCTCGTCGGCAAGGGCCATAGTCCGCCATGGATCCATGGCCCCAAGAGAAATGAAGACAGAGCGGCGGACGAAAACTTAGATGGGTTTAGAGCTTTCGACCATGATCTCCTTTGTGGATTTCGTTTAGTACCGGTTCTGGTTGCTAGTTTGACTTGTTCGTAGTCATGTTTGGGCCCCAAGGCAGTTTACAATGACCTTAATACCTGATACATGTTTGAGGGCATGAAAAAACTCGTCATTTTCGTGTTTTATGGACGTTTTCATTAGTTATAGCCCACAGTTTTGCGGGTGCAGGGTGATTTACATGATTGAGAGTGACGAGCAAAAACTCGTCGTTTTTTATTTTTTTGGCTGTTTTTATGAGTTATTTCCCATAGTTTGGGGGTTCTAGGGAGATTTACAACGACCGAAAGACGCGTTACATGTTTGAGGGCATGAACGAAAACTCGTCGTTTTCGTTTTTTCTGGCCGTTTTCATGAGCTACTGCCCAAAGTTTTATGGTTCCAGTGCGATTTACTTGTTGAGAGTTATGAGAAAAAACTCATCGTTTTTGCGGTATATGGCTGTTTTCATGAGCTATTGCCCATAGTTTTAGGCTTCCAAGGAGATTTACATGTTTAAGGGCATGATAAAAATTCGTTGTTTTCGTGTTTTTCGGCAGTTTTCACGAGCTATTGCACACAGTTTTGCAGTTGCAGTGCAATTTACGTGATTGCAAGTAATGACCAAAAACTCATCGTTTTTATTGTTTTTGGCTGTTTTCAAGAGGTATTACCCATAGTTTTCGCATTCTAGGGAGATTTACAATGACCGTAAGGCCCGATATATGTTTGAAGGCACGACAAAAAAACTCATCTTTTGCGTGTTTTCGGACCGTTTTCATGAGCTATTGCCCATAGTTTTGGTTCCAGAGCGATTTACATGTTTGAGAGTTATGACCAAAATGTTGTCGTTTTCGTTTTTATGGCCATTTGCATGACCTATTTCCCACAGTTTTGGCGGTCTAGGGTGATTTACATGTTTGAAAGGTATGACCAAAACATCGTCGTTTTTTTGCATTTTGTGGCTGTTTTCATGAGCTATTGACCATATATTTGGGCTTCCAGGGCGACTTACATGTTTGAGATTTATGACCAAAAAGTCGTCGTTTTTGCATTTTATGCATGTTTCCATGATTTATTGCCCATAGTTTTGGGGTTCCAATTTGATTTACAACAACCGTAATACCCGAAAATGTTTGAGGGCATGGCCAAGAAGTCGTCGTTTTCGTGTTTTATGCCCTTTTTCATAAGCTATTGCCGTAGCTTTGGTGTTCTAGTGGGATTTGCATGGCCCGTAAGACCCAGTATATGTTTGAGAGTTATGACCAAAAACTCATCGTTTTCACGTCTTATGGCCGTTTTCATGAGTTATTGCCCACAGGTTTAAGGTCCCAGGAAATTTACAATGACCTTAAGACCCGATACATGTTTGAGGGCTTGAGAAAAAACTCGTCGATTACGTGTTTTTGGCCGTCTTCATGAGCTATTGCCCATAGTTTTGCGGTTGAAGGGCGATTTACATGACTAAGAGTGATGATAAAAAACTCGTCATTTTTGCGTTTTTTGGCTGTTTTCATGAGTTAATTCCTAGAGATTTTGGGTTCTAGGGTGATTAACAACGACCGTAAGACCCGGTACATGTTTGAGGGCACGACCGAAAACTCGTCATTTTTGTGTTTTCTGGCCGTTTTCATGAGCTATTACCCACAGTTTTGGGGTTCCAGGGCGATTTACTTGTTTGTGAGGTATGACAAGAAACTCGTCGTATTTGCATTTTGTGGCTGTATTCATGAGATATTGCCCGTAGTTTTGGTCTTTCAAGGCGATTTACATGTTTGAGAGTTATGACCAAAAACTCGTCGTTTTCGTGTTTTATGGACGTTATCATGAGTTATTGCCCACAGATTTGTGGTTCCACGGTGATTTACAAGGACCGTTAGGACCTGATACATGTTTGAGGGCATGACCCAAAACTCATCGTTTCGTGTTTTATGGGCGTTTTCATGAGCTACGGCCCACTGTTTTGGGGTTCTAGGGTGATTTACATGTTCGATAATTATGACCAAAATCTCGTTGTTATGATGTTTTGTGGCCGTTTGCATGAGCTTTTCCCCACAGTTTTAGTGTTCCAGGCTGATTTACATGTTTGAAAGGTATGACAAAACCTCGTCGTTTTTGCATTTTTGGCTGTTTTCATGAGCTATTGCCCATAGTTTTTGGCTTCCATGGCGACATACATGTTTGAGAGTTATGACCAAAAACTCGTCGTTTATGCGTTTTATGGACGTTTCCATGATTTATTGCCCATAGTTTTGTGGTTCTAGCTTGATTTACAACAACCGTAATACTAGAAAATGTTTGAGCGAATGACTAGGAAGTTGTCGTTTTTTATGAGCTATTGCCCATAGTTTTGGTGGTCTAGTGGGATTTTCATGGCCCGTCAGATCCGATACATGTTTGAGAGTTATGACCAAAAACTCATCGTTTTCGCGTCTTATGGCCATTTTCATGAGTTATTACCCACAGGTTTAGGATCCCAGGGAAATTTACAATGACCTTAAGACCCGAATCATGTCTGAGGGCTTGAGAAAAAACTCGTCGATTTCGTGTTTTTGGCCGTCTATATGAGCTATTGCCCATAGTTTTGCGGTTGAAGGGCGATTTACATGATTGAGAGTGCTCACCAAAAATCTTCATTTTTGCGTTTTTTGGCTGTATTCATGAGTTATTTCCCGTAGTTTTGGGGTTCTAGGGTAATTTATAACGACCGTAAGACCCAGTACATGTTTGAGGCATGACGAAAAACTCGACGTTTTCGTGTTTTATGGGCGTTTTCATGAGCTACGTCCCACTGTTTTGGGGTTCCAGGGCGATTTACTTGTTTGAAAGGTATGCCAAGAAACTCGTCGTTTTTGCATTTTGTGGTTGTATTCATGAGCTATTGCCCATAGTTTTGGTGTTTTAAGGCGATTTATATGTTTGAGAGTTATGACCAAAAACTTGTCGTTTTCGTGTTTTATGGACGTCTTCATGAGTTATTGCCCACAGTTTTGTGGTTCCAGGCTGAATTTAGACCTGATACATGTTTGAGGGCATGACCAAATACTCATCGTTTCGTGTTTGATGGGCGTTTTCATGAGCTACGGCCCACTGTTTTGGGGTTCTAGGGTGATTTACATGTTTGAGAATTATGACCAAAATCTCGTGGTTTTCATGTTTTGTGCCCGTTTGCATGAGCTATTTCCCACAGTTTTAGCTTTCCAGAGTGATTTACATGTTTGAAAGATATGACCAAAACCTCGTCGTTTTTGCATTTTGTGGCTGCTTTCATGAGCTATTGCCCATAATTTTTGGCTTCACTTACATGTTTGAGAGTTATGACCAAAAACTCGTCGTTTTTGCGTTTTATGGACGTTTCCATGATTAATTCCCATAGTTTTGGGGTTCCAACTTGATTTACAACAACTGTAATACTAGAATATGTTTGAGGGCATGAGCAAGAAGTTTTCGTTTTCGTGTTTTATGCCCTTTTTCATGAGCTATTGCCCATAGTTTTGGTGGTCTAGTGGGATTTGCATGGCCCATAAGACCCGATACATGTTTGAGAGTTATGACCAAAAACTCATCGATTTCGCATCTTATGGCCATTTTCATGAGTTATTACCCACAGGATTAGGATCCCAGGGCAATTTACAATGACCTTAAGACCCGATACATGTTTGAGGGCTTGAGAAAAAACTCGTCGATTTCATGTTTTTGACCGTCTTCATGAGCTATTGCCCATAGTTTTGCAGTTGAAGGGCGATTTACATGATTGAGAGTGATGGCCAAAAACTCTTTGTTTTTGCGTTTTTTGGCTGTATTCATGAGTTATTTCCTGTAGTTTTGGGATTCTAGGGTAATTTACAACGACCGTAAGACCCGGTACATGTTTGAGGCGCGACCGAAAACTCGTCGTTTTCGTGTTTTCTGGCCGTTTTCATGAGCTATTACCCATATTTTTGGGGTTCTAGGGCGATTTACTTGTTTGAGAGGTATGCCAAGAAAATCGTCGTTTTTGCGCTTTGTGTTGTATTCATGAGCTATTGCCCTTAGTTTTGGTCTTTCAAGGCGATTTACATGTTTGAGAGTTATGACCAAAAACTCGTCATTTTCGTGTTTTATGGACGTCTTCATGAGCTATTGCCCACAGTTTTGTGGTTCCAGGGTGATTTACAACGACCGTTAGGACCTGATACATGTTTGAGGGCATGACCAAAAACTCATCGTTTTGTGTTTTATGGGTGTTTTCATGAGCTACGGCCCACTGTTTTGGGGTTCTAGGGTGATTTACATGTTTGAGAATTATGACCAAAATCTCGTTGTTTTCATGGTTTGTGGCCATTTGCATGAGCTATTTCCCACAGTTTTAGCGTTCCAGGGTGATTTACATGTTTGAAAGGTATGACCAAAACCTCGTCGTTTTTGCATTTTGTGTCTGTTTTCATGAGCTATTGCCCATAGTTTTTGGCTTCCATGGCGACTTACATGTTTGAGAGTTATGACCAAAAACTCGTCGTTTTTGCGTTTTATGGACGTTTCCATGATTTATTTCCCACAGTTTTGGGGTTCCAGCTTGATTTACAAAAACCGTAATACCAGAAAATGTATGAGGGCATGACCAAGAAGTTGTCGTTTTCGTATTTCATGAGCTATTGCCTCTAGTTTAGGTGTTCTAGTGGGATTTGCATGGCCCATAAGACCCGATACATGTTTGAGAGTTATGACCAAAAACTCATCGTTTTCGCGTCTTATGGCCATTTTCATGAGTTATTACCCACAGGTTTAGGATCCCAGGGCAATTTACAATGACCTTAAGACCCGATACATGTTTGAGGGCTTGAGAAAAAACTCGACGATTTCATGTTTTTGACCGTCTTCATGAGCTATTGCCCATAGTTTTGCAGTGGAAGGGCGATTTACATGATTGAGAGTGATGGCCAAAAACTATTTGTTTTTGCGTTTTTTGGCTGTATTCATGAGTTATTTCCTGTAGTTTTGGGATTCTAGGGTAATTACAACGACCGTAAGACCCAGTACATGTTTGAGGCGCGACCGAAAACTCGTCGTTTTCGTGTTTTCTGGCCGTTTTCATGAGCTATTACCCATATTTTTGGGGTTCCAGGGCGATTTACTTGTTTGAGAGGTATGCCAAGAAACTCGTCGTTTTTGCGCTTTGTGGTTGTATTCATGAGCTATTGCCCTTAGTTTTGGTCTTTCAAGGCGATTTACATGTTTGAGAGTTATGACCAAAAACTCGTCATTTTCGTGTTTTATGGACGTCTTCATGAGTTATTGCCCACAGTTTTGTGGTTCCAGGGTGATTTACAACGACCGTTAGGACCTGATACATGTTTGAGGGCATGACCAAAAACTCATCGTTTCGTGTTTTATGGGTGTTTTCATGAGCTACGGCCCACTGTTTTGGGGTTCTAGGGTGATTTACATGTTTGAGAATTATGACCAAAATCTCGTTGTTTTCATGGTTTGTGGCCATTTGCATGAGCTATTTCCCACAGTTTTAGCGTTCCAGGGTGATTTACATGTTTGAAAGGTATGACCAAAACTTCGTCGTTTTTGCATTTTGTGTCTGTTTTCATGAGCTATTGCCCATAGTTTTTGGCTTCCATGGCGACTTACATGTTTGAGAGTTATGACCAAAAACTCGTCGTTTTTGCGTTTTATGGACGTTTCCATGATTTATTTCCCACAATTTTGGGGTTCCAGCTTGATTTACAACAACCGTAATACCAGAAAATGTATGAGGGCATGACCAAGAAGTTGTCGTTTTCGTATTTTATGACCTTTTTCATGAGCTATTGCCTCTAGTTTAGGTGTTCTAGTGGGATTTGCATGGCCCATAAGACCAGATACACGGTTGAGAGTTATGACCAAAAACTCATCGTTTTCGTGTCTTCTGGCCATTTTTAGGAGTTATTACACACGGGTTTAGGATCCCAAGGCAATTTACAATGACCTTTAGACCCGATACATTTTTGAGGGCTTGAGAAAAAACTCGTCGATTTCGTGTTTTTGGCCGTCTTCATGAGCTATTGCCCATAGTTTTGCCGTTGAAGGGCGATTTACATGATTGAGAGTGATGGACAAAAACTCTTCGTTTTTGTGTTTTTTGCCTGTATTTATGAGTTATTTCCCGTAGTTTTGGGGTTCTAGGGTAATTTACAACGACCGTAAGACCCGATACATGTTGGAGGCGCGACCGAAAACTCGTCGTTTTCGTGTTTTCTGGCCGTTTTCATGAGCTATTACCCAAATTTTTGGGGTTCCAGTGCGATTTACTTGTTTGAGAGGTATGCCAAGAAACTCGTCGTTTTTGCGTTGTGTGGTTGTATTCATGAGCTATTGCCCATAGTTTTGGTCTTTCAAGGCGATTTACATGTTTGAGAGTTATGACCAAAAACTCGTCGTTTTCGTGTTTTATGGACGTCTTCATGAGTTATTGCCCACAATTTTGTGGTTCCAAGGTGATTTACAACGACCGTTAGGACCTGATAGATGTTTGAGGGCATGAACAAAAACTCATCGTTTCGTGTTTTATGGGCGTTTTCATGAGCTACAGCCCACTGTTTTGGGGTTCTAGGGTGATTAACACGTTTGAGAATTATGACGAAAATCTCGTGGTTCTCATGTTTTGTGGCCATTTGGATGAGCTATTTCGCACAGTTTTGGCGTTCCAGGGTGATTTACATGTTTGAAAGGTATGACCAAAACCTCGTTGTTTTTGCATTTTGTGGCTGTTTTCATGAGCTATTGCCCATAGTTTTGGGCTTCCAGGGCGACTTACATGTTTGAGAGTTATGACCAAAAACTCGTAGTTTTCATGTTTTATGGACGTCTTCATGTGTTATTTCCCACTGTTTTGTTGTTCCAGGGTGATTTACAACGACCGTTAGGACCTGATACATGTTTGAGGGCACGACCAAAAACTCATCGTTTCTTGTTTTATGGGAGTTTTCATAAGCTACGGCCCACTGTTTTGGGGTTCTAGGGTGATTTATATGTTTGTGAATTATGACCAAAATCTCGTTGTTTCCATGTTTTGTTGCCGTTTGCATGAGCTATTTCCCACAATTTTGGCGTTCCAGGGTGATTTACATGTTTGAAAGGTATGACCAAAACCTCATTGTTTTTACATTTTGTGGCTGTTTTCATGAGCTATTGCCCATAGTGTTGGCCTTCCAGGGCAACTTACATGTTTGAGACTTATGACCAAAAACTCGTCGTTTTATGGGCGTTTCCATGATTTATTTGTAGGGTTCGCAGCATAGAAAACAAAAAAATTTCCTACGATGTGAGCTATATACCAAGATCTATCTACTAGATACAAACAACGGGCGGATGTATATCCGTAGAGAACATACCCTTGAAGACCGACAAAGCTTAACGAGTTCAACTCGTGGTTGATGTAGACGATCTCTTGCCGATCTCAAGATCGAGAGGAAGTCCTAGCGCCGCAAATCAGCAGCGCATCCGTGCTCGCACACACGTTCGAGGCACCGAGAAACCTCCGCCTCCTTGCTCCAGCGATGCAGCGGAAGCACAACTCTTTCTTGCCGAATAGCCACCGGGAACATGTATCTCGCTAGTCCGAGACCATGGGGGATAAATTCTAGAGGGGAGAGAGATCCTTCACGAGGAGGTGTGAGAGACAAGTGAGGAGGGGGGATCCTTTTATAGGAGGAGGGGGGAACCCCAAGGGGGTGGCCGGCGCATGGGGGCTGCCCCCTTGCCCCCCCCTCTTCATGTGGGTGGACACTCCACTCACAAATCTCCTTTAAATTCCCTCCACTCAAAAGTCCACTCAAATTCCCATTAAATTTCCACCAAATTTAATGCAAACTCTCATTAAATAAAACTCTTTTATTTTATTCAGAATTTTGTCAATTACTTTAATGACAAACATTCACAAATAACCCCTTGCTAGAATTCTATTTCACATGCATAACCACTTTATGCAATTTCACCCGAAAACCTATTTCGGTATCTAGTGAAATAAATTCCTGCGCTTGTTCATTCTTTCGGCATGAAACATTTGCTCCAATTGGATGTCGGTGTCTCTTAAGTGTGTCACCCTACGGTTCGTGAATAATGCGGACATGATCGAGACCCCTCTCGGATCAATAATCAGAAGAGGGATCTGGAGACCCATACTGACTCCCACACATTCAACGATGACTTTCTTGTGATCGCGGAACGTTTTACGCTAGTATCTTAATCCCTTTGTTTCACGATATATTACATGTCCGAGATTAGATCATCGGTATATCCATACCTAGTTTGATCTCTTTACCGACATGCACTCTTTTCTCGTTCCTATGATATAACATTCTAGTGATCAAATCACTTGCTTGCAAGCTAATTAATGTGATATCACCGAGAGGGCCCAGAGTATATCTATCCGTCATCGGGATGAACAAATTCCACTCTCGATCCATGAGCCTCAACATAACACTTTATTAGTTCTGAATCCATCTTTATAATCACCCTGTTACGGTGTGACGTTTGATGTTATCAAGAAACTCTTCCGGTGTTAGTGATTGACATGATCTCATGGTCTAAGGATTAGGATCACTTCGTAAGTTGTTATAGCAATATAAACTCAATGACTTTGATCGTAATGCTATACTTCGGATGAATGTTCATCACACCATTACACTAATGTTGTGATCCCGTTATTAACAACATCCAATGTCCATGATCAGGAAACCTTGATCATCTTGTTAATCAACGAGCTAGTTTATGAGAGAGGCATAACTAGGAACTTTCTGTTTGTTTATTAAACACACATGTATTAACGTTTCCGTATTAATACAATTATAGCATGCAAAATAAACATCTATCATATACTTGGAATATACATAATAAACACTTTATTATTGCCTCTCAGGGCATATTCCCTTTAGTCTCCCACTTGCACTAGAGACAATAATCTAGTTACATAGTGATAAATCTAACACCCATTGAGTTCTGGTGTTGATCATGTTTTGCTCTAGGGAGAGTTTTAGTCAACGGATCTGCTACATTGAGATCCGTATGTACTTTACAAATCTTTATATCTCCATCCTTGACATGCTCGCGGATGGAGTGAAACCGGCGCTTAATATGCTTGGAATTCTTGTGAGACCTTGGCTCTTTGGCATTGGCAAAGGCACCATTGCTGTCACAATAGATCACCATTGGGTCCAACGCGTTTGCCACCAGTCCTAGTTCGGATATGAACTCCTTCATCCAAACTGCTTCCTGAGCCGCTTCTGAAGCAGCAACATATTCGGCCTCCGTTGTTGATCCCGCTACCACAGGTTGTTTGGAGCTCCTCCAACTAACCGCTCCGCCATTCATGAGAAATACGTATCCGGATTGAGACTTAGAGTCATCCGGATCGGTGTCAAAGCTAGCGTCGACATAACACTTAGCGACGAGCTCTTCTTCACCTCCGTATACAAGAAACATATCCTTAGTTCTTCGTAAGTACTTAAGGATATTCTTGACCGCTATCCAGTGTTCCGAACCTGGATCTGATTGGTACCTACTAGTCAAACTAATAGCATGTGCCACATCCGGTCTTGTACATAGCATGGCGTACATTATAGAGCCTATGGCTGAAGCATAGGGGACTTTGTCCATTATCTCTCTTTCTTCCGCCGAAGCTGGACTTTGAGTCTTACTCAATGTCTTGCCTTGCAACATAGGTAAGAACCCCTTCTTACTTCCGTCCATTTTAAACTTATTTAAAATCTTATCAAGGTATGTACTTTGCGATAGCCCTATTAGGCGCCTAGATCTATCTCTATAGATCTTTATGCCTAATATGTATGACGCTTCACCTAGGTCCTTCATTGAAAATTTGCCGTTTAGATAACTTTTAACACTGTTTAAAAGATCTATATCATTTCCGATCAATAATATGTCATCCACATATAATATCAGAAATGCCACATTGCTCCCACTCACTTTCTTGTAAATACAAGCTTCTCCATAAGTTTGGACAAATCCAAACTCTTTGATCACCTCATCAAAGCGGAGATTCCAACTTCGTGATGCTTGCTTCAATCCATAGATGGATCGCTGAAGCTTGCACACCTTGTTAGCATCCTTAGGATCGATAAAACCCTTTGGTTGTATCATATACAACTCTTCTTCAATATTACCATTGAGAAACGCGGTTTTGACATCCATCTGCCATATCTCATAATCGAAATATGCAGCAATTGCTAACATAATCCTAACTGACTTTAGCATCTCTACGGGAGAGAAAGTCTCATCGTAGTCAACTCCTTGAATTTGTCGAAACCCCTTTGCGACAAGTCGAGCTTTATAGACGGTCACATTACCATCAGCATCAGTTTTCCTTTTGAAAATCCATTTGTTCTCCACGGCCTTTCGGTCGTGAGGTAATTCCACCAAGTTCCAAACTTGATTTTTATACATGGATTCCATCTCGGATTTCATGGCTTCTAACCATTTGTTGGAATCCGGGCTCATCATCGCTTCTTCATACGTCGCAGGGTCATCATTTTCATCAACCATGAAATTCATGACAGGATTTCCGTACAGCTCGGGAGCTGCACGCGTCCTGTTTGACCTGCGAGGTTCGGTAGTACTCTCTTTCGGAGTTTCATGATCATTATCATTAGTTCCCTCTTCAACAGGTGGAGCCAACTCCGGAACAACTTCCGGCGCTGCGCTACTTTCCATACTTTGAAGAGAAGGTTCCACAACCTCTTCGAGTTCTACCTTCCGACTACTCACACCTTTCGCGAGAAACTCTTTCTCTAGAAAGGATCCATTCTTGGCAACAAAAACCTTGCCCTCGGATCTTTGATAGAAGGAATACCCAATAGTTTCTTTAGGGTATCCTATGAAGACGCATTTTTCCGCTTTGGGTTCGAGTTTATCCGGTTGAAGTTTCTTCACATAAACATCGCATCCCCAAACTTTAAGAAATGACAACTTAGGTTTGTTTCCAAACCACAATTCATACGGTGTATTTTCAACGGATTTAGATGGTGCCCGATTTAAAGTGAATGCAGCAGTTTCTAGTGCATAACCCCAAAATGACAACGGCAAGTCCGTCAGAGACATCATAGATCGAACCATATCTAATAAAGTATGATTATGACGTTCCGACACACCATTTCGCTGTGGTGTTCCGGCAGGTGTGAGTTGTGAAACAATTCCACACTCTTTCATGTGAGTGCTAAACTCGTAACTTAGATACTCACCTCCACGGTCGGACCGTAGAAATTTGATCTTTCTATTACGATGATTTTCCACTTCATTCTGAAATTCCTTGAACTTTTCAAAGGTTTCAGACTTGTGTTTCATCAAGTAGATATAACCGTATCTACTCAAATCATCCGTGAAAGTAACAAAATAACGATATCCACCTCGCGCCGACACACTCATTGGACCACATACATCAGAATGTATGATTTCCAATAAATCTGGCGCCCATTCCATTGAACCGAAAAACGGCGTTCTAGTCATCTTGCCCATAAGGCATGGCTCACATGTATCAAATGATTTATAATCAAGTGATTCCAAAAGTCCATCCGAATGGAGCTTCTTCATGCGTTTAACGCCAATATGACCTAGACGGCAGTGCCACATATATGCGGATATATCATCATTAAGTTTAATCCTTTTAGCATCAACATTATGAATATGTGTAACATTATCATCGAGATCTAATAGAAATAAACCATTCATCATCGGTGCATGACCATAAAAGATTTCATTCATATAAATGGAACAACCATTGTTCTCGGATTTAAATGAATAACCACTTCGCATCAAACACGATCCAGATACAATGTTCATGCTCAGTGCAGGCACCAGATAACATTTATTCAAGTTTATAACTAATCCCGACGGCAAGTGGAGAGGCAGCGTTCCGACGGCGATCACATCAACGCTTGATCCATTGCCGACACGCATCTTGACCTCACCCCTTGCTAGCGGTCGCTTGTTCCGCAGCCCCTGATTCGAGTTACAAATATTAGTAACTGAACCGGTATCAAATACCAGGTGCTACTGCGAGCACTAGTCAAGTACACATCAATAACATGTATATCATATATACCTTTGTTTGCCTTGCCGGCCTTCTTGTCTGCCAGATACTTGGGGCAGTTCCGCTTCCAGTGGCCAGTCCCCTTACAATAGTAGCACTCGGAATCAGACTTAGGTCCAACTCGGGGTTTCTTTTCAGGCGCGGCAACAGGCTTGCCGCCCTTACTTCCCTTCCGTTTTCCCTTCTTGTCTTTCTTGAAACCAGTGTTCCTATTGATCATCAACACTTGATGTTCCTTTTTGATTTCCACTTCTGCAGTTTTAAGCATTGACAGAAGCTCGGGGAGAGACTTCTTCATGCCTTGCATATTATAGTTCATCACGAAGCTCTTATAGCTAGGTGGCAGAGACTGCAGAACACGATGGATGCCTAAGTCAATGGGAATCGATATTCCCAATGACACAAGCTTATCGGCGTAACCCGACATCTTGAGTACATGCTCACTAACGGAGCTGTGCTCTTCCATCATGTAGCTAAAGAACTTTTCTGAAGCGTTGCAACTCTCTACAGCAGCATGTGTGTCGAAAATCATTTTCAACTCACCCATTGTATCAAATGCATTGCCGTTTTCGAAACGCTTTCGAAGTTCCGGCTCTAGCCCATACAATATGCCGCAATGAACTAAGTTGTGGTCCTCCTGACGAGTCTGATAGACATTCTTCTCCTCGTCAGGGGCATCATCTAAAGGTGGGGGGCCTAACGGCGCTTCTAGCACATATTGCTTTTGTGCAGTAGAGAGGAGAATCCTCAAATTCATGGCCCATTCGGTAAAGTTGCTACCGTTTGTTGCTAGTTTCTCTTTCTCCATGAACACATTGAAATTAAAAGCAGGTGGTGCCATCTACAACAGAATTTGTAAAGTTTAGACTAAGTGTATGATAGATTGAGTTCAAATAATCCATATTATGAATGAACTCCCACTCAAAAACGACATCCCTCGTGCCTTTTTGGTGATTACATGAACCAAATCCACTACACCAAGTCCGATCATCACGTGAGTCGGTATAGCTTCAAAGGCGAGCATCAAATGGGCATCATATCAACTATATGACTCATGCTTAACCTTTCGGTCCGTGTTCCGAGGCCATGTCTGTACATGCTAGGCTCGCCAAGTTAGAACCTTAGTATTCGCGTGTGTAACTGTTTTACACCCGAAATATGGTCGTGGATCCAAGAACACCCGATCATCACGTGATGTCTTGGAGCGACGAAAACATAATCGGTGCAAACTAAAGGAAGAACACATTCTTATCTTGATATTTAAATTAGGGATCATCTTATTATGCTAACAAAGCGCTAAACAAGCAATATAAGATGCTATCAAACATCATATGTTTATTAGTGAAATGATATGGTTCCCGCAGATGATCTCTATCATGTGCATCGTGGTATGATCACTATCATACCTATATGTGTAAATCCAAGGTCTATGGATTTTACACGCTGTGTGTGTTGTAAGAGTATCATCTCATACTTCTACTTACAACACTACCATATCATAACACTAGCCCAGCAACAATCTAAACTAGACGCCTCTAATTTATCCATTGCAAGTTTTACGTGGCTTAGGGCTTTTGAGATAGAACCGTTCTTACCTACGAACATGAACCACAACGAGGATAATCAAATTGTTGACAACTCGCTTGCAAAATAGATATTGACTATAGTAGGAGAGACAGACACCCGCTAGCCACTTATGCAAACTAGTTGCATGTCAAGCGTGGAACAGGTCTCATGTGCGAGGACATGTAAAGTTTGTCCGGGCCGCTTCATCCCACTATGCCACCAATATCCAAAATTACAACAAAGGAGCAACAACATGATCATCATCGCCCACATACTCATATGTGTACTACCCGTGTAAAGTATCTACGCATAGATCCGGCTCTGATACCACTGTAGGGTTCGCAGCATAGAAAACAAAAAAATTTCCTACGATGTGAACTATATACCAAGATCTATCTACTAGATACAAACAATGGGCGGATGTATATCCGTAGAGAACATACCCTTGAAGACCGACAAAGCTTAACAAGTTCAACTCGTGTTTGATGTAGACGATCTCTTGCCGATCTCAAGATCGAGAGGAAGTCCTAGCGCCGCAAATCAGCAGCGCATCCGTGCTCGCACACACGTTCGAGGCACCGAGCAACCTCCGCCTCCTCGCTCCAGCGATGCAGCGGAAGCACAACTCTTTCTTGCCGAATAGCCACCGGGAACATGTATCTCGCTAGTCCGAGACCATGGGGGATAAATTCTAGAGGGGGAGAGAGATCCTTCACGAGGAGGTGTGAGAGACAAGTGAGGAGGGGGATCCTTTTATAGGAGGAGGGGGCGGGAACCCCAAGGGGGTGGCCGGCGCATGGGGGCTGCCCCCTTGCCCTCCCCTCTTCATGTGGGTGGACACTCCACTCACAAATCTCCTTTAAATTCCCTCCAATCAAAAGTCCACTCAAATTCCCATTAAATTTCCACCATATTTAATGCAAACTCTCATTAAAAAAAACTCTTTTATTTTATTCAGAATTTTGTCAATTACTTTAATGACAAACATTCACAAATAACCCCTTTCTAGAATTCTATTTCACATGCATAACCACTTTATGCAATTTCACCCGAAAACCTGTTTCGGTATCTAGTGAAATAAATTCCTGCGCTTGTTCATTCTTTCGGCATGAAACATTTGCTCCAATTGGATGTCGGTGTCTCTTAAGTGTGTCACCCTACGGTTCGTGAATAATGCGGACATGATCGAGACCCCTCTCGGATCAATAATCAGAAGCGAGATCTGGAGACCCATACTGACTCCCACACATTCAACGATGACTTTCTTGTGATTGTCGGAACCTTTTATGCTAGTATCTTAATCCCTTTGTTTCACGATATATTACATGTCCGAGATTAGATCATCGGTATATCCATACCTAGTTTGATCTCTTTACCGACATGCACTCTTTTCTCGTTCCTGTGATATAACATTCTAGTGATCAAATCACTTGCTTGCAAGCTAATTAATGTGATATCACCGAGAGGGCCCAGAGTATATCTATCCGTCATCGGGATGAACAAATTCCACTCTCGATCCATGAGCCTCAACATAACACTTTATTAGTTCTGAATCCATCTTTATAATCACCCTGTTACGGTGTGACGTTTGATGTTATCAAGAAACTCTTCCGGTGTTAGTGATTGACATGATCTCATGGTCTAAGGATTAGGATAACTTCGTAAGTTGTTATAGCAATATAAACTCAATGACTTTGATCGTAATGCTATACTTCGGATGAATGTTCATCACACCATTACACTAATGTTGTGATCCCGTTATTAACAACATCCAATGTCCATGATCAGGAAACCTTGATCATCTTGTTAATCAACGAGCTAGTTTATGAGAGAGGCATAACTAGGAACTTTCTGTTTGTTTATTAAACACACATGTATTAACGTTTCCGTATTAATACAATTATAGCATGCAAAATAAACATCTATCATATACTTGGAATACACATAATTAACACTTTATTATTGCCTCTCAGGGCATATTCCCTTCATTATTGCCCACAGTTTTGGGGTTTCAGCTTGATTTACAACATCCGTAATACCCGAAAAATTTTGAGGGTATGACCAAGAAGTCATCGTTTTCGTGTTTTATGCCCGTTTTCATGATCTATTGCCCGTAGTTTTGGTGTTATAGGGGATTTGCATGGCCCGTAAGACCCGATACATGTTTGAGAGTTATGATCAAAATCTCATCGTTTTCCCGTCTTATGGCCATTTTCATGAGTTATTGCCCACAGGTTTATGGTCCCAGGACCCGATACATGTTTGAGGGCTTGAGAAAAAACTCGTCGTTTTCTTGTTTTGGGTCGTCTTCATGAGCTATTGCCCATAGTTTTGCGGTTGAAGGCCGATTTACATGATTGAGAGTGATGACCAAAAACTCTTTGTTTCTTGTGTTTTTTGGCTGTTTTCATGAGTTATTTCCCAGAGAGTTTGGGTTATAGGGTGATTTACAACGACCGTAAGACCCAATACATGTTTGAGGGCGCGACCGAAAACTCGTCGTTTTCGTGTTTTCTGGCTGTTTTCATAAAGCTATTACCCACAGTTTTGGGGTTCCAGGGTGATTTACTTGTTTGTGAGGTATGACAAGAAACTCGTCATTTTCGCATTTTTGGCTGTATTCATGAGCTATTGCCCATAGTTTTGGTCTTTCAAGGTGATTTACATGTTTGAGAGTTATGACCAAAATTTCGTCGTTTTCGTGTTTTATAGACGTTGTCATGAGTTATTGCCCATAGTTTTGTGATTCCACGGTGATTTACAACGACCGTTAGGACCTAATAAATGTTTGAGGGCATGACCCAAAACTCATCTTTTCGTGTTTTATGGGCGTTTTCATGAGCTACGGCCCACTGTTTTGGGGTTCTAGGGTGATTTACATGTTTGATAATTATGACCAAAATCTCGTGGTTCTCATGTTTTGTGGCCATTTGCATGAGCTATTTCCCACAGTTTTAGCGTTCCAGGGTGATTTACATGTTTGAAAGGTATGACCAAAACCTCGTTGTTTTTGCATTTTGTGGCTGTTTTCATGAGCTATTGCCCATAGTTTTGGGCTTCCAGGGCGACTTACATGTTTGAGAGGTATGACCAAAAACTCGTCGTTTTATGGTCGTTTCTATGATTTATTGCCCATAGTTTTTGGTTTCCAGCTTGATTTACAACAAATGTAATACCCGAAAATGTTTCAGGGCATGACCAAGAAGTTGTCGTTTTTACCCTAAAAAAAAGTTGTCGTTTTCGTGTTTTATGCCCTTTTTTCATAAGATATTGTCCGTAGTTTTGGTGGTCTAGTGGAATTTGCATGGCCTGTTAGACCCGATACATGTTTGAGAGTTATGACCAAAAACTCATCGTTTTCGCGTCTTATGGCCGTTTTCATGAATTATTGCCCACGGGTTTGGTGTCCCAGGGCAATTTGCATTAACCTTAAGACCCGATACATGTTTGAGGGTATGAGAAAAACTCGTCGTTTTCGTGTTTTACGGCTGTTTACACGAGCTACTTCCCGAAGTTTTGCGGTTGTAGTGCTATTCACATGTTTGAGAATTATGACAAAATACTCATTGTTTTTGCGTTTTTTAGATGTTTCCTGAGCTATTGCCCATAGTTTTGGTCTTTCAAGGTGATTTACATGTTTGAGAGTTATGACCAAAAACAAGTCGTTTTCGTGTTTTATGGACGTCTTCATGAGTTATTGCCCACAGTTTTGTTGTTCCAGTGTGATTTACAACGACCGTTAGGACCTGATACATGTTTGAGGGCATGACCAAAAACTCATCGTTTCTTGTTTTATGGGCATTTTCATAAGCTACGACCCACTGTTTTGGGGATCTAGGGTGATTTACATGTTTGTGAATTATGACCAAAATCTCGTTGTTTTCATGTTTTGTGCCCGTTTGCATGAGCTATTTCCCACAGTTTTAGCTTTCCAGAGTGATTTACATGTTTGAAAGATATGACCAAAACCTCGTTGTTTTTACATTTTGTGGCTGTTTTCATGAGCTATTGCCCATAGTTTTTGGCTTCCATGGCGACTTACATGTTTGAGAGTTATGACCAAAAACTCGTCGTTTTATGGGCGTTTCCATGATTTATTGCCCACAGTTTTGGGGTTCCAGCTTGATTTAGAACAACTGTAATACCCGAAAAAAATTTGAGGGTATGACCAAGAAGTCGTCGTTTTCGTGTTTTAGAGTTATGACCAAAAACTCATCGTTTTCCCGTCTTATGGCCATTTTCAAGAGTTATTGCCCACAGGTTTAGGGTCCCAGGACAATTTACAATGACCTTAAGACCCGATACATGTTTGAGGGCTTGAGAAAAAACTCGTCGTTTTCTTGTTTTGGGCCGTCTTCATGAGCTAATGCCCATAGTTTTGCGGTTGAAGGCCGATTTACATGATTGAGAGTGATGACCAAAAACTCTTTGTTTTTTGTGTTTTTTGGCTGTTTTCATGAGTTATTTCCCAGAGAGTTTGGGTTGTAGGGTGATTTACAACGACCGTAAGACCTGATACATGTTTGAGGGCGCGACCGAAAACTCGTCGTTTTCGTGTTTTCTGGCTGTTTTCATGAGCTATTAAGCACAGTTTTGGGGTTCCAGGGCGATTTACTTGTTTGTGAGGTATGCCAAGAAACTCGTCATTTTCGCATTTTTGGCTGTATGCATGAGCTATTGCCCATAGTTTTGGTCTTTCAAGGTGATTTACATGTTTGAGAGTTATGAACAAAAACTCGTCGTTTTCGTGTTTTATAGACGTTGTCATGAGTTATTGCCCATAGTTTTGTGATTCCACGGTGATTTACAACGACCGTTAGGACCTGATAAATGTTTGAGGGCATGACCCAAAACTCATCTTTTCGTGTTTTATGGGCGTTTTCGTGAGCTACGGCCCACTGTTTTGGGGTTCTAGGGTGATTTACATGTTTGATAATTATGACCAAAATCTCGTGGTTCTCATGTTTTGTGGCCATTTGCATGAGCTATTTCCCACAGTTTTAGCGTTCCAGGGTGATTTACATGTTTGAAAGGTATGACCAAAACCTCGTTGTTTTTGCATTTTGTGGCTGTTTTCATGAGCTATTGCCCATAGTTTTGGGCTTCCAGGGCGACTTACATGTTTGAGAGGTATGACCAAAAACTCGTCGTTTTATGGTCGTTTCCATGATTTATTGCCCATAGTTTTTGGTTTCCAGCTTGATTTACAACAAATGTAATACCCGAAAATGTTTGAGGGCATGACCAAGAAGTTGTCGTTTTTACCCTAAAAAAAAAATTTGTCGTTTTCGTGTTTTATGCCCTTTTTTCATGAGCTATTGTCCATAGTTTTGGTGGTCTAGTGGAATTTGCATGGCCTGTTAGACCCGATACATGTTTGAGAGTTATGACCAAAAACTCATCGTTTTCGCGTCTTATGGCCGTTTTCATGAATTATTGCCCACGGGTTTGGTGTCCCAGGGCAATTTGCATTAACCTTAAGTCCCGATACATGTTTGAGGGTATGAGAAAAACTCGTCGTTTTCGTGTTTTACGGCTGTTTACACGAGCTACTTCCCGAAGTTTTGCGGTTGTAGTGCTATTCACATGTTTGAGAATTATGACAAAATACTCATTGTTTTTGCGTTTTTTAGATGTTTCCTGAGCTATTGCCCATAGTTTTGGTCTTTCAAGGTGATTTACATGTTTGAGAGTTATGACCAAAAACAAGTCGTTTTCGTGTTTTATGGACGTCTTCATGAGTTATTGCCCACAGTTTTGTTGTTCCAGTGTGATTTACAACGACCGTTAGGACCTGATACATGTTTGAGGGCATGACCAAAAACTCATCGTTTCTTGTTTTATGGGCATTTTCATAAGCTACGACCCACTGTTTTGGGGATCTAGGGTGATTTACATGTTTGTGAATTATGACCAAAATCTCGTTGTTTTCATGTTTTGTGCCCGTTTGCATGAGCTATTTCCCACAGTTTTAGCTTTCCAAAGTGATTTACATGTTTGAAAGATATGACCAAAACCTCGTTGTTTTTACATTTTGTGGCTGTTTTCATGAGCTATTGCCCATAGTTTTTGGCTTCCATGGCGACTTACATGTTTGAGAGTTATGACCAAAAACTCGTCGTTTTATGGGCGTTTCCATGATTTATTGCCCACAGTTTTGGGGTTCCAGCTTGATTTAGAACAACCGTAATACCTGAAAAAAATTTGAGGGTATGACCAAGAAGTCGTCGTTTTCGTGTTTTACAGTTATGACTAAAAACTCATCGTTTTCCCGTCTTATGGCCATTTTCAAGAGTTATTGCCCACAGGTTTAGGGTCCCAGGACAATTTACAATGACCTTAAG